>JBBGZY010000429.1:12457500-13057500 GCA_037952925.1 Lithobates clamitans | reverse complement strand
CTTCTCATAGACTGTGATTGACAGCAACAGGAGCCAATGGCTTCCGCTGTTGCCTCCATGTCCAGCGAGGAGGGAGAGAGCAGAGGGAGCTGATGATCTGGGGCACAGTGCTGGATCGATATCAGGTTCAGGTAAGTATAAAGGGGGGGGGGGGGCTGGGAGAGGAGCTGCACTCAGAAGGTTCTTTACATTACAGCATAGAATGCATTAAGGTAAAAAAAACCTTCTGCCTTTAGAACCAATTTAAAGTCCATACAGGTTAAAGGCACATTTTTGACTTTTACAGTGCCTTGAAAAAGTATTCATACCCCTTGAAATGTTCCACATTTTCTCATGTTACAACCAAAAGTGTAAATGTATTTTATTGGGATTTTATGTGACAGACCAACACAAAGTGGCACATAATTGTGAAGTGGAGGGAAAATGATAAATGGTTTTCAAAATTTTTTACAAATAAATACGTGAAAAGTGTGGCGTGCATTTGTATTCAGCCCCAATTCTACAATTCTTTGTAGAACCACCTTTCGCTGCAATTGCAGCTGCAAGTCTGTTTGGGGATGTCTCTACCGGCTTTGCACATCTAGAGAGTGAAATTTTTGCCCATTCTTCTTTGAAAAAAGCTTAAGCTCTCTCAGATTGGATGGAGAGCATCTGTGAACAGCAATTTTCAAGTCTTGCCACAGATTCTCAATTGGATTTAGGTCTGGACTTCGACTGGGCCATTCTAACATATGAATATGCTTTGATCTAAATCATTCCATTGTAGCTCTGGCTGTATGTTTAGGGTCGTTGTCCTGCTGGAAGGTGAACCTTCGCCCCAGTCTCAAGTCTTTTGAAGACTCTATCAGGTTTTCTTCTAAGATTGCCCTGTATTTGGCTCCATCCATCTTCCCATCAACTCTGACCAGCTTCCCTGTCCCTGCTGAAGAAAAACATCCCCACAACATGATGCTGCCACCACCATGTTTCACAGTGCGGATGGTGTGTTCAGTGTCATGTGCAGTGTTAGTTTTCCGCAACACATAGCATTTTGCTTTTAGGCCAAAAAGTTCAATTTTGGTCTCATCTGACCAGAGCACCTTCTTCCACATGTTTGCTGTGCCCCCCACATGGCTTTTCGCAAACTGCAAGCGGGACTCCTTATGGCTTTCTTTCAACAATGTCTTTATTTTTGCCACTCTTTTATAAAGGCTAGATTTGTGGAGTGCCTGACTAGTAGTTGTCCTGTGGACAGATTCTCTCACCTGAGCTGTGGATCTCTGCAGCTCCTCCAGAGTTACCATGGGCCTCTTGGCTGCTTCTCTGATTAATACTCTCCTTGCTCGGCCTGTCAGTTTAGGTGGACGGCCATGTCTTGGTAGGTTTGCAGTTGTCCATACCCTTTCCATTTTCGGATAATGGATTAAACAGTGCTCCATGAGTTGTTGAAAGCTTAGGATATTTTTTTAACCCTGCTTTAAACTTCTCCACAACTTTATCCCTGACCTTTCTGGTGCCTTCCTTGGTCTTTGTGATGTTGTTTGTTCACTAAGGTTCTCTAACAAATCTCTGAGGTCCTCACATAACAGCTCTATTTATACTGAGATTAAATTACACACAGGTGGATTCTATTTACTAATTAGGTGACTTCTGAAGGCAATTAGTTCCACCAGATTTTAATTAGGGGTATCAGAGTAAATGGGTCTGAATACAAATGCACACAACACTTTTCAGATATTTATTTGTAAAAAAAATGTATCATTTTCCTTCCACTTAACAATTATGTGCCACTTTGTGTTGGTCTATTACATAAAATCCCAATAAAATAAATGTTTGTTTTTGGTTGTAACATGAGAAAATCTAGAAAATTTCAAGGGGTATGAATACTTTCTCAAGGCACTGTATATTGCACAATATTTTTAGCATTTTTATACATTATGGTACTTTTGCGTATGAATTTTACACAAATTACACATTTTGATTTTGTAATTATGCTTGCTATTTTATGCTTCAATTTTTTGCTTTTTGTAATTCTTTTTTTTACTCTTCATAGGGTATCACATTCTACTTTAAGGGGTGTATTTATAAAAAATTTGCAGAGCTATTTGTCCTGTGAAACGTTTTGGTCTCTAGAGCCGACAACGATACCAGATAAGTATTTAGTTCCTATGATTATCAGCTCAGTCCAGTGGCCTTAATGCTGTATTTTCCTGATTTACCCTATTATAAATGAAAACATTTGACCAGGAGAGAAACAACCTAATAACATCATTTTTTTTGCTGTCATTCACACAGAACAAATGTAAATGCAGTTTCACAGGATTAACAGCTCCCATTGCCATGTATGTTTTTATTCCCATGCTGTTATCCTGTTTACAACTAGTTAATGCCTTGGGGGTTCTGAACCTCTACTTTTGTACAGGAGGGATAGTTAGCCTCAGAGCTTTTTTTCAGCTGGGATGTGGCAGAATTACGTTTTGCCACCTCTGGCTCTGGTCCTCTTCTCCTCGCTCACCACTTTCACTTGTGTTTACAATTGACACCTTGTCTCCCATAGATTCCACAGATCTGATCTCCTAAGCCACCCCCACTGAGGAGATGTAGGTGCCCCAGGTTCAATCATGGAATCATGGGTGGGATGGAGGCGTCTTGTGGTAGGCTGCATTCACTCTATGTAAACCTTATCTGGTGCCTGAATAACAATGCCCCAACTTGATGATCTCGCCATAGAGAGATGGAGGTGCCTACAGTAGTGGGGAGGTACCAGAGCTGGCTGGCTCTAGAGCAACATAGGTAAGACATGTGGACAATGGTTGAGCTTTTAAGTGAGGGAGAAGATGAGGGAAGTGGAGGGAGGATGTGAGCTGAGGAGGGAACAAAGTGAAATTTGAAAGGGATGCAGAGGTAAGGAGCAGTAAAAATAGAGCCAAACATTGCACTCTATGTGTAGTGCACCTAGAAACCCTTCACCCTTTGTATAATGCACCAGTGAACTCTACGCTCTGTGCACAGTGCACCCCTGAGCACTGCACTCTGTGTATAGTGCACCCCTGGACCCTACACCCTGTGCATAGCTCACCCCTGAACTCTGCCTGTGTGTGTAGCCCAGCCCTGAACTTTCCACTCTATGTATAGCACACCCCTGAACCCTTCAGCCTGTGCGTAGCACACCCCTGAACTCTGTACTTTGTGCATAGTGCACCCCTGAAACCTGCACACTGTGTGTAGCACACTCCTGGACTCTGAACTCTGTGCATAGCACACCCCTGAACTCTGGACTATGTGTGTGGAACACTCCTGAATGCTGCACTCTGTGCCTAGCGTACCCCTGAACCCTGAACTTTATGCATAGTACACTCCTGAACCCTACACTCTGTGGGTAGCGCACTCCTGAACACTGCACTCTGTGTGCAGCACACTCCTGAACTATGCACTCTGTGCGTAGCACACCCCTGAACTCTGCACTCGTAGTGGACTCCTGGTATTTCATGCCCCTTTAAGACCCTCCCACACAAATTGTTGTGATTTGGGGGCGTGGTTTAGTTCCTGCACCTATTCTCTCAGAAAAAAAAACCCAATGGTTAGCCCTGGTTAGCCTAATTTTATGGGATAATACTTTATTATAATTTAATTATGTTTAAAGGCCAACTCCCCTCACCCTCCAAGCCCCTCTAACTAATCTCTGGTAGGAAAAGAAACATGTCCAAATGGCCATTTTACTTACTTGAAGCCATGATCAGATGACGATCCTTCTCTTTGGTTTACTTCCTTGGGTCCTTCCTTGGTATCCACATCACTGCCTCCTTGATGTGCATACCTCATATTGTTGGAGCCTACACTTCAAATTGCTAGGCTCTCTCTCATGGGCTTCAGAGGTATGAGAACTTACAGGGGCAGTGAGGAGACCAGTGCACAAAAAGATAACAAGCGAGGAAACATGGCTGGTCCCCAGGGCAGGATATTAGCTTTGCTGATAGAGGAAACTGTGACTTTGATCTATTACACTGCAGGCTGACTTAGGAAGAGGTGCATGGAATCAGGACTGAAGAGTAAAATAACTGATGCACAAAGCACTATTTAAATGTTATTTTTTTCTGGAGTTGGGCTTTAAACACAACACATATCAGTGTTTTTAAGGCACCAATCTTTGGTCATTCAACTTAGAAAAAAGTTACAGTTTTTATTAAATAAATATTACTTGCCTTAAAACATTCTGCATCAATATTGTAAAATCCTTTTCCCACAATAATAATTAATAAAAACTAAAAACTTTTGGATGACATTTGAGGATCGTTCGTGTGCTGGCGAATATGTGAATTCCAGTAATGTACATGTATTTTCCAGTAACAAGCTGGTAGTCGCTGCAGCACCCAATACCGATGAGCCACTACGAGGGCAATATAGACACTTGGTTGCACAGAAGCACTTTATTTATTTATTCATTTACATATGTATTTATATATATTCGTTAGACATTGATGTCACTTTATATGATTGTTTACTGATTATATTATATGTATTTGATTTATTATTATTTTTTATTTATATATATATTTTTTTTATTCTTTATGGTACACACTTAGTTTTTCACCTGATTTATTGTGTAGTACATTTAAAGCGCATCGTGTATATCTAATCTATCTGTGTTTGCACGAATTTATGAGACGTGTGTAACGCCTGCAGCTGCTTTGTGGTATTAACTAGGCACTGGGCTAGTTGAGGCTTGCAGGACCCTTCATCTAATTTACCGATGAGCCTTGTTCCCAGGAACGTGTACGAGGGCAATATAGACAAAGCTTTCCAACAATAGGACATTCTTTCTACATCATGTTATAATAACATTGTGCAAAGTATTCTTTATGTGATTATTCCCTCTATTACGTGTTATAGCATTTTGTTAGCCCCAAATTTAGCCTTTACAATGGTCATTAATTTGCTTGCTGAGGAGGAAGCTATTGCCCTATAGGGGGGTACCACTGGTCCTCCTGTAGGGGCCTGGGCACACAGGGGAGTTAAGACAGCAGGGGGAATTGGTATGGCGAGGCAGGGGAGAAATTATAGAGGAATGCCCTGTGTGGCTCTCTGCAGCAGCTGAAAGCTGGCTCTCTCCTCCCAACAGCTTTTAGCTGCTGCAGGAAGAGACACAGGGCATCTTTCTTTATTTGCTCCCCTCCACACCGACCCCCCTCTCAGTAAGCCCCCATCTGACGCCCTCCTGTTGCTCAGGCCCCCCTCCCGCAGCTGCCTTCCCTGTCCCGCTGGCTGAGAATGGAAGGCAGATGTGTCACAGTCAGGATCAAGAGCAGGGAAAAGGGCCAGTAAATAGGTAATTTACTGGCCCCTTCCTTTTTTGAATGGACAAAGTGAGTGAACAGTACCGATCACTCTCTCTGTTCGTTCATAACCGAAGCATAGTGTTTACTGCAATTGTGTTTACTTTAGTTTATGAATTAACAGGAGCCTCTGTATCCTGTTCATTCATCTTCAGAGGCTGCAGAGAAAGCAATTGAAGAATCTGCATCCTCGATTCCTTTCTCTGTTACAATGTGTAATGACATGTGACACTGCGTTTTCCGAGGAACGCTGTAATTCAATTACTGAACACAGCTCATCTCTAAGTCTGGGAACTGCCTTAATGTTTGATTCTTCACATGACTGCAGTCTCTGACTGATCCAAGGCATTGATGAGCATGCCCTGCATGAAAGATACTCCCGCGAGCAAGGCTAGTGACCCCCCGTTCATCGCCTTGTGTAGCCTAAGAACCCCTGGTGGCATACAGCTTGGAGTAGTTGGCAAAGATACACCCCCCTCCCCAAGCATATGATTAAGCAGTGCTTTTTCCAAATTGCTTGATGAAATACTGGCCAGGTGGTAACCCTACCTCTTGCCCTGGTTGACTAAAATCAACACTACAATTCCTGCAGATCCTTCAGAAGGTAACTGCAATCTTTAAAGAAAGACAAGAACATGGCATCAGAATAAAATGTATAGCTAAATATTTTCATTAAATCTTAAGGACCAGATTTACATTTTACAGTAGCTCACACTGGTAACTACAGTAACACACACAGGTAACTACAGTAATATGCTGAACCTGTAAGTAAATTTAAATGTGCAATACACAGACTATTGTTAGCTAAATCCCATTGCTTCTGAGAATGGCAAAAATGTTGCTCACTCAGTATTACCTAAGGAGAAGGGAACTAAGTCTGTCTAGGTCTAATACACAACACTTGAGTGAGATTGTTAACAAGGAGAAAATAGAAGCAGAAAACTGAAATCCAAATGGCTGGTGACATGTCAATATCAATTGATTTTCTCATGTTGTAGCAGATTGGATTTTTAGGATGTGTTGCAGGCTCTTGGTGTGAAAGAATGTCTGACATTTTAAACAAGTCATGTAAGAAAAAAAAAATATTAAAAAGAGTCAAGACATTTGCATATCTGATTAACCTATATAAACAGTATGTATATTAATTTTATTACGTTATTTCTGCTCTAGCTCACATTATCTGTAAAATTTTCATTTTTTTATGGCTAGATCTTTCCTCTAGCCAGCCACAGATGGTTCGAATTTCGTCCTGTTCAGCAGGGATAAGCTGAGATTCTAAACATCTATGGGCGATTCATTGATTGACTTGGGTACAACCCGGCATGTCTGATATTTACATGCGCTTATTGTCAAAACTTATAGCCGCTAGCAATAATCAATGTATTCTCTTGGCAGATATGGCTTTAATGAAGGAAAATCTTAATCAACTTCAATAAAAGAGTCATCTTAATCCTTTGTCTTCTGTGCTCTACCTAATCACACTCAACTCAAAAAATCCAGGTAACTCTTTTCAAAATTAATGGGTTATCTTTTACTGTTTCAGGGTTTATTTTTTGAGGAGGTATATTTTTTATTTTACTTGCTGTTACCATGGCTTTTTTCTGGGTACCCAATAAATACTTGCTGAAGACACATCCACAGCTACCCTTTGTTTGTGGCAAGTCATCACCATACTCCTAAGTAGTAAGCAACAACCCCTATTGCCATAGCTGCAATTTGGCAATTCTCAATATTAAAACAAATGTCAGGCAGGTCTAAAGTGAGGGGCAGCGACAGTATGGGGCATGCAGGTACTGCAGGATATAAAAAAAAACCCTGGGTTCGAGGGCCACATGAAATGGCTTGGCAGGCTGGACTTTGCCTGCTAGCCTTATGTTTGCCACATGTGATCTAGAATCAAGACATGTGAGGGACTGTGCTATAGACATGTGCGGTTCGTTCGAAATTAATGTTTGGATAAATTTTTCGTTATTCGGAAATTCGGATATATCCGAATACCCGAATTACAATATAAACAAATTGTACTGAATGCTTCCAATAACGAAATGGAATTCACACTGAAATTCAAATCGAACTCCAGCCGAATTCTAACTGTACACATATTGCTGAAATCAAAATCAATCAGGTCATTGCTATCTCTTGGGGCAGTCCACAAAGCTTTTCATTGTTTGCCATTTTTAACAAACCTGCTGCTGGAACACAAGAATAAAATGCCCCTAAATCACCCCATGCCCATTGTCCTAATGCCAGTTTGGCAAAACTGCTGGATTTGCAGCTGCTCTCATTGCAGTTTGTAAAATCATCCCTCTTCTGTGAGTTTTTGGCTTGCACTACTCATAATCACAGGTACCCAGCCATTATTTTTTTGCCCAGTAGGCCTAGGGTTGCCACCTCATCCCTTTAAACTCGAACACATATGAATTACACAGGTTCTGAGGCTAACTAAATGCAGATAAGGCACCAAGAGAGTTTAATTACCACCTTAATCAGCCACAGAACCTGTGTAATGAATATGTGTCCAGTTTTAAATGGATGAGGTGGCAACCCTAAGCAGGCCATCTGTGCCCCTCCCAGCATGTGGAATGTGTTGCTGACAAGGGACCAGTACTGGACCAGGGCTGCTGGCAGTTCTCCAGGCTGAGAGGTGGCTGTCCCTCTGCCATTAGTAGCCAGGAAGGGTTATGTGTAACAACAACACTAGCCTTCCGCTTGCCCTTTGCCTGGGAACAAATCATACATGTACCTTGCCTGGCACATATTCTCCTCCACTTCCTCCTCCCTCTACACCTCCTTCCCTTGTTCCTTCACCTCTTCTTCCTCTACCCCTCCTCTACCTCTACTTCCTCCTCTGCTTAATCCTTCACCTTTCCCTTCTCTATCTCCTCCTCCTTCTATGTGAGTACAGCATTAGCAGAGGCTCTGCAGAGCTAGGGTTATATGGTAAGAACAGTGCACCTTCCTCCAGGTAATGGCCTGGATGGGCCTAAAATAACATATTTATACCCATCATCAGATTTATAACATATTTTCATTCTTGTTAAAAAATATTTACAGATTTTTTTTATTATTATTTCATTTTTTCCACATCAAGCAAAAAGGACAGGACAGCTAGGAAGAGGGACCCAACAGAATTTTGCGGGGCCACCACATTTGGTGGGACACCCATTTCAATCCCCTTTGATCCTTGTTGGTGTCACATATCTGGTGCAGGAGCCTGAAGTGATGAGGACACATTCTTTTACACCTTCAGCTCAGGGCCCCTGGTAAGGTAAACAGGTGGTGTGATGTCACAGTTGTCAGAGTGCCTTGTATTTATTGCCAGCAGCTGGTGTAGGTAGGTAGTCCAAATGTTAGCAAAGTCAGACTGGGCCGCAGGCAGAAGATCATCAAAGACTGGCTTGGTAGCAGGAAGCTGATCAGCAAAGACTGGCTGAACAGTAGGCAGGTGATCAGCAGAGACTGCCTGGGCAACAGGAAAATAATCAGCAGCGACTAGCTGAACAAGAGGCGGATGATCAGCAGAGACTGGCTGGACAATAGGCAGGTGATCAACAGTAACCAGCTGTGCCACAGGCAATCGATCAGTAGAGACTGGCTGAGCAGCAGGTAGATAATCAATGAAGTCAGGCAAGCTGGGGTGCAACTGACTGTCAGATTGAATATAATCACATAGACAGAGGTGGTCGGAATTCAGATTGGAGTCACTATCGGGTGAGCAGATCGGGAACAGAAGGAGTAGGCAAAAGTGTAATCCATGGACAAGCAGATAGCAGGTTTCCCAGGAACATTGTAGAAAAAAAAAGCACTTGTTATGTGCAGAAGCTCAGTTTAAACAGCCCACTTGGCTCCAGCATTAGTGACAGACAAGAATGTACATTCTTGTGCATGTGGTCATGCAACTCCAAACGCATACTGTATGTGTGACAATGTGCTGGCCTGCACCTGCGCACAAATATTAATCCCAATGTACCCTTCTGTACACTGGCATGCCTTTCCTGACTGTTTGCCTTTTTTGATGAGTGTTTCTCCAGGGACAAGTGGAGAAGGGCTTTCCACAGAGTAAAGGCTAGAAACTCGAAGTAGCACTTGACAACACCTACTCAGGTGTTGGTCAGGATTATGTAACACACAGAGTTCAGGGGACAGGATTAGGTAACACACAGAGTCCAGTGGTCTCAATTAAGTAATGTACAGAGGTCAGGAGTAAATTATGCACAGAGCTAAGTGAGTCAGAATTAATGATGGAATAATTCAGGGTCAGGATTAAGTACAGCCCAGAGCGTAGGGGTAGAGATCCCTATGCAGAGAGTTTAGGGATCAGGATTAAGTAACGCACAGTTCAGAGGTCAGGTCAGAAGCAAGCAATTTACAGATTGCAAGGTAATAAGTGCAGATGCAGTATTATTTAAGATTGATTATACCTTATCCTTTGGGTTCATTTCCCACCTGTTTCTCTTTCCCAGTCATCCCCAGCTTTTTTCCCCAAGGCCGGACAGAGTGGAGTACACATTGCAGTGAACAGACAACAATGCATGTGCATGTGCAGGTCACCTCATAGTGCCCAGCTCCTGGGGATGATACTAGGGATACTAATTTCCTGAGGATTGTCTTTATCAAACAGAAACAAATTTGTTCTCCCCGTGCGGGTTTCCTCTGGGTACTCCGGTTTCCTCCCACACTCTAAAGACATGCTTGAAGGTTAATTGGCTCCTGTCTGAATTGGCTCTAGTGTGTGTATGTATGAATGTAAGTTAGGAACCTTAGATTGTAAGATCCTTGAGGGTAGGGACTGATGTGAATGTACAATGTATATGCAAAGCGCTGCATAAATTGATGGCACTATATAAGTATCTGAAATAAATAAATAAATAAATAAATAATGTTAACCTAAGCTTAAATACATAAGCTGCACACTGAGTGCAAAGGCCAGGCAGTGCTCTGTGGTTACTATAGAGAATTCCTGCATTATTGCACCGGGCCCCCTAATCCCAAATATGCAGAATTCACAGCGAAAACATGGTAGCAGTGAACCTTAACCTTGGTTCTAATGGAGAGCTTAAATTCATAGTCCACATTTTTAAATTTTTTAATAAATTCACCAACAATGAATTAATAAACAAATTGCAATTTTACATTTTTTTACATTGAAGTCTTCAGAACAATGCAACTATGCTCAGAGCATCACATCATGGGTGCAATGCACAGGCTTTTGCATTGCTTACTCCCAGACCCAGGTCTTTATGGAGGTAAGGATCAAAAAACAAACAAACAGAAATTCCCAGCACTGCCCTAGCTTGTCTGATAAAAGGTCCAATAGATAGTAAATGAAGAGTCCAGAATTGTGGAAATGAAAATAGTTTCCCCCCGTTATGCACCTATTTATATGAATCAGTGTCTCTTATATACTCCTTATGGATGGGAATGCAAGACAAAAAATCTATGAGAAATGTCTGTAGTATCCATTGGAAGCAGGCAGCCTGCTCTGGGGTTAGGGAACCCACACTGAAACAGAAGAGGGGAAGGGGAGAGAGGCGCCAAGCGACCAATAGTGTAAAACAGTTTAATGAGTAAATATAAAACACAGTAACGGGTTCAAACTCACAGGGTAATAATGAGAGACTGTCTGTGCCCAGGTGGGCTGTGTGAAGGATCCCGCATGAGATAATGGAAAAGTTCTAGCAGCAGCGGCGGCTCCGTGAAGACGGGAGGGGGAATGCCGACTGAGGGAGGAGGCGTGACTCTGAAATGCGCTTTAATTGGTCAGTTCTACTCTAGGTCTGACAGCTGTCATTTGGCTCCCTGCAGCTCGTGGTTCCAGCGTCCTCCCCCCTGTCTTCCCGGGGCTACCAATGTGGCTAGGACTGTTCCACTATCTCATGCGGAATCCTTCACACAGCCCATCTGGCCACAAACAATCTCTCATTAATACCCCGTGAGTTGAAAATGTTACTGTGTTTTATATTTACTCAGTAAACAGTTTTACACTATTGGTCACCTGGTGCCTCTCTCCCCTTCCCCGCCTAATGGTGGTAGGAACTTTCTGTTTTGAGTTGGAGGAAGTAAACAATGGTCTACAAGTGTGGTGATGTCACCGCATTTGTGGCTGCACAATCTGTGAGACCTTCTGCTGTGGTGGCACATGGCATTTTCAGTCTTCACATTCACATATGTCTGTAAAAAGATAACCTGGCTGTGTGGAAGAAGCAAAAAAAATAAAAAAATACAGGCTGCTGAAAAACTTTTTTTTTTACAAGAAATAGGCTGCTGAAAAACTTGGTGGGTGGGTGGGTTTGATTTAAAGATTTAAAGATGGGGGGATAGGGAATAAAACCAAATTTCATATTATACCCCAAATTTGAAACATTCCATCAGTGAAATTTCCAGAAGAGAAGTTTCTGCATTCACACAATCGAATTGCAGAAAATATAACCTGGAAACAATCAATTTTGCCTCATTCCCACAGAACAAATTTATGTGCAGTTACGATTGACAAACAGATAGACAGATTTTTTATAAATACCCCTTGGATTTCTCTATTTAAGGCGTCTGTGCTTGTTCTAAATCTTTCCAAGCTATTTCTCAGTTTTTAGGAGGTGGACATTCCCATTAAGGAAAATACAAGTGTCAGGCTACCAACCGATAGGTTTCTGGTGTGATGAAATATGGGTGGTCCAAGCTTGACTTCTGCTGCAGGACACCGAAACTAGCATTGTGTTTACCTTAGCTATATAGATGGGCACAGCCAAAGACAGTGAGTCATTGATTTTCTTTGCTGCCTTGAACTCTGGGTCACCGAGTTTGACTCTTTACGGGGCAGCGGCCTTGTCTTACAATTTAAAAGCATTCTGGTAAGTTTCAGCATTATACACATGAGCAGTGAATGTTGCATTACAAATGTGCTGGATCTGGCCTTTGTGAACCCAAATCACTTTACAAGCAACAATGTCAAAATCAACAAACATTATGATTATGCTCACATTCATTTTAGCATGGTGCTGTGAATATCCTTGCATATTATGTATATTGAATTATTCAAAGAATGATATGAGTCATTAAACTTTCTCTGTAAAAGTTCTAAGGAAAAATGGCAGCGCTAATTAACTGTAATAGATAAATGTCCTGATTTAAGAGAAACATTCCTCCTCTAATGACCCCACCACTGAAATCTTCCAGTGCAACAAGGGTTAATAGTACTGAGGAGCTGTGACAGACACTCATCAAGAGTGCCCGGCTATGTCCACCAGTGTTGCCAAACCCCCCCCAGGTAAAATTTAATGGCAGGACGCCAAAATTTACAAAGGGCACCAATTTTTTTACTGGCAAAAGTCATGACATTTACTGACAGAGCCCCATTTTTTACTGATACTGCAAAAAAATAAAAATTACTAGTCGTTTGCCAAGGAGAGGGTGATAAACGTCCAAATGGTGTATAACATGCGTCTGGATCACCCGGGAATAAGTGATGACAGAAAGGTTCCTCCACCTCTACCAAAAATGGCCCCTTACCGACTCCTTAGATCTCTTGTCAGGAGATCAAGCGGGCGTGTGGCTGTCAACCCCAGCCTCAGGTATAGACTGTAAACAAATCACTCATAGACCTCTTTGACAGGAATCCTCTACGTGGCAAGTAGACACTCGTTCCCCATGTAAACACAAGTGAAAAAAGCTCCCATAGCGTAACAAGTTTAAACAATTTATTAAAAGAAGATAAAAAAGGAAACACACTCACAATGCTGAAGATAAATATTCGCATAAAAAAAATTGCCGGCCGGCTGCACACTGCTGCCTGTTGCTTCCGGGATCAGCGAGGATCGTGGTGACGTCAGCACGTCGCTCCTCCCTACGCCGTTTCGTCACAACTGACGTCTTCCAGGGGCACGGTGCTGGCCGGCAATTGTTTTTATGCAAATCTTTATCTTCAGCATTGTGAGTGTGTTTCCTTTTTTATCTTCTTTTAATAAATTGTTTAAACTTGTTATGCTATGGGAGCTTTTTTCACTTGTGTTTACATGGGGAACTAGTGTCTACTTGCCACGTAGAGGATTCCTGCCAAAGAGGTCTATGAGTGATTTGCTTACAGTCTATACCTGAGGCTGGGGTTGACAGCCACACGCCCGCTTGATCTCCTGATAAGAGATCTAAGGAGTCGGTAAGGGGCCATTTTTGGCAGAGGTGGAGGAACTATTCTGTCACCACTTATTCCCGGGTGATCCAGACGCATGTTATACACCTTTTGGACATTTATCACTTTCTCCTTGGCAAACGACTTTCTACCTCTATGAACTTTTTACTCCATGTACTCTGCATTTTGGACTTTAAATGTTCATTGTCTTTAACACTAAGTTTATTTGAACTACGTGGGTTGTGCAATCACAGTTTTATTATGAACCCCACATACATGGAGGTTTAATTATCTTTTATCCAACAGGGTGATCACATCATCTTATTGTTTTCATGTCACATATTGTAGCGCAGCCTTTTTCTGTTTTGGTTTGCATATTAAGTGGATGTGTCTCACATTTATGGTTGCAGCTTTTTTGTCATAAACTTTGTTTTCTTTAGGGATAGCGCAGTAATTTTTTTTCCAGCTTGTAGTTCCCCCAAATGCCAGGGCCCACGATCGATCGGCAAGAGGCTAGCATTCAGTCCCCTCCAAAAGTCTCTCTCCCGGCTAGGTCTGTCACAGTCAGAAACTGCAGACATGATAAAGGACATGGTCAGAAACTGCAGACATGATACAGGAGATGGTCAGAGACTGCAGACATGATACAGGAGATGGTCAGAGACTGCAGACATACTACAGGAGATGGTCAGAGACTGCAGACATACTACAGGAGATGGTCAGAGACTACAGACATAGTTCAGGAGATGGTCAGAGACTGCAGACATGATACAATAACAAGAGATGGTCAGAGGCTGACCCTCACCCTCACAGTAGTTTTCTTCTCTGTCCCCCTTCATATTACCATACCTCTCCACCTCATTTTCCTCCTTCTGTCCCCCTTCACGGCATCTCCCCCCAGTAATGTCCTCCTGTGCCCCTTTTTATTATCCTCCTCGGCTCCTCCTCTACCTCTGCTGTAGCAAGTCACTGGTGAGGCGGTGCTGCGGCACCACCGAGAACGAGTGCCTTCAATTTGGAAATGGTGCCGAGCGTGTACGATCTTTTCCGAGCCCGGCAGGCTTCGGATAGGTGCATGCACAGTTGCATGGTCAGCCAGCAGCAATATTTTTTTCCAGGCGCTGCTGCCTATAACAGGCGGTTGGCAACACTGCCACACTAAACGTGCTCACTACTTACTAAAAAGTATATTAATAATTAACACCTTAAGACCATCAAGCACAATAAATATTCAAATACATAATGATCATACAGTATACAGACACACACTATACACCAGCACTTTTTATCTGAAAATCAGCCTGATCTGTAATATTGCTGCTGCCTCCCCTCTCCTGGCATGCATGGATTTGAAGTGCACCAGCCTGATACATGAGGTAGTAATGCAGGAGAGGAGGCTGTGTCTGTAGTGGACTACAGGAGGGTGGTCTAATAGATCTCTGGAAACCTCTTCACTGCAGAAGCAGTGCAGTTCTAACACGAAAACAAAAAATGATCTAACAGCATTAGACAGACAGGGCTACAGAGAGTCCATCCTCTCCCCTCTCCCCCCTACCCACTACAAGCCACCACCGACATGAACAACACATTTTTCTTTTTGCTCATCCCAGTCAGCTTACCGGCTTCTGCTAGGCTTTCTCTCTCCACTCCGTGCTCCACTGCAGACTATCTTCTCCACTCCTCCTCCCAGCAGCTCCTGTGATGAATCAAATAAGGCGCGTTGGGAAAGGGGGAGGGTAGAATAACAGCAGCACTCAGATCAGAAAGGAAGCTGATCGGAGACTCTTGGCCAGCTCCGGCCCGGAACTGCACTTGCGCAGTTCAGAGCTGGGAGTGTCACAGGCCGACAGCTTGTTTTTTACTGCCAGGCTTTAAATTTTATGAGCTTTTACGGGCAGGAAAAAAATGCCCGGTTTTTACGGGCTGCTTGTAAAACCACAGGCAGTTGGCAACACTGATGTCCACCCTTTATGTCCAGCTCTTCCATTCATCCAAGCCGGTACTGCTGTTTCTATGAATGAAACATGACTTATAAATGGAGGATGGGTGAATGATTGAAAGGTATGGCCCCTGCATCCATAGATCGTGTTTAATTTATAGAAGCTGTAGTACAGCTTTTATGAATGGAGGCGCTAGGCAGGAAGGGTGGGCATCATTTTTGATGAGTGCCTGTAACAGTCCCCCTAGTTCTAATAACTTCAGCTGCATCAGAAATTTAGAAGGTTGAGGGTGGGGCGTCTTGGAGGTGGAGGATTTCTGCTAAACCAGGCCACAGCAACACAAAGGATACATCACACTGAGGGTAAGTAATATCTCTTCTGCTGACTTTGTATTTTTTTTATGTAAACATTTTCTTTAATGTGAGTACTGACTTTCACTTTAAACAAGTGTTAGCAGGCTTTCTGGGTCCTGTGCTGTGTGGTGTGGTTGGCCGCTCAGCATGGGCACCGTTTACAGAGATTTTATTTGTTTCCTGAATGAATACAAAGCATTTGATGTCACCGCCTCTCCACCTCATCCAATCATTCAGAAAATGCAAAGCATTCTCTGAATGGCGCTCGTGCCAAGTGGCTGACCTCCTGTGTTCACAAAGCTGGACCAATGTAACTAGGTATAACATGCTGATGCCTGGAATTATAAAGAAGGTTTATGGAAGGGACTCTTGGAAAGGCACCAATATGACAAATACAGTGTCTTGCAAAAGTATTCACCCCCCTTGGCATTTTTCGTGCTTTGTTGCCTCACAACCTGGAATTAACATGGATTGTTTGAGGATTTGCATCATTTAATTTATAGAACATGCCCACAACTTTGAACTTTGAACAAATAGGACAAAATAACAGAAAAAGTCAATGTGCATAACTATTCACTATTCAATACTTTGTAGAGCCACCTTTTGCGGCTATTACAGCTCCAAGTCGCTTTAGATAAGTTTCTATGAGCTTGCCACATCTTATCACTGGGATTTTTGCCCATTCCTCCTTGCAAAACTGCTCCAGCTCCTTCAAGTTGGATGGTTTGCGCTTGTTTCCCCTTAAACCACTCAAGTGTTGCTTTAGCATTGTGTTTGGGGTAATTGTCCTGCTGGAAGGTGAACCTCCGTCCTAGCTTCAAATCACACACAGAGTGGTACAGGTTTTGCTCAAGAACGTCCCTGTATTTAGCACCATGCATCTTTCCCTCAACCCTGACCAGTTTCCCAGTCCCGTCTGCTGAAAAACATCCCCACAGCATAATGCTGCCACCACCATGTTTCACTGTGGGGATGATGTTCTTTGGGTGATGTGATGTGTTTGGTTTGCGCCAGACATAGCTTTTCTTTGATGGCCAGAAAGTTCAATTTTAGTCTCATCAGACCAGAGCACCTGCCTCCATACATTTAGGGAGTCTCCCACATGCCTTTTCGCAAACTCAAAACATGCCATTTTGTTTTTTGCTGAAAGTAATGGATTTTTTCTGGCCACTCTGCTATAAAGCCCAACTCTATGGAACGTACGGCTTATTATCGTCCTATGTACAGATACTCCAGTCTCTGCTGTGGAACTCTACAGCTCCTCCAGGGTTACCTTAGGTCTCTTTGCTGCCTCTCTGATTAATGCCTTCCTTGCCCAGTCCATGAATTTTGGTGTGCGGCCGTCTTTTGTCAGGTTTTCTTTTGTGCCATGTTCTATCCATTTGGTTATGATAGATTTGATGGTGCTCCTAGGGATCATCAAAGATTTAGATATTTTTTTATAACCTAAAGCTGGCCATACACCTATAGATTATCTGCAGATTTTCTATGGTTAGATGGAAAAAGTGCAACAGATTTCTCCATGTTCGCTAAACTGTGTGGATGGAGGAATCTTCCACTTTTTCCATCTAACCATAGAAACTCTGCAGATAATCTATAGGTGTATGGCCAGCTTAACCCTGATCTGTACTTCTCAACAAAGTTGTCCCTTACTTGTTTGGAGAGTTCCTTGGTCTTCATGGCAGTGTTTGGTTAGTGGCGCCTCTTGCTTAGGTGTTGCATCCTCTGGGGCCTTTTAAAAAGGTGTGTATATGTAATGACAGATCATGTGACACTTAGATTGCACACAGGTGGACATCATTTCACTAATTATGTGACTTCTGAAGGTAATTGGTTGCACCAGAGCTTTTTATGGGCTCCATAACAAAGGGGGTGAATACAAGCGCACATGCTAATTATCTTATTTTTTATTTCTGAAATATATTTTTCAAATTTTTCTTCACAGACTATTGTGTTCTGATCCATCACATATAATTTAGATTAAAAAAAAACATTGAACTAAAGGCTGTAATGTGACAAATAGGTAAAAAGCCAAGGGGGGGGGGGTGAAAACTTTTGCAAGGCACTGTATATAAAAAAATACAAATATAGTTTTTTTTAAATACAATCTTTAGACAATAATAAAATACATGCAACAGTGAATAGAAATTTTGCACAGAATAATAGGACTTTCTTCATAACAAGAAAAGGTTCTAGATCCCAAAAAGAATTGTTGGTACCCCTACGTGTTTCGACTCAAGGGTCTTCGTCTGGGGGTTCTCAAGAGCAACAGATTGGACAACTGTTACATATGGCACAGAACGCATGCATGCAAAAGCACCAGAACCCCTCCAAAGCCTCCACAAGTAGAAAACAATTCAAAGGACATAAGCCTAAATTTCTAATTAGTGTGTCTGTATTTACGTGGATAATGAAAATTACCACCATTGTGCAGCATAGAGTGGGGAGACGAATCGAGAGCACGTGGCCGTGGGAGAAACCCCTCACAACCTCCTTGGTAGAGTTGTTGATGCTTATCACAGATATAGTATTGTGTCAACTTGTGAAATAGCCAAAAAATATACTGCAAGGAACATCTATACTACTAAGGAGTAGAAAACAAACAATCTTCTGGACTGCAAGCGTAGTTATTCCACAAGTTGATACAATACTATATCTGTGATAAACATCAACAACTCTATCAGGGAGGTTGTGAGGGGTTTCTCCCACGGCCATGTGCTCTCGATTCCAAAAGTCCCTTTCATAAACCTTCTTTCTATATCCACTTAATGGGATGTGGCACCATCATGGCTACCAAACTTGGCATTCAGATAATAAACAAAGAGTACTAAGTGGGTTTTTTAGTTGGAGTTATCTGAAAAGAGCCACTAAAATAGTAAGCACCAGCTATTAAATATATATTTTTTAATTAATGTTATATGAATGAGAGCATGTAACAAATTTAAATCAGGTGCTAACCCAATTTGGCAGCAAAAGTGGAAATAAACTTTAAGATTACTTTTTTGGTATATCATAAATAACTATTTTTTCATAAGATTTATTTTTTTCTAAAATACGATCAGCTTTGGATGAAGTCACATGTGCTTCTACTGCTACATTATTTTTGTTCTCTCTGTGAAATAGAAAGAAATTCTAGGTGATTTGCATAGTTTAAAGCTTTTCAAATCATGAATACTCTGGTGATTTTGTACGACTAGGAATGCTTTCAGTAACATCAAAGGAAACGTACTAATTGTATGTAAGGTGTATTTTTGAACGGACAGTGAAATATTTAAGTATTTATTTTGTAGAGAAAAAAATTCCTTTTTATATTGCCGCTGTACGAAATCGGCAACTCCCACTCACCTCCAAAGGGCAGCCACCGGTCCTCCTTTCTTCTTGCATCATTTCATGTTGGTATACTTTCTATGCCAGGCTCATTGCTTTTAGATACTTACATATTTTGCCCTAACTAGACTCCTGTAGTGAAGGTATATAGCATAAGAAAAGTGCATATTCTGCTCAGTGCACTTTATCAGTGCCTGGGCAAAAGGTTCCTACTGTTCCTTGTATTAGTTGCTACTTGTTCTGTGAATCCTAATTGTTACTTTGCCATTTGTCTTGGTCTGTTCTCTTGTTCCTGTTGTTATACCCTGTTGTTGTCCTCAGTCTTTTTCCTAATACAGCTCAGAATATGAACACCAATCGGCCTGACCTGTGCCTGTCAGTTCTACATGTCTGGTGTAACTAAGGCCACCATAGGAAATTATATTGAAGTTTAATTTTCACTTATCAGGGTAACAAACGAGGATAGATGAACACGTATACATTCAATCATGCATGTGCAGCTGTAACACATGGATGCAGCTCAATGGAAATTACTTAGATTTACTAGGCTCGGCAAATTAGGAACAGTTTGTGGATACACTTTTTTTTTATAAATAAAAGGATACCTTACCCATAACTCATTATTACTACCATCGGGAACTTTTACTAGAGGTTTTTAGGAATTATTAAAATGGTATAATACAAAGAATGCTAGTTATGGGAGATCAAAAAATATGCCTACACCTGTAAATAATAAAAAATAAAACCTTGCATTTTGCTTTGTACAAATTAAATGTATGGGGAAAGTATCTGAATACTAAGACTAAATGATTATAATGAAAAAAGGTGCTCTATCCCTTTAAAAGCAAAATGTGAATCAGTAGACCATATATTCCAGCTCATAAAATATTAGTCCAGTGGAATTAAATCACATATTAAAATGCATATTAATAAAACATGCTCAAATGTGTCAACCTAACAATCAAATGAAAACACAGGAAAAGTCCAATAACTTGTTATGCTGTGATAAACTTCAATATATTGCACTGTCACCTTCTGTGCTTCCCACACCACTGTGTGCATACACTCCTTACAATGATAATGACTTCTAAGTTAAAGGAGGTCTTCAGCACTTTTGTAATGAATATCAAGGCATTGGAAACAAGTTGTATCTGCACTACTTAGGTCTTGGAAATCTCAAAAGTCACAAAATCCAGACTCCAATAAGCCACCATGAGAAGGGGAATAAAAAAAGGCCAGATAGTGCATTACCACTTGATAAAATCCAATTTATTATATGAAAAGGTAAACATAGGGAAAAGTAGGAGATAAGCTTCAAATCCACACCGCGCTCGAGCTGGTGGGTGTGATGACCTCACAGCTAAGCTCCGCCTGACATGTTTCTTTATAGGTCAGGGGACAAGATCCTGTCATCCTGTCCAATCAAAATTTTAGAATCATTTTACAGAACAAAAACATGTTGAAATTGTTTTGGATCAGAACCAGAACCAAGGTCTGGTATTTTTATATCTGCCCCTGGTCAAATAGAATATAGAGCATGCACGCTGAAACAACTCATGCTAATACTCAGTTCAGAGTAAAATTACTTTTTGTTTATTATTTCCTCTTTTCGAGACTTATATACTATTTCGTTAAGATACGTCAGATAAGGCTGGCATATACAAACCACAAAATAACCACAAAATATATATATATATTGTGACAAAAAATATAGACTGTAGCTGGGTCATCGATATGAGGAAGTAACAACTGGTCATAGCTATGTTCTTACGTCTGGTGTTAACTTTTGAGTGTATTTTCGGAGCAGGTGCGATTCTTCTGTTAACTCTTGCAGTTCTCTTGCAGTTCAGTTCAGTTCCATAGCAAGGGAGGGGTAAGCTTTGCAGATGATGTCTACTGAATATGTTTTAAGGTTGATAAACGGAAGCTGATATATGTCAGGCATATAAAGCAAGTACTTATATATATTGGAATAGACATTTCATCATGATATTCCAACCACATCCATTACAAATTAACTGCTAACATTAGCTCTGGTACACAACCCATGATTTCAGCTGAGAACTAACAGCAGGTTCCAGCAACTACAGGTGTGGGTATGGGCTCAGCAGAAAACAATTTACTAGGCACATTGAAGGTCTTCAACTTGTTTAAGCCTGTTGGATGCTGAGCAAATTCTAAATGATAACCATTTAGACATTTGGAAAAAAGTCTGTGATCTGTATATCATTTGTAATCATACACGTACTGTATATGTCAGTTACCAGTTATCTCATTATACAAATAAAAGATAGATCCTTACTTTACACAGTGCATTTCACTATGGTTTCAATAGAGTACAATGACTGTTTGAGATAAATTGGCACCTGGGTTGCAGTACAGTAGTTGTTTTGTACTATGCTTATATGTGAAGAAAATCGCAACCAGACTTTGTCGATCCAGCATTAGCTTATACTGTAGGTTTGGTGACAAGTTAATGTCTGACACTTATTATGGATACCGTAATTATTATTATTATTATTATGGATATATTCAGTACTACTGATTTGAACACTGTATTTTAATATTTATTTTGGGTATGTTCACACATATTTATTCTCGTTAGTCAGATTGAATTGAATATTATAATTCCCAGAAGATATCACTGTAGTTTGGACAACGCATGTATACAAAATTACTCGCCAACAGAGATTCTTACTCCAGGGTCCATTTATGGGTGGATGTAAAAAATAATATGTCATGATGACCTCAGAAATTTTCAACTTAAATCTTTGTGGATTTATTTACCTTGGGGTCTCTTGATAATCCTTGTTTGATATATCTGTGAAATGTCAATTTTTTTTCGTTGCAGGGTGAATTATTTTTGTTGCAGCCTAGGGCGCCATAACATTAATTTCGGCAATATGGCAACCTGGAGGAATTCTGTACACAATTGGTGTATAGAACGCCCCTCAGGAATGTTGTTTCCTGTTTGTGTGGTTGGCTTACTGATTTTCCCAGAAGTCTGCACAGTGCATTCTAAGCCCTGATTGGGCAAAGCTTTTCCCAAACAAAGCTCAGTGCATAGCTGGTTGTTAAGGAACATCATTTAGCTGTCAATGGGCTACCCCACTGACAGGTGAATAAAAAAAAAAGATTCCCGGCACTAAAAAAGTAAAAAAAAAACTGTGTGGGGTCCCCCCCCAATCCATACAAAATTAAAAAAAAAAATACATAACAGACCCTTATCCGAGCATGCAGCCCAGCAGGCCAGGAAAGGGAGGGCAAGCGAGCTCCCCCGAACCATACCAGGCCACATGCCCTCAACATAGGGGGGGTGCTTTGGGGCAGGGTTTGCTCTCAAACCTCGCTGTCTGTGCCCATTCACTTGGACAGCAGGGCTCAGCCCCAACCCCCGCTTCCAAGTCACTGGCTGTGATTTCTTCTTTAAGAAGAAAGTGCATGCAAAGAGCCCAATAGTGTCACACATGAACAGGAGTATTTTTAACTTAAACTGACTCATTCTAAAACCGACTCGTAAAAGAATGTCGTTTTTTTCCAAGCATCTCCGCAGCCACCAAAACTTTTTCTTTCTACAACAAGCACATTTGCAGTATACTTCAGTGAAGGACAATGTTCTGTGTACTATTGTACTATTCTCGTCAATAAATTTAGTCCAAATTAAACTCTAAATTGAATTTTTTATACTTTATCATTGCAGTCTTGAAAATAATTGAATTTCTTCTTAAAAAGGAACAGTGTCAACTTTGCATCAAATTGCATTTTTGTATTTTTGGGATTCTTATGGTATTACAAAGATTGTGTAAACATTTTCATATTAAAATGTGTATATATATATATATATATATATATATATATATATATATATATATATAGTAAATACACTGTATACAATCTAGAGGCACCTCAACACCCCTAAAAATGTTGCAGCAGGAGGGAAGGTGATAGACACATCAGTATTAAGAGGTAAGCAATGGAAGATATATCAGCTATACAGCCTGTGACCTCTAAGGTCCTTGGGTTCATTACAGGTAGGGAATACACATGCCTGTTATTGGCCACAGAATTTTAGGGGGCCGGGTGGCTGCTAGGGTACTAGGTTTTGGGTCTGTGGGTAGTCCCCGATGTTACTCTCATAGTTAAGGTATATAGGGTGAGGGAATGATCATATCAAGAGAACTATTTCAGAGGAGAAGTAACCACTGACCACCAATGGAAGAGGAACATATTCCTACTAGCGCTGCCAATGAAGAGAGGACCTTCACCCAATAAAACCAATGTCATAGGTAATTCTCCTACTGAACAACAGAGCCCTTCTGACTGTAATATAATTAAAACATTTACGGGAATAACCATTGTAATGGGAGAATATACACTAACCACCAATGTAATGGCAGCATTTATACTTACTACCTGACCACTAATTTAGCAAAGGTATTTACAATGACCAATTATGGAACGGGGCATTAATACTGATTATCAATGTCACAGGGGAATTTGCTTCAACCACCAATGCAATTGCAGCATTTACACTGATTACCAAAGTAATAGGGACATTTATACTGACCTTCCCTATATAGGCAGAATTTACACTGACCTCCAATATAACTGGGCCAATCACGCTATCCAACAATGTAACAATTTCAGTTGACCATCAATGCAAGCAGGAAATTAAAAAAGAACACCAATGTAATGGAGGTATTTGCAGTGACCAACATTAATGGTGGACAGCTTAAATTACCCTATTACGTTGGAGATCAATGCAAATGCCGTTGCTGAATTGATGATTAGTGTAAATGTCTCTATTACTCTACTGGTCAGTGTAAAAGCCTCTGTTACATTGCTGGTCAGTGAAAATAAATCTTTTATATTGGTGGTCTGCATAAATTCTCCTTGTTAACACTGAACACCGCGGTGCGGGGGCCTTTATTGGGGGTGGGGGTATACATTTGTAGATGAATTTAGGGGTCTACACAAAGGGAAAAGGCTGATGGATGCTAAATATGAGGGGGCTCATTTAAGAGGTGATGACGGTGGCTGAATAATGCAAAATAATACACTTTTTTGGCACCTGAGGTTTTATTAGGCGATATAATGTGTTACTGGAGTTAATTTTTTTGCAGGGTGATATAATGTGCTATTGTGGTCTATACTGTATGTTTACTGTTGGATATATATGTAGTCTATATTTTTGATGGGATGTGATAGGTTCTTATGCCCATTTACATAATGTGCTGTAAAGGCATGATACAGTAAAATGTGCTGTTGCAATGTAATGGGATATAGCTATGTGGCACTAATGAATTAGACTCAGATCACTAAGACTGATGAGTTAGTTACTTCCATTTGATATTTTACCCCATAATAATATTTTGTCCTAAAAATGTTCAATTCACGAACATAAATATGTTATGGTGTAGAAATATTTGTTTTATTATTAAATGGAATTTTCTCAAAAATCTTTATTTTATTTTACAATGTATTGGGCTATAATGCATGTCGCCATTATGATAGTTTTCTTTGTCCATATACATGTTAATCTTTGGCTCTCATTGGCCCTATTTCTGATCATAGCAATAATTATAGCTTAATTGGGAGCTAAAACATTGTTTCTGCACAGGGGCCCCTTGCTGGCTTTGTTTGCCACTGGAGGTAGGGGATAAAGAAATATAGTAAAGATTCGGGGATGGGAAAGACACCATCAGGAGTAGTGAGCCTATAACCAGAAAAGATGGTGTCTGTATACAGAATCGAGTGAACTCCCAGAAGGCAGTTAGGGGGTGAGAAAGATGAGTAAAAAGCATTGAAAGCCATATCTTTTACTGGATTGAAATATGGTGGTGTTGAAGACATTGCTACATATACCAAAGACAGCTTTTGCGTCCTCCTCCTTGTCATCAGTCTCCTGTCTGTTCCCAAACTACATCATTATGATGTTGATGTCCATGGTGCTCCTTTGGCCAATAACTACCAGTAATTTTGCCCAACTTTGATAAAATAGAAGGGACAGCTACTAAGTTGAAATTCAAAGCCAACTTTTTTTGGCACATGCTGTCAGGCATGGTTGTAAGGGCATATTAATACCCCTTCTCTTCCTTTCTAGCTTTCTAGTTTTCTCTCTATCATAATAGTTAGTGCATTTTAAATTATATGTGGCCATTTTAATTGAAAAACTTGTGGACTTCCAAGCATCACACTCTTCCTATCAAACAACTGTCAAGAAAGTTAGAATAAATAAAGTTTAAGAGACAATAACAAGCTGACATTACTGTCAGCTATGCCTCGTGTCCATGTCTGGGAGTGGGGGCAACATAAGTCGTCTTTATTATCTCTGTACTAATATTGCTTTTGATAATTTTCCTCTTTTGCATTCTCAACACATTTGTACATCTGTAGTAAGTGCTGTTTTCTTTCCTTTAATACCTATTTGTTTTCAGGTTGATAAAACATCAATGGCTCTGCAGAATCTTCTATGAGAGTATTTTGCCTTTTTTGGCAAAAGTACTTTTAATGAAAGCATGTAATATTTGTATAATCAAAAGAAAGGAAGGAGAACCGCTCATCATAAAAGCCAATTTAGATTTAATATAGACCATGCACCAACATCCACCCTGTGCCACAGCAATGTTGACGCGTTTCACTCCTAAAAGTTTCAGATCGCAGAGAGCCTGCTCCAGCCGCTGGAAGAAAAGAGGGGATAGTGGAGTCTGCAGTGGAGCACTATTCATACCAGTATATTGTTTAATGAAAATATACTTGTCAGAGAACTCACACAGCAAGCACCCGTCTCCGTGCAGCAGCTGCCAATCCTCGTTCTGCTAATGCCAATGTGCATGCACGGAACCGTAGCCAGAGACAAATGAGATCCAGGGTGGGCATGCACAATGGCACCTCTATGTGAACGCGCGCTAACGCGCACCCGCGAGTGCCGAATCGCTAATGTGCTAACGCGCATGCGACAAGGTGCTAATGTGCTAACACGCATGCGCCAATGTGCTAAGGTGCTAATGTGCTAATGCGCATGCACGCACCCACGTACGCTGGCGTGAATCCTGGCACACAGCACCCTATATAAACAGAGTTTGCCTAGCATCAGTGCTGGATTGTCTTCAGCTTGTTCCTGTGTTCCTGTTGTTACTCTGCCTGATTGACCTTGTTCAGAAAACCCGGCTATCTTCTGACCATTCTCTTGGATCTCCCCTGCCTGCTGAACCTGCCTCTACCTGCAGTATTAACCTTGGCTTGAACTTATGATTACAGCTCTGCCTCCTGATTCTGTACCCCACTGCCCATCTGTTGACAACCTCTGCCTGTTTCTTACTACGGTTTTGCCTTCTGAATTTGTACCCCGCTGCCAGCCTGTTGCCGACTCCTGCCTGTTCCTGATTCTGCAGTTGATCTTGATCTGGCTCCCGCTGAACAAGTTTGGTGATAGGTTTCCACATCTCCTCAGCAGATGTTCCTGTATCTCCAAGTTCCAGCCTCCTGCCTGCAGGCACCTGCACCCTTTCCTTGCCCTCGCACTACAGGGGTGCTTGTACGGAACCGTGTAAGAGGCCCCCCTCATCATTTCGGGCTCCGCTGCAAGGTATGAGACAATACTCATTCTGGTTATAGAGCCTGAGGTAGTGCCTAGACCTTACAAGCAGAGACATTTGCTAGGATTGTGAAGGACCTGAGGCAAACTTGGGCATATTGAGAAGAAGAACAAATCTGTGTAGCAAACGGTGGGCAAGACAGGATTGAACCCTGCACCCCTGAGATTCCACACACTATTTTGTGAACTGGAATCCTCATGTAGTTACCTTTTCCACTAGCCATATACACACACACACAAACACACACACACATATGTACAGATCTCTGCTGCTGACAATAAGACCTGTCCTTGCCTATGGCAAATATGATAGCTTCCACACACTAGTACCAGTCTGCATATGATCAGATTGGACACCTTATTCTCTGTCAGCCAACCACTGCAACACAAAGAACACAAGTTTGCAACCACATTATACAATCACACACAGATTAGCAGTGACTTGCAACGTCAGCCAGTTACCGTATGCAAAGAGCCATGGGCAGCAATATGCAACTGTGCATAAGCCTGCACTGGTTTCTTTATGCCGGAGTGAATTCACCCTGTCTAATGCTGCGTACACACGACCGTTTTTTCCGTCGGAACGAACTTCCGCTGAAACTGTCTTGTGTACACACGATCACACCAAAGTCCGACCGTCTAGAACGCGGTGATGTACAACACGTACGACGGGACTAGAGAAAGGGAGTTCAATAGCGAGTAGCCAATAGCTGCCGTCTCGTACTTGCTTCAGAGCATGCGTCGTTTTTGGCCCGTCAGAACAGCATACAGACAAGCAGTTTTCCCGATACGAACTGATTCTGTTGGAAATATTTGAAACATGTTCTATTTCTAGGTTCGTCAGAATTTTCAAAAAAAAAGTCCAATGAGGCCCACACACGATCGAAATGTCCGCTGAAAAGATTCTGTCTGACTTTTCCTGCTAGAAAGTCCGACCGTGTTTATGCGGCATAACACAAACCTTGATATTTCTTTCCAATCCCCACATACCACAGATCAGCTTTAGTATTTCAGGTAGTGTTTCCTGCTGCTGTGTGTTTTACTTTTTTTTCTCCATGCATATGTAAATTCAACATGGACACCCAAGAGGAGGAGGAAGAACAACTTGTGTTGATGAAGACAGAAAGAAGGTATAATTACCTTCATTAAGGTTGTTGTTCAGTCGTTAAGTCGTGTGCAACTCTTCGTGACCTCATGAACCATAGCAAGCCTGGCTTTTCTATCCTACACTGCCTCCAAGAGCTTGCTTAACTTCATGTTCATTGTTTCGATGATGCTATCTATTGATCTTGTTGTCTATCATCCTCTTCTCCTTTTTCCTTCCATGTTTCCCATCATTGGGGTCTTTTCCAATGAGTCCTCCCTTCGCATTAGGTAGGCAAAGTATTCGAGTTCCAGCTTCAGGATCTGTCCTTCCAGTGAATATTTAGGGTTGATTTCATTCAGGATTGACTAGTGTGATCTTTTTTGCCATCCAAGGGGCTTTCAAGAGTTCAAAAGCATCAATTCTTTGGTGTTCAGCCTTCCTTTTGGTCCAACTTTCACAGCCATAGGCTACTACTGGGAATACCATAGCTCTGACTATACAGTACTCTGTCTGTCGGGTGACGTCACTGCTTTTTATACCGTTGTCTAGGTTTGCCATTGCTTTCCTCCCAAGAAGCAAGCGTCTCTTAATTTCATGGCTACAGTCACCATCTGCCAAGATCTTGGAGCCTAGGAAGATAAAATCTGTCACTGTTTGCATTTCTTCTTCTTCTATTTGCCAAGGAGTGATGGACTGATTGCCACGATCTTAGTTTTCTTAATGTTCAATTTCAGGACATCTTTTGCGCTCTCCTCTTCATTAAGAGACTCTTTAGTTCATCTTCAGTTTCTGCCATTAGTGTGGTATCATATGCATATCTCAGGTTGTTGATATTTCTCCCTGCAATCTTAATTCCAGCTTGTGAATCGTCGATCCTGACATTTTGCATGATGTACTCTGCATATAAGTTAAATAAGTAGGGTGACAATATACATCCTTGCCGCACTCCTTTCTCAAATTTGAATCAGTCAGTTGTTCCATGTTCTGTTCTAACTTTTGCTTCTTGACTTGCATACAGGTTTTTCCAAAGACAGGTGAGGTGGTCTCTAGAACGCCTGAAGGTGCTACTTCACTGGTGGGCCTCTTTATGTGGCCAGGCTGTGTAAAAGTCTCACACGTGTGGTATCGCCATATTCAGGAGGAGTAGCAGAATGTATTTTGGGGTGTCATCTTTGCTATGTACATGCTTTGTGTTGGAAATATCTTAAAAATGGACAACTTTGTGGGAAAAAAAAATGCGTTTTCATTGTTTTCCCACATTTTCCAAAAACTTCTGAAAAAAAATAAACAGTTCAAAAGACTCATTATGCCTCATAGATTATATGTTGGGGTGTCTGCTTTCCAAAATTGGGTCATTTTGTGGGTATTTGTACTTTCCTGGCTTGTTAGTGTCTCAAGAAATGAGGTCTTCAGTTCATCAGGTGTGATCAATTTTCAATGATTGGCACCATAGCTTGTAGACTCTATAACTTTCACAAAGACCAAAAAATATCCACTAATTAGGGTTATTTTTACCAAAGATATGTAGCCGTATAAATTTTGGCCAAAATTTATGAAGAAATATTACTAATTTGCAACATTTTGTGACAGAAACAAAGAAAAAGGCATTTTTTCCCAAAATTTTCAGTCTTTTTTTATTTATAGCACAAAAAATAAAAAACCCACTAGATTAAATACCACCAAAAGAAAGCTCTATTTGTGTGAAAAAAAGGACGCAAATTTCATTTGGATACAGTGTTGCATAACTGAGTAATTGTCATTCAAAGTGTGAGAGCGCTGAAAGCTGAAAATTGGTCTGGGCAGGAAGGGGGTAAAGTGCCCTGTAGGCAAGTGGTTAACCTACTCACCATTACCGAAACCTGGCTCCACAAATCTGACACTGCGTCTTCTGCTGCCCTATCCCATGGTGGTCTTCTCTGGACTCACTCCCCCAGATCCAGTGGACGTAAGGGAGGAGGTGTCAGAATCCTTCTAGCCCCACATAGCACCTTTCAGGTACTTCAGCCACCTTCCTCTCTGTCACTCTCTTTCAAACCACACTGCATTCGTCTTTTCACTCCAGTTTCTCTATAGACATCTGTGATCTACAGGCCCCCTGGACTAGTATCAATCTTTCTTGATGACTTCTCTGCCTGGCTACTCTACTTTCTTTCCTCTGAAATCCCCACAATCATTCTCGGGGACTTCAACATCCCTATTAATACTAACACTCCTGCCCCTTCCAAACTTCTCAGCCTAACCTCCTCCTTTGGCCTGAAGCAGTGGATACATGCTCCTACTCACTCCAAAGGCAATACCCTTGACCTCGTTTTCTCTCACCTTTGCACTCCATGCAACCTCTCTACAGTAGGTGACCGCGATATTGTGTCAATCTCGCCGCACTTCTCGGCGAGATTTGACACTATCAGGCTCCTACTTACCAGACCGGCGAGTCCAGTTGGGCAGAGGGTAGGCTCCCTTACCCTCCGACTGTCGGCCCCTGATAGAGTAAACAGGAGGCACGAGAGTACGGAGTGGTATGAGGGCCTGTATTGCAGTCCAGATATAGTAGTCCAGATATTGCAGGGTTAACCGGAGAGAAGGCTGGAGCTGGCTGGAGCACAGACACAAGGTGGAGCAGGCTTGTATAGTCAGCAGGCCGGACGGCTGCAGACAGACAGACAGACCCAAAGGAGCAGGCAGACGGATGGTCAGGAGACAGGCCGGGTTCGGTAACAGGCGGGCGGCAAAGGTACAGTGGAGCAGGCAAGCGGATGGTCAAACAGGCAGAGGTCAGGTTCAGGCAGAGTTCAGAGAGAGGTCGGAATCAAGGCCGGGTCAGAAGGTATCACAGGAACAGACAAGGAACAAGGTAAGGCACTGGGACGACTAGCTGTTGATTAGGCAGCACTGGTCACCAGAACTCACTGGCTTAAATAGGGCTTTTGGCGCCAAACGACGTGCACGCGCGCGCCCCGGCCCACACAGGCACGCGCGCCCGCCAACGCCTGCGCGCGCGCCCCCGCACGCCGGCGTGCACAGTGGAACGATCCCGGACACACACACCGGCGCCGCGAGGAGCCCACACGGCGAGGTCCGCAGAAACGCGCGCGCCAACGCGCGCCGACGCACCCTGACGCACACCACCGCGGGCGCCCCGCCTGCCACGGTAAGAACCCTGACAGTGCCCCCTCCTCAAGGGCAGCCTCCGGATGCCCAGCTGGGCCAGCCTGGGAGCATGGGAGTTCTTGAAAGTTTGTAGCAATTCGTTGGCATGCAGGTTACCTTCGGGTTCCCAAGAATTATCCTCGGGGCCATACCCCTTCCATTTAATGAGGTACTGGAGCTGATTCTGCCTTTTCCTGCAATCCAAGATTGCCTCGACCTCGAACTCCTCCTCATTGTTGACCAAAACAGCCTCCGGTGGCTTGGCCTTACGGTCAGGAAAAGGATCGTGGATAACTGGTTTCAGTAAAGAAACGTGGAAGACCGGGTGGATTCTAAGGGACTCTGGCAGACTAAGTTCAAAGGCAACATCATTCACCTTTCTCTTCACCCGAAACGGGCCCAGAAACTTAGGTCCCAACTTCTTGGAGGGACAAGCCAACTTTAGATTAGTTGTAGAGAGCCATACTTGGTTGCCAGGTTCAAGGACGAGTTCTCCTCGCCTTTTCTTATCGAACATCCTCTTGAAGGAAGCCTGGGATTGGGCCATGGTTTCCTGCAGGATCTTACAGTTACTAGAGAAGAACTCCATTGTTTCCGTTACTGCGGGTAGAGAACATTCCGGGAAAGAACTGGGGAGGAAAGAAGGATTGAATCCATAATTCGCAAAGAAAGGAGTCTGGTTGATGGCAGAGTGTAAGGAGTTGTTATATGAGAATTCGGCGAGTGGTAGCAAGGACACCCAGTCGTCTTGAGTAAACACAGAGAAACAACGGAGGTATTGCTCCAGCGTCTGGTTAGTTCTTTCCGTCTGGCCGTTCGTCTGAGGGTGGTAGGCCGAGGAGAACGCCAATTCAATTTCCAAAGCGGCACACAGTGCTCTCCAAAACCGGGAGGTAAATTGAACACCTCGGTCGGATACGATATTCGCGGGCACCCCATGTAACCTTACTACTTCCTTGACGAATATCTTCGCCGTTTCTGCGGCTGTGGGAGTACCCTTCATAGGGATGAAGTGTGCCATCTTGGATAGCCTATCAATCACCACAAAGATGGTTGAGAAACCTTCAGAGGGGGGTAACTCCACAATGAAATCCATCGATAGCATTCTCCAAGGCCTGTCAGGAATCGGTAAGGGTCTCAATAAACCCCAGGCCTTTGAGCGGTTACATTTATTCCGGGCACAGGTGCGGCAAGAACCCACGTACCTCTTACAGTCCTCCAGAAGACATGGCCACCAAAAGGTGCGTAGCACCAATTCTGAGGTTTTCCGGGCTCCGAAGTGACCCGCCAGCTTGTGGTCATGACATAGTTCCAGTACCAGTACCCTACATCTTTCAGGAACGAAAATCTTGCCTTCATGCCAGAGCAACCCATCATTTAAACTGGTTCCAGTAGGTAGAGGAATTTCAGAGGAGGCCTGTTTAATCCTGGAGATTAAATCTCCCTGGAGAAGTAAGAAACTACCTGCAGGCAGAATAGTATCAGGAGAAGTTCTTTCCTTGGAATCATGGAACATCCGTGATAGGGCATCAGGTTTTCCATTCTTGGATCCGGGCCTGTACGTGATGTGAAAGGAGAAGCGGGAAAAAAAAAGTGCCCATCTAGCCTGTCGTGGTCTGAGTCGCTTGGCTGCTCTTAAGTATTCTAAGTTCTTGTGGTCGGTAAAGATAAGAACCGGATGTACCGCACCCTCTAGTAGATAGCGCCATTCTTCCAGAGCCGCTTTGATGGCCAACAGTTCCCGATCTCCCACGTCATAATTTCTCTCCGAGGATGAGAGCTTACGGGAAAAGAAGGCTACAGGAAACAGGAGGGCCTTGGGGCCCTGGCGTTGAGAAAGTACCGCCCCTACTGCGATCTCCGAAGCATCTACCTCCAATACAAACGGTAGCGCAGGGTCCGGGTGTTTGAGGATAGAAGCAGAAGTAAATAGTCCCTTTAATTTCTCAAAAGCTGCCTGTGCTCGGGGTGACCAACAGAATCGTGTCCCCTGTTTAGTAAGTTCCGTTATAGGCGAAATGATTTTAGAGAAGTCTTTAATGAATTTCCTGTAGAAGTTAGAGAATCCTACAAAACGTTGGACCCCTTTCTTGTCAGTAGGGGCAGGCCAGTCCAGGATGGCCGACACTTTTTGTGGATCCATCTTAATTCCTTCTACAGAAATGATGAGTCCCAAAAACTGGATACTCTGACGTTCGAACTCACACTTGTCAAGTTTAGCGTATAAGCCATGTTGCCTGAGCCGGGCAAGAACATTCCTGACGTGCCTGCGGTGATCAGCCAAAGAAGAGGAGAAGATGAGTATGTCGTCCAGGTAGACAATGACGTAGAGGTCCAGGAATTCTCTAAAGATGTCGTTCACAAAGTGCTGGAACGTAGCTGGGGCATTACAGAGGCCGAAGGGCATAACCTGGTACTCGAAATGCCCGAAACGAGTGCGGAACGCAGTCTTCCACTCGTCCCCCTCTCGGATGCGGACTAAATTGTAAGCACCCCGAAGATCCAATTTAGTAAAGATTCGGGCGGTGCCCAGTCTTTGGAATAGCTCAGGTACCAGAGGAAGTGGGTAACGGTTTTTAATAGTTATTTTGTTTAATTCACGGTAGTCAATACATGGCCGCAAAGAATGGTCTTTCTTTTCAACAAAGAATAAGCCCGCACCAGCTGGGGAGGTGGACGGGCGGATAAATTTCTTCTTCAGATTTTCGTCTAAATACTGTTTCAGGGTGCCCAACTCCTGCTCGGTTAGTGGGAAGATCCGGCCAAAAGGTACCTCGGTTCCAGGAAGCAGTTCAATTGGGCAGTCGTAGGGCCTGTGTGGTGGTAGTAATTCTGCCCCCTTTTTGTTAAACACATCCGCAAAATCTTGGTAAGGCTCAGGAATAGCTTGGAGCAGATCTACATCTGGATGTAGACAGAGGAGTTGGGTAGCCTCATGGCCTGTCCCTTGCAGACAGTGTTGAAGGCAGTATCCAGAGAGGAACTCGACACTACCAGAAGCCCAGTCAATTCGAGGGTTGTGCGCCTGCAGCCATGGTATTCCAAGAATGACTGAAAAAAAAAGGGGAAGAGATGGCGTCCAAACAAAGATGTTCACGGTGTCGTTGGCCCATGATGGCTTTTAAGGGGACGGTTTCTTGAGTGACCGGACCGGAGCGGAGAGCAGAACCGTCTGCAAGATGTACAGCTAGGCTTTGAGTTTTGGATTGGAGAGGGATGTCATGTTGGGAGGCGAAGGTCCGGTCGATAAAGCAGCTGCAGGCTCCGGAATCAATGATAGCTGGGACTTGGATGGCCTTTCCGGGAAGCTGTAAAGTGATAGAGATGGTTAGGTGTGTGCCAATAGTAGGTACAATAGTAGCACAGGTACGATCAGCAGAACGACACTTACGCATCTTGTTGGGGCAACCACTGGCGTAGTGCCCGGGTTCTCCACAGTAGAGGCAGAGGTTGTGTGTACGTCTGCGTGCTTTTTCCTCTGGGGTCAAGGAAGGGCGGAATAGACCGAGTTGCATGGGTTCTGGCGCATCATAGGCCGAGGCAGGTGTAGGAGTGGGAGATCTGCTGGGAGGACTGGGTACTTGTGGCATCATCCAGGTGGGACGAAAGGTACTGGTGGTCCTTTCAGTGCGTCGCTCTCGCAACCTGCGGTCTATTTGGATGGACAAGTTGATAAGCTCTTCCAGGGTTTGTGGTACCCCTACCCGTGCCAACTCATCCTTGAGGGGATCTGACAACCCCATCCTGAACTGATGGCGCAACGCGGCGTCATTCCATGCCGTGTCAGAGCTCCAACGTCTGAACTCGACGGCATAATCTTCTGCTGCTTGTCGACCCTGGCGTAGGGCCTGTAAGGTGGCTTCTGCAGTGGCGGTAAGCTGGGGGTCTTCGTATAGTTGGGACATAGCATCAAAGAAGGCATCCAGACTATCCAAGGCAACTGATTTCTGCTCCAAAAGTCGGTGGGCCCATGTTTGTGGCTGACCGGAAAGTAAGGAGATAACAAAACCCACCTTAGTGGCCTCAAGGGAGAACGTGCGTGGCTGCAGGGCGAAGTAGAGATTACAGGCATTCCGGAAAGCACGATACCTACTCCGGTCTCCAAGAAATCTTTCAGGTACTGGTACTTTTGGCTCTGGAGGTAACATGACCACGGAGGGTGCTGAGGTGGCTGATGTGGACCCTTGCGGACCGGAAGGTGCGGACAAGGCCTGTACTCGCTCCTCCAGACTGGAGTATCCCTCTTGCAGGCTCTTCACTGCCTGGGTTAGACCCGCCAGATGACGGCAAAGTTCGTCCATGGGGGAAGCCCCCTGCCCGGACTCGGTCATGGCTGCCTAATACTATCAGGCTCCTACTTACCAGACCGGCGAGTCCAGTTGGGCAGAGGGTAGGCTCCCTTACCCTCCGACTGTCGGCCCCTGATAGAGTAAACAGGAGGCACGAGAGTACGGAGTGGTATGAGGGCCTGTATTGCAGTCCAGATATAGTAGTCCAGATATTGCAGGGTTAACCGGAGAGAAGGCTGGAGCTGGCTGGAGCACAGACACAAGGTGGAGCAGGCTTGTATAGTCAGCAGGCCGGACGGCTGCAGACAGACAGACAGACCCAAAGGAGCAGGCAGACGGATGGTCAGGAGACAGGCCGGGTTCGGTAACAGGCGGGCGGCAAAGGTACAGTGGAGCAGGCAAGCGGATGGTCAAACAGGCAGAGGTCAGGTTCAGGCAGAGTTCAGAGAGAGGTCGGAATCAAGGCCGGGTCAGAAGGTATCACAGGAACAGACAAGGAACAAGGTAAGGCACTGGGACGACTAGCTGTTGATTAGGCAGCACTGGTCACCAGAACTCACTGGCTTAAATAGGGCTTTTGGCGCCAAACGACGTGCACGCGCGCGCCCCGGCCCACACAGGCGCGCGCGCCCGCCAACGCCCGCGCGCGCGCCCCCGCACGCCGGCGTGCACAGTGGAACGATCCCGGACACACACACCGGCGCCGCGAGGAGCCCGCACGGCGAGGTCCGCAGAAACGCGCGCGCCGACGCACCCTGACGCACACCACCGCGGGCGCCCCGCCTGCCACGGTAAGAACCCTGACAGACACCTACGAGCCCCGTCGCAGGAGCCAGCGCCTAGATGGCTCACTCATCGGGAAAGGAAAACTTTGTTTTCCTTCCGCGATGAGTGACAGGCAGCGCTGACAGCTGTCTAGTATGAATCCTGAGGCGGGAACACCGCGCCAAATTTTAAATGAAAAAAACGGCGTGGGTTCCCCCCTCGGAGGCATACCAGGCCCTTGGGTCTGGCATGGATTGTAAGGGGAACCCCCTATGCCGAAAAATCGGCGTGGGGTCCCCCCCCAAATCCATACCAGACCCTTATCCGAGCACGCAGCCCGGCCGGCCAGGAAAGGGGGTGGGGACGAGCGAGCGGCCCCCCCACCTCCTGAGCCGTACCAGGCCGCATGCCCTCAACATGGGGGGGTGGGTGCCTTGGGGGAGGGGGGCGCCCTGCGGCCCCCCACCCCAAAGCACCTTGTCCCCATGTTGATGAGGACAAGGGCCTCTTCCCGACAACCCTGGCCGTTGGTTGTCGGGGTCTGCGGGCGGGGGGCTTATCGGAATCCGGGAGCCCCCCTTAATAAGGGGGCCCCCAGATCCCAGCCCCCCACCCTGTGTGAATGAGTTTGGGGTACATGGTACCCCTACCCATTCACCTAGGGAAAAGTGTCAATATAAAAAAAAACACACTACACAGGTTTTAAGAGTAATTTATTAGTCAGCTCCGGGGTCTTCTTCCGACTTCGGGGGGTCTCCTTCCGACTTCTCCCGGTGTTCGGCCTCTTCTCCCGGTGTTCGGCCTCTTCTCCCGGGCCCCGCCGCTATCTTCTTCCAGCTCTATTGCCAGCGAGGGGCCCGGTCTGCTGCCGCTGTCTTGTCGCCGCTGTCTTGCCGCCGCTGTCTTGTCGCCGCTGTCTCTCCGCTTCTTCTCTTCTTTTCTTCTTCCCCGATGTTGACACGATGCTCTCTCTGGCTCGAATGCTGTGTGCGAGCTGCGGAGCCATTTATATAGGCGGTAACCCCGCCCCCTTACGACGTCATGGTCCCAGCATGCGCAGGGACTCTGGCGTCATAAGGGGGCGTGGCCCCAGAGTCCCTGCGCATGCTGGGACCATGACGTCGTAAGGGGGCGGGGTTACCTATATAAATGGCTCCGCAGCTCGCACACAGCATTCGAGCCGGAGAGAGCGTCGTGTCAACATCGGGGAAGAAGAAAAGCAGAGAAGAAGCGGAGAGACAGCGGCGGCAAGACAGCGGCGACAAGACAGCGGCGGCGAGACAGCGGCGACAAGACAGCGGCAGCAGACCGGGCCCCTCGCTGGCAATAGAGCTGGAAGAAGATAGCGGCGGGGCCCGGGAGAAGAGGCCGAACACCGGGAGAAGAGGCCGAACACCGGGAGAAGTCGGAAGGAGACCCCCCGAAGTCGGAAGAAGACCCCGGAGCTGACTAATAAATTACTCTTAAAACCTGTGTAGTGTGTTTTTTTTATATTGACACTTTTCCCTAGGTGAATGGGTAGGGGTACCATGTACCCCAAACTCATTCACACAGGGTGGGGGGCCGGGATCTGGGGGCCCCCTTATTAAGGGGGGCTCCCGGATTCCGATAAGCCCCCCGCCCGCAGACCCCGACAACCAACGGCCAGGGTTGTCGGGAAGAGGCCCTTGTCCTCATCAACATGGGGACAAGGTGCTTTGGGGTGGGGGGCCACAGGGCGCCCCCCTCCCCCAAGGCACCCACCCCCCCCATGTTGAGGGCATGCGGCCTGGTATGGCTCAGGAGGTGGGGGGGCCGCTCGCTCGTCCCCACCCCCTTTCCTGGCTGGCCGGGCTGCGTGCTCGGATAAGGGTCTGGTATGGATTTGGGGGGGGACCCCCACGCCGATTTTTCGGCATAGGGGGTTCCCTTTACAATCCATGCCAGACCCAAGGGCCTGGTATGCCTCCGAGGGGGGAACCCACGCCGTTTTTTTCATTTAAAATTTGGCGCGGTGTTCCCGCCTCAGGATTCATACTAGACAGCTGTCAGCGCTGCATGTCACTCATCGCGGAAGGAAAACAAAGTTTTCCTTTCCCGATGAGCGAGCCAGCGCGACATTCACAGTACCCTGTCGCTGAGAACCAGCGCGATGGTATCGCGCTGGAAACACAATCTCGCGGTCAGGTACTGTAACTATCCATTCCCTCTCTCTGATCACCACCTTATTAGTTTCACTCTCTCCCTCTCCTCCACCTCCTCTCCCTCCAACCGCCTAAAAGATACCTGCAGAAACCTACGTCATCTCAACCCTTCTCTTCTCTACTCTGCTATCGACAACCTCTAAGACAAAATCTCACCCACATCCTGCACCAACCTAGCCACTTCTGTCTACAACGCTTCACTTCTAGCCTCACTGGACTCACTGGCCCCCTCACTACACACAGAATCAGGCCCCGACCCCATCAACCTTGGCAAACAGATAATACTAGAAGTCTGAAAAAATTTAGTCGTGCTCATGAGCGACTGTGGTGTAAGACTAAGTTTCAGAGACATTTCAACCAATATAAATCTGCCCTCCAAAAATACAATTCCATCCTCCTCTCTGCCAAGCAGACCTATTTTATCACTCTCATTAGCAACTTATCATCCTGTCCACGTCAACTCTTCTCTATCTTCAACTCTGTACTCCATCCTCCACCGCCTCCACCCTCCAAATCACTCACTGCCCAGGAGATCTCCAATCACTTCAAGCAGAAGATTGATACAATTCGTGAGGAGATCTCTACTGTTCCAATACCCTCCACACTTTACACTTCATGCCCACAGGCACAATCATTAATTTCCCCTTTCAACCCCACCACTATAGATAAGGTTGTTAAACTACTTGGTAATGTCCACCTTACCACCTGCCCTCTGGATCCTGTTCCCTCACAAATGCTGCGTTCACCCTCTGGCTCTATGCTACACTCTCTAACCCACATCTTCAATCTCTCCCTCTCTTCTGGCATCTTCCCCAACTCTCTAAAACATTCACTTGTCAGACCCATACTTAAAAAGCCCTCACTGGACCCATCCAATCTTAACAACCTACGTCCCATCTCCTTGCTCCCCTTCTTATCCAAACTCCTCGAACGTCTGGTCTACAACCGACTGAGCGTCCACCTTGCTGATAATAGCCTTCTTGATCCCCTTCAGTCTGGATTTCATCCTCAACACTCCACAGAAACCGCTCTCCTAAAACTAACAAACAATCTACTAACGGCCAATCAACACTATTTTGTACTCCTACTCCTGGACCTCTCTGCTGCCTTTAATATGGTTGACCACCCCCTCCTCCTCAAAAAACTCCACGCCTTTGGTCTCCATGACTGTACTCTTCGCTGGTTCTCTTCCTACTTATCCAACCACACCTTTAGCGTTTATTCCAACTATACTTCCTCCTCTCCTCTTCCTTTCTCTGTTGGGGTCCCCCAAGGTTCTGTTCTTGGACCTCACCTATTTTCTTTCAAAATATTTTATTGAGTTTTCATGAGTTCAATAACAAATATACATAACCTTAGCTTTAAATGCAGGCGTACAAAGGAGAGAAAAATGAAACCCCTTAGGGGCTACATGTATACCTTATGACAGTAGATACGATTAAAAAAAGAGTTGCGACCCTGCATGAAAACCTACAAATGACAAAGGTAGTTCGCATAGATCTAAAGACCCAGAGACAAGGATTAGTTTGTTGAGGGGGAAGCAGGAGAGACCGACTGCACCCCAACTGGGAACACACTGTGCCTGAACGGAATACTCCCACTTGCCCCTGACACCAACTTAGATATTGCTAAATGTCTCTAGGCATCAAGACAGGAAGTAATGACCTACTATCTATGTTGCCCTTGGGAGCTGGGCTCCCTGAGGTCTCTGCAAAGGTCTGAATTAAGGCTGGAAAGCTTCAACTTGGTAGATCAACCTGCTAAGAAACAAGAGAAAGGAAATAAAGAGAAGAGAGAGAGAGAGATGAGAGTGGGGTGATAGAGGGAGAGGAGAAAGTAAAGAGAAGCCAAACCACGGGAGGTGACCCTCCAAACCCAGATACCGCTTGACGTTTCAGGGTTTAACCCCTGGGATCAAGGAGATGCCCAAGAAATTAGCCCATGGTTCCCAGATAGCTTCAAATTTCTCTGTGGTATTATTCAGGGTACTGGCCACCTTCTCTTGGGCCATGATCCATGAAATTTTACGGGTAGCCGCTTTGAAGGACACCTTGGGTTGTTTCCATGCCTTGGCTATAGTTAACTTAGCCTCCAGCAAAATGAAGTGAATCAATCTACGGGACAGTTTTGGAGTTTTGGGTAAATGGTCGTTTAAGAGCGCTATGGCGGGGGTTCTTGGGACCTGTACTCCGGTGACTTTTTTAATCATATGGAAAATCCTATGCCAGAAAGACCTCAGCCGTGGACATTCCCAAAAGATATGGGCCAACGAGCCCCTAAGAAGACAACCCCTAAAGCACCTGGAGTCCGTGGAGGGGAACATTCTGGCCAGTCTCTCCGGTGGAAGGTACCATCTTGTGATGACCTTTACGCTGGATTCCACCAGTGAGATGTTCAGGATGCTCTTGTACGCCCTATTATAAATGACCCTCCACTTCTCCAGGTCCCACTCCAGGGCTAAGTCAGACTCCCAAGCTACCATGTATGGAGTCTTGGCTGTTTGATTAGAGAGTGACTGGTAAATGATGGAGATTCCACCCCTCTGCTCCATAGACCGACCACACCATATTTCGTACGGGGTGAATGAGTGGTTTGATGGATTGTCTTTACCTCTTTGTGTGAGGAAGTGTCTGATCTGCTGGAAGCGAAAGTTCTCAGAGTCAGGCATCTCCATCTTACTCACACAGAAGGCCCTGGTTATAGGCCCCATTGATGTGAAGTAGTGTCCAATCCGGTACATCCCCTTGTTCAGCCACCAACGGAATGCTTTAATGTCGGTTCCCGGGGGAAAGTCAGGGTTATTGAAGATATGAGCCAGTGGTTGTTTGCGGGAAGTTATGTTTGGAAGGTTTCTTAGAGAATCCCATAACTGAAAGGATTGCGAGAGGATTGGGGATAGTATAGGGGGACGTTTCTTAGGGGGAACCCACAAAAGAAAATCGATAGTAAAAGAGGGGACTGCCTGTCTCTCAATCAGTATCCAGTCCGGTCTCTCCGCCTTCGCGTATACCGTCGAAATCTGAGCTAATCTGGCCGATTGGAAGTACCACAATAGATGCGGAAGGCCTAATCCCCCTTGCGTTCTACTTAAGTATAGTGTGCTCTGTTGTAGTCTGTACCCTTTCCCCCCCCATATGAATTTTACTATTTTCCGTTGGAACGATTTCAAGTGTTCCCTATTGATATTAATTGGAATGGCTCTAAATAGGTAGAGAATTCTGGGGAGCAAGTTCATCTTGACAGCATGAATCCTCCCTAACCAAGATAATCCCCCCCTGGCCCATTTGGATAAGTCTGTCTCTAGATTGCGGTAAGTGTGAGGGAAGTTGGATGCATAAAGGAGTTCTGTTTTCACTGTGAGCCTTATCCCTAAGTAATCAATGTAAGAGTCACTCCATTTGAAATCAAAGGAACTCTGCAGGGATGCCACTAAAGTTGGGTCAAGGGAGATATTCAAGGCTGAAGATTTGGCATAATTGACCTTAAGCCCAGAAACCCTTGAAAACTCTTTGAGGAGCCTGCAAAGGTTTGGAAGGGAGGTGGTTGGGGATGTGAGAAAAAGGAGGATGTCGTCCGCAAACAACCCACATTTGTGGACCTGGTCACCGCAGGTAACTCCTTGGATGTTGGGATCTGCTCTTATTGCTATTGCTAACGTTTCGATCGCAATAGCAAAAATTAGGGGGGATAGTGGGCATCCCTGCATAGTTCCTCTTGCAATGGTCAGGGTTTTAGAGTATTGGCCTTGTAAGCGTATCACCGCTTTGGGATAGGAATATAGTGATTTTAGTGTCCCTAAAAAGTTGGGTCCAAAGTCCCATTTTTCTAGTATGGAGAAGAGATAAGGCCATTCGATCGAGTCGAAGGCTTTGTGGAGGTCTAGCGAGAGGATCATACCTTTCTGTTTCGGTCCCCCTTCCCAGTTAGATTGTAGGATAGATACTATATCTATAGCTCTCCTAATTTGGTCGGGTCCTTGCCTACCGGGTATAAAACCGACCTGGTCCTTGTGTACATAGAGATTGATAAAAGAGGAGAGGCGATTGGCAAGAATTTTAGTGAGAATTTTGAGGTCATTGTTAATTAAAGAAATGGGTCTGTAGTTCTCAACTTCCTCATGGTTTTTGTTGGGTTTGGGGATCACTGAGATGAAAGCTGTGTTTAGTTGAGATTCCAGGGGGGATCCTGACTTTTTAGAATTAAAGAACTTTGCTAGATACGGGGCTAGGATAGCGCTATATTCCTTGTAGCTAGGGACCGAGAGGCCGTCTGGCCCTGGGGCTGAGCCGGTTTTAAGGCCTTTTATTACTTCCCTGATTTCATCTACCGTGATGGGGGCTTCCATTAAGTCTCTACAGTCCCTGGACAGTGATGGGAGTTGTAGATGCGAAAGGAAATCATTTACTAGGGAGCCTTTCTCTGATTGGGCGGGCTGTAGAGTGAAGAATAAAAATCGTGGAAAGCAGACATGATACTTTTTGGATTTGCTGTTGGGGGTTGACCTGCTATCCTCAATTTGGGGAAGGAACTAGAGCGAAATTTAAGTGAAAGTTTAGAAGCTAGCATTGAACCGAATCTATCCCTGTGGCAATAGAATTTGGCTCCACACCATCTAAGAGTCTTCTCTGCTTTAGCCGTTAAGGCGAGATTCAGCTCAAGTCTGGTGGCATCAAGTTTACCCAAAAGGGTCCTGGATGTTTTTTTATGTTCTGCTTTTAGTTGGAGGAAGGACTTTTCAAGCTTCTGAATGTCAATCAATCGTTCCTTCTTAAATTTGGATGCTAGTTTAATTATGACTCCTCGAATGGTTGCCTTGTGGGCTGCCCACAGGGTTTCGGGAGCGATATTCTCCACGTCATTTAAATGGAAATATTCTTTAATAGATTTAGCAATTTCCTGTACCAAGCTAGGGTCGGCTAACAGGGATTCGTTTAGTCGCCAGTAGAAACCTCCTCGCCCAGACAGGATATTTCGTAGGGTGAGGGCAACCGAGGAATGATCAGACCATGCTGTGTCCAGAATTGCTGCTTTGGTTGACAGGGGAATAAGAGCCGTCTGGGTGAGGATGTGGTCAATCCTAGCGTACGATTGGTGGGGAGCTGAAAAGTGTGTAAAGTCCCTTTTGTTGGGGTTCAATTCCCTCCAAACATCTACTAGACCCTGCGAGTGGACCATTTTGGCGATCTTTGTGCTAAGTTTTGTGGGGCGTGTGAGTTGGTCTTTGGGGGGCCTGGTTTTGTCCAGACCCTGATCAAATGCAACATTTGAGTCCCCTCCCATAATTGCCTTGCCTTCCAGAAGCGGGTTCAAGGTTGAGAAGAGGTCCTGGAAAAACGCCGCTTGGCCCTTATTTGGGGCATAGTATGAGACAAAAGAATATAAAACGCCTTCCAGGGTACCCTTCACCAAAACAAATCTGCCCTCTGGGTCCCTAAAGTCAGAGAGGAATGAGAATTTGCAGTTTTTAGAGAAGAGAATAGCTACCCCTTTCGTCTTATTGGTGGCGTTCGCTAGATAAAATGTCGGAAAGTATGCGTGTAGGAACTTGGGGGTGTACCGGGTATGGAAATGTGTCTCCTGCAGGAGCATCACATCAAACCTCAGTGATTTATAATGATCCAAGGCCCATCTCCTTTTCCTTGGAGAGTTTAGGCCCTGGACATTATGTGAACCGATCTTGAGGTCAATATCCTTCACGGTCAGGTCAGCCATAGGAGCAGAGGGAATAGAAGCTGGTAATCACGCAGTCACTTACCCTTGGGAGTCTTCTGACATTGAATGTAGGCCAGGTTGTGTTGAGCCGTCCTAGGAGCAACTCTGGGACTTGGAGGGACACCCCCCCCGGGCCGGCTAGGAGAGAGAAAAAGGGTGAGATGAGGAAGAGAGAGATTAGATACTTACTAAACACTAAAGACAAAAACAAAGACATGGGTACCATAAAAATACCCTTGGGTTTATGCGGATCAGAGTCCGCTATAACCCCAATGAACTACTTCTGGCTGCCCTGTTGGGCGTCAGAAGTTCCAACACCAGAGGACACCAACGGTTCTCTGGAATCGAGTAGAGGCACAAGTGGTCCACCCCGGACCCTTGGTTTGTCAAAATTGAACTATAAACTAAACACACAACAGTTGTTAATAGAATAACTGCAATAACATCCCTACTATCAGGGGTCTCTATGCCTGTGACAATAATCTACCCAGGTAGGAACAAATCAACAAGAACCTGAGAATCTCGCCCCTTCTCGTCCCCAGGGTACCCCCTCCCCCAACTGCCCATGTTAGTGGAAAAGCCTGGGGGTCCCCCATTAACGAGAGAGGCCTCACCTACCTAGTCAATCTGACCTACACCTGCAAAAGGGGAAGGGCTATGGAAAATACAGGTAAATCGAGGTTTCTAACTGCCCTAAGATTTGGCCTAGGAAAACCAATACCCCAATTCTAGTCCTGTAAACTGCCCTTTATGAGAGAGGTATCTTGGTTTTCTTGTAGAATTAAATTTCCTGTAGAGGTCCTCTTCTGTTGGGGCGGTTGTCCGTCAATTTAGCTGGTTGTTGCAGTCGGCGTGTTGGGGAAAAAGGAGGTGAGTGAATGGTGCAGGTCTTCTGTATCAGGAAAAGTCGATAGATGTAGAAAATGGTGAGTATCACAGTGGGACTCTAAGATAGTGAAGAAGTGGGGGATTCCATGTCCGTAAGACGTGGGAAGGTATTGGAGCACCTGCTCCATCATCTTGGAGGAAGAACAGTCCCGAAAATGTCTCTGCAGAGACTGGAGAGAAGAGATGAGGTGGGTAAGTCAGTCTTAGGGTGGTTTCCCCTCCTTGCTCCTCTTGGAAGGGCCCTTCAACCAGAGTGGGGATACCGGGCTGCCTGGAGGTGGCCGTTTAGTGGAGCCCGAGGAAGCAGACGTAAAGTCCATTGGAGCTTCATGGGATATCAGCTTGAGGCCTAGTAAAAGCCTCTCCCCTTCCTGTAGGCTAGTGAATGAGTGGGTTTTGCCCTGGATGGAAAACTTAACAGTGAAGGGGAAGGTCCAACGGTATTTAATGTCCCGTTGAGAGAGGACCGTGAGAAGGGGTTTTAGTGTCCTGCGTCTTTGAATGGTTGTAGGGGCGAGGTCAGCGAAAATTTGGATCTGGTGACCCTGGTGTTGCAGCATAGGCTTTTGACGAGATTGACACATGACCTCTTCCTTAACCGCATAAAAGTGCGGCTTGACGATAATGTCCCTTGGGGAGCCATCTTGTCTGGGGGATCCGAGAGACCTGTGTGCCCTGTCAAGTTCTAGACGTTGGGGGGGTATGTTGGGAATAAGGGCTGTGATGATGTCCTGTACCGTGGATGGTATGTCCGAAAAGGTTTCCGGAAGTCCTCTTATCCGAAAGTTGTACCTCCTAGACCGGTTCTCGAGTTCGTCGATCCTGGATAGGGCAACTTCTAATTGATCTTGAATGGTCCTGAGGTGAGCAGTGTTTTGGTTGGTTCTAGCGGTCGTGGATTCCACTTTGTCCTCAATGGCTTCAATTCTGGCGCCTAAATTGGACAGGTCCGCTTTGATAGTATTGGTGATCTGATTAGCTGTGTTAGCCAGTCCTTTCTCCAGAAGGGATGAGAATTTTACAAACATGGCTTCCTGTATTGCTGTGAGGTCAGATACTGAGAAACCAGTTTGCTGCTTAGCTTGAGCATGTATTTGGGCCTGTGCAGGGAGGGCCTGTGAGAATATCTCTTGTTGAGAGAGGGACAGCGTCTCTGAGGGGGACTCTGCTGAGGCCAGGGGCTTTGTGTGGACGTGTGGAGGTACATGTGGAGTTTGAGAGGGTCCCTGTGCTGCTTGTGCATAAGTCAGGGTCGGAGGAGTTAATACTGGCCTGCACTCTGGTGTCCTGGAGTGGATGCCTCCCTGATGCAGCGGTCCGTCCGTGCTGGCGGCCATCTTGGGACTCCCGTCCGCGCCCGCCGAGGCAAATTGGGGGCCAAGATCTCGTCTTGCCTGTGGCCCTGACATCTCCCTCTAATCCCCGGCTGTTCCCCTACCTGGGGAGGGTGCTGTGTCGCCCGTTAGTGGGCTGAGGCGGCTAGTGTGCGGCTCGACGGTCCGGGGTGGAGCGGAGCTCTCGGCTCAGGCGGCCATGTCGGAGCTCTCGCGCATGCGCCGGACCTCACCTATTTTCAATCTACACCTCCTCCCTGGGTCAACTGATAGCCCCTTTCCAATACCACCTCTAGGCTGATGACACCCAAATCTATTTCTCTACCCCTCAGCTCACTCCCTCTGTCTCCTCACATATCACTAATTTACTATCAGATATATCAGTCTGGATGTCACACCACTTCTTCAAACTCAAAACCGAACTTATAATTTTTCCTCCCCCATATGCCCCTTCCCCTGATCTCTCTGTCAAAATCAATGGCAAACCTATAAGCCCATCCCCACATGCCAAGGTTCTAGGTGTAGTCCTGTACTCTGAACTCTCCTTCAAGCAATACGTCCAGTCACTGTCCAAATCCTGCCGCCTCAACCTCCGCAACATCTCCAAAATATGCCCCATTCTAACCAATGACACAACAAAGCTCTTAATTCACTCGCTGGTCATCTCTCACCTCGACTACTGCAACTCCCTTCTTATTGGTTTACCTCTACATAGTCTATCACCTCTTCAATCCATCATGAATGCTGCTGCCAGACTCATCCACCTTACCAATCGCTCTGCGTCTGCTACTCCTCTCTGTCAATCCCTCCACAGGCTTCCGCTTGGCCAAAGAATTAAATTCAAAATACTAACAACCAGAGGCGTCGTCAGGGGGTGGCTATTATTACAGCCCCGAGCCTGGGGCTAATAGCCCTGAGTCTCTAGTCCCTGTCCTAGAATGCCGGGGACAGGGGCGGAGTGCGCCGTGGTAGCGCTGGCTCCGGCTGCAGCTCCGCCTCCACACCCGCCTGACTCCACTCTTGGTCACTGGTTGCTATAGCCGCCTAGCGGCTAGCAACCAGTGACGTCAATGCCCACTGTGCCCACACTTCCCAGCATTGAAAGCGGAGGAGGATTGCACTTCCTCCTCCTCCGCGCTAGTGCTCAAGGGCAGGGCCGGCCCTACCATGGGACCTGGTGGGACCATGGGTCCCGGACGGAAGGTTCTGAGGGACAGCACATTGATGGCTAGGTGACGGCAGAGCACTCGCTGCTATACCCGCACAGCGGACCGCCGCCCATCCTTTCCACGGCTCCCCCCTACTGCTGCTGACATGTCGGGATGACAAGAGAAAGTCAGCTGACGGGTAACAGTGTGAAGGGGAGGAGCTTCCTGCTGTACAAGAGGGATCGCTGGAGGTGCGGCTGACACTGAGAGAAAGTAAGTGTCAGCGCCATTGATCTCATCTCCTCCACCCCCGCCTGTGTCTAACCCTCCTTACCAGCCCTGCCTGTGTCTAACCCTCCTTACCAGCCCTGCCTGTGTCTAACCCCCCCTCACCAGCCCTGCCTGTGTCTAACCCCCCCCCCACTTACCACCCCTGCCTGTGTCCAACCCCCCTCACCACCCCTGCCTGTGTCTAACCCCCCCTCACCACCCCTGCCTGTGTCCAACCCCCCCTCACCACCCCTGCCTGTGTCCAACCCCCCCTCACCACCCCTGCCTGTGTCTAACCCCCCCTCACCACCCCTGCCTGTGTCTAACCCCCCTCACCAGCCCTGCCTGTGTCTAACCCCCCCTCACCACTACTTCCTGTGTCTAACCCCCCTCACCACCCCTGCCTGTGTCCAACCCCCCCTCACCACCCCTGCCTGTGTCTAACCCCCCCTCACCACCCCTGCCTGTGTCTAACCCCCCATCACCACCCCTGCCTGTGTCTAACCCCCCCTCACCACCCCTGCCTGTGTCTAACCCCCCCTCACCACCCCTGCCTGTGTCCAACCCCCCTCACCACCCCTGCCTGTGTCCAACCCCCCCTCACCACCCCTGCCTGTGTCTAACCCCCCTCACCAGCCCTGCCTGTGTCTAACCCCCCCTCACCACCACTTCCTGTGTCTAACCCCCCCTCACCACCCCTGCCTGTGTCCAACCCCCCCTCACCACCCCTGCCTGTGTCTAACCCCCCTCACCACCCCTGCCTGTGCCTAACCCCCCCTCACCACCCCTGCCTGTGTCCAACCCCCCCCTTACCACCCCTGCCTGTGTCTAACCCCCCCTCACCACCACTTCCTGTGTCTAACCCCCCCTCACCACCCCTGCCTGTGTCTAACCCCCCTCACCAGCCCTGCCTGTGTCTAACCCCCTCCTTACCACCCCTGCCTGTGTCCAACCCCCCTCACCACCCCTGCCTGTGTCTAACCCCCCCTCACCACCCCTGCCTGTGTCTAACCCCCCTTCACCACCCCTGCCTGTGTCCAACCCCCCCTCACCACCCCTGCCTGTGTCCAACCCCCCCTCACCACCCCTGCCTGTGTCTAACCCCCCCTCACCACCACTTCCTGTGTCTAACCCCCCCTCACCACCTCTGCCTGTGTCCAACCCCCCTCACCACCACTTCCTGTGTCTAACCCCCCTCACCACCACTTCCTGTGTCTAACCCCCCCTCACCACCTCTGCCTGTGTCTACCCCCCCTCACCACCCCTGCCTGTGTCTAACCCCCCTCACCAGCCCTGCCTGTGTCTAACCCCCCCCTCACCACCCCTGCCTGTGTCCAACCCCCCCTCACCACCCCTGCCTGTGTCCAACCCCCCCTCACCACCACTTCCTGTGTCTAACCCCCCTCACCAGCCCTGCCTGTGTCTAACCCCCCTCACCTGCCCTGCCTGTGTCTAACCCCCCTCACCAGCCCTGCCTGTGTCTAACCCCCCCCTCACCACCCCTGCCTGTGTCTAACCCCCCTCACCACCAATTCCTGTGTCTAACCCCCCTTCACCACCCCTGCCTGTGTCTAACCCCCCTCACCACCACTTCCTGTGTCTAACCCCCCCTCACCACCTCTGCCTGTGTCTAACCCCCCTCACCACCACTTCCTGTGTCTAACCCCCCTCACCACCACTTCCTGTGTCTAACCCCCCCTCACCACCTCTGCCTGTGTCTACCCCTCCTCACCACCCCTGCCTGTGTCTAACCCCCCCTCACCACCCCTGCCTGTGTCTAACCCCCCCTCACCAGCCCTGCCTGTGTCTAACCCCCCCCTCACCACCTCTGCCTGTGTCTAACCCCCCTCACCACCACTTCCTGTGTCTAACCCCCCTCACCACCACTTCCTGTGTCTAACCCCCCTCACCACCTCTGCCTGTGTCTACCCCCCCTCACCACCCCTGCCTGTGTCTAACCCCCCTCACCAGCCCTGCCTGTGTCTAACCCCCCCCCCTCACCACCCCTGCCTGTGTCCAACCCCCCCTCACCACCCCTGCCTGTGTCCAACCCCCCCTCACCACCCCTGCCTGTGTCCAACCCCCCCTCACCACCCCTGCCTGTGTCCAACCCCCCCTCACCACCCCTGCCTGTGTCCAACCCCCCCTCACCACCACTTCCTGTGTCTAACCCCCCTCACCAGCCCTGCCTGTGTCTAACCCCCCTCACCTACCCTGCCTGTGTCTAACCCCCCTCACCACCCCTGCCTGTGTCTAACCCCCCCTCACCAGCCCTGCCTGTGTCCAACCCCCCCACCACCCCTGCCTGTTTATGTCTAACCCTCCTCCTCTACCCCTGTCTGTGTCTAAACCCCCTCACCACCCCTGCCTGTGTCTAACCCGGTCAGTGTGGGTCAGGTAGGTCAGTGTGGTTTAGGTAGGTCAGTGTATGTAGGTCAGTGTGGGTCAGGTAGGTCAGTGTGGGTGGGTCAGTGTATGTAGGTCAGTGTAGGTCAGTGTGAATCAGGTAGGTCAGTGTATGTAGGTCAGTGCATGTCAGATAGGTCAGTGTATGTGGGTCAGGTAGGTCAGTGTATGTAGGTCAGTGTATGTCAGTGACCGTGCACCTCATGGAGTTCATACCCCATCGGCATGTAAGTATCCATTTGGGGTAGTGGCGTTTATGCCCCCCCATATGCACAGTTACCCTGTTTCTTTTTTACCATGCATATTGCACTCCATCTAGAACAGCCTTCCCTTTTTTCTTTTGTCTTTAGATATTGGTGCTTAATCGCCCCTGAAGAGTGTTTTGATACACGAAACGCGTCGGGCTTACGACATGCACCCAACAATTACTTCCCCTCTTACTGGGTCTACCAATCCCAAAGTTCCATTTATTTATTTACTTTGTGATGTTATGCAATTTATGGACATTTCACCTTTCATACCATTCGCTCTGCACCCCCTTTTTTAGGGGTTTGTTACGAATGTTTACAATGTACCAAACAGGGTGTATCTGTATATGATGTGACAGTCAACCCATATTGGGGTCACCATTATGTCATTATTTTACTATGTATTAATAAAATGGCTTGTTTTTGATGGTGACTGGCCCATTGGCCTCATTTGCCCACCTCATTTAAAGTCCCAAACTTCCTGTTTTTTGTGTATGTCAGGTAGGTCAGTGTATGTAGGTCAGTGTATGTGTCAGGTAGGTCAGTGTATGTAGGTCAGTGTATGTGTCAGGTAGGTCAGTGTATGTCAGGTAGGTAGGTAAGTTTAGTGGTCAGCATTGATGGGCACTGGTAAGCCAGGCAGCAACCAGCAAGTCAGCGTACCCCCGCCACACAACCACACAACCCCTTCGCCCAACCAAAAAAACCCAGCGCCAATAGAGGCCCCCCCCCGTGCCGGCCTTGGACTTCGGGCTGAAGCCCCTGGTCTTTTTGCCACCTAGCAACGCCCCTGCTAACAACTACGTACCAAGCCATCCACAATTTCGCCCCCAGCTACATCACTAGCCTAGTCTCTAAATACCAACCTACTAGTTCTCTTCCTTTCTCTCAAGACCTCCTGCTCTTTAGCTCCCTTGTCACCTCCTCCTATGCTCGCCTCCAGGACTTTTCCAAAGCCTCTCAAATCCTATGGAATGCCCTACCCCAATCTGTCTGCTTATCTCCTACCTTATTAGCTTTTAGATGATCCCTGAAACCACTTTAGAGAAGCCTACCCTACCCACACCTAACAACTGTATTTTCATTTTCTCCATCAGCTCATCCCCCACAGTTATTACCTTTTGTTTCCATTTGACTCTCCCTTCTAGATTGTAAGCTCTAACAAGCAGGGACCTCTGATCCCTCCTGTATTGATTTGTATTGTAAGTGTACTGTCTGCCCTCATGCAGTAAAGCGCTGCGCAAACCGTTGGTGCTATATAAATCCTGTATAATAATAATAATAATAATAGTTTGAACACTCTTTGATGCTCCCCTTCTTTGGTATCGGAATGTAAACAGAACCTCTTCCAGTCCTGTGGCCATTGCTGAGTTTTCCAAATTTGTTGGCATTAAGGTAGGTAGAGTCATTACGGTAAGTAGTCAAAACCTGCACTTCCTCTCTTTGTTACATTAAGACTGTCAGGGGCTTAGCATTTAATATAAGGAGGGGGGCATCTTCAGGTAAACACTGTTCTAGGCCCCATGACAGCAGCAAGGTATGACTATATTAAAGTTCCTATGTACTGTAATATGGCTAGGAGGGGATGTTGACATGGGGCAAGTTTTTTTTTTTGAAAGTTCTTTTTATTGAAAAATGTCACTGTGTACAAAACAGGGCCCTTGGGGCATACCCCGGCCAATTGGTGCACATAGCCATGTGCATAACAGCGTACAACTTACAGTGTATCTCAAAACTAAATATATCTAACTACAGTTAAAATTACTGACAACATATCTAATACCCAGTTTCAACATGGTAGGATAGTGACAGGATGTATCTATTCCTGTAGGACCTCTCATCCCTCTTATTTGTCAGATCCGGACGTTGCAAGGACAGCTAGGGTCGAGTGAAATCACTCTACTTCTGGACTAACTCCACCACTCACTTGCTTGGGGGCTGGACCCCAACACTCAATGGTGGCCAGGTAGATATTCAGTGTATCTAACCGGGGTGGTCCCCAACAGGCTGGTCATCTGTCGTGGACTCTGAGTCTGTCCACAAGTGCCAGACTTTTTCATATTTTTTGGGGCAGCCTCGGGATGAATATGTTGCTTTGAATAGGGGTATAATTTTGTTAATTAGTGTTTTCCACAATGACAAGGTAGGGGGGTTGGCTGACTTCCAATTTAGTACTATGGCCTTCCTTGCATAAAATAATAGGATACTGTCAAGTCCCACACTTACCAGACAGGTGAGTCCGCTTGGGCAGAGGGTAGGCTCCCTTACGTATCCGATTCGGGGCCCCTGGTAGAGTAAACAGGAGGCCCACGAATGCGGAATGGTATGAGGGCCTGATGTTAGGGTCCTGGAGCAAGGTGGTCTGGCAAGCAACCGGTAGAGCTTCAAGACTGATGGAGCAGATGCTGAGCAGGAGCTAATCAGGCTGGTCACACACAGGCAGAGGTCGGCAACGGGCTGGCGGCAACGGTACAAGGGAGTAGGCAGAAACAAGGTCAAACAAGCCGGGGTCGGGTTCAGGCAGCAATCAAGGGAGGTCCAAAGGCAAGCCGGGTCACAACGGGTCAAACTACGGAGATACAGGAACACAGGAAGATCATGGAACAAGGTACAGAGCTGTTTGATCAGGCAGCACCGAATCAGGGTAGAGGCAGGCTTAAATAGGCTAATTGGCGCCAAACGCCGCGCTCGTGCACGCGCCGATTCGCCAAGGCGCCCCCGCACGCGCCGGAGCGCGCCCCCGACACCGGCGTGCACGCCCACACTACCGGTAACGCCCATAGGCACGCCCGGACACCACCCTGCACGCCACGGCTGGTCAGCCCAGACACTCCGGTGCCCCCAGGAACACGCGCCCCGGCACGCACAGAGACACGAGCGCCAACGCGCCCCGGCGCGCACCGGCGCCCAATCAGGTAACCTCTCTGACAGTGCCCCCTCCTCAAGGGCAGACTCCGGATGCCCAGCTGGGCCATCTTTGCGGCATGAGAGGTTTTAAAAGACTGCAAAAGTTCTCTGGCATGTAAGTTACTTTCCGGCTCCCACGAATTATCTTCGGGTCCATAGCCCCTCCATTTTACAAGGTATTGAACCTGATTGCGTCTTCTTCTGCAATCTAGAATTGCCTCCACTTCGAACTCCTCTTCGCCATCAACCACAATAGGTTTGGGTGGGCCAATGCTACGACCGGAAAAGAAGTTGGGGGTGATCGGCTTCAGGAGGGACATGTGGAAGACGATGTATCCTCAGGGAGTTAGGAAGGTCAAGTTCGTAAGCCATGTATTGATTTTTCTTTTAATCAAGAAAGGACCCAAGTATTTGGGGCCCAGTCTCCTGGATGGACAGGCCAACTTGAGGTTAGGGCTAGATAACCAGACAGAATTGCCAGGTTCCAGAAGTTCTCCCCGTCTCTTCCTGTCAAAGATTCTCTTGTAATCTTCCTGAGCCTTGGTCATGGTTTCCTGCAGCAATTTGTTGTTGTTTGAAAAAAAATCCAAAGTTTCGGATACAGCAGGAACAGGGCACTCGGGCATAGGTCCAGGCAGGAAGGATGGGTGGAAACCATAGTTGGCATAAAACTGTGACTGATTGGTAGCTGAGTGTAGTGAGTTGTTGTAGGAGAACTCCGCGATGGGAAGCAGGGAGGCCCAGTCATCCTGGGAAAATGCAGAGAAACAGCGGAGGTATTGCTCCAAGGTTTGGTTCGTCCTCTCGGTTTGTCCATTTGACTGAGGGTCCTCGTACAGCTGAGACATGGCTAAGAAAAAGTCACTCAAAGAATCCAGAGATCTGGCCTTTTGCTCCAGCAGATGGTGGGCCCAGGTCTGAGGCTCGCCGGTCAACAAAGAAATGACGAACCCCACTTCGGTAGCCTCCAAGGAAAACGTATGGGGTTGTAAGGCAAAGTAAAGTTCGCATGCGTTGCGGAACGCCCGGAACTTGCAACGTTCTCCGGAGAACTTTTCGGGTGTAGGCACCCTGGGCTCCGGTGGGAGCATAACTACAGAGGGTGCTGAGGCAGGATTAGCAGATGCTGCTCCCTGGGGGGAGGCTGAGAGGGCCTGGACCTGTCCTTCCAGTCTGGTATAGCCCTCCTGTAGGCTTTTGACGGCTTGGGTAAGGCCTGCTAGGTGCCTGCAAAGTTCATCCATGGGGGAGGCCCCCTGCCCGGACTCAGTCATGGCTGCCTGATACTGTCAAGTCCCACGCTTACCAGACAGGTGAGTCTGCTTGGGCAGAGGGTAGGCACCCTTACGTATCCGATTCGGGGCCCCTGGTAGAGTAGACAGGAGGCCCACGAATGCGGAATGGTATGAGGGCCTGATGTTAGGGTCCTGGAGCAAGGTGGTCTGGCAAGCAACCGGTAGAGCTTCAAGACTGATGGAGCAGATGCTGAGCAGGAGCTAATCAGGCTGGTCACACACAGGCAGAGGTCGGCAACGGGCTGGCGGCAACGGTACAAGGGAGTAGGCAGAAACAAGGTCAAACAAGCCGGGGTCGGGTTCAGGCAGCAATCAAGGGAGGTCCAAAGGCAAGCCGGGTCACAACGGGTCAAACTACGGAGATACAGGAACACAGGAAGATCACGGAACAAGGTACAGAGCTGTTTGATCAGGCAGCACCGAATCAGGGTAGAGGCAGGCTTAAATAGGCTAATTGGCGCCAAACGCCGCGCTCGTGCACGCGCCGATTCGCCAAGGCGCCCCTGCGCCACCGCACGCGCCCAAGCGCGCCCCCGACACCGGCGTGCACGCCCACACTACTGGGCACGCCCGCGGTAACGCCCATAGGCGGACGCGCGTATGCACGCACGCCCGGACGCCACCCTGCACGCCACGGCTGGTCAGCCCAGACACTCCGGTGCCCCCAGGAACACGTGCCCCGGCACGCACAGAGACACGAGCACCAACGCGCCCCGGCGCCCAATCAAGTAACCCCTCTGACAGATACCTATTAGGGTGCGGATTGCTTTAGCTAACGCCAACTGTTCCACAAGACCGAGGAAACAGACACTAATTGTCAGAGGAATAGGTATAGTAGTCAATCCGTGGATAAATTGAGTTACCTCCTCCAATATTCCTGAACCCGTGGGCAAACCCAGAATATATGTAGGAAAGCAGCAGGGATGCCAGAGCATCTCCTGCAAGCAGCCGACGAGGTTGGGTATATGCGATGAAGGCTTTGGGGCGTGTAGTACCGGTATATTCTGTGCAGGCTTTTGAATTGTGTTAACTTGTCCCTAGTTGCAACTAGTGGTTGTAGTGGATAATCCCATATGTCTTCCCAGTCTTCGCTGTCCAGCTCCCGCACTTCCGCCTGCCACAGGTCCCGCAGCCCATTCAATCCAACCTGGCCGGATGGCAGCAGTGCCTTGAATATTTGAGATAGTGGCTTAGAGAGATTAGTATCATTTAGCAGAGTTTCAAGATTGTCATGCTCCACCCGGAGCTGAACCGATCTAAATTGTGAGTCAAAGGCGTGACGGAGCTGCAGGAACCTGAAAAAGAAAAAGTGTGGGAGTTGGAATTTGTGTTTCAGTCTGTCAAAAAACAACCCCAAACCATCGCAAATATCTTCAAGTATTTGATGTCCTTGCCGGCCCACAGGCTGTGGTCTTGTAGAGAGTGAAACTCCTTCAGCCTGGGATTACACCAAAGTGGTGTGTTAGGGGACCATATGCCTTTCACCAGATTAGGTTTTATTACCAACGTGTGCCAAGGGGCCTGCGTAGAATTTTCTTGTTAAATCTGGCTCATAAGATCCTAGATGTGCTGCTTCAAGGACTACTGATGCACTGGTATTGTTTGAGACCAGCCAGCTGTGGGCATGGGTGAGCATTGCTGCCAAATAGTATGCGTGAAAGTCGGGGCAAGCAAGTCCCCCCTGTGTCCAGGGCCTGTGTAGAATTTTCTTGCTAAATCTGGCAGGATGTGATTGCCACAGAAAGGAAGCCATTAGGGAATCTAATTGTTGAAAAAGGGTTTTATGTATCCAGACCGGGGCGTGCCTTAGTGTATACAATAGAACTGGGAGCATTTTCATTTTAATTAAATAAATTTTTCCTATGTGTTAGTGGGAGATTTGACCAGGCCTTTAATTTAGATTTACACCATTGCATTACCGGGGACAGATTAGGCTTACTGAAATCCTGGGTATTGTCAGAGATAGAGGCAAGTTAGAATTACTCTGCTGCTTCGCCCCTGGATCTATGGGAAGAATTAGTGACTTGCACCAGTTGGTATGGAGGCCAGAAAGAGTAGCAAAACGGTCCAGAATCTGGAGTGCCGCTGAAAGTGAGGGGGCAGGATCCCGCAGAAAGAGGATTAAGTCATCCGCATATAGTGCTAATTTCTCGACTTTTGATCCAACCTGGATCCCAGACACCTCCTATGACTTCCGCAGGGCCTCTGCCAGGGCAAACAGTGCAGGGGAGAGAGGGCACCCCTGCCTCATCCCCCTCCTAATTGGGAAGGAGGGCGAAAGTTTACCATTCAGTTTAATATAGGCTGTGGGGGATTTGTAGAGTAGACCGATCCATTTCCGAAATGTTGGGCCAAAGCCGAAACCCTCCAGAACCAGCATCATATATCACCATCTGACTGTGTCAAATGCCTTCTCTATGTCGCGGGATACCAAGACCCGAGAGGCATTCTCCTCGGCCGGGAGCTGGAGATGGGTGAAGACTCGTCTAAGATTTATGTCTGTGGATTTGGCAGGCATAAAACCAGTCTGGTCTATGTTGACAAGGGATGGTAGCACCTGCATAATCCTATTGGCGAGCACCTTAGTAAGTATCTTAAGGTCATAATTCAGTAGGGAGATGGGCCTGTAGGATAAACAGCAGAGGGGGTGCTTTCCCGGTTTGGGCAGCAATAAAATGTGTGCCTGATACATACTGTCTGACAACCCTCCGGCCTCCAGGCACTAAGCCAAAATTTGAGTGAGCCTGGGAGCCAGTAAATTCACGTGTGTCTTGTACCATTCCCCGGGTAGTCCATCAGGACCCGGTGATTTGTTGTTAGTAGGGAATAGATCGCATTTTCTATCTCATGGCATGTTAGGGGCTTATCTAGTGTATCTCTGTCCTCATCAGAGAGAGAAGGCGAAGTGATTCCCCCCAATACATCAAGTATAGCCTCGGTGGAAGTGGGGTTCGGGTTGTCGTATAATTTTCTATAGAAGAGATTAAATTCTTTCAGTATGCCCTCAGGGTCTGTAATTTGATCACCCATGCAAGTCTGGATACTAGGAATTACTGTTTGGAGTGAGGGTTCCACTACTAGGTTGGCCAATAATTTTCTATTCTTGTCCCCTGACTCGAAAAGTTTGGCGACAAACTTCCTCGTGTCAGACTGCACCAGCGAGGTGTAATGGAGCCTTAAGGCTCTTCTCGCCTGGATTAGGGAGGAATAGTTTTCTTTTCAATCTTAGTTTATTTCAATATAAGGGTATAACAGAAAGATAAGGTACTGTACAGTATAATATTGTATACATTAAATAGAGAATAATAAAGGTAACCTTTATTATATATGCATAGGAATATATGTCTTGGTATACAGCTTCCAGTAACATACTGTATCATCACATTGTATATAGATGATTTTAATGTAATAGTAAAATAACATGTGTGGGGGAACCAACTTATAACCACCTTTGTAATTTTGCGTGTTTGTGTTATCTGGAGGTTCCTCCTCGTCGGGCTGGAACGCTGTAAGGATCATTCAATCATTTATTATAGATATTCAAGTTGTTGAGCAATTCTGGAAATATAATCTTTGTTTATATATTTGAGTGACTGGTTCAGTACATAAAGAAAAGAAGGCAGAGAGAAAGGTATGAGTAAGAGCATGTAGAGAGATAAGGGATGACAACAAAAGTGGGAAGCACCCCAACATGGCTAATCGGCGGGCAAGGACGGGGCATCCCTGATCCATATGGGGAAGTCATCAGAGTATCGAAACATCGACCACGAGGTCCAGGTAATGGAGAACTGACCTTCCTTCCCTGTTTCTAGCACCAGCAGACGCTCCAGATCTTTTATCCGATCCACTTCGACAGCCCAATCACCCAAGGAAGGCACATCTATTGTTCTCCAATGTCTGGGGATCACTGTCCTGACCGTGGCCAAAAAGTGGCGCAGTATGTCTTTTTTAATCAGCTTGAGTGGGCCCGGAAGCATAGATAGTAGGGCTATCTCTGGTGTGGGCTTAAATGAGGTCACCATCAGCCTGCTGTATAGATCAAAGACCTTTTGCCAAAATTTCCGAATTGGAGGGCATGCCCACCAGATTGGAGCATTGTCCCACTAGAGGACAGGCATCTCCAACAAGTACCTGATAGAGAGGGGTTAAATCGTTGGATAGTCACCGGGCATCTGTACCATCTCGTTAATAGCTTAAACCCTTTTTCTTGAGTCTTAGTTGCCAAAGAGATCCTATGCGTTAAGATAAAGCTTTTTTGCCAATCAGCAGGGGAGATGGAATGCTGTAGATCTGTTTCCCATTTCTGCGTGTATGTTGGAAGGTCAGGGGCAGATACGTTTATTAGAAGGGAGTATAACAGTGATACTACATGTGTTGGCGGGTCTGGTTGTAAGAGCAGCTCGTCAAAGTCTGTCGGGTCATCTAGGATTTCTGAAATGGGGGAGAAAGTGCTATGTATGATATTAATTGACTCCTTTGTAACCACATGATTGGGGGCCCCGGACTCATCTGGGAAGGTATGTCTGGTCTCAAAGATGGGTCAGCGCATAATACCTGTGCCAAACGTCTATGACTATCCCTATTCCAGGGTCCAAATTTCTCCTCAACCTCCGCCGGGGGGAAAGCTGGAGTCCCAAAGAGGGGAGTCATCGGGCCCCGGGGTTTAGATAATTTACTCGTTAATAGCAGTCGGTCCCATATCTGAAGAGTCTGACGAGTAAGGGCAGTAGAGAGGGTGCCATCCTTACGCAGAGGTATCCACGGCAGGGCGCAAAGAGCAGCCTCATTGAGATGTTTCTCCAATTGAACCCAGAGCTTGGATGAGGGGTGGTGGTACTCACAATACGTGTGAGTACCGCTGCCTTGTGGTAGGAAGAGGCATCCGGGACCCCCACCCCCTCGGGCCTTCGGAAGAAGCATTGTGTCATATTTTATCCTGGGGCGGTTTCCTTGCCATATGAATTTAGAAAAAATCTGGCGAAGCTTTTTGAAAAACGGGGTGGGGATGTGAATAGGTATGGTTTGAAAAAGATAAAGGAATCGAGGGAGGACATTCATCTTAAAAACATTCACCCTACCCAACCAACAGAGCTGTTTAGATGCATATGTGGTCAGATCCGCTTGTGTTCTAAGAAGTAGAGGGGTAAAGTTGCTTTTGAATAGTTGGGAAGCGTCTGTTGGGATATGAATTCTTAAATAACGAATAGATGTGGAGTTTGTCTTAAAAGGTGGGAAGACGCGAGTTGTTGGAGAGCTGCTTCTGGGAGTGAAATGTTGAGTATTTCTGACTTACTATGATTAACTTTAAAGTTACTAACATCTCCATATCTCTGAAACTCCTGCATAATGGAAGGTAAGGAGACTTGTGGTTGGGTCACAAATATGAGCAAGTCATCTGCAAATAGGGCAAGTTTAGTATGTATGGGGCCTATACTAACACCGTGGACAGCTGGGTTGTTTCTAAGGGCGATGGCTAGGTGTTCCATAACAAGAACATAGAGAATGGGGGACAAGGGGCACCCCTGTCGCGTTCCAATGCGAATAGTGAATTTTGGAGCTAGAGATCCATTTAGGCTAATCCTGGCGGAGGGAGAAGTATAGAGGGACATTATTCTGGAGAGCATGTTTTGTCCTAGACCCAGTTGTTGTAGTGATAGGCACAGAAACTGCCAGTCGACGTGGTCGAAGGCCTTTTCCGCATCCACCGTGAGAAGGCACAATGAGACATTGTGGGCTCGAGCATAATCTGCAATGAGAAGTGTTTTCTGGGTGTTATCTCGTGCCTCTCCTCCACTCACAAAGCCCACTTGATCTAAGTGTATTAATCGGGGTAGCAACGGTTGTAGTCTATTAGCCAGCACCTTCGCGTACACTTTCAGATCTACCCCTATCAGCAAAATGGGTCGGTAATTAGCACACATAGTCAGGTCTTTGTCTGGTTTTGGGATGAGAGTGATATGTGCCTCTAGAGTTTGCGGCGGGAATACTGATCGCTCAGAGATTGAGTTAAAAACTTTTGTTAAGAAGGGAGTGAGAAGGGGAGCAAATTGTTTATAAAATTTCGGGGTGAAGCCATCAGGGCCCGGACTTTTACCAGATGGGGTAGATGCAATGGCGCGGGCAACCTCGTCTTCCGATATCGGAGCTTCTAATTCCTCTATCGTTTCGTCATCTAGAGTAGGTAATGCGTTTTGTGCGATATATGAGGCTTGTGCGTCCGCTCTAGTATAGAGGGGTTCAGTGGGGCTTGTTACAGGTATGTTATAGAGGGATTGATATAAGTCCCGGAAAACTTGTCCCATCTCAGAGGGTGACGAGACAGTTTTCCCAGAATTGTCCCGTATGTGGGGTATAAATGTGTTAGGTTGTTTGGTATGTAGGGTGCGAGCTAGTGATCTACCACATTTATCGCAGAATTTGTATTGGTGAAAAGCTAGTTTGTTCGCAAAGGTAAGGGCTGAAGCCTCATATAATTCCCTAAGCTGAGAGCGAGCGGAAGAAACCTTCGCAAGCACCTCCACAGTCGGGGAGCGTTTATGGGTAGTCTCTAGTGCCCTGAGTTTGTGTACAGCCGTGGCTATCACAGCCGGGCACCCATTTGGATAAAACTACCCCGTAAGATCGCTTTTAATGCCTCCCATTTAATGGGTGGTGAGGTGTCATCAGAGGCGTGGTCTGTAAAAAAGTTTGAAATAGTCTCCGCTATCCGAGTATCGAACCCTGGCTCAGTCAGAAGCGAGTCATTCAACCTCCATGTCCATTCTTTTATTGGGGTAGAGGGCACTGTAAATGTCAGGAATACAGGAGAGTGGTCGGACCAAACCATAGGGTCTATTTCACAATTTGGGGACCAATCTAAACAGCCGTGGTCGACTAAGAAAGACTGTATGATCGGTGCACGTTGGAAAAGTGTGTGTAGTTTCGTGATTCTGGGTACAATATCCGCTATATGTCTACAAGATGCATATTGTAGATGGCACGTTTTAGGGCTCATATTTTAGGAAAGGATATAGAGGAACGGGATGTCGATGAATCCAAAAGTGGATTCAGGGGAGTATTGAAGTCCCCCTCGAGTATGAGCTTACCTTCTGCGAAACCCGACAAGATCTTGAAATACCGCAAGGCCGATGGGACTTGGTGTGTGTTAGGTAAGTATAGATTAGCTATTGTAAATTTGGTCCCCCTTAGAGAGATTTTCACAAAAACGTACCTGCCCTGGGGGTCTGCCATATGATCAAGCAGTTCAATAAGGAGTGTTTTATGAAACGCAATAGATACTCCCTTAGATTTTTGTGTTGGATTGGTACTGTGGATCCATCTATTAAAGTATCTACTGGAGCAGGAAGGGGTGGATTCAGAATGGAAGTGGGTCTCCTGCAACAAAAGCACGTTGACTTGTCTTTTGTGCATCTGATATAGTATTTGCCCACGTTTCGAAGCAATGTTCAACCCGTTTACATTGTATGAACAAAATTTCAATTGGGGGCGTGAGGTTACCATGTGAGCCATGCTGGAGTGCTAGAGGTCATGTAGGAGGGAAAGCATTAGGATATAGAAGAAAAGTACGTAGAACAGTTCGGGGTAGGGTGGGGAGAAGGGGTGAAATACAGAAATGGGAGAAAAAGAAGAGAAAAGAGAAGGAGAGGAAAGAGAGGAGAGAGAAGAGTATGAGGATAATAGAAGTAAGGTGTAAGTAAAAGGACACCTAAAAAATGTGTCCAGAAAACTAATGTGTTTGCTAACGCAAAACACTGCGTGAGATATCACGCTTTAGGCACAAACAGTGCCTGTCCTACTGTGGTGGGAAAGTCGAAATGGGTGAATCTGAGCCTTGATCCCGACAGCGAATCAGGCATGTAAATAGTGTATGTGGCAAACTAAGCATGTAAAAGCTGCATAAGGCAGCTTAACGAGAACAGATGAGAACAATCAAATAAATATCAACAGTGGGTATAAGTAGTTAACCTGGAATCATATAGAAAATAAATTACAATTACATTGGTTCCCACTTGTAAATAAATCAGTTAGCCACAATTATAGTATGCGCATAGGGGGAATAGGGGGAGCGGGGGATCCACCTGAGGAGGCATCCAATCGCATCATGCATGGCGCCTTTTAAACTTACATGCTCCTGAGATGGGAATTAATTAAGACCAGTGGCCAAACCTCACTCTGGAGTAGCATCCCCCACCGCACGCCACAGAGGGAGGGGGTGAGAGGGAACAATCTGACATAAAGCAGAACATTTTATATAAAACCGTTGTTGTATTGTAGCAGTACCTGACTCCCTTCATAGTGGGAGTCCCAAGGTGACCATAGGCTATGTTCTCTCCCGAACCCCAGCCATATAGTAAATTGGCAAAGAGCAGGAAAAGAGCCAAAAGGTCCGACCCCTGCTGTCACTACATCATTTACCAAGTTTTCCAGGGGTCTCGGGCAACTTCTGAGTTAATCTTCTGGAGAGGTAGGTCGTCTCATCCCTGGGCCAGAAGAGACTGACCTAGACCTAGGTCGTCTGCGACGCTGTGGGAGTGGACCAAGTCCCAACTGTCTCGATCCGTCGTCTGGAGGGTCCAGCCAGTTCAAGACGTCTACCGGCTCTTGCTCAATAAATAGGAAAAAGTCAGGTAGTTTGTCTGGACCAGAGAGCGTGAACCAGCTGTCTCCCCGTGTCACCTTGATGCTGAATCGGTGACCCCGTGTATAGGAGGCACCGGCTTGCCGTATAAGGTCCAGTAGAGGTCGCACCACTCGACGCATGTATAGCGTATTGCGAGACAAGTCACGGTATAGGTGGATAGAGGCTCCAAAGAAGTCCACGGGCCCACGGTCAATGCTTTTCGCATGATCTCCTCTTTTAAAGTATAATAGTGGACCCAACAGAGGACATCACGGGGGCGACCTTCTCGGGCTCTCCTCGGCCCGCCAACCCTGTGAACACGATCCAATTCAATTGGTGATGCTGCCTCTCTTCCCAGCACTTTATTGAGGATGGATATGACAGTGGGTTTCAGTTCTGCTCCCGATGTCGCCTCAGGTAGACCTTCCAGTCTAATATTGTTTCTGCGACTGCGGTTTTCGCTGTCTTCTATGCGGAGCTGCTGGTGGCGTAGGCGACGGAGATGTGTCGCGGATGCAGATTCAAGAGCTGTTATACGTGCCTCATGGTCATCCTGAGCAGTATTTAAGACTGATACCGCTTCCTCATTAACTGTGACTTTTTGTCTCAGAGCGTTCAGCTCTACTTGTAGGGACTCCTCCATCTTGCTTGCCCATGATTCGAAATCAGTGTTGAAGGCAGATAGTAGGGCTGTAGCTTCCGTTCTAATGGGCACTCCCGACAAGGGATGAGGGGTTGTCTGTAATTCCCCAGTGTCTGTGTCTTGCGATGTGACTGACCTTGTAGAGGAGGCTGACGTCTCTCCTCTGGAATCTTGGAGTTTCTCATTTGTGTCCCCGGTCATCCAAGCTGTTGCGGGAGTGGCGGTGGGTGGCTTGGTCTTCCCTGGGTTGCGGCCGGGCGCCATCTTGTCTTTAGGGGTTCGGGGATCAGTCGGCACTGTTCTAAGTAGATACCGCTGTATGGTGCCTTGTTGAGGGTCAGCCAGTTCCGAGGAGTGTGAGCTAGCTGCCGCCATGTAAAATGCAGGTGTGCTGTATTGCGGGGATAGCCTGTAGCTGTCGGGATGGCACGGGACTCAGGGGTGTGCGGCTTTAGCCATCCATGGTCGATTGCTCCTTATCAAAACCCCATCCTCCACAAAAATAGGGGGGGTTTGGGGGGAGAAGGGCAGGCCCGAGAAAGCAGCAGTGTCCCCCTGCCAGCGCGGATGTTGATTCTAAGTGCTGTGTGCGCAGAGGTACAGGGAGGAGAGCACAGTCTAATTATGACTCGTCACTTTAAAGTGTGGGCCCGTCTTCACTGTTAGACCGCAACATGGCGGCCGGTGCTGGATGTCCCCAAACAATAAAAAAGCCTCTACCTGAGTCCCTGGGGTCAGTGGATGGTCGTCCACCGTATAGGATGGTGTGCTGGGTGTCCCCTGTACCTCCGATTGTGGCACCCACGTCCGGTAGTGGTGGAGGCCTCACAGGCCTCGGATCTGCTGTAGGCCGTGGGTGTCCGGGGCCTATATCCGCATTTGCTTCTGCAGGATCCTGTGTCCCCTGTCAGTCCGATCAGCTACGGAGTCAGCGGTCCTTGATATAGGCCGGTCGATCGCCCTCCGCACCACCGATCGCGGTACGCGAGTCCGGGGATGCCGGCTGTCCTGTAGGCCGCAAGATACCGGCCAGGGTCTAGTGCAGGGCTGGCGGCGGCCTGAGATTAATTCAATCCGCCGACTGGACAGGTCAATTTGCCCCGGGAGCAGTGCAGCTAGTACCCGGCAGTCGTGGGGTACAGATGGGGGAAGGTTTTGGGCTGTATAGGCTCTGGATTGTGTTGGATTGCAGAGGGCTCGGCGGAGCTCCTCTGCAGCACATCCACCCACCTCGACGTCCGGACACGCCACGAGGAATAGTTTTCAAGCAATGGATGCCCCATTGCCACCTTTTCATTCTGCTCCAATTGAGTGGAGCTGAGATATGCAAATAGGTCCTGTCCTCCGGATGTTTCCACTGTCAAAGCTCTTGAAGACCAAGAGTGTCTGCCCATAGCACCAGATCAGGATAAGCAGATCTAAAGGGGTTAGAGGTGTCTTTGGTATGATATTAAATGGCATTAAAGTCCCCCCCGACTATAATTTTGTGGACTTGGAGGGGGCAAGTTTTGTGAAAATGGCATATAGGATGGAGGAGAGATATACACATTAACCATTGCCCAGCATTGAGCATACATTTCAAGAATCAAAATAACATAGAACCCCCAGGATCAAGGAAAACCTGTTCCGCCGAGTGAGGTAGGGACTTGCTTAGTAGAATGGTCACTCCCCTCGCATAGGAGGAGTATGTGGCATGAAACCCCTGTTTAACCGATGTCCCTTTAAGAGGCAGGATTTTACTGCCCATGAGATGAGTTTCTTGCAGAAACAGAACATGAGGTTTATGATGCTGCAGAAACTTAAACAACAGAGATCTTTTTACTTTGTCATTCAGACCTCTCATATTCCAAGAGATCAACTTCAGGTCTGTGCCCATTCAAAATAGAATAAATTGACAACCTTAGGACTTAAGAAGGTCCATACCCAGCAGTATCCCACCCTGAGGCCAGGGGGAGAGGCAGTCCAGATGATGCAGCTATCCTGGTATTCTGAGGGGAAAAGAAGGAAGGAGAAAAACATAGTCTAGCAAGAAAAACAATGTAAGAAATCTGGGTAATCAATTAAAACTAGATATAACTCCCTACTGCCTGACATATCCCCAACTGTCGCCAAAGCAGTTTCAATCCCAAAACTTGAATGTAGAAAACACCTTCTTGAGGCTGAGAGTTCCAGGGGAATTCCCAGCTCGTGTGCAACCTGTAACAGTAGGGGAAATTGGGGGGGAGTCGTAGGAGCCATCTACGAACGTCGTTGAAGGTTTTTCTCTTTCGCTGCAAGTCAGCCGAAAAGTCAGGGAAGAGAAGAACGGAGGCGTTGCCATATTTGAGTGCGGGGAGTTTACGGGCTTCAGAGAGGATCTGGTCCCTGTCCCGGTAGTTAAGGAAGCAGACCAGAAAAGGCCTGGGAAGGTTCCCCGAGACGGCACGGCCCGCGGGCACCCGGTGGGCCCTTTCGACCACATAGGTGGGTGGGACTTCCGTAAGACCTAGAAGATATTTAAAGAACTCCTCCGCAAATTCAGCGGGGCGGTCCTCTTCTTCCTTCTCAGGCAGCCCCAGGACTCTGATATTGTTACGTCTGAGGCAGTTTTCAGCATCATCAGACTTTGCGACAAGGGACTGTACTGTGCGTTGCGATTCGGCAATGGAGGTGGCATGTGTGGCTGTAAGATCTTCGGTGGCTAACACTCTAGACTCAGTTTCAGTAATTCACCCCCCCTTATTTTTTCAAGGTCATTCCTTATAAGATTACATTCTTTGGCAAAATGGTCTATGCGCACCAACAGTGAGGTCCTACTTTGCTCAATTGCGGCAAGGATCATAGCAGTGCTGTCCGGAGGCAGCGGGGCCGGCTCTTCCGCCGCCGGGACCCCACAGAACCCATCTCCAAATCTGCCAACAAGGCCTGAAGTCGACCGACTAATGTGGGATCCGAGTGCGGGGAAAGGGGCGATAGGTAGTAGCCGAAGTGGCGAGTTTACCTTAGCGGCTTTGGAGTTTTTTCTCTCCCCTCTTTTTTGAGGAGGAGGACATCTGTTGAGGCTCCAGAGGGGCACTCTCAGGGCCCAGGGCAGCAGTCAGAAGGATACTAGGGATGGACCCAGGCGGCTGTAGGTATTGAGCTCCCAGAGGTCACAGTCCGGAGAGGTGGGTTATAGTCACCAGTAGCCCTCCACCCACCACTTAACCAGCAGGTAATGGCAGTCTATTAAGGATGGCCAGCCGGGGGGGGGTACCAGGCAGTGGAGGCTCAGGGAGCCGGGATGGAGGCCGGAGGTTGTAAAGGATGCTGGGCCCTGGGACTCTGCAGCCAGCCCACCCAGGCAGTCCTCACTGGACAGCCTACTAATTCCTAGCAGGATGGTGGGGTAGCTGAGGGCAGCAGTGTCCGTACTCTAGATTTCAGGCTAGGCCGGCCGTGGTGCTCCTCCGCGGTGGGCGGCAGGCTTCACTAGGCCGCACTAGGCTGGACCAGGCTGAGGCTGCGACAGGCGATCTCAACGACCCCACAGACCACCGGACATTGCCAGGTGCACAGGAGGACAGGCTGGATGGTGAGGGGAGTCCCTTACCTCACCACCAGGCCAGCAACGGCTCCCTCCAGCAGGATGTAGGCCAGGAAGATGGTGGCTGCCACGGATGTGCAGGATCAGTGTCTTCCTGGCCTGTCACGGAAAAATCCTGCACAATATAGGCACAGGCTGCAGCGGGGTATGTAGATGGATGGGCAGGCAGGTGAACTGGCTGGTTAAAGGTATTTAGGTGAACGGATGGCTGAGGATGGAGTTTAGGATTCCCGGAGCTCCTCACTTTCACATCCGCCGATGCTCACATCCGGACACGCCCCATGGTGCAAGTTTTTAAGCAACAAACATACCTGTTCGCTGATGATGGTGATCATTGTGCGTGCAAGTGAAACAGAGCAAAACAAAAGACATGACACCACTTGCTTACTGGACACTTAAACCCCCTTACTGCCCAGACCAATTTTCAGCTTTCAGCGTTGTCACTCTTTGAATGACAATTGCACGGCCATGCTACAGTTTACCCAAATTACAATTTAATCATTTTTTTCATACAGATAGAGCTTTCTTTTGGTGGTATTTAATTGCTGCTGGGTTTTTAAAAAAATAAAAGACTGTTTCAAAGTTTGTTAAAATTTTTTTGAAAACAGGTAATTTTTCTCCTTCACTGATGTGCGCTGATGAGGCTGCACTGATGGGCACTGATAGGCGGCACTGATGGGCACTGATAGGTGGCACTGATAAGGTGGCACTAATGGGCACTGATAGGTGGCACTGAGAGGTGGCACTGATGGGTGGCACTGATGGTTGGCACTGATGGGCACTGATGGGTGGCACTGAAGGGCACTGATAGATGGCACTGGTGGCGCAGAGTGCGCAGACAACGCTTGCTCGGGAAGACGTCCATGGACGCCCTCCCGGCAATTAAGGCCCGCGCTGCAGCTGTCGTTTGGCTATAGCATGGGCGGCAAGTAGTTAAAACAAAATTTCAGACACATTTTTTAGCAAACCTAAAAATATTGCCGTGGTTGTCATCCGTCCTTTTCATTGCACCAATTTGTTTTATTCTGCCTATTTGGCTGAAGGTTAAAGAGCAACTGGGTCAACAATGATCAGTGGTGGCTGGTTGCATACTTTCTTTGGGGGGGGGCAGCAAACAATGCACCCACAGCCACCCCCCTAGTCGGGTCTCCCCCCCAGTCGGTCGGATACGAGTCCTGCACTTACTCTATCTATGGCCCAGGCAGCGCTTCCTTCCGGGCGACGGCCAGCGGGCTCCCCTGCTTCTCGGCAGTCTTGTCTTTCTCCTTTGCATCAGGGCAGGTGTGCGTTTCCTCCCTCCTCCTCTTAGGTCAATGGGCTCGCTTCTCCTTTCGGCTGATCGGGAAACGGGTCTCAGGACCCGCTTCCTGATTGGCAGGGAGGAGAATCAGTGTGACTGGGAATATTCATTGCCTATTGTCACACAACTGGGTGGGCTCAGGGCGTAGTGCTCTGCACCCCGAGCCCACCCTTTTTTAAAGCCTTTTAGAGCCTCTGGCTCTAACCACGTGTTTAAAAAATAAAAACCCATTGGAATCCATGCATCCAGCGCTCTGCATGTAGATTAGGGGGCCGGACGCATGGATGGGGGGGTGGGGGTGGCGCCTGTGCGCCCTGCATTACGGGCCACCACTGGTAATGATTCTGTGTAAGTGTAACTAAACCTAGAACTAATACTAAATACTTCCAGATGTTACATTTATGCTTCCTGTATTATGATAACCACAGGTTGCTGATCCCATAGTAGTGGTGTCAGCTCTCCATGCTTGTTTCTGCACTTTGGCTACAGGACACAGTGTTCACACATGTCATGCCTGCAGTTCTGTTGTCAGCCTGTCAAGTCCCCTGTCCTGTCCTGAAATTTGTATTTGAGAATACCTCCTGTCCCAAGTCAAGGTGTCTCCACAGCAGAAAGCCCTGTGGTGTTTTGCTTTGCTGAATGCTACGGTTGACACCACATCCTAAGGAGTTCTCAGCTGATCCTGGTGAGATTGTGATGTCCACCTTATAAAAATACAGAACTGTTGTATTTTAAAAAATTTTCTTCATTAATGGTGTTTTAAAAACATATGAAACATACTCTTATGAGTGACTCATTTGCAGGTCCTGCATTTAGCATATATATTACTGAATTCAAATGGTGTTGATGGTTATGCTAAGTTCATATATTGTCATTCTCTAATCACTTCATTTAGGTAATAGGAACCATTGTGGTTGATTTGCCCATTTTTGGAACCACTTACAGAACAAGCCACAAATGCTGAATATCATATGTGCCAATATAAGCTTAGTAGGCAGGAGCTTGGTCGCCCTCTAGCAATAGGAATACAAGCCCAAACACCTGGTGTCCCAGAATTGTATCTCTGGGAAAAAGGGACTGCAATTAGTTTTCTGTAAGAAAAAAGCTGCCTAACATTGATAAGCCCTTCCATGTATCCTGTAACATGATGGGATTACTGAAAGATTGGTGTGATGTAGGTAATAAGCTCAACTATAGCAAAGTTGTGCTGAAAGATATCTGCTTGTAATAGGTACAGTACCTATGTCCTAGGTACACTATGTAGAAAAGTATACTTGAGGCAATGAAAACTTTCATGGTGCTACAATTAACTTTACAAGTATAACCATGTATTCTGATTCAAAAACAATATATTTTATTAGAATAAATATATAAAATGTATACAAATGTCATGCTCAAAAAATCACATTCATAATTCTCTCAAAACTAGACTACTATTGCCACACAAGGGGTGCTATTAAGCACCACAGCTTTCTCTTCAGGTCTTAGCAGCTGGCCTCCTAATGACGCTCTATGCACATGCCCAAAGCCTTCTGGGATCTGCAATGTGGATATCCCAGGAAGCTTTGGGCAGAGTTATAGTCATTCTGGCCTAGGCCAGAATTGTAGAAGCACAGGCTGTGCTCCACAAAAAGACATCCCCTTTATGAAAAAAAAAAGTTCATAACTGCAGAAAAGATAAAAAAAAATTGTACATATATAGAAAATTCTGCTGTAAGTTCACACAGATGATGTCCAGGACCTTATTTTGTATTGCGTTATATAGGTAAATGACATTTCGCAATCACTACTGAGCCATATGCCCTGCTGGCCCCAAAAAAACTGGATTAGATTCTTCTGGCATCACTTTAAGGTAGTTTATTGCAGAGTCGAGAGGAAATACATCAAATTCAATGACTTACTACTTAACACCAATTACAAAACCTGATGATATCTTTCAACTACAATGTAAGAAAACACTATCCTCAGTATCTATAATGTACTGACGTGTAATAAAATATGCTTAATTAGATATAAGGACTGTGATAAGATATTAACAGTGGTAGTTGCTTGTATCGGCTCATGGGTATTTCACCAGGGAAAACTGATTAAATCAGGGCTTATTTAAGTAGAATTGTAATTGATTGTAAAGGAATGGTAAAATAAGTCTCTGTATAACTATGAGCTTCTGTTCTCTACACATCTAGTTGGTATTTAATGCAGCTTCGTTAGCTTGTAGGCATGTGGAGTTTAAATACTGTCTGCAATCTGGTGCCATGCTGATTTACTAATCCTTGATCTTAGCTGAACATGATCACAGGACTTGCTTCTGTTCTTAGGGGATAGGCTTACTGTTAATTGACATAGTCTGGCTACTTCCCAGAAGAACTGTAATGTAGAAAAGGGAAGAACTAATACAGTAACAGTGAGCTGGGCTGTTTCATTTAGATGGAAATAAAGTCCTTCTCCTAATGAATATTGACACAGTTGCAACTTGTTCCTCTTGTTTCGTGGCTTGTGGCGATTAAACAGCCTAATAACAAACTATCCATTTGCCCAAAGAAAGTCAAGTTCAATTGCATTTTTATTTATGTGTCAAAGCTGATATAAATAGAGATTAGTTTCATGGACAAAATAAATACTTTGAGGCTAACCTGTTCCCTGGGTTTATAGAAGCCCATGTCCACTTTATAGAGTTTTATTGTGCTTTCAAATCTCCAACAGAATGACAACTCTGCACAGGAACATGCATCATTGCCTCTTTAAAAGATATGGTTTTCACTTATCATGACTTTCATTATAAATCCATAATACAAATCTCATTTGTGGAGATAAACAAAAGCATGCAAATTATTCTTTCATGTTCCTGTGGCCAACTGTGAATTCTAAAACTGCGGCTATAACACACATACCCAGATAGCAGGGATAAATAAAAATTTGTGGCAGTGTTGAACTGTATTGCCCTGTACACACGATCGGACATTCTGACAACAAAATCCATCTGATTTTTTCCAACGGATGTTGGCTCAAACTTGTCTTGCATACACACGGTTGCACAAAGTTAGTCAGAAATTGCGAAAGTCAAGAGCGCAGTGACGTACAACACGTACGACGAGCCGAGAATGATGAGACCTGATGAGATCTTTAATTTGACACAAGGCTGTCATACTTTCCAATTAAATTACATAAGTTCTACCAGGTCATTTTGGAAACATTGCTTGTTTTTCCTGCAGGAGCACACTCTCCTCTTGAGTAGCAGAGAGTGTTTCCGATAGCCTAACCTCAGATATACAATTTGGTGGTGATACAGTCGCTCGCGATCCTTCCCTTGTTTATTAGTGAAACATTTTATATTTTCAGAGGCTTTTCTTATTGTGCTGGTGTACCTGGTAGTTGACTTCTCTGATTTAATGGGTGCCCTGTCACTTTGCTAAAAATTTACTCTTTAAAGTAGGCACCAAAACCAAAACTTTGGGGGTTATTTACGAAAGGCAAATCCACTTTGCACTGAAAGTCCACTTGGAAGTGCAGTCGCTCTAAATCTAAGGGGCAGATCTGAAATGAGGGGAAGCTCTGCTGATTTTATCATTCAATCATGTGCAAGCTAAAATGCTGTTTTTTATTTTCCTTGCATGACCCCCTCGTATCTACAGTGACTTTACTTCCAAGTGCACTTTCAGTGCAAAGTGGATTTTCCTTTAGTAAATAACCCCCTTTGTCTCTCAGGTTAAGTGCTTATTCTCACTGCCTGCATGCTAAATGCTCCGTTTTAGTCTGTGGGCAGCTGTCAATTTTTAGTTTCAGGAAATTGTGATGAGGGGGCAGGGGAAATTTGTTTTCTATGTGCCCTAGCCGGGACTGGGGTTTATTCAGTGCAGAAAAAATCAGGTCACCACACTACATGTGAACAAGCCTTAACGGTTCTGATTTTAGCAAATTATGCTCTTGCACTTGTGGTAGCTTTTCTAATTCGCATCTGGTCAATGTGGTCAATTAAACTTTTATGAGATGTGGCATCTTGCCATATTTCCTGCGTTCAGTCCATGAGTCCCCGAGGAGGTCTACTGTACAAATGTTAAAACAGGGAAAACTTTGTAATAAACTCAAATACTTTTTTTAACATACCTGTCAGGGTTCTATTGAAGTATTCTACCAGCCCATTAGTTTGGGGGAGGTACACTGAGGTGCATAGGTGAGTTATTTTTAACAACCAACACAGCCCTTTGGTTACTTTGGACATTAAAGGTGTTCATTTTTCTGTCATAATTTGCTTAGGAGTAATGGTACCAAAAATGTGAAACCGCTCTTTCACTATAATCTTGGAGGATGTGTTTCTGAGATGGATTGCTTCTGGTTAACAGGTGGTAAAATCAAAGATTACCAATATGTGCTGGTTTTCCTTTGCAGACTTTGGCAATGGCCTACCCAGTTGCATTACAACCCTCTCAAAAAGAAGCTCAATTAAAAAAAGGTACCAAAGTTCAATCAACTTCCAGCACATCACCGTTCATCACCGTTCATATCTGGGCTTTCTACAACTACAACTTCTACAACTACTCCATACTATAAAACAAACAAAGTATCTACTTGTCCGAGCAACTAAATAATTTTGGATCAGTTTCTGACTAACAGGGTTCCCCCTAATTGGTTACCTAAAACAAACAAGCTGGAGCACGTGTCTTTTTAGTGTTCTGTCAGCACTCATATTTCAACCAACAGCAGGCTCTCGCAGCAGAGAGAGTGAAATGGGCATCAGGGAGATCACTTATATAAAAGTCTGTGACTAATAATGAGGTCTGGATACCAGGTAAGTTGTGCATCTAGGAATGGTAGCTTATTCCCACACAAAACTCTACAAAGCCAGGACCGGGAACAGGACAACAAGTTTGTTTTCTTTATATGAATCAGCTACCCTGGAGCTCCTCACCATATTTGTGTGAGAAACCTAGGTAACATACATATACCATCCACAATCCTGCCAACCAGTACCCCACATACCCACACCCACTTCTCAGACCAGAGGGAAGGAGCAAATTTTTCTAACATATAGTGGATGGGTGATAGTCCATCAGCCAGTGGTGTGTCCTCAATGAATGCAGTGTGTGCAAGAAAGACAAGCCCTGAGGGATAGGGCCCACTGTGCAATTTGACGATTGCCATTAGCACAAGCTGCCTGTGGTCTCTGATTATCCTGATATAGGAGGGAACTTTGATGTAAGGGGAGACTGATATAACAGGAGAATCTGGTGAAAGGGGGGCCCTGATGTAAGAGGGAACTCATGATGCAAGATGAGACTGATATAAGGGGGATGCCTGATGTAACAGGAAACTCGGATGTAAGAGGAGACTCCAATATAAGGAGTGCTCTGATGTATGAGGAGACTCTGATGTAACGGGGGGGATTCTAGTGTAAGAGGAGACTCTGTTGTAAGAGGGGACTTTGATGTTATAGGGAGGGGGCTTTTCATGTAAAGGTTGCTTCCTGCTTGCCTGTTAAGGTTGCTTCCTGCTTGCTAAGTAATCACTGACTATTAATCACTGATTATTTATGGAGTTCTTCCATAATATTAAGTTAAAAGCCTATTATATGGAGAAGTTAAATTTTTTATACATATTTGTGCTGAGTTTTACTCAGGCTTTATTTAAGCATGCCCCTTTAACAACCTCTTACTGTTGTGCAATCTGGCCACACCAACCATGGACTGCTTTATTACCTAAAATACTTTTTTGGTCTAGTAGTAGGGGTGTTAAAATGTACATATGTAGGTGGCTGCAGTGTGGCATGGCTCTGTCTTGTTGCAGGCTGAAAGGGGGTCTAATTTATGTTCTTACAAACAGGCCAAGTGCATTCAAAAAATGCCCTTATCATTAGCATTCCCTTGGTTGGTCCCTGACCTGTGTTCTACATAGAATTTAAAGTTGTGTGACCCTTGCATTGTTCCCCTTTTTCCCTGAGCAATCCATTATAGTGAAGAGTGGTCTGTAATCATTCTAAACTGTCTGTCCAAAACTATTGCCCACTTTATGGCCAGACACTTCCTTTCCACTATTGAATAGTTCCTTTCTGCAAGCGTTAGCTTCCAGCTAAGGTGTGATATTGTTTACTGCATTTCTCCCCAATAAGTTGCTCGGACAAATCTGCTCCGAAGCCAGGCAGGGAAGGGGGGGGGGGGTTTACTTAGATAGTCTGTACTGCAGGGAGGAGGGGGGTTGTCTGTACCAAGAGGTCTGTACTTGGTGTAAGAGGATTTTTACTACTGAAGAGTCTATACTAGGGGGATGGGGAGTATCTGAACTGAGAGATCTGTACTAGTAATGGGGGGTTGTTTGAATGGAGGGGGCTGTACTGGTGGGAAAGGGGTGTTTCTTTACTTAGAAAGTTTGTACTGGGGGGGTTGTCTATACTGAGGGGTCTGTATTTGGGGTAAGGGTATTTCTGCTACTAAGGGGTCTGTACTGAAAGGTTTGTACTGCGGATGGAGGGGTTGTCGGACCTGAGGGGTCTGTAATGGGGGGGAGGGGAGTTTCTATTACTGTGGAGTCTGTAGTGAGGGGTCTGTACTGGGGGACAACAGAGGGTTTCTACTACTGAGGGTTCTGTACATGCGGTGTCTGTACTAAGAGGTCTGTATTGGGAGAGGGTCTTTACTTAGGGTTCTGAACTAGTTGCTTCAGTACTGAGGGGTCTGTATTGCTGGGAGGGGTTTCTGTACTGAGGAGGTGGGTGGAGAGGGGACGATTTAGGAGAGGGGTCTGTGCTGGGGTGTCAGTCTGTGCTGGGAGGGCGTCTGTACTGAAGAGTTTGTGCTGTGGAGGTCCATTTATACTGAAGGGTCTGTACTGGGGGTTTAGTCTGTACTGAAGGGTCTGTGCTTGGGGACTGGGCTGTACTAAGGGAGGTTGTGCTTGGGGGCTGGCCTGTTCTCAGGGTTCTGGTTTCTGTGCTGGGGGTCAATCTTTACTGAGGAGTCTGTTTTGAGGTGGTTCCATTTCTACTGGGGGGTGGGGGGGGGGTGGTCTGTGCTGAGGGATCTGTGTTGAGGGATTCCATCTGTACTGAGGGGTCTGTGTCTGGGAGGCAGAGAGTGCATGCTAAGGGGTTTGTGTGGAGGGGTCCATCTGTACTGTGGTGTCTGTGCTGGGGAATCTGTGTTGGGGGGTTACTTCTGTGCTGAAAGTCTGTACTGAGAGGTTTGTGTTGGTGGGCTCTGTACTGAGTAGGAAGGCTGGAAGTGGGGATTTAGGGATGTTAGGGGAGATCTGTACTGTGGGAGATATGTGATTGGGGGGATGATTTGTACCAGGAAGAGGGGGTAATTTTGTTTCATACTTAAATAATAATAAATTGGCCTGTGAATTACACACGCCTGACTCTTGCACTATTGACACTTTTATTAAAGCTGAAACAGCCAGAATCCGGAGCAAATGTGCATGTCAACCAATTATATCTTTCATTTTCAAAGTTTAACTGAACAAACAGTAAATAGAAAATAATTGATTGCCATGCACAGCTACCCCAGTTTCTATCTGCTTCAGTTTGGGTAAATTCCCCCACTGTATTTTACATTTCATACTCTTGACTATGTCATTTTAAGCTCCTCCACCTGTTAGCACAATTTGACCACACTCACAATTCAGCGTGCTGTTTTAATTCTTCAGACCATTCTTTTTTTGTGGTGGTGTGATAAAAAAAGGATCAGCCCCAGATGTGCCAGATGTGCTAGGTGTGCCAATGGGTCCAACACCTTTATTCATTTTTGTTGCCCTTCTCTGAACTTATCATAGATTTAGGACATCCTTTCTGTATATTGTGACTACAACTGCATTGCATATACAAGATGAGGCTGAACCAGTGTTTTATAAAGGGGCAGAATTATTGAATTATCTCAAATACACTGTATGCTCCTTTTATTTAAGAGAGTACTATGCTTTTTTTCCTAGCAGCTGTTTTCTTTTTTCAAGAAAGGCAAGTACAGAAAACACTTGTTGATTTTTCCAAAAAAAAGCTTGTAACTTCCTGTGTAGTGAACAGAAATCTCAAAAAATGTTATCAGCCTTTCTATTTCTTGTTCAAAAACTACAGAATGTCCCCCTTTTATTATGGAGATGATGAGAGGAGGAGGTTTTCCGAGGACCTAACAAACTCCCTGTTTTAGAGTGACAATGCTGTTCCTCCATAGATACAGTACAGTAAGTGAAAGACAAGAAGTGTGTTACTGGCAGGATCACTATGTAAAAATTAAGAAAAAAAAATGAATGCAGACATCCATGGATCCATCCTGCCTTGTATCAGCGGTTCAGGCCAGGTGGTGGTGGTGTAATAGTGTGGGGGATATTTTCTTGGCACACTTTGGGCCCCTTAGTACTAATTGAGCATCATTTAAATGCCATGGGTTACCTGAGTATTGTTGCTGACCATGTCCATTCCTCTATGACTACAGTGTAGACATCTTGTGATGGCTTCTTCCAGCAGGATAATGCACCATGTCACAAAGTTCAAATCATCACAAACTGGTTTCTTAAACACAATGAGTTCACTGTACTCTGAGAAATGTTTCCAACACCTTGTTGAATCTATGCCACGAAGAATTAAGGCAGTTCTGAAGGCAAAAGGGGGTCCAACACGGTTCTAGCAAGGCGTACTTAATAAAGTGGCCAGTGAGTGTGTATATATATATATACATATATATATATATATATATATATATATATATATATATATATATATATATATATAGATATATAGATATATAGATATATATATATACCCTATATAGGCTGTTTAATCTGCTTTTACAGTGGACCATAATTAATATCAACTGTGTGAAAAAAGACGGTAGGCTATAAAAACATCCTATCTGCACTTGGTGAGGGGCCGTATCAATTTTTAATCAGAACAATGAATGCTATCTTTACAAAACGTATTTTTATTTTAAATGGGTTTTCAAATTTGATATCAGATACATGTTTCAGTCAAGCCTTTATTTGTCAGAAATAAATCTCATACATACATATTGACCAGCATGCTACATGGGGTGTTTGGCTGTTCTGCAATATGTAGATAAAGCCTAAAACAACAATCTATTTACCATTCAATGAATTATCATCATCACAACATGCTATTCTCACACTCTAAACATTTACAAATTATAATGCTTATGTATATCAAAGTTTAGGAAATCACTATATTCCCCATACAAAATAAGAAAACAGGATGCATAATTGAAAATTCTAATCAAATACAATGAATATAAAACTGTCAAACAATATGGCATACATATTGGTTCATGTACCGTCCTAATGGCTATTTAATAAACACTATTATTCTAATTGTTTACAAGAATTCACTATAGTGAATTCTATTACCCACACATACAGTAGCAGGGTTATGTTTGCCATAGGCTTGAGATTTCTTGAATGCTTAATACTTATAGCTTATGCTTTTATATATTAAAGAGAAGTTACAACTCTGACTATAAAATCTGCTTGAGTGGTTTACAATACATGATCAAAACCATTAGGTGCAGATTTTACTTGACTATATTCAGAAAAGTGCAAAAATACCATATATTAATAAATAGGTAAATATAGTCAATTATATAATACAATTTTAAAATAATTATTATATATATATTCAAACACAATGTGCTTTAAATCTTCAGTACAGACTAAGCACCACCTAAATTCTTATTTGTAGACCTCACTCTTCCTCCAATTCATGGTCACTTATCGGTTATCCTCCTCACCCAGCCTCCGAAACTGTATTTTTTTCAGTCATCCTTCCTCTGCTTCTTTGCTCCTTACATAATTCCCCCAATTTCTGAGAGTGGAACAACACAAAGAGAGCATTTGTGTAGAAGAGGTGACATAGTTCTCATAACAACTGAACAAAACAGAAAGTAATAAGGCACAGGGACTGGAACAGAATCTGGTTTGGGCATTGGTATAGGGGGTTAAGAAATAACCACTAGCAGCAGTTATTTGAAGCAATGCAGTCATCTGATGAATTACTGTGTCTCACTTTTAATATTTATTTTCTGTTTTTTATGAACTACAAATTCAAAACATTGGGCTTAGCAGATGTGTGAAGAATATGTGTGAAGTGACTGTAGTTTGAAGGAGAGGTTTGGAGGGAAAATTATAAAGCTTAGTAAGAGAGGTGAAGAATATGAGAGGTATATTCTAAAATGGACATGGCAAAGGAACACAGGAACATTGAATTTACAAAAAAAGAAAAAAATATACTATTAAAGTAGAAATACATGGGTAGTTTTTAACCACTTGAAGACCTAGCCTTTTTCTGGCACAGTTTGTTTACAAGTAGTTTAAATAAGTATATATATATATATATATATATATATATATATATATATATATATATATATATATATATATACTGTATATACCATATATATATATATATATATATATATATATATATATATATATATATATATATATATATATATATATATAAATATATATATATATATATAAACACCAGATGCAGCTGGCTGTGACGTTTCGGGCTTTGACAGATAGCGCCCTTTTTCACAATCATATGTCTGCAACTGGTTACATACATCACATGGTATATATATACACACAAGATCAATAATTACATTTGATTTAATTAAGCTGGAATCAATTAATCCACATCTCATAACATGTTTTCAACTAATCAATTTTCGTCATTTAAAGTGGTTGGAACGGCTAATTGTTAACAGGTGTATTTTTCTCCTCACTAGACCGAATGAAAAAACTTTTTCCACAAAAAGAGCACTTCTCTTCAAGAAAAGCATTTCCTTTCAGAAAAGATTTTTTTCTTTTCAAAACATCTACAGGAGAATAAAAATAAGAATAAGAATAAAAATTAAAAAAAGAACAAAAGGAAAAAGAGAGAAACAAGAAAAAAAGGAAAAAAGGGAAAAATGTCTAATGACATCATACATTCCTATAATGAATATCTAGAGGAACAGATACAGGTCAAAATCGGTGTTTAACCCTTTGGGCTGCAAGGTGTCCAAACAGTTAATCCAATAAACCTCACGTTTTTTTAAAGCCAGCTCTCTATTCCCCCCTTGTCTATTCATGGATATTCCATCAATCACCATATACCTCAATTGAGACACTGTGTGTTTTTTTTCTACAAAATGTATGGATAATGGCAATTTATCTAGTTTATCCCGAATTGAATATTTATGCCTAGCAATTCTATCTTTTACTTTCTGGATTGTTTCACCCACATAAACCAGACCACATGGGCATTTTATAATATATATAACATAAGATGATTGGCACGTAAAGTGGTCTTTGATGTTAATGTTATAACCTCTATGTGGGTGACAAAAACTCTTTCCTTTTATCATGCTAGTGCATTGGGTACATGAAAGACAAGGGAAGGAACCATAGTTGGGGGGACCTAGAAATGTTGTACGAGCAATAGGAGTGCTGTATTGGTCTGATTTAACCAGTCTGTCACGTAACGTTCTACCCCTGTGATATGATGGCAGGGGCGGATGGTAAAATTCAGGAATAGTGGGATAATTTTTCTTCAGTATGGACCAGTGTTTTCTAATTACATTGTTAATTTTGTTAGAAAACGGGTGAAATTGTGAGATGAAAGGCAGCCTGTGAGTGACATTTTTCTCTCTATTTTGTTGTAAGTTACTACATTCTTGCTTAACTATATCACTTGGATATGCTCTTTGACACAGTCTGTCTTCCATCTCATTCAGTCGTTTCTCCCTCATATCTATTTGATATGTCTCCCTCTGTCCTGTATACTCAACAGTGTGTCCAGAAAAGGAACTGCTGTATCCGAAGTGAACATATTTAATCTCAGACCAGGAATTCAATTATTCAAGTAAAAATCAAAAGAAGCAATGAGTCAGGGTCGCCCACCCATATGCCAATCACGTCGTCTATAAATCTAAACCATGTGACACAATTGTCCATGAATAATCTACAATGATAAATAAATGCTTCTTCAAGCATATTCATAAAGGCATTGGCATATGGGGGGGAGCGACATTCGAACCCATCGCTGTACCAGTGCACTGTATGTAATATGCATCTTTAAATAGGAAGAAGTTTTCTTCCAGCACTAGTGTAAGTAACTCCAAGAGGAATGTTATTTGTTTATCATCATACAATTTAGATGCATATAACAATCGTTTACAAGCTTCCAATACTAAAATGTGTGGAATGGCTGTGTAGAGATTGGCTACATCCCAGGTTACTAATATAGCACCCGGTGGAAGAGTCAAATCTTTTACTTTAAACAAAAAATCTTGAGTATCTTGAATATAAGATCTAGTATTCTCTATCAAAGGGGTAAGACATTTATCCAAATATTTAGAAATTGACATAGTGGCAGAATTAATGCTGGAAACAATGGGACGACCCGGTGGATTATATGGATCTTTGTGCACCTTAGGTAACACATAAAAGATGGGTGTAATAGGGTACTCTGAAATCAAAAAAGTTTCTGTATTGGTGTCTATTATTCCTGCCTATATGGCCCTTTTTACTACTTTTTTTATTTTAGTCAAAACCCATGTAGTAGGATTGTTATCCAACCCTGTATAGACATTATGATCAGCCAGCTGTCTCTTTATCTCCCCTTCGTATTTAATCATATCCATAACCACTATGGACCCACCCTTATCTGCTGGTTTTATCATAATTTCTTTTCTAGCAGATAATGAAGCTAGGGCGATCTGTTCCTCTTGACTTAGATTGTTCTGTCTATGGTCTATCTTGGATCGATCTTGTAAGAAATGCTTTATATCCATCTCGACCTTATTAATGAACAGTTCCACTGCTTGACAACTAGTAGGGGGCACAAAAGTGCTCGTTTTTTTAATCCTATATGAGAAATAGATAATTTTAAAGAGTTTGAACTGTCCATTATTGGTCTGGATGAATAAAAGGCCTTCAAATGTACATTTCTTTAGAATCTATAAAAATCCTGCTTTAGTCTGTGTGTCCATTCTCTCCTTCTCCTCTCCTCCATTCTCACCAGACAAAAATTAAGTCCTTTATTTAAAACCTGTATCTCTATTGCACTGAGATGGAAAGAAGAAATATTATGTACCACATTTAAGTTCTCTGTCTGTTTCACATTCTGTTGGCATTCGATCTTGTTATTACCCCTTCTGCCTTTCTTGCCTCCTCTCCGCCTGCTTTTGGATTTGGGGGGCCATGAGGTAAAAAATATCCAGTAGTGTTCGTAGATGAATCAGTGGATGCCATTGAAGAGCTAGATGTGGAAAACTGTTGGTGCATTTTGACCTGTATCTGTTTCTCTAGATATTCATTATAGGAATGTATGATGTAATTTAGACATTTTTCCCCTTTTTCCTTTTTTTCTTGTTTCTCTCTTTTTCCTTTTTTTCTTTTTTTAAATTTGTATTCTTATTCTTATTTTTATTCTCCTGTAGATGCTTTGAAAAGAAAAAAATCTTTTCTGAAAGGAGATGCTTTTCTTGAAGAGAAGTGCTCTTTTTGTGGAAAAAGTTTTTTCGTTTGGTCTCGTGAGGAGACAAATACACCTGTTAACAATTAGCCGTTCCAACCACTTTAAATGACGAAAATTGATTAGTTGAAAACATGTTATGAGATGTGGATTAATTGATTCCAGCTTAATTAAATCAAATGTAATTATTGATCTTGTGTGTATATATACCATGTGATGTATGTAACCAGTTGCAGACATATGATTGTGAAAAAGGGCACTATCTGTCAAAGCCCGAAACGTCGCAGCCAGCTGCATCTGGTGTTTGTCCGATGTCTTTGATAGTTATGTAATTTATTACAGCAATAAATTATTTGTGCAGCAATCCCTGATTTTCGTTATACATATATATATATATATATATATATATATATATATATATATATATATATATATATATATATATATTTAGCAGAGACCCTAGGGAAAAAAATGACAGTCATTGAAATTTTGGAAACAAATACATTTTAATGAATTAAAAATGTATTAAAAATATGTACCCCAATTTTTTTGTATAATATGAAAGATAATGTTATGCCGAGTAAATAGATACCTAACATGTCATGCTTTAAAGTTTCCCACGCTCGTGGAATGGCGTCAAACTATGGTACTTCAAACTCTCCATAGGCGACAATTTATAAAAGAACCGCGCTAAATTTAAGCAATCAGTGGATCCTCAAATAATTCAAATAATGTAATGTGATCAATATAATATATTGAATTCTAAAACTCAAATATCAACACAATATATATGTGAATAATAATCAAAGAAATGTGCTATAAAACTGAATGCAAATAAATATGAAAAGTGACAAAAAAGATAAAGTCCGTGACATTAAGAGTGACTACTGATATTAACAGTCCTTATTGCAATCAGTTCCACCAATAGTGATTGGAAACTTTAGTGAGCAAAAACATCTTGTGAGAAGAATCCACCACCTATGTAGATATATGATTACCAGAGGTAAGCCGTAATGAAGCTTATGCCAGAAATCCACTCAGTGGGGACACCACCATCTGTCTCAGCATAGAGGGAGGATCACCCGGGACTCACCGATAACAAGGCCAAATATCTCAGCAATGGGAACCCAGGGGAATAAAAAACACATCCTCCATAGTGTGAATCCGTTTAAACAGTTTATTGAGAACTGTAAAAGTAGCGCACTTACCAAAAAGAAGGAATAAAACAGCATGTAATATAAATCAGCCGGCCGGCCTGCATGCACCCGTTCACAGTGGGATAGAAACGATGACGTCAGCGCGTCTGCCTTCCGACGTACGTTTCGTCCTAATGGACGTTGTCATAGGAACGGGCGACGCACTGACTCATCGCTCATTAAATACAACCGTAGAACCACACCTCGTTCTGACGCTCTGGTGGCCACATCCTGATTTAAAGGCAAGAAGTACTTAAGACAAAACATAGCCTCACTATGGTATCAGGAAATGACGCTAGTCAAACCTATCTAATTGTGAACAAGAGACTGGTAAGCACAGAACGAACATTTGCTTCAGCCCTTGAACAGTGAAACTTCTTGGTCACTAGAGGGGCCAAAACAACATGAAAATAAAAAACATAACCACACTAACTGAGCCTCACAGGATAATGCTATTAAGAGAATAACCACTTAATAGGATAACTAATTTAGAATCCTCCTATCAGGATATATCCATAAACGGTTAGAAAGACGCCATCTAGTGGGGAATGTTCAATCATACGTATTCTAAAAAGCATACATAGTACGCTTAGATGTTAATAAAGGAGGTTTCTTATTATGACATTCCCAGAGTCATATAACAATCTGTGATAGAGTGCAAATCATATCATTCCCCTGTTAATGCATTAAAAACAAAAAACAAGCTTTTTATATAAACGTAAAAAGCATGAAAAAACATGGAAATTATAATATTTAAAAAATTGTACCTGAACCTCATAAGGTATATAAGCCTCCACATATCTAATCAGCCACTATTAAGAAGTATTAAAATTAGAATAAAAAGACAAAAAAGCCTTTACCAAGGGTAGAGCATACCAAATAATTGATGGACCTACATGGGTATCCTAGCAAGTAATGATAGAAAAGTAGGACAAAAGAAAATCAAAAATTCATAATTAAAAATAAATAAAATATTTGGCAATTATTAGAAAGACCTTGGACAGTCCGAAATTCGAAACATATGCGCCTCCACCATAGGGGTGTGCAACACCATAAGGCCATAATAACCAATACTGGCCCTAAATGTTAGAGCCAATAGAGATACATGACCAAACGGGGGGACAAAGCCAATAATGGCTATTTAGCAATAGCAAATTGACATTAAAGCAAGGCCACCAGAGGGTCAAAGCGGGTTCACATTGGGCAGTAAAATCAAAAGTAGAAACCGTGATTAATCAATAATCACAAATAATTAGAGTTCATCTTAACATGTATATAGCCCTCACAACTCTATAATTGTATTATAAAAAATGTAAATTCATGAGTTATCTAGAAAGGCGTTAAGGTCTACCTCAACGTTGAGCCCAAACGGGGTGTAACACCTGAGTTTGTAGATCCAGGCCATCTCAAGCCTAGAAATCCCCCTTAGGAGGGAACCCCCTCTCCAGGGTAGGGTATATCTATCAATCCCCAGAAAGATAGTCTTCCTAGGGTCTCGATTATGTGTCTCAAGATAGTGTCTAGAGACCGGATGCTTAGGGAAACCTGCCAAGATGTTAGTTACATGCTCATTGAGCCTTACGGAGAGAGGGCGTTTTGTCCTCCCTACGTATTGCAATCCGCAAGGACATTGCAATAGATATACTACGCGCTCAGTAGAACACGTAATAAAAGATTTAATTTCAAATTCAACCGAAGTACTGGTAGAAGTAAACTTATGTGTTCTCCTATGCATACATCCACTCAGGGAACATATTCTGCATTTCTTACATTGGTAGAAACCCGTCATATACTCAAAAAAACCCCTCTTGATTGGAGGAGGGTCAAGGATGTTGGGGGCCACTCTCCCTCTGAGGGAAGGGGCACCTTTATATACCATTTGTGGTTTAGCCGGAAGAATGGTACTCAATACATGGTCATTTTGGAGGACATGCCAATATTTTTTAACCAGCCTCGCCACATTCCTATGCTGTAGGGAATAGGTGGTAATAAATGGTACGGATGGTGCCCTCTCCATATTGGGAACCTTGTCGTTGAGTAGAGTGCACCTATCGAGGGTAGCAACCTCATCCAATGTGGTTTTAAGGAACACCTCCGAGTAGCCTTTCTCAAGGAAACGTCCTATTAGGACATCAGCCTGAGCCAAAAATTCTTCATGGTCCGAACAGTTACGCTTCAGGCGTATGAGCTGGCTTTTCGACACTGACTTTAGCCAGGCTTCGTGATGGCAACTGTCTATGGATATATAAGAATTACGGTCAGTATTCTTAAAATAAGTTGCTGTGGAAAATTGCCCATCTTTTGAGATCCAAAAAGTTAATCTCGGTCTGGCTTGCCTCATATGAGAATCGTATGCCACGATTGTTGTCATTTAACATACTCATGAAGGCGCCCAGATCATGGCGATCCCCATCCCACAGGAGGAGGACGTCATCTATATACCCAGCCCACAAGACCACCTGTGGTCTCTGGTGGGCATAGATGACATCCTCCTCCCATAGAGCCATGAAGAGGTTAGCCAGGCTTGGGGCGTATTTAGCCCCATGGCGACCCCTCTATCTTGTCTATAGAACTGACCCCCAAACCAAAAATAGTTCCGGGTAGCTACAAAATGAAGTAATTGCATGATGAAACAAATCTGTTCATCAAATAATGCGGAGTCACGCCTCAAATAATATTCCACCTCAAATAGCCCCAAACTATGTGGTATCACCGTATATAATGAGGCGACATCCGCTGTCACTAACCAACATCCTGGCTTGGGAGTAACATTGGAGAGTAAGTTGATCACATGACGGGAGTCCTTCAAGTGTGACGGCATCTTCAAGACCAATGGTTGTAAGAAGAAATCGATATACCTGCCCACCCGGGATGAGATGGAATCAATGCCACTAACAATAGGGCGTCCCGGGGGGGAGGTAGGATGCTTGTGAATTTTCGGTAAGTAATAGATTACCGGGGTACGTGGAGCCTTAGGTACCAAATATGATTTCTCCTTACTATTCAGAATACCTTGGTCAAAGCCATATTGAACAATTGCTTCAAGCTCCCTTTTATATTGCGCCTTAGGATCTGATCTGAGGGGGGTATATGTGTCACGATCACCTAATATCTTAGACATCTCAGCAAGATAGTCCTTCTTGTCTAACACAATAATACCCCCCCTTTTATCAGCGGGTCTAATTACTAGGTTTTTATTCTCGCATAGGGAATTCAAACCAGATTTCAACTCTTTATTGAAATGTATTTTTCTCAGGGGTAGTTGCTCCAAATCCCTGAGCAATAGGTCCCTAAATACCCTTAAGGAGGGAGCCATAGTACCCGGGGGGTTGAATAAAGACGCATTTGCCAATCCCGAATGGCGGTATTCAGTGGAGTAAGACACAGTATTCGAAATGGGGTTGGAGGCCATATACCTTTTGATGTTAACCCTAGGTACAAAATTATGTATGTCTATATAGGTCTGGAATTTATCCAGACAACGAGGAGGTGCAAACTTAAGGCCCTTGTTGAGTAGGGTTTTTTCAGAATCGCTCAACGTGACAGAACTCAAATTAAATATCCCATCAGAAGTTACGATTTTTTCTTTTTTTGTTCGCAGTCGCCGCCCCCCTCTAGATCCTCTCTTTGGTCTGCCGACCTTTTGATGCCCTGACCTGGCCTGTGAAAACCCCACCGTTGATAACCCGAACCTGAGGGGCCTGGAATACCCCCGTCGTCGGTGGGTCCCCTCACCATAGGGATGGGCTGCAGGGCACCTCCATCTTGGTCCTCCCTTGAACTAGGAGGCGGTGCGGGTCCTTCCAGGTCACTCAGGGGGTAGAAACAATTAGAGGTACTGATGTTATAATCAGGATAGCCTCTTCCATTGTTTAAAGGTCTAGGGATTTGGAAACCCCGCCCCTGCCTCTCATAGTAATCATGCCTGAAGCCTTGGCTAGGCTCGTAATTGTGGTCAGGGTATGGTCCAAAATCCAGGGTCCGAGGAGAAGGTGGATAGTCCGCATAGGCGTTATACTGGTCATGTGGTCTGTCACCAGACTGTGGGGCCAACCAAGGACCACCATTACCCTGACCACCACCTCTACCACGTCCCCCCTGATAGGAACCACTCATCCCACGAGACCGTCGTGGGAAAGCAGGCGGGTAATTAGATGTAGCCCTTTTCCCTCCACCACCCCGTCTAGCAGGGGATTGTTGAGACCCTTGTTTAAATCTCCCCGGGGGGCCATTAAGGCCACCAGGGAAGTGTCTAGCATTACTAGGTTGTGGTGGTGGGGGGGGGCAAATGGCACAGAGGGAAGTAATCCCCCTATGTGCGTCGGAACCGTCTCCATATTGACAGGATCGGTGGAGGCCTGTTCAGCCAGCAGCTTCTTCTGCCATTCAAATACCACTGCCCCTTGGTAGTCCAACAAATCTCTGTTATATTTCTTTTTCTTCTTAACTCTCTGATCCCTCTCCTCCTTCTCTAAGAGGGTAAGGAGGGAGAGAGATCTTTCCTTGTATTCATTACTCTCCCTGAGAGGGCTCAATTTATCCTTAATGTTCTTAATCTCCTCATCCAATCTGGTGAGTTTAGCTTTCTTACGGTCGATAAGAAATTTCAGAAAATCGATCCCTGCTTTATTAAAATAGCTAAACCAATCTTCAAGTTGGACATCGCCCTTTTGGGGTGTAGGGAAGCGCAGTAATTTTGTATTTTTCTTTGGTTATCTCCATAGGCGACGCTTTAAATGCCTTTACAGATTACCTGTTTAGAGTTACAGAGGAGGTCTAGCACTAGAATTATTGCTCTCATTGCTAACATTTGCAACAATACCTCACATGTGTGGTACAAATAATATTTACATATGTGTACGTGACTTACGTATGCATTTGCTCGGAGGGATGGGGGTGCTTATGTATTTTTTTATTTTTACTCTGTCCCTTTATTTTTTTTAAATCACTTTTATTCCTATTACAAGGATTGCAAACATCCCTTGTAATAGAAATAAGGATGACAGATCCTCTTTATGAAGATATCTGGGGACAAAAAGACCCCAAATCTCTCCTTTAGCTTTACAAGCATAAGAACAATAAAACATTTTTTTTTGATCTTTTGCTTCAAAAAAAAAAAAGTTAACTTCACCCTGGACTGGAAGTGACATCATGAGTTCGCTCTGGTCCTCCAAGGCCAAAGAGGCGATCAAAGACTATCTAGTCTTTGATCACTTCTGTGACCAGCCAGCTGCACCATCAGATCATTTCTCAGGCAAGTTGTGTGAAATGGTAAGCCTGAGAAGCATCGGCATGCGGCTCATGTGCTGGCTGAAAAAAAATAATACCGGGTTATGGCTGATATCTTCAGCCATAATCTCAGTAAACCACTTGCAAACCGCAATGTATGAATACGTATTACGGTCGGCAAGTGGTTACTGTATAACATTTCAAACAATGCCTTCATAGTAAAAATAATAATATAGATAGCAGTTCTTGGCACTGGCGGCATAGTGCTGATATCATTTGGCATAGAAATATGAGGAGTTCTCAAGGCACAGGATGAAGTGAGCACAAGGAAAAAGGAGTTAGTTTGTTGTTAGGCATCAGGTGTAGTTTAAGGATATCTAATTCCATTTTTTAAAGTTGTTGTAAACCCTTATATATACCCACTGAAGTGACTCGCCTCAGGTGATACACAGAGATAAAATAAATTGTACCAGTTTATTTGTAACTCTTTTTTCTCCACAGCTTTTTAACCGCTTCCCGACCGCTGCACAACGACATACGTCGGCAGAATGGCATGGGTGAGCAAAAGGGCATACAGGCACATCCCCTTTAAGAAGCAGTGCTGCGCCCGCGCCCACCGTGTTCTCTGTGGCCGCGGTTCCTGTGGACTTGATGTCCGCCGGGTGCCCGCGATCATGTCACGGAGAGGTAGTTTGGAGAGATGCCTTTGTAAACAAGGCATTTCTCTGTTCTGTCATGTGACATGACAGAGATCACTGCTCCCTGTCATCGGGAGCAGTGATCGCTGTCATCTGTGTTGAAGCCCATCCCCCCCTCCACAGTTAGAACCAATCCCTAGGGCACACTTAACCCCTTCATCGCCCTCGAGTGGTCAACCCCTTCATCGCCCCCTAGTGGTTAACTCCTTCACTGCCAGTGTCATTTACACAGTAATTAGTGCATTTTTATAGCACTGATCACTGTATAAATGACAATGGTCCCAAAATAGTGTCAAAAGTGTCCGATGTGACCGCCATAATGTCGCAGTCACGATAAAAATCGCAGATCACCGCCATTAGTAATAAAAAGAATGAATAATAAAAATGCCATAAAACTATCCCCTATTTTGTAGACGCTATAAATTTTGCTCAAACCAATGAATATACGCTTATTGTGATTTTTTTTACCAAAAATGTAGAAGAATACACATCAGGCTAAACTGAGGAAAAACATTTTTTTTTATATATTTTTTGGGGATATCTATTATAGTAAAAAGTAAAAAATATTGCTTTTTTTCAAAATTGTCACTCTTTGTTTATAGCGCAAAAAATAAAAACCACAGAGGTGATCAAATACCACCAAAAGAAAGCTAAGCTCTATTTGTGGGAAAAAAGGACATCAATTTTGTTTGGGTACAACGTCGCACGATCGTGCATTTGTCAGTTAAAGTGACGCAGTGCCGAATCGAAAAAAGTGCTCTGGTCAGGAAGGGGGCAAATCTTTCCGGGGCTGAAGTGGTTAAAGTGCATAGTTTACACAGACAGCAGGGATCTGATGTCACACTCTGCACAGCAAAAAGCTGGGTATAATCTGAGACCTGAGCAGATGCAATGGACACACCCCCTCTACACAGTCTCATGCACAGTTGAGGCTGTCAATCGCCTGCTGTATGCTGGAGGGGAAGTAGAGCTGTACCCCAGGGTTGCTTGGTGTTGGCATAAACTTTTTAGAAGTGACTCATACAGATAGCAAGGGAAGGAGAAGGCAAACAGGATTCACACTAGCTGCTATTGATTAAGGCAAGTACACACTATAGATGGATATGCTTTGTTCTTATTTCATTCCAGAGGTTAACAACCACGTTAAGTTGTGGTAATAGTGGTGAATGAACAAAACCCCTATTAAAAATTTTTTTTTTGTCTGCATCCCATTGGGGAAATTTTCAAAACAGAAAGTAAGAGAAGTATTCTCAAAAGTAAAGGAAATCCGCTCTTCACCACCACTTTAGGTAGAGTAATAGACGGTTACAGCGCTGATAAACGTAATTGTACAATAAAGTGCTATGTGCTGAAAATATGCATTGGGTATTAGCTATATTTCAAATACAACTGCTGGTCACCACAGTGTAAGTGATATGTGAGAAAACAACCAGTGTTACCTGATTAAAAAACAACCTAAAAAATAGGCTAATAAATGATTAACAAATCAAATACAAGTGAACTCTAATCACAATATAACAGTGCAAAAAATGGAAAATAGTCCCAAAATAAATAACTAACACCAGCTGGGCATGGAAGACTCAGACAGACAACTTAATGATGGCCCAACGGCTCCGTGACGTCACATCCGGCCTTCACACAACCAAGTGACGCTTTTTTCATCTTCCTGGCAACGTGGAACGCACGCTACCAAGCGGCGATCGCGGAAGCATCTGATATGCCTGACATGCTTGACTGCCACCAGGGAAAGCGTGAGTAGCGGTTTGTAGCGCGATTGGCTCTTACATCCCGCAGTACTTCACCATATTTTTTTCTCTTTCTATTTTGGGTGACCGATTGCAAGATCTATGGCTCCATTGTTTGAAATATCAGCCTAAACATCCATTTATCCATTTAGAAGTACCTGGTGTTGGATCATAGATACGGACTGACTTTTTTGACTTAGGAGCCGTTGGGCCATCATTAAGTTGTCTGTCTGAGTCTTCCATGCCCAGCTGGTGTTAGTTATTTATTTTGGGACTATTTTCCATTTTTTGCACTGTTATATTGTGATTAGAGTTCACTTGTATTTGATTTGTTAATCATTTATTAGCCTATTTTTTAGGTTGTTTTTTAATCAGGTAACACTGGTTGTTTTCTCACATATCACTTACACTGTGGTGACCAGCAGTTGTATTTGAAATATAGCTAATACCCAATGCATATTTTCAGCACATAGCACTTTATTGTACAATTACGTTTATCAGCACTGTAACCGTCTATTACTCTACCTTAAGTTTACACACTTTTTTACAGCAGCGATAGCTTCTAGCATAATTAATAATTTTTGTTGCGAGCGCTGTTCCTTTCATTTATCACCACCACTTTAGCCCCGGAAGAATTTACCCCCTTCCTGACCAGAGCACTTTTTTACGATTCGGCACTACGTTTCTTTAACTGACAATTGTGCGGTTGTGCGACGTTGCACAAGATTGACGTCCTTTTTTCCCCACAAATAGAGCTTTCTTTTGGTGGTATTTGATCACCTCTGAGGTTTTTATTTTTTGCGCTATAAACAAAAAAGGAGTGACAATTTTGAAAAAAAAAGCAATATTTTTTACTTTTTGTTTTAATAAATATCCCCAAAAAATATATAAAAAACAAATTTCTTTCTCAGTTTAGGCCAATATGTATTCCTCTACATATTTTTGGTAAAAAAATCGCAATAAGCGTATATTGATTGGTTTGCGCAAAAGTTATAGCGTCTACAAAATAGGGTATAGATTTATTGCATTTTTATTATTAATTTTTTTATTAGTAATGGCGGCGATCTGTGATTTTTTATCATGACTGCGATATTATGATGGACACTTCGGACACTTTTGACACTATTTTGGGACCATTGTCATTTATACAGTGATCAGTGCTATAAAAATGCACTGATTACTGTGTAAAATGACACTGGCAGGGAAGGGGTTAACCACTAGGGTGTGATCAAGGGGTTAAGTGTGTCCTAGGGTGTGATTCTAACTGTGGGGGGGATTGCCTCACTAGAACTTTTTGCTGATCTTTATCCTTAAATTCAGTGCAAATGTATATTTATACATCTATACATCTATTAATTGCGATCTATTTATGCACTGTTTACACTGTTCTAAAGATGTATGGTGTAATGTTAATTCCATTGAGGGTTCCACCTCTATATGTTAAAAATATGTCCTCATTTTCAGGCATTTCTTGAAGCCCCTTAGGTTTAATATAGTCCGTGACCGGAAGTGGTCATAAATCAGCGACTTCTGTTTTTTTAACCGGAAGCGTGTCGTAATGAAGCGCTGTTTGTTTACATCGTGTTGTACTGACACGCGGTAGCACTACTGCGCATGTGCGGGCGTCTTCTGAAAGGCACAGCTGTACACAACCAAGGTAATTACTTTTATTTATAATGTACCCTATATATTGGTCCCGCCACAGCCGCTTGGCATCTCCTCCAGATGAAGCCACGTGGGAGGTGGCAAAACTAGTATAGGTGGAGCCTGACGGTGGACTGATCAACATTGAGTGAGACTGTTCAGATTTGTTTTTCCTATGCTTTTATCCGTTTTAATAAATGTGAGTTTATTGCTAGCTGGGGTGGAGAGGTTTCATTATTTAACCCCTCGGATACTGCACTATAGGAGGCACTTTTTCTTGTTCTTTGGTATATATTTCCACATCTACTGGTCTTAAACGTGAAAGCAGCACAGTGGATGGAATTTATGCTGGCCATTGATCGTGTTGTTTGAGCAGAGTAAAGATTACAGAGGATTTCTTGAAGAGTTTATTGGCACTAAGTGCAAAGTGCGCGGGACCCGTGGGCACGGTCACAGAGTACGCAGCGGGCGGGCGCGTGTGTGTGTGCCCACAATGCCGCGCCTTAAAGGGAATGTACAGGTACGCCCATTTGCACAGCCGTGCCATTGTGCTGATGTACATCGTCGTGCACTGGTTGGCAAGCAGTTAAATTTTTGTCACCAGAATCAGTCTCCCCATAGAAACATTGAAACATAATCAATTTCTTTTTCAGTGACAAATTCAATGTTCACTAGGATGGCCACTGGACAAAACCTGAGAAAGATTATGATCCTTTACTGCGCTATCCAAACCAAAAACAAATTGCCTTAAGATACACTTAAATGATTAAGCTTAGAAAAAGTTTTAGGGGTGTTAATAAGTGTTAAGGGCTATTTGTTTTTTGTTTTTTCATTTTAGGGGTTATGTTAGGTGTTATGATTAGGGATAAGCATTTGTTTCTAGGCTTTAAAATTGATAGAATTTGCTGGGAAAATACTCAGCTGCTTTTTATGTGTTGTTCCATCATCACTCCCTTGATAATGAAAATAATGCAGAACATACTCTTGCCATGGGGTTGATTTACTAAAACTGGAGAGTGCAAAATCTGGTGCAGCTCTGATTTTGCACTCTCCAGTTTTAGTAAATCAACCCCCATATGTCACTGGCAAGAGCAACCTTGCTCATCCAGCAAGTGAGAGACACTTGCACCCTTTTTGTGCCCTGCATACTGAGCCTTTGGTTGGTGAGTTCTCATAAGCGTCAGAAATGCAAGTGTGACTTCAACTTAAAGTGGATGTAAACCCGAAATTTTTTTTTATATCATACTGTAGAGTATAAGATTTCCTATCATTTGAGCCCAGTCTTGCCACACAGAGTTAATATATCTCTGAGCAATCCTCTTTTATTGTTCAGTGAGATAAATCTTGACAAACTGAGAAAAACTTTGTCAAATACTCCCCCTTGCTGTGAGTGACAGCCTAAGAGACATGCAGTATTTTTAAATTCCCTCCCCCACTCCTTTCTTCAGCAGCCCTGCAAGGATTGGCTGTTCCACACCTCACCATGATTTGGCATGCTGAAGTCATGTGGTTACTTTCCTGTCTTTTCACTGGATGTTAGAGATCATAGCAGAAGTTCAGTGTTAGAAATACACAGAGAAAATGTATATTGACAAGGGGAGTGTAGAGGTGGGCGGGGAGTCTACTGACATCATGACTCCACCCACCGAGCTCCAGACAACAGACCCACCCACAGAATCTGCAGTTTTTCGGGTCTCATAACAGACAGAGGGGAGACATTTGACAGGTAAAGATACATGCAGGAGACATATATATCCTTATAGATAACCCCTATGGCAGTAGTTTAGAAAGGATGACATTGGGTTTACATCCATTTTAAGTACAGTATATCAAAACCAAGAACAAAAATATAATATAGTATATTGCAGCTTACCAGTCATTGGATGTGGGGCTGAATGTGTATTATTTCATTAGGCTAAGTACATTTTCTAAAAGTACAGTAGAATTTCCTGTTGATACGGTTAGAAATCTTGCATCATTGTAACCTTCTGTAAACTGAACTTAAATCTTAACCACTTCAATACCAGGCACTTAGACACTTTCCTGCCCAGGCCAATTTTCAGCTTTCAGTGCTGTCGCAATTTCAATGACAATTGCGCGGTCATGCTACACTGCGCCCAAAATTTTTTTTTATCATTTTGTTCCCACAAATAGAGCTTTCTTTTGGTGATATTTGATCACCTCTGTGGTTTTTATTTTTTGCGCAACAAATAAAAAAAGACCGAAAATTTTGAAAAGCTTAGGTTAAATTTTTTTTGTAAATAAGTGCATTTTCTTCTTCAGTGACGGGCACTGATGTGGTTGCACTGACGGGAACTGATAAGGCGGCACTGATGGGTACCGATGAGGTGGCACCAATGATGTGGCACTGATGAGGTGGCACTGACGGGCACTGATGATGGGCACTGATAGAAAGCACTAATGGGCACTGATAGGTGGCACTGATGGGCACTGATAGGTGGCACTGGTATGCGGTACTGATGGGCACTCATAGGTGGCAATGATGGGCACTCATAGGCGGCACTGATGGGCACTCGTAGGTGGCATTGATGGGTACTTATGGGTGGCACTGATGGGTACTTATGGGTGGCACTGATAGGTGGCATGGATGGGCACTAATGGGCACTGATAGGTGGGCACTGATGGGCATGGATGGGCACTGACAGGTGGCACCGATGGACACTGATGGGTGGCACTGATGACACTGATTGGTGGCACTGATAACACTGATGGGTGGCATTGCTGGGCATCACTGACATATAATGGTGCCAGTAAGTGAGCATTTGTGGGCACTGATTGGCACAGATTGGGCATAATTTGCACATGTGGATGACCATGGGGTACAAACCTGGCCATCCACATGTTGCCCCCTTCCCTGGTGGTCCTGGGGGCTTCCCTGGTGGTCTAGTGTGGGCATCCAAGGGGGGGTTGCACTGATAAACAATCAGCGCAGACCCCCCCTGTCAGGAGAGCCGCCGATCGGCTCTCCTCTACTCGCGTCTGTCAGATGCGAGTGAGGAAAAGCTGATCAACGGCTTTTCCTATTGACATCGTGATCAGCTGTGATTGGACACGGCTCATCACGTGGTAAAGAGCTTCCGCTGGAGGCTCTTTACCAAGATCGGTGGAGCGGTGTGTCAGACTGACACACCGCTCCACCAATCGCCGCGATGCGTGCCCCCACGGGCGCACAACGGCTGTTATTCCGCTGGATGTCATATGACGCCCAGTCAGGATAACTGAACCACTGCCCAGCCGTCAATCTGCTATAGGCCGGGCGGGAAGTGGTTAAACACTGTTAACAGTCTGTCCAGCAATCTTCTGTGAGCTGCAATACAGCTTTCCTCTATGCAATGGAGATGAGGAGAAGGGGAGGTGTTTTCATCCAAATAAGGAGAGCAGCCAAGGGTGACAATGCTGCTCCTCCACAGAGATGGTACAGTGAGTAACAGTTGTCAATCTAGCACAGGAAGTGTGTCAATGGTGAGATTACAATTAAAACTAAAAGATTTCAGATTTAGATTCACTTTAATGCATAGATTAAGGGTTAAGATTTAAGGTATTAGTATTATATTATTTGGTATTAAGGGTTCTGGCGGGGTGAAGGTTAAGCCTTGGGGGATGCTTTACAGCTAGGGGCACTTCAACATAGGAACAGTTAGGTGAATGACAAGATTTACATATATGCTTAGTGTTAAGAGCTCAATACTAACAACTGCTGGCACTGAGAAGGAATGTACAGTAGTATTTAATAGCCATTAAAATATACATATGACTTTAAGTATGTGGCAAACTAATAGGAATGCAATAACCACATACATTTAGATGTAGTAAAAGCCACTGTGCTCAAAACAGGTAAATTGCAACATTCCTTTATATTTCCTAGTTCAGCCCATCACTGTGATGTACAGTATGCCCTAATCAGCCAAAAGAGAAACAAGGGAGGATAGAGTTGTAAGACCAGCTTAAAGCTGTGCCAGGAAATGTTAATTCGTTTTTAAATTTGCCTAATTGAACACTCCTGCATTCAGGGTTTCCAGGGTACTCAATAAAGGCATGGGCCATCACCTCTAACCATCCTTTTAGCACATATTTAAAAGTTACAATTGCACGTTAACTCTTTATTTCCAGTGGATGATTTCTGCTAATACCCCAAAAAAATCCTCTTTTTGTCTAAAATTAATTAATGGAACTGGATTGCCAAATGAAATATTTAATGAAAATGTTGCAGCACATGACGATCAGGGACAGAATGTACTAGTTTTTAGCTTGTTTTGGTGAACATCTCATCTCATAGTTGCACAACTGGTTTGTGCTCCTGGGAACATAAATGAAGCAATGAAAGGATGAAGAATCTACTTTCTGGTACTATTTTACCAATATCAGTAGTGGCGAAAAGACAAGGCATGAATAGAAAAGGTTTAACATAGAAATAGATTTGCATTAGGGGCCACTGGTGTAGACTCACTTATGCACAATCCTTTTATCTTTAATAAATGTATTCATTTGAAGCACTGGCCTGACAAAACCAGTTCCCAGTACATTCATCTAAAATTATGGACACGATTGATAACAGTTTGTTCTTTACAGTAAAAGTGTTCTAAGTAAATGCACTGGCTCTAGCAATAAATCAGATTCCAACTACCATTTTCCTAGTGCCAATTATAATACAAAATTGTTTAGGCAACAATAACTCCTTTCCTATTGGTCATTAGTTTGTGTTTTGCTAATACACATTCCCGTTGATAGAGTGCAGCATACAAAATGACAGATTTTCTAATTGATAATGAAACATGCATATTTTGGTTTTGAATAAAAAGCATTACCAAAGGGCTGGAGTATCTTTTTCTTATACACTACGAATCAAAGCAACAAATAGAGAATAAAAGAAACAAAATGTGCTATTTACTTTATGGTATTCTGCCTCCGTTTTCCTCAAAATCTCTAGTAAACAAGAATTAAATTAAAAGCAAAAGGCTGAATTAGAAACAGAAAATTCTTTTTTACTGATTGCTAAAGATTGTGATTTTTAGGAGAGCTTTAAATGTCCCTACATCTTCCCATAAAGATTTGATTATGCACAGCAACAACACATTCTGTGAACAACTGTATAACATCATTTTATGTTACAAAAAAGCTCTTTCTAAAATTTAAATAAAAATCACAAAATTAAAAAATAATAAACAACACCAAAATCCAACATGTTGCAATTAGCAATGTAGCCCTTAAAGAATGATGACCAGAGCTTCAAGCAAAAGGTTCAATTTATCAAATTGCTAATCTTGATGAAAGTACAATTTTTGGGTCGGGAAAAAAATTGGTGGCTTCTTAAGGTATGGTTATCAAAGTTGTTCCAATCAATGCTCCACTTAGAGAATGACAAATCAGCAGTGCCGTGCTCCTGTGTATAATGAGATTATGTTTCATGTCTGTGATAGACTTGACTTTCACACCATGGAGCACATTGAACTCACCTGATGACAGACTGTCAGGACTAAAATAGAATGCTGTTATCTTTAACTCCATCCTCTGTGGAATGTTCTCTTTCACATCAATTTCACCCTCTGTACCAGTAGGACAATTTCCTACAGGCTAAAGTGGCTGCTGTTACTTGAATTCTACTGACTTCGTCATATATGCAGAATATTATGGACCAACAATGTTGACATTGTATGAAATATGTTATAATTAAAGCTAGCTTTAGTATTTTGGGGAGGGGACATACAGCAGCAAATATATTAGTTATGTGTGATAGTGTATATCCCATTACTTGTCCTGCTGTGCCTCCTCAGAGCCGCCAAATACTGCCCTGAACAGCTATTTTTCTGTAAAGTTAACAGCAGCATCACTACTGAGAGAAGTTGTGCCATCTCCACCATTCACAGTTCTTCTTCAACAGTATTCTCTGTTCTATTATTCTCCCACAATGCATCGCATGTTCCCCCTTGTCCATTCACAAAAAACAATGACTTGTGGGCTAATAGTAGGAGTTGTGTGAATGGCAGAGATGGGGTTGGGCGAGCCGGTCAACTTTTCTCAGTAAAAGTGACTGCTGTTAACCTTTACAATGCTAGAAAACAGACACTCAGGACAGTATCCAGTAGCCATGAAGGGGACACAGTAGAAAATATTTTTTTACCAGAAGCAGCTGCTTTCAGGTAATTGGATGCATACCAATACATGTAACTAATATTTTTATTGCTAAATCCCCCAAAAATAAAATTACCAAAGTTCATCTTTACATATCAAGGCAAGAATGTCTACTGTATAGCAGCTGCAAAGAAATCTAAATTAGTTATCTGAGTTCTCTCAAGGCACTCTAGGAAACAAGAAAAATAATGGGTTTGACTGCTTCGGCTATGCAGGAGTCACTAAGTTAAAGTCCTAACTACATTCAATTTACTTTAAACTGAAAGTGGTTCTAAATTCAAAAGGTTTTTTTTACCTTAAAGCGTTTGTTACCCCAACACTTCATATTCCTGATATGTGCCTGCCGTACCATGTACTTGTATGAGAAAGAGTATCCTGTTCTCCTTGTATTGCTTCCTTTATGTAAACTCCCTGATGTTCCTGCAAGTCCACTTGCTTTCCTATTAAAAACTGACCACACTAAGAAGGAGAACACACCAAGGTCAATTCTCTAGCTATGCTGGGATCTCAGTGTCTTCTTCTCCAATGATCAGACTTGTCTCCTGATATGCCCTCACTGCACAGCTATTCATTTGGAAGCTCAGTGTTCTACTGCTTTTCCTCCCCCAGCTCTTATGCAGCAGAGAACAGAGGGAATGTGATCACTTATAAAAAAGAGAAAAAAGGTATTTATAATGTTTTTTTTATATCTATACAAAAATGTTTTGCCTTTCATTTTTATTTTAAACTGACTGGGTTGTTTTACAAGGTGATAACTTTAAGGCCCCTGCATATAATGCATTCTCTGCATTAGGGCAAAAAAACCTCCACTACCTGTTCCCCCCATCCCGAAACACTTATCTGTCTTCTCGCATGCTCTAGTACTGTCCCTGGCTGCAGCAGTGCTGCCCTCTCTTCCTGGATTCAAAGAATACACTGAGAGCAGTGGGAGCTGTTGGCTGCTTTTGCTGTCCCTAAAATCCTGTGAGAAGGGAACAGAGGACATGGCCGAGCCGGTCTTGGGAGTGTGCCAGCATGGGTGCCCAGATAGCGTCAGGGTGGGACTCCAGAAGAGGAGGTAAGGGACTGCTCTGTGCAATTTCGTTGTACAGAGAAGGTATGCATACCCTCTCTTTTTACTTTAGGAAAAAAATTGCCTTTAGAATCACTTGAAATTATGGCTAAGTTACAGACATTCAACTCACAACAATGTGAGGTAATTAGTCCTCAACCACTTGTCGACCACGCTATAACCAAATGACAGCTACGGTGCAGACGGCTAGTTTTGGGAGGCCATCATACGACGGCCTCTCATGTTCCCACCCGCCGCGCACCCTCTGTGGGACGTGGGTAAAGAGCCAATCAGCGGCACTGTGGTCAATCACAGCTGATCACGGATGTAAGTAGAAGCTGGCTATCGGCTTTCCTTTCCTCATGCTGACAGAGAGACAATAACCAGCTTCTCTAAAAGGGACATGTACACTGATAATCAGGGCACTGATTACCAGTGTCCTTATTATCAGTGCAGTCACAACAGTGCCCATAAGTGCCACCTCATCAGTACCCCCCAGTACCACCTCATCAGTGCCCACCAGTGCCGCCTCATCAGTGTCCATCAGTGTCGCCTCATCAGTGCCCATCAGTGCAGCCTCATCAGCGCACATCAGTGAAGGAGAAAATCACCTGTTTGCAAAATTTTATAACAAACTATGAAAAAGTTTTTATTTTTAATTCAAAATGTTTGGTATTTTTTTCTTTGTTTAGCAAAAAATAAAAACCCAGTGGTGATTAAATACCACCAAAAGAAAGCTGTATTTGTGTAAAAAAAACGATAAAAACTTTGTTTGGGTACAGTGTTTCATGACGCTCAACTGTCATTCAAAGTGCGACAGCGCAGAAAACTGACAATTGGCCTGGTCAGGAAAGCGGTAAAAGTGCCCAGTAGGCAAGTGGTTAATAATCAGCAGAAACACAGAAGTTGTTGAAGTTGGCTCTTTCAGGAGCTCAGCTCGCCCTGTCTTGCCTTCTCCCAGAGCACCTGCACTGCTTTGATAATTAAGGCCGTGTTCACACTATTGCTAATTGGATGCGGAAATCCCTGCATCCAATTTGCAATAGCAGGAGATTGTGATTGGCTCTCCATAGAGCCAGTTCACATATCTCCAATGCGGCTCCGGTGCGAATTTGCACAGGAGCCCTGTGCATTTTTTGGTCTATTTCAGGTCCGAATTCAGCCCAAAATTCAGGCTGAAATCGGACCTGAAACGGTGAACCATGATGCACAGAACCACTGCTGTGAGCCACATCGCATTAGGTGTGAACTGAGCCTAGGATTAAAAGGCTGGGTGGCTGCTGAATTATTGATGGAATGGAGGAACAGGGTTGGCTGAGCTGCTTAGAGAAATATCTTCAGGAAACTATTATAAATTGTACTCACAGTGCCTGCTGCATTTTTGGCTTGAATAATACCAAATACTTGTATATTTTCCAAAAGAAGAGGAGCTGTAGAATAAAAAGTTCATGGTTTAACATTTGAATTTTGCACAATGCAGACAACTCCCCCAATTTTTTGCATAAAAGGATGAGATTGTGTCAAGTTAATAGATACCAAATAAGTTAAGCATCAAAATTGCGTACATTCAAAAAATAATGAAATATTATGGTACTCAAAATTGTCAGTAGAAGAGACTTTAAAAAACTTTGCAGCTCATCAGTTTAAAGTTTAGTATAAATGATGGCCCTTGGGTTATTTTCCTCACTCCACCATGTGCTGTGATACACTTTTTCACCCTTTTTACTCCCGCGCAGCTACACCCTAAACTATAAGAGCTCTAAAGAGTTGGTGCAATCACTGTCCCTCTAACACCAATATACATCTATATGTGTGAAAAACAGTGTTGCGCCACTCCTTTCCAATAATGCTTTTAAAAATGCACCCATGGTTATTAACACAATACAATATTCCAATATAATAATAAAAAGCATATATCATAAAAAAATACTTAAATGTCTTTGTGTGGCTTTAAGAATCACTCCACTTTATACTGTTTCTCCATGTATCTTTGTTAGTCCACTTCACACTGTGCAGACAAAAACACTGTAGGTTTTACTTTATTCTCTCGCCATCACCACTTGTGCGCAAACACCAGATGCGCTCACACCATCTTTTTCTGACCTATATGTTTCAACAACTCAAAACATGCTTGTTTCCCTTAACGAGAAGAAAACTGGTCAGGGAGACTGCCAAGAGGCTTACAGCAACATTAAAGGAGCTGCAGGAATATCTGGCAAGTACTGGCTGTGTGGTACATGTGACAACAATCTCCCGTATACTTCATATGTCTGGGCTATGGGCTAGAGTGGCAAGATGAAAGCCTTTTCTTACAAAGAAATACATCCAAGCCTGGCTAAATTTTGCAAAAACACATCTGAAGTCTCCCAAAAGCATGTGGGAAAATGTGTTCTGGTCTGATGAAACAAAGGTTCAACTTTTTGGCCATAATTTCAAAATATATGTTTGACCCAAAAACAACACTGCACACCAAAAAAACACCATACCCACTGTGAAGCATGGTGGAAGCATTATACTTTGTAGAAAAAATATAAAATTAATTCCGCGCTTAGGATAAAGAGGTATGCAGCCTCCCCTAATTACACCCCCTAAAAGGAGGGTAAAATGAAATAGAAAAACAATATAAGGGGTAATTGGCGCTCCCTAAACTGATGTGGGTAGAACCCTAAATAAACCAAGTTAACACCTGTGTGTGTCGTGCTATAAACCACCTAAGGTGATAAAGTGACAACATAAGTATGATTAGGAATATACGTATAAATATCACAGTGCCATATATAGATGAATGTACGTATAAATATCCCAATAAACGTATATAAGTGCATATATATAAATTCCTGGTATTGCAATTAATATATAATAACACTAGCCGTGATATAAACAATACATGGGGAAACAGCCAAGATGTTCCCCTGCTAGTACTGAATATTAGCAACCAGAAAATTACCGTGATTTAGCAAAAAACTGAAAAATAAATGAATACAAATTAATAACAAAAATGATAGTCCAAGTGATAAGTGTCCAACTCAGTAAAAGACAGCAATGTGAAAAATCAAGCAAATTAATGTTGTAGGTGACAATATGAAAAAAAGAAGTAAAAAAAAACAAATAAATTGAAGCTCCAAAATGGCAAAATGTTCATACAGGAATGTGACTCTTGTGCATCATCAAAATGCAGTGACTTCTGTGATCCCCCTTAAGGGTCCCCACTCACCAGCTCTTGGTACCCCTACAGGGGTGAGAGGCATGTATCAGTAAAGGTAGATGGCCTCCTGTATCCGGTCAGAGCATCCACATGGATCCTCTATTCACCACAGCTTCCAGCACCATGTCCGGGAGAAGTTTACACCGGCTCCTTGTGGTCACATCCAACTGCAATCAACAGGTGGCCTGGAGCAGACCAAAAAAGAAGAAGAACCCCTAGCATCATGCTTTGTGGTTGTTTTTCTTCAGCTGGAACACAGGCCTTAGTCAAGGTAGAGGGATTTATGAACAGTTCCAAATACCAGTCAATATTGGCATAAAACCTTCAGGCTTCTGCTAGAAAGCTCAACATGAAGAGGAACTTCATCTTTCAGCATGACAACGACCCAAAGCATACATCCAAATCCACAAAGGAATGGCTTCACCAGAAGAAGATGCAAGTTTTGGAATGGCCCAACCGGAGCCCAGACCTGGATCCGAGTGAAAATCTGTGGGGTGATCTGAAGAGGGCTGTGCACAGGAGATGCCCTCGCAATCTGACAGATTTGGAGTGTTTTTGCAAAGAAGAGTGGGAAAATATTGCCAAGTCAAGATGTGCCATGCTGATAGACTCATACCCAAAAAAGATGAAGTGCTGTAATAAAATCGAAGGGTGCTTCAACAAAGTATTAGTTTAAGGGTGTGCACACTTATGCAACCATATTATTTTTATTTTTTTATTTTTACTTCCCTCCACCTAAAAGATTTCAGTTTGTTGTTCAACTGAGTTTATACAATTTATAGGTCACATTTAGGGCACTTTCACAGTGAGGCGCTGGGGCATCGGGGGTAAAGCGCCGCCATTTTTTAGCGGCACTTTACCGTCATTTTAGTGGAGCTTTTCAGCTGCTAGCAGGGCGCTTTTAACCCCCAGTAGCCGAAAAAAGATTAAAAGCGCTTCATCGGTGCTGCCCATTGATTTCAATAGGCAGGGGCGCTTTGGGAGGGGTGTATACACCACTCCTAAAGCCCCTCAAAGGTGCTGCTTGCAGGACTTTTTTTACATCCTGCCAGCGCACCGCTCCAGTGTGCAAGCACTCGGGATTTCACACTGAAGTGACAGGAGAGGCTCTTTACAGGAGCTATTTTTAGCGCTATAGTGCCTGTAAAATGCCTCAGTGTGAAAATAGCCAAAAGGTGGAAAAAGTTCTGAAATTATTTATCATTGTCTCATTTTTTTACATCACAGAATCCTGACATTTTAACAAGCGATGTCTTGATATACAAGTAGCATAATGTCACAACTAAGTATAAAAGAGAAGAGAGGCGCCTCTAAGTGTAGCAATATGGTTACATTTAATGAAGGTGCAACATTTAGCAACATATTACTTAGAGGTGCCTCTCTTCTCTTTTATACCCTGTAGTTCCTGCTGGATTTTGCTTCTAATCCCCTTGTGGAGGCTGCCATTTGTGGATGGACATTTTATGGTTACACAACCTATCACATTGCTATAATCTTTTTATATGGACCATAAACTGAAGGACCTATGAATACATTTTTATGGAACGATTCATTTGAGTTTCCATTATTTCTTAAGGGGAAATTCACTTTGATATACAAGTGCTTTAGATTACAAGCATGCTTCTGGAACGAATCATGCTCGTAATCCAAGGTTTTACTGTACATACATACATATACACATATACATACATACGTATGACATACCTCTGTAGACCCATTTTGTCAAACACTACTGCCACTTGTTAAATTGGCACAAACTACAGACAGCTTAACTTTTCCGTAAGACACAAGAGTTGAATCCAGTACAAGTTAACTTGAAAAAAGTGTAGTGCAGAGGATGTTTTTCCAGTGAAGTGCAAGAAAACAATGACATTCTTAAAGCGAATCTTCGCTGCACCTGAGCACCACAAACCAAAAACACTATTTCATTAATTTTTTAATATTCAAAGCAAACTCCCCCATGTCTCCAAGCTTTATTTTGCTTGAAAAATGCTCCCCTAGCATTTCTGGCTGTGGCCATCTTGAGTAAGGGCACATGATTCATGTAGCATTTACTTTACGACCCTCCTCCTCATCTCCCCTCCTGAAGGCTCTTGGGATGCATGATACCATTTGCCTAGGCAAGAGACCAGGAAGTAACGGAAGAAATGTAAAAAAAAAAAAAGTTTAAAACCAGTAAATGTGATAAACTTTCCTATTTACTAATGCTAGTAGCATGGGGATTGAACATAATCAATGTTGATTGGGAGAATGAAGTTGCACTTTAAGTTCTGTCTCTGATTGATAAGTAGGACCTATACTGCTGAAGTATATAGTTTATTTATTCTGCACTCACCAAACCTAATAATGTGATCGATATTGTATAAATACAATATTATAAGTGAAAAAAATGAATGAAAAATATGTGTATATGTATGCTGTTATCTCCAAGAATTAAATACTTAATTCAACATATATAGATAGAAAAAATAAGATTGCGCAAACCAAAACACATTATTAAATAATCAAGCAAAAACACATAACATGTGAGTGAATTATTCCATGTGAATCAATTAGTAATGTGTTAAAAAGTCCCAAAAAAACACAAAAAAAACCCACAAAAAATTGTTTTAAAAAATGTGAAGAATGAAAGCAACTTCTGATTATTTTGTTACAAAAGTCCCAAATCACATGAAAAAAAGAGGTAACAATGAAGGTAACTTCTGGTGCAGCACCTTGAAATCTGCAATGACAACTGATCAGTACTTTATATCCAAGCGGAGAAGTAAACTTTAAAGCTAGATTGCCTCTTACCAGACACAATGGACCCCAAGTTATAGGGATCAAGCTCGCCTGATATGCACAGTAATCAGCTGTGATGTTCCATCTGGTCCACTCCGAACACTAGCCACTCTCCTCCGTCAAGGACAACAAGACATTTTAATAAATTTCCCACATTCCAGTCACTCTGCCCGATACTCATCCAGTAGGTTTAAACGATTTAGAAGAAAAGGAACTTCATTGTGCAGTAAATAATGGTAACTTTTTCCATAAAATAATTTCTTAAGCACAGTGAAGAAATACGATACAAAGACAGAGCCACAGGTTTTCAGACTGCCAGCTGGTGCGTAGTGACGTCACAAGATTCTCTCCAACAGACGCATTTCCCTGTAACAAGCATCGACTGGGAATGGAGATTATCTCCGTTCCCAGTCGAGGAAAAGAGATTTAATCTCCAAATATGAAAAGGCTTCTTTACAGTAAGTGAAAATGTGGAATAGACTCCCTCAAAAGCTGGTTCTGGCCAGCTCGGTAGATTGTTTTAAGAAAGTCCTGAATTCATTCCCAAATGCACATAATTTAACTGGATACTAATATTTATATGTAAAGTTGATCCAGGGAATATTCGATTGCCTCTTGGGGGACCAAGAAGGCATTTTTATTCCCCCTGCTGGAGCAAATTGGATCATGCCCTATTGGGTTTTTAGCTTTCCTCTGGGTCAATTGTGGGTATTGGACAGTTTATATGGATGTTTCCTATTTGAGTGTGTTGTTTTTCTTTTTTTTTCTGTTGGTTAAACTGGATGGGTCTGTGTTTTTTTTTCAACCAGATTAATTAGGTAACTATGCAACATGACACACACACTGCTATATACAGTATACACATATTTATCCCTAAAATGTATACCCCTTTACAACTAAAATATTGGAATGGTGTTCTAAGACAAGAGTATGAAAAAGTACAATAATGTATCAAACATGTAGATTAAAAACAGATATATATACATACCAAGCCTACTTCCCATGTCCTGCAAGACATGTAATTAAATGTTCAAAAAATTTTTATTACAATTTAACGATCAAAAGCTGTGCATAATCAAAAGGAAATGAAGATGGATGAGAAGGGAAAGGGAAGGGCAGATTATTTGGAGGAAATAATGGGGAAAAGACTAGGAAGGGAAGGGAGAAAGGGGAGGGGGAAGGAAAGGACAGAATAATGGCAGTATGGTTTGAAGAGAATGGAAAAGGGAGGGTAGGGAAGAGGGAAAAGAAAGAGGAGGTGGAGGGGGGTAGGTTAGGAGATTAGTGCAAGAGAGGAAAGGAAAGAGCAATAAAAGGGGGAGTAAGGTTGTGGTTTTAAGAAAGAAAAATAAGCGATAGGAAAGGTAAGGGGAGAAAAAGATGAGAGAAAAGGAAAGTGGATTGAGGGAATAAAAAAAAAAGCAAGAGAGCTCCCCAAAAAAGACCAGCTCACCATCCTCTTTGACCCCCTTTTAGTGGAAGATCAAACAGTGCTCAAACAATGCACTCCCAGAAGCTGCTACTTGACACCTAATTGAACCAAGTTACTCCACCCCAAACTCGCTCATCCTTGTCTTTATGGACCATTGTTTGTGCACTAGTCCAAATCATTTAGTTTAGGGGGGATTATGGTGTGGGGTTGTTTTTCAGGGGTTGGGCTTGGCCCCTTAGTTCCAGTGAAGGGAACTCTTAAGGCATCAGAATACCAATACATTTTGGACAATTTCATGCTCCCAACTTTGTGGGAACAGTTTGGGGATGGCCCCTTCCTGTTCCAACCTGACTGCATACCAGCGCACAAAGCAAGGTCCGTAAAGACATGGATGAGCGAGTTTGTGGTGGAGGAACATGACTGGCCTGCACAGAGTTCTGACCTGGACCCCATAGAACACGTTTGGGATGAATTAGAGTGGAGACTGCAAGCCAGGCATTCTCATCCAACATCAGTGCCTGACCTCACAAATGCGCTTCTGGAAGAATGGTCAAACATTCCTATAGACACACTCGTAAACCTTGTGGACAGCCTTTTCAGAAGAGCTGAAGCTGTTATAGCTGCATAGGATGGGATAACTCAATATTGAACCCTACGGACTAAGACTGGAATGCCATTAAAGTTCATGTGTATGTAAAGGCAGGCATCCCAACACTTTTGGCAATATAGTACATACATATATATATATATATATATATATATATATATATATATATATATATATATATATATATATATATATATATATATATATATATATATATATATATATATATATATATATATATATATATATATATATATATATATATATATATATATATATATATATATATATATAGATATATATATATATATATATATAGATATATATATATATATATATATATATATAGATATATATATATACACAGTATCTCACAAAAGTGAGTACACCCTCACATTTTTGTAAATATTTTATTATATCTTTTCATGTGACAACACTGAAGAAATTACACTTTGCTACAATGTAAAATAGTGAGTGTACAGCTTGTATAACAGTGTAAATTTGCTGTCCACTCAAAACAACTCAAGACACAGCCATTAATGTCTAAAACACTGGCAACAAAAGTGAGTACACCCCTCGCCATGGTTAACCAAAGATGTTCAGTGTATGTGCTCAGCGTCATATCCAGAGGCTGTCTTTGGGAAATAGACGTATGAGTGCTGCCAGCATTGCTGCAGAGTTTGAAGGGGTGGGGTCAACCTGTCAGTGCTCAGATCATACGCTGCACACTGCCTCAAATTGATCTGCATGGCTGTCGTCCCAGAAGGAAGCCTCTTCTAAAGATGATGCACAAGAAAGCCCGCAAACAGTTTGCTGAAGACAAGCAGACTAAGGACACTGATTACTAGAACCATGTCCTATGGTCTGATGAGACCAAGATAAACTTATTTGGTTCAGATGGTGTCAAGCGTGTGTGGCAGCAACCAGTTGAGGAGTACAAAGACAAGTGTGTCTTGCCTACAGTCAAGCATGGTGGTGGGAGTGTCATGGTCTGGGGCTGCATGAGTGCTGCCGGCACTGGAGAGCTACAGTTCATTGAGGGAACCATGAATGACAACATGTACTGTGACATACTGAAGCCTAGCATGATCCCCTCCCTTCAGAGACTGGGCCGCAGGGCAGTATTCCAACATGATAACGACCCCAAACACACCTCCAAGATGACCACTGCCTTGCTAAAGAAGCTGATGGTAAAGGTGATGGACTGGCCAAGCATGTCTCCAGACATAAACCCTATTAAGCATCTGTGGGGCATTCTCAAATGGAGGTTGGAGGAGCGCAAGGTCTCTAACAATCACAAGCTCCGTGATGTCGTCATGGAGGAGTGGAAGAGGGCTCCAGTGGCAACCTGTGAAGCTCTGGTGCCCAAGAGGGTTAAGGTAGTGTTGGAAAATAATGGTGGCCACACAAAATATTGACACGTTGGGCCCAATTTGGACATTTTCACTTAGGGGTGTACTCTTGTTGCCAGCGGTTTAGACATTAATGGCTGTGTGTTGAGTTATTTTGAGGGAACAGCAAATTTACACTGTTATACAAGTACACTCACTACTTTACATTGTAGCAAAGTGTAATTTCTTCAGTGTTGTCACATGAAAAGATATAATAAAATATTTACAAAAATGTGAGGGGTGTACTCACTTTTGTGAGATACTGTATATACCCTGTTTCCCCGAAAATAAGACCTAGTGTGATTGTCAGTGATGGCTGCAATATAAGCCCTACCCCCCAAATAAGCCCTACCCTGTTTCCCCGAAAATAAGCCCTACCCTGAAAACAAGACCTACAAGGACTTTAACTAGGGTTTATTTGGGGGGTAGGGCTTTTATTGCAGCCATCACCGACAATCACGCTAGGTCTTATTTTCAGGGAAACAGGGTATATATCCTCATTGAAATGCTAGAATTCACTCAGTTGGCTGATAACTCACTAAAATATACAGTATATACTTTTGTATTTCATGTATAGCCTTACCCTTTGTTTTCAAAATATTACACATCCAGTTTTTAAGGCCTCTATAACAACTGAGCTTTGGAACCAAATCAGCTGTACAGGGGCATATCACCTTAGACTTTTTCCATACTGACCACTCAATTTCTCTGCTATGTGAATTATTTTTTAGCTTATCTTCCTGTTAGTTATTGTATCACTATCTGCCCTTGTAACTCCTAAGGGATTGAGCAAACTTCAAGGAAATATTCACATAACATTACCTGTAAGTCTTCATAATTCTAAGTTAGATGTATTATTCATTTTATACTACTATATCTCCTATCGTTTTCACAGAAGAATATCAATGATGCATATTTCAACAGCTGCTTTGTCTTATTGCTTCTCCTAGCTTTGGAGTGATGCCACCAGTATTTACGCCTTTCATAAAAAAAGACATTAATACTAGCTCTAACATATGTCAGATATAGACATGGTGATTCATTCAGGAACTCATACTAATAATTTTGCATACTATACTCCATTGGTAAAAAATTGGGTGAACAAAGACATTCTTATAATGGTCCTGCATAAGAAAAATAACAATTTTAGGAGTAAAAATGAACTGTGAACATTTTTTGTGATAGGAGACAGGTCAAAAAGCATTTCAGAATAATTTTACACCTTTTAACCTTAAAAAAATACTTTGCTGGCAATTGAGAAAGGGTCTTAAAAGAAGCTCTGATAGGCATTCTCACAGCAGGACTACCTTGTCCCATCACACAGAGTTGCTGCATAATGTATCTTGTAATAAGAAGTATATGGCAAATCACTGTTATAGGAAAGTCAGTCTTGGCAAAGCTCTGCTATAAAATCAGACAGAAGTTTACTAGATTGAATTTGTTGGAATGGTAAGGTGAGCTGTACGTAAAAGACAGCAAGTGACATATGAAGGTTTCTTTGCACTTCTTTTGGCCTATATCTATTGAGAAAAAAAAACTAAACAAAAAAAATATATAAGTATAATACTAGCTGGCACTGGGTCTAATAGTAATATACTGTATATATATATATATATATATATATATATATATTTAAACACACACACACACACTGTATATGTACTGTATATTAGAAACATAATCAATAAAAACGCAAAGAAACAGGAAAAGATAAAACCCTATTAAATAAATGATAAGTCTACAAATTGATACTTCATCTACAGCAGGCAAGCAAATTCCTAAGCAAGCAAATTCCTAATTTCCCTTCATGCCAGTAAACAGACCACAGATCTCACTCTGTCGAGAAATAAAATGTATATATACGACCCTGGAGTATTATGTTAGTGTTATTTCTCTTTTTTTTTCTCTCCCTCCTCTCTTTTTTTTTTTTTGGTGTCTGTTAGTTACTTTAATGGTTTATGGTCAGGGGATGCAAAGGTCTATACACAAATAAAAATTTGAACAGTATAGGCTCAAATTGTGTTATTGAGTTTGTCGTCAAAGGAGAATTTTTGGTGTTAGATTTTTTAATGTGATTAAGTGTACTATGAAACAATGGCTCAATAAAGCTTTGAAACCCTCCACCCCCCAAAAAAATTATATATATTATATAGTTACTTTAATGGTTTATGGTCAGGGGACACAAAGGTCACAAATAAAAATGTGAACGGTATAGGCTTTAATTGTGTTATTGAATTTGTTGTCAAAGAAGAATTTTTGGTGTTAGATTTTTTAATGTGATTAAGTGTACTATAAATCTATGGCTCAATAAAGCTTTGAAACCCTCCTCCAAAAAATTATATGTATATTTATGTTACTTTTTTCTGTTTAACGTACTGCATTTATTTTTGTCTAGTACAGGGGTGTTCAACACCTGCGGCCTACAGGTTGCATATGGCCCAAGATGGCGATAAATGCGGCCCAACACAAAATCGGAAGCTTACTTAAAAATGTTGATTTTTTTTTTCACTTTAATTTTTTTTGTAAAAATGCATTTACACCCATCAAACACATGCAGCTGAAGAAAAATTTGACAATCTCTCTTTTTTGGACTTTTATAAGTTTCTCAAATCTTCCCAAAGAAAAATATCCCGCTTTTCACAATCATGCCTTATTCATGTCATCGGTTATTGGCAGCACCTATATTTGTGAGCAACTATTTTCAAGGATGAAGTACTTGCCCTTCATGGGCAAATTTAGAACCAAAATATCTGATGAACACCCTGAGAATTCATTGAGAATTGCTACTACATCCATCGAACCAGATATTGATGTGTTTGTTTATAAAAAAACCGTGTAAAATATCACACTAGTTTTACGTTGCCCTCTTTTTACACTTATAATAAAAAATATTACAGAAAAATGAAGTTTTATTACTAAAAGTACATTATCTATATCCGTGGTCATTAAATCAAAGCTCCACCCAAAATGGGAAGCTCCGCTTGTTTGCTTCCCCCCCCTTCACTGCCACATTTGGCACCTTTTGGGCTTCACTTCCTGATTCCCTTAGTGAAGATGCCGACACCTGCACCCAGAGCCGATGGATGGATCGGCTTGGGGTGCCGACATGGCAAGACTCCTAGACAGGTAAGTGTTATCAGGGCTTTTTTTTTCAGAGAAAGGGTGCAGGAACTCACCCCCCTCCCCTAGGTCACGCCTGTATCCACCCCCTACCCACCCCTAGATCCGCCCCTAGGACCACCCCTTGTCTCCACATAACATAATTGGATAGCGAGGAATAAGATTCTTTGATTATACTTGTATATAACAAGCAGATGGTAGTATGTATTGGAGGAACATCAGATGCAAAAGCTCCTCAAAAGGGAAAAGTTCGTCTAGAACAACAAGGAATGTAGCAGATTAGTATGAAAAGAGTGGATCTGTCTGTTGGCATACCATTCTGAATCCACACTTGTAAAGTGGCCCAGGAAGTAGACTCCCAATGACCAATATTTAACATATTGACGGATGTGTAGTGGTGGCCGCTCCATTAGGGGTGCAGGGGTATCACCCCTAACCTACATGCAGGGCACTGGATGCATGGATTCTAATGGGATTTTTTTTGAAGCACGTGATTAGAGCCTGAGGCTCTAATTGGTTTCAAAAAAGCGTGGGCTCGGGGTACAGAACACTGCGCCCTGAGCCCACCCAGTTGTTTGACATTAGTGAATTAATATTTGCTAATGTCTTCCTGCTTCTCCCCCCGGCCAATCAGGAAGCGGGTTCTGAGACCCGATTGGCCAGGGAGTCTTAGGATTCCCAGCCAATCGGGTTTTAGGACCAACTCCCTGTTCGGCCGGGAGGAGAAGCAAAAGCCCCACACTTCCCATTACAAGCTGAAGCAAGTTGGAGCGAGGAGCAGCCTAAGGTAAGGCCACTGATCGCCACCTTCCCATCTGACTCCCGCAGAGGGGGGGTGGGCAGTGGTGGTCGCTGTAGTGTGAGTGAGGGGGGCAGGTTTGTTTGCCGCCCCCCCCCAAGATCTTGAGCACCGACCACCATTACAGATATAAGATTTGGTTGTAATTTAAAGATATGGCCTACACACTGCCAGAGGAATGATGGATTGCTGAACAATGTCGTCATGGGTCTGGGCCTAGAGGAGGCTCTGGTGTGGGCCATAAGTTTGTCTCATTCCTTCAGTAGAGGGTGGGTAAACCCAAGCATCTTAGAGATTTTCCCCTTATCTCACATTTTGACTCATGGGAGAAAAGGTCAGTTAGAGGGGGGCTAGGATCTGTTTAATAAATAGTTCTGTTTAAGAAATACACAACTTTTTTGCCAATACAGTAGCTGTGGTGCCAGTTATTATTCTAGTGAACACAGCTGATCTATAGTATTCTAGCAAGCATAGCTGATCTATAGTATATGGCTGGCAATCCATCTTCCTCTTCCTGCATTTTCAAAGTACAGTAAGTGATGCATGATTTACTTGAACCCCAGGTGAACTTGCAGGTGAGTTTCTAGACTTTTTTAGTTTCAGACCTCATTTAAATATTAATTTAAATAATGGCCAGCAGGAAATGACCTATGTACAGCAACTTAGGGCCAGCTGCAATTCCCTCCCTTCCCCTTTTTACATTTACAGACAACAGTAATTCCACCCCCTCTTTAAATTCACAGACAGTAAGTTTGCTGTCCATCCTCATTTTACAGCCACTGCCAGCCAGAATGTCTACTGTCTACTTCAAACCTACAACCTGCTTTGGAAGAACCCAAATACATCAACTGACAACAATGTGTAAATTTACCTGAGTGTCAGTGCAGCACACGTGAGGAAAATTGATGGTAAATAATATGTCATTTACTGACCCCATCTTCTGTATGTATTTAGGTGGTTGGCCAGCCATTAACTTTCATGTAGCAAAGGCAAAAGGGTGAACAAAGTTTGGGTGAATAACACAGAACTGAATGCAGTTGGGTCCTTACAGCTTTGTGTATGTGGTTAAAATGCAATTCCAGCTTAACGCTAAATAGTTTTTAAAACTGTCCTCTCCCCCAACCTAACCACTATGTATGCTAACCTGTGTAAAAAAAGATGTATATAGGTATATATTTACCTATTTTCAGCTCGCTCCCATCCGGTCACGTGATCTTCCCTGTGTCAGCTAGCAGTGGCTGCAGGGCAGAAGAGAGAGTGCTCTGACAACAGCTAATAAAACCTGGAGCGGTGACCTCACTTACAGTATAGGCTTTATTGGCCCGTCCGTTTTTGGCACTCCCTTCTCTACCCTGAAGCCCCACTGACTGGCGCAAGGAAGCCAAATCATGTCAGAGAACAGAGAAAAGCACACCGCTCCAGGCAAACTCAGGTGCAGGATGGATCACAGGTGCAGACCTCGGCTCACCACCGTGGAAGACGAACAAGACAAGGAATTGGTCGCACACTGGAACTCCAAATTATCTCGATGTCATCTTTATTGTCAAAAAAGGGTCAGACAGATACAGGCAATGGTAGACGTTTCACAAGCTATAGCTTGCTTGTTCACAACCCAAGCTATCGCTTGTGAAACGTCTACCATTGCCTGTATCTGTCTGACCCTTTTTTGACAATAAAGATGACATCAAGATAATTTGGAGTTCCAGTGTGCGACCAATTCCTTGTCTTGTAAGCCAAATCATGTGATTGGACTAGAGTGGCTTGAAAATAAGTGAGTGTATACATATTTCTTACACAGGTTAGTTGGCATACTGGTTAGGAGTGGGAAGTGGGTAGTTTTTAAGAGTAATTGGGATTAAGCTGGAATTTCACTTTAAGCCTGGTCCAATTTAGAGTGGCTGATTAAACCAAAAATTCACAAAGTTAGAAATGTCTTAACAAACCATTTAAGCTCTAGATCTTAGATTCCCTCTGGGGGAAACTAGGATGGAAAAGGATCTGGGGACCCTAGTAGATGACAGGCTCAGCAATGGCATGCAATGCCAAGCTGCTGCAAGCAAAGCAAACAGAATATTGGCATGCATTAAAAAGGGGATCAACTCTAGGGATAAAACAATAATTATCCCACTCTACAAGAGTCGGGTCTGGCCGAATCTAGAGTATGCTGTCCAGTTCTGGGCACCAGTCCTCAGGAAGGATGTGATCGAACTGGAGAGAGTCCAGAGAAGAGCAACAAAACTAATAAAGGGACTGGAGGACCTTAGATATGAGGAAAGGTTACGAGCACTGAACTTATTCTTTCTGGAGAAGAGATGCTTGAGAGGGGATATGATTTCAATGTACAAATACCATACTGGTGAGTGACCCCACAATAGGGATTAAACTTTTCTGCGAAAAAGAATTTATTAAGACTCGAGGCAATTCACTAAAATTGGAAGAAAAGCGATTTAACCCTAAACTACATAGAGGGTTCTTTACTGTACGAGTGGTAAGGATGTGGAATTCTCTTCCACAGGCAGTGGTTTTAGTGGGGAGCATCGATAATTTAAAAAAACTAGTAGATAAGCATCTGAACAACCACAACATACAGGGATATACAATGTAATACTGACATAAAATCACACACATAGGTTGAACTTGATAGTCTTGTGTCTTTTTTCAACCTCACCTACTATGTAACTATGTAAGCTTCATTCAGATGGTCATTGACACCTAATCTGCATGCAGGCCATGTTTGGTTTTGCACCTACATCGGCCCTTAGCAGCATGCAGGCAGCCTATAGAGTTGGCTACAGATGCAGTGGCTGCACAGACACACCTAGATACAGCCACATGTCAAAATTTGACATATGTATAGTTTGCAGTGGGTGCATGGATCCAAATGCAAGCAGTGTGCATTTGGATCGTGTACCTGCACCTGCAAGCATGTCAAATTCTGATATGTGACTGTGTCTGGCTGTGTACGTTCAGCTGTTGCGTCTGTAGCCATCTTTATAGGCTGACTGCATGCAGCTTGGGGCAGATGTAGGCGCATTAACAAACATCATGCACAGGATATTTGTTCTCTATGTATTAGTGGACTCCCTGTGCACACAGTTAGGCAGGAAAAGCTCTTATTTCTCATTTATTTTTTTCTAAGTTGCTTAATTTTAAAAAGACAGTTGAAATAGTGAGAGGAAAATAATAATAAATATAAAGAAGCTAACTAAAAGCAATGGACAGCCTGTATAGAAAATAATGTATAAATACATATTGTTAAAACATGTTTTATGAATATCCGTTGAGGTTTTTCCTTCTGGATGCTGTTCAAAATTGTGAGACATCTGTACAAAAAGAAAATAAGGATGCCTTGGCAGTCCACTGTTACATTGTGGAGTGTATAATGGAATTCCTGAAAGCTAGGTTTCTGTCTGGATGGTACATGAGGAGTTCAAATGTATGTTCCTCTAAATATTCCTGGCATCCTTGTTGTTTATTGCATGCTATGAGCATCAAGGTGCAGAAATAAGATATGGTGCTAGTGAAAAACAACCTAGAGCCCTTCCCAAGTGGTAAAAATTAGAAACATTTATTTATACTTTTCTATGCTGTCATGTTCATTGCATTACATTACGTAAATATCGCTGTCTGCTACACTTTATTTGGCCCCTGTTATGTGTAGGAAATATATTTAAATATCCACTGTTTTAATTTAGATTATAAAATTCTACTGTTATTTTGAACACTGCATACATTTACTAAGTCTGTTTTAAAAGAGACTTTGCAATTCAGAGCAAATGACAGCGTTAGTAAAAAGACTCCTTTCCTCTTACCTGATCAGCCAGATGTCCATAGCCAGTGAGGTGAAGCAGGGAATGCATAATGTTAAACTGACAGTAATGCACACAAAGCTATATGGCGTTAAACTGGCAGTAACTGACGTTGCTAGTGACACAAATTCGATGATCAGTGATAATACTGTACACTGTACCAATGGCACTGGATGAGAAGAGGTTAACATCAAGGGGCCATCAAGGGGTTAACTGTGTGCTTAGAGTAACATGTGTAATGCATACTGCTTTTATTAGATCTTTTTATATATTATCTGTAGATCCCTTAATACTACACTCTGGTAGCGCTGTTTGTGTTCTCCCCTCCTTCTCATCCTGTTTACAGAGCTGGCTTTCTCTAAGGACAGCTGACACCTTCTATTCTACTTTAAGAACTGACCCCCATGGACTAACATTTTTTGGGGGATTATTGCCCACTTGTATGTCCGCAGTCACACTATTTTTTGCACTTACAGTTATCTTTTTTTCATCTATTGTAAAGAATACTCAATCAGGTGAAAGGAAAAAAAAACAAAAACATTTTTGCTTGCACATGATTGGATGTCGGAAATCACCAGAGCTTTACCACACTTACTAAGCTCTTGTGAAAATAGGTGCAACTGCACTTGCAAAGTGCACTGTCTATTTGAATACACCGCTCCTCCACTGCTCCTCCAATAGCGCCGCTTTACTGCTGATGCCTGGGGCGGCTCAGTGTGGAAGGGGTCTTAAGAGGAGTTGAGGACTGCACCTTTATCTGTAGCTGCATCTGTTCTTCCAGTGAGTAATGCCAAATAGTTGTTGTTTCCTTAAAGTGGATGTAAACCCTCCATATACCCAGTGTCATACCCAAGTGAACAGCCTCAGATCATACACAGAGATGAAACAAAGCTCCCTATATAAGTTTCCACACCCAGTGGTAAAACAGGAAGGTGAAACAATCGCTGCACACTGCATCAAATTGGTCTGCATGGCTGTCGTCCCAGAAGGAATCCTCTTCTAAATATGATGCACAAGGAAGCACGTAGTTTGCTGAAGACAAGCAGACTAAGGACATAGATTACTGGAACCATGTCCTGTGGTTTGATGAGACCAAGATAAACCTATTTGGTTCAGATGGTGTCAAGCCTGTGTGGTGGCAACCAGGTGAGGAGTGCAAAGACAAGTGTGTCTTGCCTACAGTCAAGCATGGTGGTGGGAATGTCATGGTCTGGGGCTGCATGAGTGCTGCCAGCACTGGGGAGCTACAGTTCATTGAGGGAACCATGAATGCCAACATGTACTGTGACATACTGAAGCAGACCATGATTCCCTCTCTTCGGAGACTTGGCCCGCAGGGCAGTATTCCAACATGACAACGACCTCAAACACATCTCCAAGATGACAACTGCCTTGCTAAACAATCTGAGGGAAAAGGTTATGAACTGGCCAAGCGTGTCTCCAGACCTAAACCCTATTGAGCATCTGTGGGGCATCCTCAAACGGAAGGTGTAGGAGCTCAAGGTCTCTAACATCCACAAGCTCCATGATGTCGTCATGGAGGAGTGGAAGAGGACTCCAGTGGCAACCTGTGAAGCTCTGGTGAACTCCATGCCCAAGAGGGTTAAGGCAGTGCTGGAAAATAATGGTGGCCACACAAAATATTGACACTTTGTTCCCAATTTGGACATTTTCACTTAGGGGTGTACTCACTTTTGTTGCCAGCGGTTTAGACATTAACCAGTTGCCACCGTCATTTGACGGCTGGGCGGTGCGGCTCTCGTTGTGGGATGACACCATATGACGGCATCCCAGAACGGCCGCCCTCATGTGCCTGTGGGGGTGCACAACGCGGCGATCGCGGCTGCGCTGTGTTGGTAGGACACGGCGTGACCCTGATCTCTGTAAAGAGCTGCATGGCTCTTTAACTATGTGATCGGCTGTGTCCAATCACAGCCGGTCACATGTAAACACGGAGATGCCAGTAATCGGCGCTCCTCGCCTCACACTGCCAGAGTGTGTGGTGAGGAGAGCCGATCAGCAGCATCTCCTCACAGGGGGATATCTACACATGTAATCAGGGCACTGATCATCAGTATAACAGTATAACAATATAACACCAACAGTGTCACCAATCAGTGCCCACCATTGCCCACCAGTGGCAGCAATAAGTGCCCTGTGCCCACCACTGCCCACAAGTGCCACCAATCAGTGCCCATTAGTGATGCCAGTCAGTGCTGGCTATCAGTGCTGCCCATCAATGCCCATCACTGCTGTCCATCAATGCCCATCAGTGTCACCCATCAGTGCCACCCATCAATGCCCATCAGTGTCCATCAGTACTGACTATCCATGCTGCCTATCAGTGTCCACCAGTGCCACCTATCAAGGCCCACCAGTCCTGCCTATCAGTGCCAATCAGTGCCACCTATTAGTGCCCATCAGTGCCACCTAACAGTGCCCATCAGTGCCGCCTATCAGTGCTCATCAGTGCCATCTATCGGTGCACATAAGTGCGGCATATTTATGCCTCCTCATTAGTGCCACCTAATCAATGCCCATAAATGCTGCCTCATCAGTGCCCATAAGTGCCACCTCATCAATGGCCACCAGTTCAGCCTATCAGTGCCCATAAGTGCCACCTCATCAGCACACTTCAGTGAAGGAGAAAAATTGCTTAGTTACAAAATTTTTTCTCAAAATTGTTGCTCTTTTTTTATATTTAATAAAAAATAAAAAACCCAGCAGTGATTAAATACCACCAAAAGAAAGCTCTATTTGTGTGAAGAAAATTATAAAAATTTCATCTGGGTACAGTGTAGCATCACCGTGCAATTGTCATTCAAAGTGCGACAGTGCTGAAAGCTGAAAAATGGCCTGGGCAGGAAGGGGCTGTAAGTGGTTAATGGCTTTGTGTTGAGTTATTTTGAGGGGACAGCAAATTTACGCCCCTATACAAGCTATACACTCGCTACTTTACACTGTAGCAAAGTGTAATTTCTTCAATGTTGTCACATGAAAAGATATAATAAAATATTTACAAAAATGTGAGGGGTGTACTCACTTTTGCCAGATACTGTATATCTGCTGTCTTCATCTTTATATACTGTTTAAAAAGTGCACATCATGTTAGAATTTTCCCTTCCTGTTTCACCACTGGGTGTGGATTCTTGGCATACACTGTGTGACAGCTGATTGGAGGAAAGGCACATCCCCCACTCCACATAGGCAGAGGAAGGAAGAAATGTGCAAAGCTGTGCTGTGAATAGAACAGCTGTCTGCTAATCTATTTCTATGCATCATCCCCAACACAAATTTCAGACTGGTTTTATCTCAGTTGTCGGAGAGCTTGTCAGAAGTTATCATGCTGATTACAGAAGAACTGAGCAGCAGAAAGACATGAGACTTAGTGCTTTGAAGAGAGATAAGAAAACACTACAGATGTATGTGCCCAGCTCAAACTTCATGAATCGGCTTTATATCCACTTTAACCACTTAAGGACCAGAAGGATTTGCCCCCTTAATGACCAGGCCATTTTTTGCAATACGGCACTGTGTCGCTTTAACTGACAATTACGCGGTCGTGCGATGTTGTACCCAAACAAAATTGATCCTTTTTTTCCCCACAAATAGAGCTTTCTTTTGGTGCTATTTGATCACCTCTGCGTTTTTCATTTTTTTGCGCTAAAAAACAAAAAAAGACCGACAATTTTGAAAAACAAACAATATTTTTTACTTTTGCTATAATAAATATCCTCCAAAAAAAAAAAATTAAAAAAAATTTCTTCATCAGTTTAGGCCAATATGTATTCTTTTTCATATTTTTGGTAAAACAAATGGCAATTGCGCAAAAGTTACAAAATAGGGGATAGATGTATGGCATTTCTATTATTTATTAAGTTTTTACTAGTAATGGCGGTGATCAGCAATTTTTACCGGGACTACGACATTGCGGCGGACGGATCGTACACTTTTGACACTTTTTTGGGACCAGTGACATTTATACAGCGATTAGAGCTAAAATACCTACTGATTACTGTATAAATGTCACTGGTAGGGAAGGGGTTAATGCTATGGAGCAATCAAGGAATTAAATGTGTGCCCTAGGGAGTGATTCTAACTGTGGGGGGGATGGGGCTGCCTGCGGGAGGAGACCGATCGTTGTTCCTAAGCACTAGGAACAACAGAAGCTCTCCTCACCCCTGACAGAACGGAGATCTGTCTGTTTACATTGACAGATCCTCGTTCTGGCTCTCTGAGAAGCGACCGTGGGTGGCCGACGGACATCGTGGTCGCTGGCCCCACGCATCAGCTCTGGCGCCGCACCGCAGGCGCATACGCACCCCCCATAGCTTCTTAGTGAGGCTGACATACAATGACGGCGATTAAACCTGGCAAGATTATTGTTGCCAATGACAAATGTGCCTAAAAAACACTGTTGTGACTTTACCGTATATAACATTGTTTTATAGATACTGCATACAGGAACATATTAAGAAGTGTTTAAAACACAGTTTTATATGTAAACATTTTCACAAAAATTAGTAAAAAACACACATAAAATATTGAAATGTGCATTTTTGGAGTTTAGTATTTGCAAGCTACATCATGAAAATGTGAAAAAAAACAATGTTTAGAAACATAACAAAATATATGAAGAAATAGAAGGATTGCTTCTCTTCTTTGCTATGCAGAACTGTGTGAGAGGGAGACATAGAAGCGTTAATAGTGGTGGCATTGTGGTTTGTGACTGAGGTGATGTCAGAATACATTCTAGTTGAGGAATGTCAGCTCCCCCTGGCCATTTGGAGGGCCTGCCACTTGTGCTGTGCTCATGGTTCCACTCGCACATTCTTTTTTTTTTGGCTGGTTGCCACAGGAGCAAAGTGACATTGAAGGCCAAAAAGGATGAAAACAAAGGAGAACCTCCCTGCTGCTTGGCCAGCGTGCTGTGCTGTCACCAGTACTAATTCATTACCTCACCTTTAATTTTTCAGCTCCATTATAGGTTAAAAAGAGACCCACTGAACAGCTGAAAGATTAGAGTGTGCTCTGCTCACAAAACAAAAAAAAAAACTTTGCAAGGTTACAGACACCTGTAAGAAATAAAGATCAGGACGCATTGGCTGCACAAGCTAGATGTTAGTTTAATCAATGTTTTTTTTTTTTTGTTTCGCTCTACCGCTATACGCAGTGCCAACGCCTTCTGTAGGTATTCTTATGTCTCTCTAAATCTGGAACGCATAATTCCACAACACTTATTGCCTTGTAATGCTTGAGTCCAAATATGTTTTTAGATTTTTATTTTTTAATACAGTTCCAGACTGAGGAAACAGATTGGGGTGTATTTAGAAACAACGCTGCCTTAAAGTAAATGTGTACTTTTCCCATGCAGAGCAAAGCAACAAGTTCATGGTAATTCAGACCTTTACAGACATACTGTATACACTCACTGACCACTTTATTAGGTACACCTGTTCAATTTCTTTGTAACACAAATTGCTAATCAGTCAATCACATGGCAGCAACTCAATGCACTTGGGCATCTAAATGTGGTGAGAACAACTTGCTGAAGTTCAAACCGAGCATCACAGTGGGAAAGAAAAGGGGATTTAAGTGACTTTCAATGTGAAATGGTTGTTGGTGCCAGACGGGCTGGTCTGAGTATTTAAAAAACTGCTGATCTGCTGGGATTTTCACTCACAGCCATCGCTAGGGTTTACAGAGAATGGATCTGAGAAAATATCCAGTGAACGGCAGTTATGTTGACGAAAATGCCTTGTTGATGTCAGAGGAGAATGGGCAAGGGTTCAAGATAATAGAAAGGCAATAGTAACTCAAATAACCACTCGTTACAACCAGAATACCATCCTTGACTGCATAACACATTGATCCTTGAAGCAGATGGTCTACCCCAGCAGAAGACCACACTGGGTGCCACTCATGTTAGCTAAGAACAGGAAACTTAAGCTACAGTTCACACAGGCTCACCAAAATTGGACAATAGAAGATTGGAAAAATGTTGTCTGGTCTGATGAGTCTTGATTTCAGATGGTAGGGTCAGAATTTGGCGTAAACAACGTATCCAACCTGCCTTGTATGGACTGTTCAGGCTGGTGGTGGTGGTGTAATGGTGTGGGGGATATATTCTTGGCACACTTTGGGCCTCTTAGTACTAATTGAGCATCATTTAAATGCCACCGAGTATTGTTGCTGACCATGTTCATCCCTTTATGACTACAGTGTACCCATCTTCTGATGGCTCCTTCCAGCAGGATAATGCACCATGTCACAAAGCTCAAATCATCTCAAACTGGTTTGATGAACATGCCAATGAGTTCACAGTACTCCAATTGCCTCCACAGTCACCAGATCTCAATCCAATAGAGCACCTTTGGGATGTGGTGAAATGGGAGATTTGCATCATGGATATGCAGCCGACAAATCTGCAGCAACTACTTGATACTATCATGTCAATATGGACCAAAATCTCTGAGGAATGTTTCCAACACCTTATTGAATCCATGCCACAGAGAATTAAGGCAGTTCTGAAGGCAAAAGGGGTACATCCAAGAGTCTTTTAAAATGTTAATACTACCCGCTGACACCACCAATTGTGGAAGAGGGTTCCACATCCTTACTGCCCTGACAGTAAAAAAAAACCTCTGCTCAGTTTAAGGTTAAACCACTTCTCCTCCAGTCTCATTGTGTGGCCACGTGTCCTCCTATACTCCCTCAGACTGAATAGCTTTTTTCCAATGCTGGGATCACCATTGAGGTATTTGTAAATTGCTTTTATGTCTCCTCTCAAGCGTCTCTTCTCCAGCAAGAATAAATTTAGTGCTTGTAGTCGCTTCTCGTAATTGAGGTCCTCCAATCTCCTTATTAATATTGTTGCCCTTCTGGTGACCAGAATTGGACGAAATACTCCAGATGTGGCCGCACCAGAGTTTTACAAAGTGGCAGGATTATAGTTTTATCTCTGGAGTATATCCACTTTTTTATGCATGCTAATATTCTGTCCGCTTTGGTAGCTGCAGCTTGACATTGCATGCTATTGCACAGTCTGCCTTCCACTAAGACCCCCAGATCTTACTCTATCCTTGATTCCCCCCAGAGTTTCTCCCCCTAGTGAGTAGTTTGCGTTTATGTTTTTAGCTCCAAGTGCATTGCTTTACATTTCTCCACATTAAACCTCATTTGCTATTTAGTTGCCCACTCCATTATTTTGTTCAGGTCTTTCTGTAAAATTTATATATCCTGATATGAAGTTATTGCCCTGCTTATCTTTGTGTTTCACTGCAAAAACTGAGATTGAGCTGTGTATCCCGTCCTCTATATCATGTATGAATAAATTAAACCGAATTGGTCCCAAGACCGAACCTTGGGGTACCCCACTTACCACTCCAGACCAGTCTGAGTGCATTTTATTTATCACTACTCTTTGGAGGTGTCCCTGTTACCAGTTTTCTATCTAAGAACAAAGCTTATGGTCCATACCTGCAGACCTGTTTGTAGATTAAGCATTTATGGGGAACTGTATCGAATGCTTTTGCAAAATCCAGTTACACCACATCCACAGTCCTACCCCTATCTAGATGGCAGCTCATTTCCTCATAGAATGTTAACAGACTGGTCTAGCAAGAACCACCCTTCCTAAACCCATGCTGATTACTACTAATGATACTGTTTTCTACAGCAAATTCTTGGATACAGTCCCTTATCATCCCCTCCAATAATTTACCTACTATTGAGGTTAGGCTGACTGGCCTTTCGTTTCCAGGAATATGTCTAGGCCCTTTTTTAAAGATTGGTTCCACATTGGCTTTTCTCCAATCAGCTGGTACAATTGCTGTCAGTATGCTGTCTGCAAAGATTAGGAGCCTTGTTATAACCTGACCAGAGTTATTTGAGGATTCTTGGGTGTAAGCCTGGCTGTAAGTCCTGGTGATTTATTTGTGTTCCCTCAGCCAAAACACTGAAGATATGTAATGGATGGGTCTGTCAGCATGACAATGACCCAAAACATACCGCCAAGGCAACAAAGAAGTGGTTCAAGAACAAGCACATTAAGGTCATGGAGTGGCCTAGCCAGTCTCCAGACCTTAATCCTATAGAAAATTTATGGAGGGAGCTGAAACTTCGAATTGCCAAGCGACATCCAAGAAACCTTAAGAGTGGACCAGAATCCCTCCTGAGATGTGTGCAATCCTAGTCACTAACTTGAAGAAACGTCTTACCACTGTGCTTGCCAACAAGGATTTCTCCACCAAGTACTAAGTCATGTTTTGCTTGGGGATCAAATACTTATTTTACTCACTGAACTGCAACTCAATTTATGACATTTGTATCATGTGTTTTTTTCTGGATTTTTGGTTGATCTTTTGTCTCTATCATTTACCAACTTAGGGACCGCCCGCCGTCGTTATACGTCAGCACTTTGAAGAGGAATATCGTTGTTAAGGCAGCAGCTAGCTGCCATAACCCCGGTATCCTCTTCTTCAGCGGGCATCCCCTTTCAGATAAAAGTAGTCTCCGCAGTGGATTCACGCAAGATTACTTTTATTCGGGGGCGGGAGAGGGGCCCCTCTCCCGCCGCGCTTCGGTGGTCTCTGGCGCTTACTGGAGCCGCCGGCGGAGACGATCGGGTCCTCTCTCCTGCTTGTCAAGCTGCCAAGTGAGGGGAAGATGGCCCAAACTCGGCTTCATAGCGTTGACTGGCGGAAGCGTCGTCAAACGTCACTTGCATAAAGGAGAATTTTTTTTTTTTTTAATTTCATTTTAATGTAAATATGAGATCTGAGGTCTTTTTGATCCCAGATCTCATATTTAAAAGATTCTGTCATGCTTTTTTTCTATTACAAGGGATGTTTACATTCCTTGTAATAGGTATAAAAGTGACCCAATTTTTTTTTTTAAAAAGGACAATGTCAATTAAAAAAAAAATTAAAGCGCCCCTTCTTGATGAGCTCGTGCGCAGAAGCGAACGCAAATGTGAGTAGCACCCGAGTCTGAAAAATAGGCCTCGTCCTTAAGTGGTTAAAATACACCTATGATAAAAATTATAGACCCTTCATTTTTTGTAAGTGGGCAAACTTACAAAATCTGCAGGGGATCAAATAATTATTTTCCCCACTGTATACATATATATACTCACCGGCCACTTTATTAGGAACACATTGCTAGTACCGGATTGGACCCCCTTTTGCCTTCAAAACTGCCTTAATTCTTCATGGCATAGATTCAACAAGGTGTTGGAAACATTCCTGAGGGATTTTGATCCATATTGACATGAGGTTTGTCGGCTGCACATCCATGATGCAAATCCCTTGTTCCACCACATCCCAAAGGTGCTCTATTGGATTTAGATCTGGGGACTGTGGAGGCCATTGGAGTACAGTGAACTCATTGTCATGTTCATGAAACCAGTTTGAGATGATCTGAGCTTTGTGACATGGTGCATTATCCTGCTGAAGTAGTCATCAGAAGATGGGTACACTGTAGTCAAAAAGGCATGGACATGGTCAGCAACAATACTCAGATAGGCCGTGGCATTTAAACAATGCTCAATTTGTACTAAGGGGCCCAAAGTGTGCCAAGAAAATATCCCCCAGACCATTACACCACCACCACCACCCTGAACCATTGATACAAGGCAGGATGGATACATGCTTTCATGTTGTTTACGCCAAATTCTGACCCTACCATCTGAATGTTGCAGCTGAAAACGAGACTCATCAGACCAGGCAAAATTTTTCCAGTCTTCTATTGTCCAATTTGGAGAGCCTGCGTGAACTGTAGCCTCAGTTTCCTGTCTTTAGCTGACAGGAGTGGCACCCGGTGTGGTCTTCTGCTTCTATAGCCCATCTCCTTCAAGGTTCCATGTGTTGTGCATTCAGAGATGGTATTCTGCATACCTTGGTTGTAACGAGTGGTTATTTGAGTTACAACCAAGGTATGCAGAATACCATCTCTGAGTCTGCCCATTCTCCTGTGACCTCCGACATCAACAAGGTTGTCCACACAACTACCACTCACTGGATATGTTCTCTTTTTTGGACCATTCTCTGTAAAACCTAGAGATGGTTGTGCATTAAAATCCCAGTAGATCAGCAGTTTTTAAATACTAAGACCAGCCTATCTGGCACCAACAACCATGCCACATTCAAATTTACTTAAATGCCCTTTCTTCCCCACTATGATGCTCAGTTTTAACTTCAGCAAGTCATCTATACTATGTCTAGATGCCTAAATTTATTGGGTTTCTGCCATGTAATTGGCTGATTAGCAATTTGTGTTACCAAGCAATTGTACCGGTGTACCTAATAAAGTGGCCGGTGAGTGTATATAACCCACCAAATGCCAAGGGGCTTGGACACATACACATTTTACATACTAGAACATATGGACAAAAAAGCAATGAGCACCAAGTAGTAATGGGCACAAAGATCCCCAGCATAAGGGAGTGCCTTATTGTAATGGCTCCTTCAGGATTGTGTAACACCTGACAGATATGTAACAGTAACTGGGAACCAGGTGGAAGCAAATCAGAGAAATTGAGAAAAAAAGCCAGTGTAATAGATAGTTGAATTTTTAGTCACAAGAAGACTAAAATAGTCACAAACAGAGCACAAACGACACAGAAATCAAGTGGGGAAGAGCAGAACAGATACAGGATTACATACAATAGATATACAACTGACAGAAATAAGTAAGAAGTAAATAGAAAGACTATCACAATCAGAAATCGGATGCATAGAGACCCAGAGAAAACAATGAACAAATCTAGGATTTTACAAAACATCCTTTCTGTGCGCATGATTCAGTCCTACTAACATATTGTTCTATTCCCAAGAACCCCTCCTTTTTACTTAAAGTAATAACAATCTGCCTTCCTCAACTGGAAGTTCTGGCAGTACTTTCTTCTGTAAGAGCCCAACTCAAACACGTCACATCTAACTCAATAGCCAGTGCTATCCATGCCAGTGCTGGCATCATACAGTTCATATCTGGTCATATGAGGAATGTGATATGTGGTGATCACAGGAAAGAATACTGCTATGCAGAATCCTTGTTGCTGTGCAGACCAGAATGTTAACTAACTTAGGGCTGTAAAAGAAGGGAGGAGATATCAGGCATCCTGGTTGATCAGGACAACCTATAGGACTTCACAGCTTACACATGGCTAAAGTCAGCCCTTTGTTAGAAGAACCAAAAATAATGGTGTGATTGAGCACCAACACAAATTCAAAGCAATAATTTCTGTTATGCTTTCAGTCCAAAGTGCCACAGAACAAATATAAAGCAAGCCAGTTTGATGTGTTTTTGAAAACTGAAAATTTGATTTTTCATTTATAACTACCAAGTATTCTAAAATTACAGTAGCAAAGGAACAAAATTCATTCATAAGTATATACTTAATGCAGAATTTGAATTCCTAATATTGATCTTAGCAACATAATGGGGTTGATTTACGAAAACTGGAGGATGCAAAATCTGGTGCTGCTTTGCATAGAAACTAATCAGCTTCCAGTTTTTTTTGTCGTCAAAGCTTAATTGAACAAGCTGAAGTTAGAAGCTGATTGGCTACCATGCAGAGCTGTACCAGATTTTGCACTCTCCAGTTTTAGTAAATCAGCCTCAATGTTTAGTATTATTGAAATATTAAGATGTTGTTTTCAATTCGTTTTGGCGTTCTTAAAATGAAAGATACATACAATATAATTAAAGTACTTTAAACTGGAGGTTAAATTTTATCTCAAATGATGTAATACTTTAAAGAAACCAGGGTTTAGACAAACAGGAAGGTTGAAGTGGGAGGCTGCATAGGATATGTTATGATTTTCACAACTATGTAAGCAAGATATCAAACACGAGTTACTAAAACATTTAAACAAGCACTTCTTATGCCGCATACACACGACCGGACTTTACGACATACTTTGCCCGGCGGACTTTTCGACTGACTTTACGACGGACTTTCCAAATGAACAGACTTGCCTACACACGAACAACCAAAGTCCGACGGATTTGTACGTGATGACGTACACCGGACTAAAACAAGGAAGTTCATAGCCAGTAGCCAATAGCTGCCCTAACGTTGGTTTTTGTCCGTCGGACTAGCATACAGACGAGCGGACTTTTTGACTGGACTCGAGTCCGTCGGATAGATTTGAAACATGTTTCAAATCTAAGTCCGTCAAACTTTTGAGAAAACAAAGTCCGCTGGAGCCCACACACAATCGAATTGTCCGATGCAATCCGGTACGCCGGACCAAGTATGCCGTAAAGTCCGATTGTGTGTACGCGGTATAAAGGGCGTTTTGATAAAACTGCAAGCTCTTTATGTCAATAATGTTACAGGGATTCCCTGATTGACCCTTCCCAGAGTTTTCAATGAATTTTTTTAAATGTTACTGGGTGGCGGCTCATAAGTCTTGGAAGTTTGCTCCTTCATTGACGATCCAAGCAAAGCAATGAAGGAAAGGCCCAATACAGAACATATTTTGAATTTTGCTAAAACGTTGTAAGTTGAAATTAGATTATTGTTTAAATTGTGTTAATGTGTTTTTTTTTAACTTATGTACCTGTAAGTACATGTAAATACGTATGGGGTCCAAAAGACTTCCTAAATCAGTTGACCAAGGTGGGCGACACAGATAGTTTCCACATAAAACTCCACCCTATGGAGGCCCATGAAGAGATGATAGACACTACTGCTTTGGGAGGGGGTACTAATTTTTTTGGTGGGACACCTTTTAAATTAATACCAATGTGAAAAGGCATGTAGACTGGTATTAGCATGGCATAATGCTAGCTGATTAAAAAAAAATAGAAATAAATTTAAAAAAGGAAAAAAAAAATCACATTTGTGAAAAGAAGAAAAAAGCGCAAAAGTATCATCTAATTTTTTATTGTATAATGCAGTTGTATGCCATTTTAGCCTGCTGTATGTACAAAGTGAATGGCTTGTGAATATGATTACAATTACAAGGTTACAGAAAGCACGATACTATAGTAAAGGTTATATGAATATGAACATCAGTAATTTATCATTTAACCAACAAATCTGCTGTATAAATTGTAGTAATACAAAGCTTATGGAATAAACTTTAAAAAAGGGGAATGGTAAATGTGCATATTTAAATGGGCAGGCAAAACTTCATGAGAAAGTACTGATGTGGCCCTTTGCATGAAGTAACACCTACTAAACACAGTGTCCCAAAGCATCAGCAAAAAACACTATAAGGGTAGAAAGCTAAACCAATTAGCCAAAATACGGGACTATGCAATAATCCCTTAATGGTCAAGCTGGCTCATGAGCATTCTTATATTTCTAGTGGTGAGACTCCATCATCAGGGTTTCCTGTTAGAATATTCATTTAAAGTGTTTTTTAACCTAAAAAAAATATTGATCCTGTTCCTTTAAAGCTTGTTATACAGCACAGTGCTTGTGCTGTGTCATTTGGCCAGCTGTAACACCTGAAATAACTGACTGACCCTACCAGTTTCTACCCTCCCCTCTGTAAATTGACCATGGTTTATCATGGCTGCTGAGCCCTGATACCCTGGTCAGTTTACGTGCCTCCATCATCCGCAGCTCTGCTATCTGCAGCTCTCCTGTCCTCCTCTGTCCTCCTCCCCTCTCCCTGCTTGTCAGCTGTGTGTGTGAGCTGTGTCCTCCCCGCCCCTCCCCTGCTGCTGCCAAACTATGCAAAATAACAATCTGTCTCTTGTAGAATCCCCTCTGTCATAACCTGTTATATCGCTCTCTGCCTTCGTTTTATAAAAATGAAACTGAAGACCGAGGGTAAGTGGTCATGTGACCACCCGAGGCTCTCCTCCCAGCTGATGTCAAAGGGAACCTCAGCCCCTCCCTCTACAGTCCTCAGAGCAGGGCAGGAGAGCCCTGGACATCAGCTGAGTACACAGCAGCCCTTCAAAATAAGGTTTTGCTGCATCAGTTTTATAAAAGAACAGCAGTTAGTGATATAACAGGTTATTACAGAGGGGATTCTACAAAGCACGCATAATGGCCTATCAAACACTTTAATTAACCACTTAAGGACCGCCTCACGCCGATGTATGTCGGCAAGGCGGCACGGGCAGGCAGAATCACGTACATACACGTGATCTGCCTCCCGCGGGCAGGGGGTCCGATCAGACCCCCCCGGTGCCCGAGGCGGTCCGCTATTGTTCAGCGACGATCAGAGGTGAGGGGGAGATGATCGATTCGTGGCCCCCCCCCTCGCGATCACCGCTGGCCAATAGAATCATTCCTATGCTGCTGTATGGTAAACAGCAGCAAAGGAAATGATGTCATCTCTCCTCGGCTCGGTATTTTCCGCTCCGGAGCCGAGAAGAGAAGACTGCAATATGAGTGCACAACACACACACATACAGTAGAACATGTCAGGCTCACAAAACACCCCCTTTTACCCCCGATCCCCCCCGATCACCCCCAATCTCCCCTCCCCCCCGTCACACTGACACCAAGCAGGTTTTGTTTTTTTCTGATTACTGCATGGTGTCAGTTTGTGACAGTTAGTGTGGTAGGACAGTTACTGTTAGCCCCCTTTAGGTCTAGGGTACCCCCCTAACCCCCCCTAATAAAGTTTTAACCCCTTGATCACCCCCCGTCACCAGTGTCGCTAAGTGATCATTTTTCTGATCGCTGTATTAGTGTCACTGGTGACGCTAGTTAGGGAGGTAAATATTTAGGTTCGCCGTCAGCGTTTTATAGCGACAGGGACCCCCATATACTACCTAATAAATGTTTTAACCCCTTGATTGCCCCCTAGTTAACCCTTTCACCACTGATCACCGTATAACTGTTACGGGTGACGCTGGTTAGTTTGTTTATTTTTTATAGTGTCAGGGTACCCGTCGTTTATTACAGAATAAAGGTTTAGCCCCATGATCACCCGGCGGTGATATGCGTCGCCCCAGGCAGCGTCAGATTAGCGCCAGTACCGCTAACACCCACGCACGCAGCATACGCCTCCCTTAGTGGTATAGTATCTGTACGGATCAATATCTGATCCGATCAGATCTATACTAGCGTCCCCAGCAGTTTAGGGTTCCCAAAAACGCAGTGTTAGCGGGATCAGTCCAGATACCTGCTAGCACCTGCGTTTTGCCCCTCCGCCTGGCCCAGCCCACCCAAGTGCAGTATCGATCGATCACTGTCACTTACAAAACACTAAACGCATAACTGCAGCGTTCGCAGAGTCAGGCCTGATCCCTGCGATCGCTAACAGTTTTTTTGGTAGCATTTTGGTGAACTGGCAAGCACCAGCCCCAGGCAGCGTCAGGTTAGCGCCAGTACCACTAACACCCACGCACGCACCGTACACCTCCCTTAGTGGTATAGTATCTGATCGGATCAATATCTGATCTGATCAGATCTATACTAGCGTCCCCAGCAGTTTAGGGTTCCCAAAAACGCAGTGTTAGTGGGATCAGCCCAGATACCTGCTAGCACCTGCGTTTTGCCCCTCCGCCCGGCCCAGCCCACCCAAGTGCAGTATCGATCGATCACTGTCACTTACAAAACACTAAACACATAACTGCAGCGTTCGCAGAGTCAGGCCTGATCCCTGCGATCGCTATCAGTTTTTTTGGTAGCGTTTTGGTGAACTGGCAAGCACTAGCCCCAGGCAGCGTCAGGTTAGCGCCAGTACCGCTAACACCCACGCACGCAGCATACGCCTCCCTTAGTGGTATAGTATCTGAACGGATCAATATCTGATCCGATCAGATCTATACTAGCGTCCCCAGCAGTTTAGGGTTCCCAAAAATGCAGTGTTAGCGGGATCAGCCCAGATAACTGCTAGCACCTGCGTTTTGCCCCTCCGCCCGGCCCAGCCCAGCCCAGCCCACCCAAGTGCAGTATTGATCGATCACTGTCACTTACAAAACACTAAACGCATAACTGCAGCGTTCGCAGAGTCAGGCCTGATCCCTGCGATCGCTAACAGTTTTTTTGGTAGCGTTTTGGTGAACTGGCAAGCACCAGCGGCCTAGTACACCCCGGTCATAGTCAAACCAGCACTGCAGTAAGACTTGGTGATGTGGCGAGTCCCATAAGTGCAATTCAAGCTGGTGAGGTGGCAAGCACAAGTAGTGTTCCGCTGCCACCAAGAAGAATACAAACACAGGCCCATCGTGCCCATAGTGCCCTTCCTGCTGCATTCGCCAATCCTAATTGGGAACCCACCACTTCTGCAGCGCCCGTACTTCCCCCATTCACATCCCCAACCAAATGCAGTCGGCTGCATGAGAGGCATTTTCTTTATGTCCTCCCGAGTACCCCTACCCAGCGAACCCCCCCAAAAAAGATGTTGTGTCTGCAGCAAGCGTGGATATAGGCGTTACACCCGCTATTATTGTCCCTCCTGTCCTGACAATCCAGGTCTTTGCATTGGTGAATGTTTTGAACGCTACCATTCACTAGTTGAGTATTAGCGTAGGGTACAGCATTGCACAGACTAGGCACACTTTCACAGGGTCTCCCAAGATGCCATCGCATTTTGAGAGACCCGTACCTGAAACCGGTTACAGTTATAAAAGTGCCTCTCAGCAAATAGCTTGGGGTGTCTACTTTCCAAAATGGGGGGGTTTCTGCCACCTGGGCATTCCATGGCCTCCGAAACTGTGATAGGCAGTGAAGAGTGAAATCAAAAATTTACACCCTTAGAAATCCTGAAGGCGGTGATTGGTTTTCGGGGCCCTGTACGCGGCTAGGCTCCCAAAAAGTCCCACACATGTGGTATTCCCATACTCAGGAGAAGCAGCTAAATGTATTTTGGGGTGCAATCCCACATATGCCCATGGCCTGTGTGAGCAATATATCATTTAGTGACAACTTTGTGCAAAAAAAAAAAAAAAATTTGTCACTTTCCGCAACTTGTGTCAAAATATAAAATATTCCATGGGCTCAACATGCCTCTCAGTAAATAGCTTGGGGTGTCTACTTTCCAAAATGGGGTCATTTGGGGGGGGGTTGTGCCATCTGGGCATTTTATGGCCTTCAAAACTGTGATAAGTAGTGAGGAGTGAAATCAAAAATTTACACCCTTAGAAATCCTGAAGGCGGTGATTGGTTTTCGGGGCCCCGTACGCGGTTAGGCTCCCAAAAAGTCCCACACATGTGGTATCCCCGTACTCAGGAGAGGCAGCTGAATGTATTTTGGGGTGCAATTCCACACAGGCCCATGGCCTGTGTGAGCAATATATCATTTAGTGACAACTTTTTGTTTAATATTTTTTTTTGTCATTATTCAATCACTTGGAACAAAAAAAATAAATATTAAATGGGTTCAATATGCCTCTCAGCAATTTCCTTGGGGTGTCTACTTTCCAAAATGTGGTCATTTGGGGGGGGGTTTGTACTGCCCTGCCATTTTAGCACCTCAAGAAATGACATAGGCAGTCATAAACTAAAAGCTGTGTAAATTCCAGAAAATTCGAGGAGATAGGAAAATACATTTTGGGACTTTGCATGAGGACAGTGGGGCCGTTCAATACCCCTCCTCCATCCCGGTTCAATAGTAAAATAAAGGGAGAACAAGGGCGGGACTTTGAATGAGGCACATGGGAGCAGTAGTATAAGTTAAATAAGAATGCGGTTTATTAATAAAAATAGTACAAAACATGATACAAAATTTCATATATTTACATATTTAGGCACAAGGCTCTACATATGATGGCACATAGCTCTATAATGATAATCTGTAATCATCGAGAAACGCATTCCAGCAAGGACTTCAATAATAAACAATTGAATATAATAAAATAGGAACGTTCATACATATATGGTTGATAATGTGTACACATAACGGTAGTTGTAAGCTCTACGCCGTTTCGGGACCTTATAGCCACTCATCAGGAGCATAACCGTAGTGACAACCTATGAAATAGGGGAGATAGCAGTATTGAAATGTTTGGAAGATAAGTGGGTAAATGTAAAGTATGAATCCCACAATATATCATTTGAACCATGGACTTACAGTATGTATGTGCAGAGGCAGCGCAGCCCTGGATGTCAAGCCCGCCAGTATTGCCATGGCCCGAAGCTGAGGGGGCATATCTCCCCTTTTTTTTAAAGGTCACCTCCACTTTTTCTCCACTCTGCTTCCCATACACTGACCCAATCTGGGGGGTTCTCTGTGTTGGTGTAGCTGCCGCGATATGCCCCCTCAGCTTTGGGCCATGGCAATACTGGCGGGCTTGACATCCAGGGCTGCGCTGCCTCTGCACATACATACTGTAAGTCCATGGTTCAAATGATATATTGTGGGATTCATACTTTACATTTACCCACTTATCTTCCAAACATTTCAATACTGCTATCTCCCCTATCTCATAGGTTGTCACTACGGTTATGCTCCTGATGAGTGGCTATAAGGTCCCGAAATGGCGTAGAGCTTACAACTACCGTTATGTGTACACATTATCAACAATATATCGTATTTACCGTATCTTATCTTATCTTATCTTTTTATCTTAATGCATTGTATACATTAAGATAAAAAAAAAACCTTCTGCACTGGGGACAAGGCTGCACTGGGGCAAAGCTGCACTGGGGACAAGGCTGTACTGGGGCAAAGCTGCACTGACAAGGCTGCACTGGACACTGGGGAAAGGCTGCAGATGAACACTGATGAGGCTGCATTGATGGGCATTTAAATGTAAGTTTCCTTTCCTTAAACTTCCCTCCTAAAAGTTTTTTTCCTTAAAATTTCCTCCTAAACTTGGGGTGCGTGTTATACGCCGGCGCGTGTTATACGCCGATAAATACGGTATGTATGAACATTCCTATTTTATTATATTCGATTGTTTATTATTGAAGTCCTTGCTGGTATGCGTTTCTCGATGATTACAGATTATCATTATAGAGCTATGTGCCAACATATGTAGAGCCTTGTGCCTAAATATGTAAATATATGAAATTTTGTATCATGTTTTGTACTAATTTTATTAATAAACCGCATTCTTATTTAACTTATACTACTGCTCCCATGTGCCTCATTCAAAGTCCCGCCCTTGTTCTCCCTTTATTTTACTATTGAACCGGGATGGAGGAGGGGTATTGAACGGCCCCACTGTCCTCATGCATAGTCCCAAAAGGTATTTTCCTATCTCCTCGAATTAATTAAATAGGGATGGAGGCACATGGTCACACTTATTATGATTACATCAGTATACCATTATATATGATTTTTCTTTTTTCTTCCATGTTATATTTTATTTCAATGTGCTTACTTTTTATATACTAAAAATGTTTATTGACATACTACTTTGTATCTTCCATCCAAGCAATTTGATTGATCTGACTGAGTAACAACCATTGGGCCTATCTATTTCATCTTTTGACACACTGGTTCCTTATGTGTGCGCATTGATGGTTCGGCCGCTGTCTGTTCTCGCCTGCCCTTCCTGCCCCGTCCCGAAGCTGCGACGTGCACTGTGGTTGTATCCCCCCGCCCCTTTCTATGACTCGGGGCGGGCAGGTTCCTCCCCACTGCGCGTCGATGTCATGCTCCTCGCGCCGGCTGTTTTGGCGTCCTCGTGGCGCCTTATAGCCGCCGCTCGAGTTTCCACTCTCCAGTGCCTGGTTGGCTTAGTGGCTTGCCCATGACCGGCTGGTCTGGGTGGTTATCTGGCTGGATCGGGGCGCTTCCAGGCTCCCCTTAGGCAGCTGGTGCATGACGTTGGGGGCTAATCTGTGGCGGCGCTCCCCACAGTGTCCTCCCCGGGTGTGCTGGTCCTACACACTGGTCCTCTCCACTACTGCTATCACACATTGCAGGCAGCATTGCCCCTATCCACACCCAACAGGTAAGTTTCCCTTCACTCTCTATTACTCACTGTGCTACTTCTCTGGCCATTCCCTTGACCGCCCTGATTTTCCTTTAGCTTTCACCATGTTTTTTCTTTTCCTAGCTTCCTCCCCTTTTTTCGCTTTTTTCCTTTTTTTCTTTTCTTCTTTCGCTCTTCTTCCTTCTCTTTCTCCTTCTTTTCTTTACCATTTCCTTTTCTCCTTTTCCCCTTTTTTCTTTTCCTTTTCTTTCTATTTTCTCCTCCTCTCCCTTTTTCTATTCTCCCTTTTATTTTTCCTTTTTCTTCCCCTTCTTCTATACCAATTCCCCCATCCCTCACTATCCTCACTTATTTCACCACTTATACTTCTCATATACACTCACTCACTCCCTATAATTGTTTTTCCAGGTTGGAATCCTCTTCACTTCTTCCCTTTTTTTTAAAGGTCACCTCCACTTTTTCTCCACTCTGCTTCCCATACACTGACCCAATCTGGGGGGTTCTCTGTGTTGGTGTAGCCGCCGCGATATGCCCCCTTTAGCTTCGGGCCATGGCAATACTGGCGGGCTTGACATCCAGGGCTGCGCTGCCTCTGCACATACATACTGTAAGTCCATGGTTCAAATGATATATTGTGGGATTCATACTTTACATTTACCCACTTATCTTCCAAACATTTCAATACTGCTTTCTCCCCTATCTCATAGGTTGTCACTACGGTTATGCTCCTGATGAGTGGCTATAAGGTCCCGAAACGGCGTAGAGCTTACAACTACCGTTATGTGTACACATTATCAACCATATATGTATGAACGTTCCTATTTTATTATATTTGATTGTTTATTATTGAAGTCCTTGCTGGAATGCGTTTCTCGATGATTACAGATTATCATTATAGAGCTATGTGCCAACATATGTAGAGCCTTGTGCCTAAATATGTAAATATATGAAATTTTGTACCATGTTTTGTACTATTTTTATTAATAAACCGCATTCTTATTTAACTTATACTACTGCTCCCATGTGCCTCATTCAAAGTCCCGCCCTTGTTCTCCCTTTATTTTACTAAATTCCAGAACATGTACCCTAGTTTGTAGACGCTATAACTTTTGCGCAAACCAATAAATATATGCTTATTGACATTTTTTTACTGTTTTTTTCCGTTTATAGCGCAAAAAATAAAAACGGTAGAGGTGATCAAATACCATCAAAAGAAAGCTCTATTTGTGGGAAGAAAAGGACGCAAATTTCGTTTGGGTACAGCATTGCATGACCGCGCAATTAGCAGTTAAAGCGACGCAGTGCCAAATTGGAAAAAGTCCTCTGGTCCTTAGGCAGCCAAATGGTCTGGGGCTGAAGTGGTTAAGATGCAGCTGATTGGCAGAGAGCTTGCTACTGAACTTCTGAGCAATAACAACTAACTCATAGGTATCCACCCATAATAGAAATATTGAAACTATTATGCCCCGTACACACGGTCGGATTTTCCGACGGAAAATGTGAGATAGGACCTTGTTGTCAGAAATTCGGACCGTGTGTGGGCTCCATCACACATTTTCCATCGGATTTTCCGACACACAAAGTTTGAGAGCTTGCTATAAAATTTTTGGACAACAAAATCCGTTGTCGGAAATTGCGATCGTGTGTACACAAATCCGACGCACAAAGTGCCACGCATGCTCAGAATAAATAAAGAGATGAAAGCTATTGGCCACTGCCCCGTTTATAGTCCCGACGTACGTGTTTTACATCACCGCGTTCAGAATGATCGGATTTTCTGACAACTTTGTGTGACTGTGTGTATGCAAGACAAGTTTGAGCCAACATCCGTCGGAAAAAATCCTAGGATTTTGTTGTCGGAATGTCTGAACAAAGTCCGACCGTGTGTACGGGGCATTAGTGTTAGACAAACCTAAAGTTTTAACTTGTCATGCTTACCTGTTCTGTGAAATGGTTTTGCACAGAGCAGCCCCGATCCTCCTCTTCTCGGGTCCCCCCGCCCACCATAGCGGGCTCTTTGCTATGGGGGGCGTTCGTGTGGGCTCGCTGTCAAGCTTTACTTTGTATGTCCATAGACACAAAGAGCGTAGCTCAGCCTCGCCCCCCACTCCCTTCTCACTGGCTGCGATTGACAGAAGCGGGAGCCATTGGCTTTCTCTCTGAGCCTATGAGGAGGAAGAGAGCGGCTGCTCTTGTGCACATCGCTGGATCGAGATGGGGCTCAGGTAAGTATAAGGGGGGCTGGGGGGAGCTGCACTTAGAAGTTTTTTTTTACTTCAATGCAGAAAATGTTTTATGGTAACAAAGAAAAAACTTCAACCTTTAGAACCAGTTAAACTTTTTGGAGTGATCAATATGTATATTACTTTAACCTCTTGCCGACCGCCCACCGTCGATTGATGGCGGTAGAATAGCACTCCTGTGCGAAACACCGTAGCTGTACAGCGGGCGCTTTAAGGAGTATAGGGCGCACGCACGTGCCGTCGGCTGTGCCCACGCGCAGCGTGCCGTAGAAGCCCGTGCACGTGGCCAGCAGCCTCTATGGCAGTCAGCTACCTGCTATTGCTCCTGAGAAGGAGAGAATGGAGATCTGTCAATGTAAACAGACAGATCTCTGATTTGTCAGGGGTGAGGAGAGCGATCTGTTGTTCCTACTGCTTAGGAACAACGAATTGCTCTCCTCCCCCAGACAGTCCCATCCCCCCACAGTTAGAATCACTCCCTAGGACACACATTTAACCCCTTTAGCTGTACGGCGGGCGCTTTAAGGAGTATAGGGCGCACGCACGTGCCGTCGGCTGTGCCCACGCTCAGCGTGACGTAGAAGCCCGTGCACGCGGCCAGCAGCCTCTATGGTATTCAGCTACCTGCTATTGCTCCTGAGAAGGAGAGAATGGAGATCTGTCAATGTAAACAGACAGATCTCCGATCTGTCAGGGGAGAGGAGAGCGATCTGTTGTTCCTACTGCTTAGGAACAACGAATTGCTCTCCTCCCCCCAACAGTCCCATCCCCCCACAGTTAGAATCACTCCCTAGGACACACATTTAACCCCTTTATCGCCCCCTAGTGTTAACCCCTTCCCTGCCAGTGACATTTATACAGTAATCAATGGCTATTTATAGCTCTGATCCCTGTATAAATGTCAACCGTCCCAAAATAGTGTGAAAAGTGTCCGATCTGTCCGCCGCAATATCGCAGTCCCAATAAAAATCACAGATCGCCGCCATTACTAGTAAAAAAAAAGGATAATTAAAAATTCTATAAATCTATCCCCTATTTGAAGACGCTATAACTTTTGCGCAAACCAATCAATATACGCTTGTTGTGATTTTTTTTACCAAAAATATGTAGAAGAATACATATTGGCCCAAACTGATGAAGAAATGTGTGTTTTTTATATTTTTGGGGATATTTATAACAGCAAAAAGTAAAAAATATTGCTTTTTTTTTAAAACAGTCTGTCCTTTTTTTGTTTATAGCGCAAAAAATAGAAACCTCAGAGGTGATCAAATACCACCAAAAGAAAGCTCTATTTGTGGGAAAAAAAGGACGTTAATTTTGTTTGGGTACAGCGTCCCACGACCGCGCAATTGTCAGTTAAAGCCACGCAGTGCAGTATCGCAAAAAATAGTCCGTCAGAAAGGGGGTAAATCCTTCCGGGGCTGAAGAGGTTAAACCCTAAAGTGATTTCCAGAGGTTGATATATAGATGGATTTATGATTGTTTTAATGAAAACATAACTGTTTTTTCAAAGTCTGAATAGAGTTTAGATTTAGGTGCAGCTGTTAGTATTTGACTATGGCAGCAGTTATGTGACGATGTATTATTCTATATTGGTGTGACCATGCCATACCAAACATATAATTTGATATTTGAAATGTTCAGCTGAAATAAGTACACTACTTTACACAACCAGACTGCCAAAAATGATTAAAAACAAGAATAACTATTACTGTAATGCTTTATATCTCCGTCAATAAAAAGAGTTAAAAAAAAAAATCAAGAATACCTATGTACTGCCAACTACATATGTGATCTAATAAGTTGAGATAACTATCTTCGTCACATTATACTTTGTCTTGTCGGACCTTCCTGCATTTAACTCAGAGATTAAATAAATATTACTTTGCAATTAAAAGGTAATGTTGATGGGCTGTACTTAATACGATATGCGCACATTATGAAATCTAAAACTTCCCTTAATTGCTGTTAATTTGGATGTTATTTTTGCATGATTTCTTTTGAGGGCATAACAATAGCTATCACTTAGCAAGAGGTGTACAGTATGTGAAGGTGTATAATGTACTAATGCCTTGTCAGTCAATGTGATGGAAAGGACCTCACAGAAGTGACATTAATGAGATAAAACAGTTGGTAATAATTATAGTTTGGAAAACCAGTAAATTAAGCCTTTTACCTTAACACATCACAATTGTAGTGTCCTTGTGTTATTAAGCTGTTAAGTGAAGAATGGAAGAAGCTTAACACAAATCACCATGTCAAGTGATGCCCCACATAACCTGGTAAAACATTGCAGTTGAATTACTACAGTCAGATAGAAGTTCCAATAAACAGAAATAGGCAAGACCTCCCAGGGTTGCTTATGCCTTTCAGGATCAAAATGATTGAACATAGTTGTTAATACTGTAAGTGGACATCTGCCATATAAAGATAACATATATTTATTATTATTTACTTATTTATCATTCGCTGTATGTGCAGCTAGTGGTAATCCATACAAATAAGACCGAAGCAGCAGGACAAGGGCTTGTACTCACAAGTGTCAAATGCTGCACCTGCTTTCAATTGAGCACCTTCTGTGTTTAGCAGTTCCCAGTCACAACAGGCCTCATATATGTATTATTGTTGTGCACAGCAGCCAATCAGCTTCCAGCTGCCATTTGTCCAGTGTGGGATTGAAAATGACAATAAAAGCCCCATAAGATTTTCTGGGCAATAAGAACACTTTTGCTTCAGAGTACTTATACATTAGATCCTGCGTGTTCAGTTTTCTCCACCGAAACAATCACTCTGTAAGTTTTCAATAACTGCTGACATTTTGCTGTTCTGTATTAAGTGTGTCCAGTGGTTAGTAATGTTAGAATAACCACTGACAAAAATGTTAGGAAAGAACTCTGTGGTGTGACATACCTGCATAGTGTCGTCTTTGGTAAGTAAACCACACTCGCCAGTGATGAAAGAAATGTGTTTGTTGAAGGCTATTTATATGTACATTTAAATACTTCTAGTATACCTTTCTTCAACTGTATCAACAGTGTAAACGAACAGTTTGTTTTTCACAGTACATTTTATATCTTTAGCACTGAAAGTCCAATGTGTAAAAACAGTTTGAATAGTACCTGGCCAGTGTTTTAGTCCCAACACTAAATATACATTATTTAAAGAGTAAGTTCACCTTTACAGAAAAAAATTTAAGTTGATCTAACACCACACACCCTTCCCATCCCCCCTCCCCCCATTCCCCACTGTGCTTACATATGGGGCTGATGAGCTGTCAGTACCAACACAGCTGCTCTAGCAGTTCTGGAATTTGAAATCCCTGTTCTTATCCCTCTCCTCTGGGCACCGCTTCCAGCAGATATCAGAGTGATGCTCTGTGATGATGCTGACCAATCAGAATCGCTCTGGTCCATCCCGAAAGTGTTGCGCAGAGAAGAGGGAGGAGAACAGGGATTTCAGGTACCTGGACTGCTGGACTGGCTGCATGGGCACTGACAGCTCAGCAGCCCTGGAGGTAGGTACAGCGGTGACCTTCATACAGTGTCAGTTCACCTTTAGTTTTTTTTCTGTAAAGGTGAACTAACGCTTTTTATTATTATACAGAATGTATATAGCGCCAACAGTTTGCACAGCACTTTACAATATGAGAGTACAGTTACAATACAATTCAATCTAGGAGGACTCAGAGGGCCCTGCTCATTAGAGCTTACAATTTAGGAGGGAGGGTCAAGTGACACAAAAGATAATAGTTGTGGGGAGGAGGTGAAGGAGAAAATTAAAGTACAGTTGTTAGGTGGGGGCAGAATAGGCTTCTTTGAAGAGAAGGGTTTTCTGGGATCGTCTAAAAGCAAACAGAGTAGGAGATAATCAGACAGATTGTGGTAAAGCGTTCCATAGGATGGGAGAAGCTCAGGAAAAGTCCTGAAGGTGAGAGTGCGAGGAGGTTAGAAGGGAGCAAGAGAGCAGGAGATCTTGGGAAGAACGAAGAGAATGATTAAGTTGGTATTTTGAGACTAGGCTAGTGATGTAGCTGGGGGCAGAGTTGTGGATGGCTTTGTAAGTTGTTGTTAGTTAGTTTTGAATTTAATTTGTTGGGTGAGTGGAAGCCAATGGAGGGATTGACACAGAGGAGTAGCAGACACTGAGTGGTTGGTAAGGTGGATGAGCCTAGCAGCAGCATTCATAACAGACTGAAGGGGGGGATAGCCTATGTAAAGGTAAGCCAATGAGAAGGGAGTTGCGGTAGTCAAGGCGGGAGATGACCAGGGCATGAATTAGGAGCTTAGTGGTGTCATTGGTTAGAAAGGGACGTATTTTGGAGATGTTGCGGAGACTGAGGCTTTAAACATACTCTAAAACAAGTGCCTAAAACAGTACTCCAGTCTGCTGCAAGCTATCTTTTAATGTTCTCCCCTTCATGCTATGCAGAATTCTTCCATTATTTTACATTTATCTAAGGTTTTCTGCTTTCAAATGGAAGAAAAAAGGAGGTTTCATCATGACCACAATTGGTCTTTTCTGCTTGCTCTGCTCTGGCATGTGAAAGGAGTTAGCACCAGCAGATCATTGTAGAAATACAAACTCAACACTGAATGACATGTAGCAGACATCATGCCTATTTAAACTAAAACACACAACTTTGTCTAAATGTGAACAGTGGAAGACAAAAAAAAAAAACAAAAAACAGATGCTGTGTTTTACATATGTTTGTAGTGTAGATCATGCTGAACAGCATAAGGCATTAGTCTAAGATCCTTTATGCCCCTTACTGCTTCTGTATAAGTTAGTAATACAGTATACATTATCAAGTGGGATATGATGCCTAAGGCTGGTGGGGGGTAGGGGGACTACCCATCCTGAGGCATTGTGACTGCCTACACAACACAGTAATGATGTCAATGGTCGCCTGTCCTAAGTGATCTTGGTTTAAACAGATGCTTTGGAAGGTACAGGAGAGATCTGGGGTCTCCATGCTAACATAAGGGATCTTGTTATAGCAATAGCGTTCTCTAAAAAATAAAAGTACAGTGTAAAAAAAAAAAGAAAAAAAAAAAGTTAAATAAAATAAATAATAAAATGAAAAATTCCCATGTTCATGCACAAATGTGAATGTATGTAGATCCTGCAGCATATGTAAACAGTGACCACGCAGTGGGGTCTCCAGCTTTCATATTTAGGGGGGGCACATGGGGGGACAGGGACAAAAGTAGGAGGGCAACTATAAAATGCAATTATATATATATAATTATATTGCAGAGGGAGGGGGGAGGAATCACCCGCAGGAGCTGACTGAGAACGCTCTCCCTCTCAATAGAGACTATGTCACTCCAGCGGCGGCCCGAGTAAGATGTGGCGCATCCGCTACAAATGCAAACAAAAAGACATTGCCTTTTTGTAAAAAAAATGGTAGGGCACAGCATAAAGTTGGAGGGGTCAGGGCCCCCTCTGGCCCCCCCTAGGGACGTCATTGTGATCACGCCACACGTGAGGTATCTTCACAAACGTTAGCGTGAGAGCAATAATTCTAGCACCAGACCTCCTGTGTAATTCTAAACTGGTAACTTGGAAAGGCTTTTAAATGTCACCTAGGAAGATTTTTAGATACCGTAGATTGTTATCGTTCCACGAGTGTATGCAATTTTAAAGCGTGACATTTTAGGTTTCTATTTACTCAACGTAACATCATCTTTTATACTTTATCAAAAAATTGTGTTTTATATTGTGTTTGTGTGCACTATATTTAATCAACGTGTATTTTTTTAACTATTTTATTTTCCTGGGCCTCTGCTTAAAAAATATATAATGTTTGGGAGTTCTAAGTAATTTTCTAGTAAACAAATGCAGATTTTTTTTTTTAATGCAAAGAGCAATATCAGAATTTGCCCAGACTGGATGGGGTTAAAAAAAATGTAGTTAGCTTCATGTATAAATATATTATAACAATGTTGTTACATTGTGTTATGTTGTAGTACTGTATTTATGTACTAATGGCTTGTCCTTTGATCTGCACAAAATGAAAGCTCCAGCAATCTCACAAGAGTGGAAATAAAAAAAAAACATTTTAATTCTTTTTAATTCTATATTACCCCTAGTTAAAGTGTAACTTTAATGGCAGATCCACCAGAAGTTGTCCACCCCCTGTCCCTGCTTGCAACCTTCTGGGACATGCGCAGTGGGCAGCCGGCTGTGAAACTGCAAAAAATTACAGGCAGCTGCCCACAGTGAACATGCCGACGCTGGGGACACAAAGAAAAACCGGTTAGGGTGAGGATAGCACGGGACCGTGGACAAGTGAGTGTCCTTTTATTAAAAGTCAGCAGCTACAGTATTTGTAGCTGATGACGTAAACAAAATTTTAAACAGGGCAAAGATTCACTTTAACTCAAATTTGCCCTTATTAATGACTTTTTTAATTTACCATTTGTAATGTAAACTCTTCTCTTTTTACTAAATATACAGTATCTCACAAAAGTGAGTACACCCCTCACATTTTTGTAAATATTTTATTATATCTTTTCATGTGACCACACTGAAGAAATGACACTTTGCTACAATGTAAAGTAGTGAGTATACAGCTTGTATAACAGTGTAAATTTTCTTTCCCCTCAAAATAACTCAACACACAGCCATTAATGTCTAAATCACTGGCAACAAAAGTCAGTACACCCCTAAGTGAAAATGTCCAAATTGGGCCCAATTAGCTATTTTCCCTCCCCGGTGTCATGTGACTCATTCGTGTTACAAGGTCTCAGGTGTGAATGGGAAGCAGGAGTGTTAAATTTGGTTTTACCACTCTCATGCTATGTATACACGATAGGATTTTCCGACAACAAAACCGGCGGATATTGGCTGAAACTTGTCTTGCATACACACGGTTGCAGAAATGTTGTCCGAGATTCCGAACGTCAAGAACGCAGTGACGTACAACACGTATGACGAGCCGAGAAAAACGAGCCAATGCTGCTCTTCTGCTTGATTCCGAGCACGCGTGAAATTTTGTGCCTCGGAATTGTGTACACACGATCAGAATTTCTGACAACGGATTTTGTTGTCGGAAAATTTGAGAACCAGCTCTCAAATTTTTGTTGTCAGAAATTCCGACAAGAAATGTCTGATGGAGCCTACACACGGACAACAAGCTCACATCGAACATTTGTTGTTGGAAATTCCAATCGTCTATACGCGGCATCACTCTCTCATACTGGTCACTGGAAGTTCAAAATGGCACCTCATAGCAAACTCTGAGGATCTGAAAAAAGAATTGTTGGTCTACATAAAGATGGCCTAGGTTATAAGAAGATTGCCAAGACCCTGAAACTGAGCTGCAGCACGGTGGCCAAGACCATACAGCGGTTTAACAGAACAGGTTCCACTCAGAATAGGCCCCGCCATGTTTGACCAAAGAAGTTGCGTGCACGTGCTCAGTGTCATAGCCAGAGGTTGTCTTTGGAAAATAAATGTATGAGTGCTGCCAGCATTGCTGCAGAGGTTGAAGGGGTGGAGGGTCAGCCTGTCAGGGCTCAGACCATATGCTGCACACTGCATAAAATTGGTCTACATGGCTGTCATCCAAGAAGGAAGTCTCTTCTAAAGATGATGCACAAGAAAGCCTGCAAACAGTTTGCTGAAGACAAGCAGACTAAGGACATGGATTACTGGAACCACGTCCTGTGGTCTGATGAGACCAAGATAAATTTATTTGGTTCAGATGGTGTCAAGCGTGTGTGGCGACAACCAGGTGAGGAGTACAAAGACAAGTGTGTCTTGCCTACAGTCAAGCATGGGGGTGGGAGTGTCATGGTCTGGGGCTGCATGAGTGCTGCCGGCACTGGGGAGCTACAGTTCATTGAGGGAACAATGAATGCCAACATATACTGTGACATACTGAAGCAGAGCATGATCCCCTCCCTTCAGAGACTAGGCTGCAGGGCATAATATGGAGGAGCGCAAGGTCTCTAACATCTACCGGCTCCGTGGTATTGTCATGGAGGAGTGGAAGAGGACTCCAGTGGCAACCTGTGAAGCTCTGCTGAACTCTATGCCCAAAAGGGTTAAGGCAGTGCTGGAAAATAATGGTGGCCACACAAAATATTGACACTTTGGGCCCAATTTGGACATTTTCACTTAGGGGTGTACTCACTTTTGTTGCCAGCGGTTTAGACATTAATGGCTGTGTGTTGAGTTATTTTGAGGGGACAGCAAATGTACAATGTTATACAAGCTGTACACTCACCACTTTACATTGTAGCAAAGTGTAATTTCTTCAGTGTTGTCACAATAAAAGATATAATAAAATATTTACAAAAATGTGAGGGGTGTACTCACTTCTGTGAGATACTGTATGTGTTCTTTTTATAATATTCAAAGGTAAAAAAGCTTCTGCAAGCAGCTTCTCTGCCAGTCTCCCCTTCACATTTACCTGAGCCCAATTTCGATCCATCAAGGTGCATGAGAGCCACGACTCTCTTAGTTCTCCCCCTCCTCATGGGCTCAGACACAGCAACAGGAGCAATTGGCTCCTGCTGCTGTCAATCACAGCCAGTGAGGAGGGAGCGGGGGGGGGGGGGGCGGAGCAGATCAGTGCTTTGTGTAGACACACAGAGCTGACTTGGAAGTGAGCATGCACAAGTGCCCCTATAACAAGCAGCTTACTATGGGGGCACTCGGTGGAAGGGAGGAGCCAGGGGCACTGGTGGGGGACCCGAGAAGAGGAGGCTCAGGGTTGCTCTGTACAAAACTATTGCAGAGCAGGTGAGTATAACATGTTTTTTTATTTTTTTTAAATAAAGAAAATTGCCTATAGAATCACTTTATTTAATAAAATGTTGTATGGGACTATTACAAACTTAGCGATGCAAACACAAAGTTACATTTATAAAAATAAATATATAAAGATCCAGCTTAGCTACAAGAACATCTGTTCTTGCAGGGAAGCTGGAACAATAAAAGCTTTACAATGACATTGATATTTGTAGCCAATACCTTGGTAACCGCAATGGAGAGCTAAGCATTTTCTGAAAATAATTTTAGTTCTTTTTTTCTGTGAAAGACCTTGGGCATCTCACACTTGAAGATACATTCTTTTGGCATGAAATGTCCTGGCATAAAGAACATGTAATAATAATCATGAAAATGAATTCAATGCTGCTAGTCGGTTTACCTTAGTCTTAAGCAATAGTGACCAGATAAAACAACACCTAACAAATTGGTGAAACACACAGGCTGTGTCTCATAAGCATTCTTTTACCACAGATATTTTAATGCTCTCTGGTCGGACATGCACAAGGAATGGTTCCAGGGTGAAACAAAATCTCTAAACAGGCTGGGAAATGATAGATCCCAGAACAATTAAAAATGCATATAAAAGCAAAGGAGAAGGCCTTCAAAAAATACAAGGTTGAGGGATCATCATCAGAATTCAGACTTTATAAAGAATGCAACAAGAAATGTAAGGGTGCAATAAGGATGGCTAAGATAGAACATGAAAGACACGTAGCAGAGGAGAGCAAAAAAAATCCCAAGAAATTCTTTAAGTATGTAAACAGTAAAAAAGGGAGGAAAGACTATATTGGCCCCATAAAGAATGAGGAAGAACATCTGGTTACAAAGGATGGGGAGATATGGAGAAGGTATTGAATTTATTCTTCTCCTCAGTCTTCACGAGTGAATCGGGGGGCTTCAGTAACCAAAACCGCAGTGTTTATCCTCATGACACATCACAGAAAGCACCTCCATGGTTAACAGAGGACAGAATTAAAATTAGACTTGGGAAACTTAACATTAATAAATCACTGGGACCAGATAACTTGCACCCGAGGGTACTTAGGGAACTCAGTCAAGTAATTGCCAGACCATTGTTCCTAATTTTTACTGACAGTCTACTGACTGGAATAGTACCAGCTGATTGGAGAAAAGCCAATGTATCACCAATATTTAAAAAGGCCCAAAATGCATCCCTGGGAATTACAGACCAGTTAGCCTAACATCTATAGTATGTAAACTCTTGGAGGGGATGATAAGGCACTATATATAAGATTTTAGTAATGAGAACGTTATCATTAGCAGTAATCAGCATGGATTCATGAAGAATCGTTCTTGCCGAACCAATCTATTAACCTTCTATGAGGAGGTGAGTTGCCATCTAGATAAAGGAAGGCCTGTAGACGTGGTGTATCTGGATTTTGCAAAAGCATTTGACACAGTTCCCCATAAACTTTTACTGTACAAAATAAGGTCAGTTGGCATGGACCATAGGGTGAGTACATGGATTGAAAACTGGCTACAAGGGTGAGTTCAGAGGGTGGTGATAAATGGGGAGTACTCGGAATGGTCAGGGGTGGGAAGTGGGGTCCCCCAGGGTTCTGTGCTGGGACCAATCCTGTTTAATTTGTTCATAAACGACCTGGAGGATGGGGTAAACAGTTCAATCTCTGTATTTGTGGACGATACTAAGCTAAGCAGGGCAATAAATTCTCTGCAGGATGTGGAAACCTTGCAAAAAGATCTGAACAAATTCATGGGGCGGGCAACTACATGGCAAATGAGGCTCAATGTAGAAAAATGTAAAATAATGCATTTGGTTGGCAAAAATATGAATGCAATCTATACTCTGGGGGGAGAACCTCTGGGGGAATCTAGGATGGAACAGAGCCTGGGGGTCCTAGTAGATGATCAGCAATGGCATGCAATGCCAAGCTGCTGCTAACAAATCAAACAGAATATCGGCATGCATTAAAAAGATAAAATGATAATCCTCCCCTTCTGCAAGACTCTGGTCCGGCCGCACCTAGAGTATGTTATCCACTTCTGGGCACCAGTCCTCAGGAAGGATGTACTGGAAATGGAGCGAGTACAAAGAAGGGCAACAAAGCTAATAAAGGATCTGGAGCAGGGCTGGACTGGGAATAAAAACCAGCCCTGGAAAAGATGTCATGCCAGCCCCATAGCATTATTATACCAGCCCAACAGCATAACCTCATCATAAACGCACATAGGGCTATATATATATATATATAAAGGGGGACACCTGGGACTCTGGGAATGTGGGGGGACTCTGATGACCAGAGACGACCTTCCGCAGAAAGAATACACTAAGGTAAGGGGGGTAGGTTAGTGATATAAGGGGAGAACCTTTATATCAGTGCCCCCTTACATTATTGTATTCACTCCCCCCTTACATCAGTGACCTCCCCTCAGACTGGCCTGGCGGTGCTTTCACTAACCTCCTCTCAGGTGCACCCTGCAGGGCTCAATCAGTCGGCTCCAGCTTGGTGGCCCTGGTTTTCCTATAGTCTCCTCTCCACAGTTCACAGAAGTCTGACATGTCCCATGACCCCCATCCCGGTGGCGCTCCCATTCTTGACTCCTCTCCAGACTTCCTCAGAGACTGAAGACAAGATATAAGACAAGAGATGGTCAGAGGTTGCGGACATGATACAAGAGATGGTTAGAGGCTGCGGGCATAGTACAGGAGATGGTCAGAGGTTGCAGACATGATACAGGAGATGTCAGAGGCTGTGGGCATGGTACAGGAGATGTCTGAGGCTGTGGGCATGGTACAGGAGATGTCAAGATGTCAGAGGCTGCGGGCATGGTACAGGAGATGTCAAGATGTCAGAGGCTGCGGGCATGGTACAGGAGATGTCAGAGGCTGTGGGCATGGTACAGAAGATGTCAAGATGTCAGAGGCTGCGGGCATGGTACAGCAGATGTCAGAGGCTATGGGCATGATAAAAGGTGTCAAGATGGCAGAGGCTTTGGGCATGGTACAGGAGATGTCAGAGGCTGCGGGCATGGTACAGGAGATGTTGGAGGCTGCGGCATGGTACAGGAGATGTTGGAGGCTGCGGGCATGGTACAGGAGATCAATGCAGCCTCACCAGTGCCCATCAAATGCAGCCTCACTGTGCCCATCAATGCAGCCTCACTGTGCCCATCAATGCACCTCACTGTGCACCATCAATGCAGCCTCTCTACCAGTCCATGCAGCCTCACTGTGCCCATCTATGCAGCCTCACTGCGCCTATCATTGCAGCCTCACTGTACCCATAAATGCAGCCTCACTGTGCACATCATTGCAGCCACACTGTGCCCACCATTGCAGGCTCACAATGTCCATCATTGCATCCTTATTTTACTCATCATTGCAGCCTGACCATACATCATCATTGCAGCCTCACCGTGCCCATCATTGCAGTCTCACCATGCCCATAATTGCAGCCTCACCATGTCCATCATTGCAGCCTTACCATGCCCACAATTGCAGCCTTACTATGCTCATCATTGCAGACTTAACGTGCCTATAATTGAAGCCTTACCATGCCCATTGCAGCCTTACTGTGCCCATAATTGCAGCCTTACTGTGCCCACAATTGCAGCCTTACCGTGCCCACAATTGCAGCCTTACCATGCTCATTGCAGCCTTACCATGCCCATAATTGCAGCCTTACCATGCCCACAATTGCAGCCTCACCATGCCCATAATTGCAGCCTTACCATGCCCATTGCAGCCTTAGCATGCCCATAATTGCAGCCTTACCGTGCCCACAATTGCAGCTTACCATGCCCATAATTGAAGCCTCACCATGCCCATAATTGCAGCCTTATCATGCCCATTGCAGCCTTACCGTGCCCATAATTGCAGCCTCACCGTGCCCATTGCAGCCTTACTGTGCTCATCATTGCAGCCTTACCATGCCCATAATTGCAGCCTTACCGTGCCCATAATTGCAGCCTTACTGTGCCCACAATTGCAGCCTTACTGTGCCCATAATTGCAGCCTCACCGTGCCCATAATTGCAGCCTTACTATGCCCATTGCATCCTAACTGTGCCCATGATTGCAGCCTCACCTAGCCCATTGCAGCCTTACTGTGCTCATCATTGCAGCCTTACCGTGCCCATAATTGCAGCCTTACCGTGTCCACAATTGCAGCTTTACCGTGCCCATGATTGCAGCCTCACCATGCTTATAATTACAGCCTTACCATGCCCTTTGCAGCCCTACCGTGCCCATAATTGCAGCCTCACCGTGCCCATTGCAGCCTTACCCTGCTCATCATTGCAGCCTCACTACAGTCAGTGCCTGGCTGGATTACACACAGCAGGCATCCATTTCCCACTGTGTCACAGAGTTCAATGTGAAATGTGTGGCTGCGCTGCCTGTGAGAAAGGTCCTGCCCTCCTCCTAGACCAGCTTGTGTGATAGACAGAACACTGTGTCTATCAAACGAGCTGGTCTAGGAGAAGGGCGGGACTTTTGTCACAGCCCGGCCAAACTTTTCACACTGAACTCCATGCCTGCTGTGTGTGAGTGTGACAGGAGGAGGGCGGGGAGCGCTGCAGCTGCCCACAGCCACGGCTTAGCTCAAAGCGGCCCCAGGGCAGGCAGCCTACCGGGAAATGTCCCTGTATCCCGGTAGGCCAGTCCGGCCCTGGTCTGGAGGATATTAGTTCTGAGGAAAGGTTGCGAGCACTGAACTTATTCTCTCTGGAGAAGAGACGCTTGAGAGGGGATATGATTTCAATTTACAAATACCATACTGGTAACCCCACAATAGGAATAAAACTTTTTTGCGGAAAGGAGTTTAACCACTTTAAGACCGCCGCACGACGATGTACGTCCAAACTTTGAACGGGGATATCGTTGTTATGGCAGCAGCTAGCTGCCATAACCCCGGTATCCCCATTTTCGTGCAGCGGCCGGCTTTCAGATAAAAGTGGTCCCTGCAGCGGATTCGCCGCTTACCAGAGCCGTCGGTAGCGGCGGAGGCAATCGCGTCCTGCTCTCTGGTGTGTCTGGAGATGAGTGAGGCTAAGATGGCGCTCACTCGTCTCCATGACACTGCTGGGCGGAAGCAACGTCAAAACGTCACTTCTGTCAACGCCTCTTAAAGGCATATTTTTCCAAATGTCATTTTTCTAAATTACTTTTTTTTTTTTTTTTTTTAATCTTTATTGCTTTTTAGTGTAAATATGAGATCTGAGGTCTTTTTGACCCCAGATCTCATATTTAAGAGGTCCTATCATGCTTTTTTCTATTACAAGGGATGTTTACATTCCTTGTAATAGGAATAAAAGTGACACATTTTTTTTTTAAAACAGTGTAAAAATAAATAAAATATTTTGCAAAATAAATAATAAAAATTTAAAAAAAAATTTTTTAAACCCCCCTGTCCCGACGAGCTCGCGCGCAGAAGCGAACGCATACGCGAGTAGCGCCCACATATGAAAACGGTGGTCAAACCACACATGTGAGGTATCGCAGCGACCGGTAGAGCGAGAGCAATAATTCTAGCCCTAGACCTCCTCTGTACCACAAAATATGCAACCTGTAGAATTTTTTAAACGTCGCCTATGGAGATTTTTGAGGGTAAAAGTTTGACGCCATTCCACGAGCGGGCGCAATTTTCAAGCGTGACATGTTGGGTATCAATTTACTTGGTGTAACATTATATTTCACAATATAAAAAAAATGGGCTAACTTTACTGTTGTCTTATTTTTTTATTCAAAAAAGTGAATTTTTTCCAAAAAACGTGCGTTTTTAAGACCGCTGCGCAAATACGGTGCAAAAAAAAGTATTGCAATGACTGCCATTTTATTCTCTAGGGTGTTAGAAGAAAAACCATATATAATGTTTGGGGGTTATAAGTAATTTTCTAGCAGAAAAACCTGTTTTAAACATGTAAACACCTAAAATCCAAAACGAGGCTGGTCCTTAAGTGGTTAACAGGACACGTGGCCACTCATTAAAATTAGAAGAAAAGAGGTTTAACCTTAAACTACGTAGAAGGTTCTTTACTGTAAGAGTGGCAAGGATGTGGAATTCCCTTCCACAGGCGGTGGTCTCAGCGGGGGGGCATCGATAGTTTCAAGAAACTATTGGATAAGCACCTGAACGACCGCAACATGCAGGGATATACAAGTTAATACTGACATATAATCACACACATAGGTTGGACTTGATGGACTTGTGTCTTTTTTCGGCCTCACCTACTTTGTAAAAAAAAAATTAGACATCCTTCAGCTGGGCTTTTTATCCAATCAGACAGCCCAAGGACCTCAGCTCCCTCACTCCATATTGCACATAAAAATACACTACAACACACTGAAGATGCATATTCAGCATTGCATATTTTTATGCAATTGTATGTACGGTGCCTTGCATTATTTATGCACATTGCATTGCTTTTATATGCATAGGCATGCATTTTAATGTTGTTCTGTTAATGATGATTTTCCTTTTTTTATCAATCCCAGTTTCCTAGTATCGAAACAAGGGTATAGCATAAGCCTGTAGTGGGGTGTTAGCACCCAGACTGGTAGGCAGGGCGGAATTAAAATAGGGCTATTGGAGCAGTAGCTCCAGGCCCCTCCCTCAATATAGGCCCATGCCAGTGGCTTATCAATATCTGTGTGCTGTCCTGAAGGAAGAAGAGCCTCTGTGCTTTGTACACATGGAGGAGACAAGTGTCAGCTGCTGCAGCCGAGTCCTGTTTCTGCCGATGCCTGTCTCCTATCACAGGATCTGTTCCACTCACAAAAGATCCTCAGTGTCCGGGAGCTGCCGGCAGCTGTCTGGGGGAGAGGCTGATGACATCCAATCCAGCAGGAGCCCAGGAGGAAGGACATTTCCCATTCTGCTGAGATGAGGTCAGTAAACTTATTACTGAGGGAGGATTGTGCAGAAACTGACCTGGGGTTTAATGGCTGTGCTAGGGCACTGCTTCCCCCTTGCAATGTGCTCCCTTGTGCCCAGTGCCCACCATGTCATGTGCTGTGATGTGAAGTATCCACCATGCCATGTGCAGTGCCCACCATGCCATGTGCAGTGCCAACCATGTTATGTGCTGTGCCATGCAGTGCCCACTATGTAAGGTACAGTGCCCACCATGTCATGTGCAGTACCCACCATATAATATGCTGTGCCCACCATATAATGTGCTGTGCCCACTTGTAATGTGCAGTGCCCATCATGTAATGTGCTCAGCTGTGCTGCCATGTCATGTGCTGTGCCCACCATTTAAGGTGCTGTACCCTACCGTGTGCATGTGCTGTGTTGTGCCCACCATGTAATGTGCTGTGCTGTGCAGTACCAACAATGTCATGTGCTGTGCCCACCATATAATGTGCTGTTCCCACCATGTAATGTGCAGTATTGTGCAGTGCCAACCATGTAATATGCTGTGCCATGCTCACCATTAAATGTGCTGTGCAGTGCCACCATGTCATGTGTTGTGCCCACCATTTAATGTGGTGTGCTTTGCCCACCATATGATGTGCAGTATCCATGTATCCACCATGTAATGTGCTGTGCCCACCATGTAATGTGCTTTGCCCCCCCCATGTAACATACTTTGCTGTGCCACCCATGTAATGTACTGTGCTATTACCCCCCCCATGTAATGTACTATGCTGTGCCCCCACATACTCACCCCCTCACTCTCTCTGACTCCCCCCCTCTCTCTCTCTCTTTCACCCCCTCTGTCTCTCTTGCCCCCTCTCTTTCACCCTGTTCTCTCTCTCTCACCCCCTTCACCCCCCCTTATCTCATACCCTCTCTCTCATCTCCTCTATCTCACCCCTCTCTCTCTCATTCACCCTCTTTCTCTCTCTCTTTCCCCCTCCCTCTCATCCCCTCTCTATCACCCTCTCTCTCTCTCTCTCTCTCTCTCTCTCTCTCTCTCTCTCTCTCTCCCTCTCTCTCTCTCTCTCTCTCAACCCCTCTCTCACCCACTCTCTCTCTGTTTAATTTAATTTGTTTTTACAAAAAATTATTTGTGTTTTCATTTTATTTATTTTCATAAAAAGGCCCACCAAAATCCTTAGCACCAGGCCCATGTCGGTAGGATGTCTGTTGTAATTTTATCAGGCATCACTAAATGTCACTCCACACCCTGGCTTTTTCTTTGTTTCACTTATATAGGGCCTTATTGTATTTTCATGGTGTACGTTAGGGTGTAGTTTTCATTATATCCACTGGGTGCCCCAATATTTCTTTTAATTGTTTGTGTATTGTTCCTTTTATGGAGGGTCATGCCAAGGAGGTTGCTAGGCAGACCCCACTGCCACTCTAAGTTAATTACAGAATAGTATAAATTGAAAGCTGGGTGAAGCCCAAGGAGAAGAAGGGTGTTCCCATTTTTCTGGTGAATAAGGATTATTTGCATCATCAAATAAGCTACAAAACAGAGAATGCTTTCCCCTTTGGGTAAAAGTGAAGGGCTACACCCTAGTGGAGATGGGCAGAGACACTAACTTTTTGTTACCTGCTAAATGTGGATACTACGACTGTCCTCCTGATAACTTTTACCATGAAGAACTCTATGTTGCTAATACTGTAAGGATGCCCTGTAACACTGGCTTTGCTGTTAAAGGACAGCACCTCTTTTTTGGATTTGTTCCAAAAGTAATAAAGCATAACGTTTAAGGATCTTCTGGTCTGGACATTACTGTTTTAGGAACATTTTCCTAAAAAAAAAAAAAAAACCTGCAAAAGATGGAGAGCAGACTTGTTAGAGTTGTCTGAGAGTGGTGGTACAAAATAGTCTGACTTTGTCACCCTGGACACACCTCATGTCCCTGTAGGATGAAGGCATGGGACACTATGTTAGTGGCCAATATGATGGCCCTAAGTGTGTGGGATATTTTATCCCTGTTATGGAATGTGAAGAGCCTGAGTTAGGCTGGTTAGGAGATAATTGATGGTCTTGGAGTTTGAGCTCTCCCCAGGTTATAGAAGATCCTTAAGTTCGGGTAAAGGTTTTAGGAAGCCCTGGATCCTTAAGTTTGAGAAAATGATTTTGGATAGACCTGGACTGATTGATGCAGGTGCACCAAGCAATGTCAGCTTTGAAGAAGTTGATTTACATTAAAAACCCATCCTACAAGCTCTAATGTCTTGATGGAAAAAAATAAGCCTGTTTTTCAATCCTGAATCTAATTGTACTCCTCCCTACCTTTATACAACAGAAAATAGTATTTTAATTATCTATGGCAGGGGTAGGCAACCTCGGCCCTCCAGCTGTGGTGAAACTACAAATCCCATCATGCCTCTGCCTCTAAGAATTATGCCTCTGATGGTCAGGATCTTGCAATGTCTCATGGCACTTGTGGTTTCACCACAGCTGGAGGGCCAAGGCTGCCTACGCCTGATCTATGGGTTTGCAGTTGTGTTACTATATTTTATTGTTCTTTCTTTCTTTCTTTCTTTCTTTCTTTCTTTCTTTCTTTCTTTCTTTCTTTCTTTCTTTCTTTCTTTCTTTCTTTCTTTCTTTCTTTCTTTCTTTCTTTCTTTCTTTCTTTCTTTTTTTTTCTTTCTTTCTTTCTACCAGTAAGAGGGAGTTGCTTGGTGATTGCACAATTGGCTTGTTAAAAAAAAACTTACATTTGTCCCCTTTCAACTTATAAATGGGGCTGATTTTGTCAGAAATGGCATATATTTGAAATATAGCACTGTAGAGGTAAGCAATAGAAACACTGTAATGTAATGTTTAGACGACTGTGGCAAAGAGGTTCAGTGAGTACTAGTAGTAGTAGTAGATTATCAAATTTAGAAGGGGTTCAGTACTCACTTGCAGGTACATTTTTGGTAAAACCATGATATTTTTTATATGCTATGAATGTATGCTGTTATATGCATAGATAAAGAAGCGTGGTGGTGTTTGAAAAGCTTATTCATGATAAATATATATATATAAATATATATTGGGACATTAAGAAAGGCGAGGTGATTGATGGACGTTATGTTTCACCTCGCATGCGTTCATTTGCAGAGAACTAAGGTGGAATCCGGTCTGGGTTTTACCAGCCACCTTGGCAGGGTTGGTTCCGGACCAGATTTTGCGATCCACTTGTGTCCACCAACAGGTGGTATAAATTAAGCAGGACTAGAGCAAAGGATTGCGCTTGGCCTGGGATTCAGGAAGCCAAAACCTGAGAGAGCTGCTTATGTGAAGTATGCTTTATGAGAGAAAGAAAAGGTTTTGCGTTATCTTTGTTTTGTGGGTGACTGGGAGAAGCCCTTCACCTCCTGTGTTAGGAAACCTGCGATGTTCAGTTAGTGCCTGGATGGCAAGGATTTATTTTCTGTTTTGTTTGTTTAAAATTTCATGCAACCTTTTAAAAAAAAACTGGCTGAAAGTCAGATTTTTTACAGAAAACCCGCTGCTTGGACTACCTTTTCCCCAGGGAAGATGATCCCCGTGAGATGTGAGATAACACCTGACAATATACAGTCCTGCTCATAAGTTTACATACCCTGGCAGAATTTATGAGTTCTTGCCCATTTTTCAGAGACTATGAATGATAACACAAAAACTTTTCTTTCACTCATAGCTAGTGTTTGGCTGAACCATTTATTACCAATCAACTATGTTTACTCTTTTTAAATCATAATCACAACAGAAACTACCCAAATGACCCTGATCAAAAGTTTACATACCCTGGTGATTTTGGCCTGATAGGATGCATACAAATTGACACAAAGGAGTTTGAAGCGCTATTAAAGGTAACCGTCCTCACCTGTGATCTGTTTGCTTGTAATTAGTGTGTGTGTATAAAAGGTCAATGAGTTTCTGGACTCCTGACAGACCCTTGCATCTTTCATCCAGTGCTGCACTGAGGTTTCTGGATTCTGAGTCATGGGGAAAGCAAAAGAATTGTCAAAGGATCTGCGGGAAAAGGTAGTTGAACTGTATAAAACAGAAAAGGGATATAAAGAGATATCTAAGAAATTGAGAATGCCAATCAGCAGTGTTCAAACTCTAATCAAAAAGTGGAAAATGAGGGGTTCTGTTGAAACCAAACCATGGTCAGGTAGACCAACTAAATTTTAGCCACAACTGCCAGGAAAATTGTTCAGGATGCAAAGAAAAACCCACAAATAACTTCAGGTGAAATACAGGACTCTCTGAAAACATGTGGTGTGGCTGTTTCAAGATGCACAATAAGGAGGCACTTGAAGAAAAATGGGCGAGTCGCCAGAAGAAAGCCATTACTACGCAAATGCCACAAAGTATCCCACTTACAATACGCCAAACAGCACAGAGACAAGCCTCAAACCTTCTGGCACAAAGTTATTTGGAGTGATGAGACCAAAATCAAGCTTTTTGGCCACAACCATAAACGCTTCATTGGGGAGAGGAGTCAACAAGGCCTATGATGAAAGGTATACCATTCCTACTGTGAAACACAGAGGTCGATCGCTGATGTTTTGGGGATGTGTGAGCTACAAAGGCGCAGAAAATTTGGTCAAAATTTATGGCAAGATTTTGTAGTATGTTATCAAAAAATACTGGAGGAACATTTACATTCATTAGCCAGGAAGCTGCGCATGGGACGTACTTGGACAACTTCGTCTCATACATGACAATGATCCAAAACACAAGGCCAAGTCGACCTGTCATTGGTTACAGCAGAATAAAGTGAAGGTTCTGGAGTGACCATCTCAGTCTCCTGACCTCAATAACATTGAGCCACTCTGGGGAGATCTCAAGCGTGCAGTTCATGCAAGACAGCCCAAGAATTTACAGGAACTGGAGGCTTTTTGCGAAGAGGAATGGGCAGCTTTACCATCTGAGAAGATAAAGAGCCTCATCCACAAATACCACAAAAGACTTCAAGCTGTCATTGATGTTAAAGGCGGCAATACACGGTATTAAGAACTGAGGTATGTAAACTTTTGATCAGGGTCATTTGGGTAGTTTCTGTTGTCATTGTGATTTAAAAAAAGTAAACAAGGTTGATTGGTAATAAATGGCTTCAGCCAAACACTAACCATGAGTGAAAGAAAAGTTTTTATGTTATTCATATTCTCTGAAAAATCCTGTTCATTAAAAACATCTGGCAGTTCGGATGGGAGTCGAGTGTAAACAGTCATACGGTCCGTTTACATCCAACCACCCATAGAGGAAAGCGGGTTGTGTCTGTGTCCACATATGTATATGTGGACACGGACCAGCCATCTGCCTGCTCAGCGAGGATCAGCGGACAGATTCCCCGTTGAGTAGGTGGACTCCAAGGGATTCTACAGTACACACCTGTACCCTAATCAAGAAAGCATAGGGCCCCCTTTAGACAGAGCGGAATCCATCAAGCAGACCTGTCTACTCAGTGGGGGATCCACATTTTGTCATGTAACAACTAAAATTGTAAATGTATTTTATTGGGATTTTATGTGATAGACCAACACAAAGTGGCACATACTGTAAATGTGAAGTGGAAGGAAAATGATAAATGGTCTTCAAAATGTTTTGCAAATAAATATCTGAAATGTGTGGCGTGAATTTGTATTCAGCCCCCTTTACTCTGATGCCCCTAACTAAAATCTAGTGGAACCAATTGCCTTCTGAAGTCACCTAATTAGTAAATAGAGTCCACCTGTGTGTAATTTAATCTCAATGTAAATACAGCTGGACTGTGAAGCCCTCAGAGGCTTGTTAAAGAACCTTAGTGAACAAACAGCATCATGAAGGCCAAGGAACACACCAGGTCAGGGATAAAGTTGTGGAGAAGTTTAAAGCAGGTTTAGGTTATAAAAATATCCCAAGCTTTGAACATCTCATGGAGCACTGTTCAATCTATCATCCAATAATGGGAAGAGTATGGTGCAACTGCAAACCCTAAAAAGACGTGGCCATCCACCTGAACTGACAGAAGGAGAGCATTAATCAAAGAAGCGGCCATGAGGCCCATGGTAACTCTGGAGAAGTTGCAGAGATCCACAGCTCAAGTGGGAGAATCTGTCCACAGGACAACTATTAGTCGTGTACTCCACAAATCTGGCCTTTATGGAAGAGTGGCGAGAAGAAAGACATTGTTAAAAGAAAGCCCTAAGAAGTCAGTTTGCAGTTTGCTAGGAAGCCATGTGGGGGACACAGCAAACATGTGGGAAAAGGTGCTCTGGTCAGATGAGACCAAAATGAACACTGCACAACACTCTGAACACACCGTCCTCACCGTGAAACATGATGGTAGCAGCATCATGTTATGATGATGCTTTTCTTCAGCAGGGACAGGGAAGCTGGTCACAGTTGATGGGAAGATGGATATAGCCAAATACAGGCCAATCTTAGAAGAAAACCTGTTAGAGTCTGCAAAAGACTTGAGACTGGGGCGGAGGTTCGGCTTCCAGCAGGACAACGACCCTAAACATACAGCCAGAGCTACAATGGAATGGTTTAGATCAAAGCATATGCATGTGTTAGAATGGCCCAGTCAAAGTCCAGACCTAAATGCGATTAAGAATTTGTGGCAAGACTTGAAATTTGCTGTTCATAAATACTCTCCATTAAATCTGACAGAGCTTGTGCTATTTTGCAAAGAAGTATGGGCAAAAATGTCACTCTCTAGATGTGCAAAGCTGGTAGAGACATTCCCAAAAATACTTGCAGCTGTAATTGCAGCAAAAGGTGGTTCTACAAAGTATTGAATCAGGGGGGCTGAATACAAATGCACATCACACTTTTCAGATATTTATTTGTAAAAAAAATTGAAAACCATTTATCATTTCCCTTCCACTTCCCAATTATGTGTCACTTTGTGTTGGTCTATCACATAAAATCCCAATAAAATACATTTACATTTTTGGTTGTTACATGACAAAATATGGATCCCCCGCTGAGCAGGCGGATCCGCTTGACGGATTCCGCTCCATCTAAAGGTTGTAACATGACAAAATGTGGAAAATTTCAAGGCACTATAACAATGCACCTTTAGGATGTAATTTCTGAGACATATACAATTTGCATATAGCTAGTTAGTTTTATTTGAACTATCTTTAAGCACCAGGGACATTGCCAGGGATGGAACTTGAATGTCTTAAAGTATCTTTTACCTGCTAACTGTAAAGAAGATAGTCAAATACAAAGACAAAGCTACACAGTGGTGCAAAGTTAAATACATCTATAAAGTGCATAGGTAAAAATCTCTTAAACTGTTTGTTTCTCCTTAATAACATGTGTTTTGATATGTCACAGTTGGCACCATCATTAAGCTTGTTTCTGAAACAATCATTCACAATGTGTTGTTGTTTAGAATTTACTGTATGCTACTAGCATGGAAAGGATAAACCTGCGAGCAGGCACCATGCCATCTAAATAGATTAGCATGATGCTAGGCAGCCAAGAGATAATGTTTATGCATCCAATGTGTTTACTTGTGGCTTCGTTCCCAGTCTACAATGTCCAAGGCACACTCTGTCCAGAGATAATGTAGCAGCATTTAATAAGCAGATGTCATTTGTAAGCTAGTTTCAGACCAAACCCATGCTTTCAATACCGAGAACATCTTTTGCAATCATTTCTTCAGAAAATCAAAATTCAGAAATATTTTATTGTAGTTGAATGAAAAGTATGCATTTAATTTTCAATTGAATCTGGTTTTGCAGATTTACTAGATCTTGCATCACAATTGCAGTTGAAAAATTATTTTATTTAATTAAACAGGTACCTGAAAAATGAAAATGAAATATTCATTATCTACTACTATTAGGGTTTCTTTCTTTCTTTCTTTCTTTCTTTCTTTCTTTCTTTCTTTCTTTCTTTCTTTCTTTCTTTCTTTCTTTCTTTCTTTCTTTCTTTCTTTCTTTCTTTCTTTCTTTCTTTCTTTCTTTCTTTCTTTCGCATTTTGTTATGTAAGTATTATGTAATTACAAAGTGCTCATGTTAAATCGGAACTTTGGGCACAAAAAATTAAATCTAAATCTATTCCTCAAAAGTCTTAAAATATATAAGCTCACTTTGTGTGAACCAAATGCCTTTACAAATCCAGCTGTTAACTTACATTTTTTAGTGCGCTTTTATATTTTTTGAATGTCTCATTTTATATGACTTGTTTACTTGGTACACTAGATTAATAATAATCTCTGCTAAGTATTGTTGCAAGTACACATGAGCTTTACTAACACATTAGTATAGTTATTTTCTTTGCAGATATTCAATATAATGGCACTCAGAACTGGACAGGATTTTTCAGTAAGGCAGTACAGAATCTATAATAAAGTACAAATATAGCCAATCGTATTCTAGTCCCGTTTATATATTGACTTATTACAGAATACACCAAAGAGACGCAGTACCATATAACAGCCATATAATTCATATGTCATCTGACTTCAGTTAACTGAGCTCTAATTTGATTTCATTGAAGATCATTGTTATTGTAGTTAGCTCTATTATTTTCACTCAAGTATACAGTATCTCACAAAACTGAGTACACCCCTCATATACATATGTTCATATTTTATTATATCTTTTCATGTGACAACACTGAAGAAATGACACTTTGCTACAATGTAAAGTAGTGAGTGTACAGCTTGTATAACAGTGTAAATTTGCTGTCCCCTCAAAATGGCTCAACACACAGCCATTAATGTCTAAACCGCTGGCAACAAAAGTGAGTACACCTCTAAGTGAAAATGTCCAAATTGGCCCCAAAGTGTTAATATTTTGTGTGGCCACCATTATTTTCAGCACTGCCTTAACCCTCTTTGGCATGGAGTTCACCAGAGCTTCACAGGTTGCCACTGGAGTCCTCTTCCACCCCTCCATGATGACATTACGGAGTTGGTGGATGTTAGAGACCTTGCACTTCTCCACCTTCCATTTGAGGATGCCCCACAGATGCTCAATAGGGTTTAGGTCTGGAGACATGCTTGGCCATTCCATCACCTTTATCCTCAGCTTCTTTAGTGAGGCAGGGGTCGTTGTGGAGGTGTGTTCGAAGTCATTATCATGTTGGAATACTGCCCTGCAGCCCAGTCTCCAAAGGGACGGGATCATGCTCTGCTTCAGTATGTGACTTTCCAGTGTCGGCAGCACTCATGCAGCCCCAGACCATGACACTCCCACCACCATGCTTGACTGTAGGCAAGACACACTTGTCTTTGTACTCCTCCCCTGATTGCCGCCAACCACGCTTGACACCATGTGAACCAGATAAGTTTATCTTGGTTTAATCAGACCACAGGACATGGTTCCAGTAATCCATGTCCTTAGTCTGCTTGCCTTCAGCAAACTGTTTGCGGGCTTTCTTGTGCATCATCTTTAGAAGAGGCTTTCTTCTGGGACGACAGCCATGCAGACCAATTTGATGCAGTGTGCAGCGTATGGTCTGAGCACTGACAGGCTGACCTCCCACCCCTTCAACCTCTGCAGCAATGCTGGCAGCACTCATACGTCTATTTCCCAAAGACAACCTCTGAATATGACGCTGAGCACGTGCACTCAACTTCTTTGGTCGACCATGGTGAGGCCTGTCCTGAGTGGAACCTGTCCTATTAAACCGCTGTATGGTCTTGGCCACTGTGCTGCAGCTCAGTTTCAGGGTCTTGGCAATCTTCTTATAGCTTAGGCCATCTTTATGTAGAGCAACAATTCTTTTGTTCAGATCCTCGGAGAGTTATTTGCCATAAGGTGCCATGTTGAACTTCCAGTGACCAGTATGAGAGAGTGAGAGCAATAACCAAATTTAACACACCTGCATCCCCATTCACACCTGAAACCTTGTAACACTAATGAGTCAAATGACACAGGGGAGGGAAAATGGCTAATTGGGCCCAATTTGAACATTTTCACTTAGGGGTGTACTCACTTTTTTTTTCCAGCGGTTTAGACATTAATGGCTGTATGTTAAGTTATTTTGAGGGGACAGCCAATGCACTCTGTTATACAAGCTGTACACTCACTACTTTACATTGTAGCAAAGTGTCATTTCTTCAGTGTTGTCACATGAAAAGATATAGTAAAATATTTACAAAAATGTCAGGGGTGTACTCACTTTTGTGAAATAATGTTAAATATTTTATATATATATATATATATATATATATATATATATATATATATATATAAACATGTAATCAAGTTTGTTATTAGAAAGTTGTATTTTTAAATACAGCACATCTGTCTTTATACACAGTGCTGTCTGTCTTTTTAAAATTGTTCAAAGTGAGATAGAGTAGTCTGATGCTGTTAATTGTCCAATCAATAGACTGGTGTGGGATAATTATCAAGCTTTCTTGTGTACAAACATCACTGACCTGTATGTACTGTTTTACAGGAGTGCCAGGATCACAACACACGCAAACATAATCACAGGTCTTTTGAAAGTTAAAATACTGTATATATAATGATTAACTATTTTTCAGATAGGGATATGCACCCACCAGCATACCTAGACTGACCAGTAAACAACAAGGCTCATGTTGTCCTAAAGCTCAGCAAGCAATTTCCTGCTACTGACTAGCATAATATCTGTAGAAATGATACCCCTCTATGATCTACAAGGATTTGTGGAAATTAGTACCATCTATGTAAATAATACATAAATACCTGAAGCCATATTTCATAGCCTGTCATGCTTACTACAGGCACTGTGTACTTCAGCTTATATTATCTCCCTCTATTCCTTCCTCTCTAAGTCTAAGTGTTTGATTTGTGTTATAAACCTCTATCATATTCCCTGAAACTGTTTCCAATTTTCTGAATGAGTCAAGCAAATAAAAGGTAAAAATATATAGTCAACCTATAAACTTGATTCAAAATGACACAATTTTAATGGACCAATTGTATATTTCCCATGCAATAGAGATGCTGGTTTAAATGCCACATCACTTTCCTTTTCCATATAAATTTTATCCATGAATTCATATAGCTCAAAATTTTTTAATTTAAAATCCATTTTATAATGACAATAATGCATCTGGCAGGTTTATATTTCTGTCAGGGGGTTTAAAAAATTGTACGTCTCAGTTTGTGTAAAACACACACAAAAAAACAAAGGTCAAAACTTTTAAAATGTCACTTCTTCTGCAGTTTTGCATAGAAAATGCATTGAGCCCGTAGGAGGGCTACTTGGCCATAGAAACAGGCTGTAAGAAAAGAATGTAATCCTGCTGGTGTGGTTTCCACTTCCTCTGGCAGCTGCAGGCTGAGCAGAAAAGCACAGTGTGAGCCTATTGTTACCCCAGCTGGGTAATAGTTTTCTTATTTTACAGTCAGCAGCCAAGGGGGGTTGGGGTGTTGCAATAAAGTGCCTTCCAATAATGCACATAGGAACAGATCACTTTCTGTTCCAGAACGATAATCAGGGATCCATGAATCTTTCATTTCATGTGGATCTACTGTCATGGTAATTAAATACTTTGGAGGAATGGATACTTATTTTCCAAGCAAACTTACACTAGGTGGAAATATCACATCGTCTTATGCAAATTTCTGATTTCTTTGTTTTGTTTGGAATATTAATACAGTAGAATAAAAAAGACATTGTGCTTTTAATTCCAATCTTACAAATATAATTCAAAGTGTGAAATTATTTCATTACAACATGTGGCCTGTAAAAGCCCTAAAAGTAATATACTTATAAGTTCATATATTTATATGTAATTCTTTTTTAATAAAATTATAAAATAAGGCATAATGTAACCTTTCTTTTGCAATGAACTTATTTGCTTCCTTTCGGTCTGTAAAATATACTACAAAAATACTGGCCAGAAATCTTGTCAGCTGACAAATTTGTGTGCTGTCTGCTGAATCATATCAGTTAGCATAGTTGCTAGCTGTCTGTGTGAGAGATGAGGGTAAGGTGGGCCAAAATAAATGTAGCGGTGCCCCCCGTAGGAGCCGCTGAGTGTAGTGGCCCACCTGTCACCCTGCCCAGCCCGGCATTCACTTCCCAGTCACTTTTGAGACAATGAGCAGTCCATGTGATTGTTTTGTATTTTTATCGAGGGATTTGAACTTGGATAGGGTTAGGAATATATGAGATGCCCAGTAGAACAAACAATTGGTTGATTGTATATCAATCAGTTGGGACAACTATACACACTTAACTCCAGTCTTCTCCTGCTTGCAGACTGTTACTCTCACGCGCTCTCTTGCACAACTCTTTACTCCAGGCACACCTAGCACATGGTTAGGCCCAACTCTGACTCAGTCAGGCCTCAGCAACTGCCTTTTCCAGGCAGGGAACACGGGTACGTATTAATGTAGCAAAAATTGTAAATACAAAGTCTTTAGTGCTAGCTGTCCTATGGTGGACTACTGCTCCCAGTAAGTTCTCTTCAGGCCCTGCCAGCCCTCCTGGCTGCAGCTGCCCGACTCCACTGCCCATGACATTGCAAACCTCACTGGTTCCACACCCAGCTCTGACTGTTTCCTCTCAGTCCTCTCTGGTAGGGATGAGCCGAACACTACCCTGTTCGGTTTGCACCAAAACTTGCAAACAGGCAAAAAATTTGTTCGAACACGCGAACACCGTTAAAGTCTGTGGGACTTGAACATGAATAATCAAAAGTGCTAATTTTAAAGGCTTGTATGCAAGTTATTGTCATAAAAAGTGTTTGGGGACCTGGGTCCTGCCCCAGGGGACATGGATCAATGCAAAAAAAAGTTTTAAAAACGACCGTTTTTTCGGGAGCAGTCATTTTAATAATGCTTAAAGTGAAACAATAAAAGTGTAATATTTCTTTAAATTTCGTACCTGGGGGGTGTCTATAGTAAGCCTGTAAAGGGGCGCATTTCCCATGTTTAGAACAGTCTGACAGCAAAATGACATTTCAAAGGAAAAAAAGTCATTTAAAACTACTCGTGGCTATTAATGAATTGCCGGTCCGACAATACACATAAAAGTTCATTGATAAAAACGGCATGGAAATTCCCCACAGTGGAACCCCGAACCAAATTTAAAAAAAAAAAATGATGTGGGGGTCCCCCTAAATTCCATACCAGGCCCTTCAGGTATGGTATGGATATTAAGGGGAACCCCTTCCAAAATTTAAAAAAAAAATGACATGGGGTCCCCCTGAAAATCCATACCAGACCCTTATCCGAGCATGCAACCTGGCAGGCCGCAGGAAAAGAGGGGGGACGAGAGAGCAGCCCCCCCTCCTGAACCATCGTACCATGCCACATGCCCTCAACATTGGGAGGGTGCTTTGGGGTAGCCCCCCAAAACACCTTGTCCCCATGTTGATGGGGACAAGGGCCTCATCCCCACAACCCTTGCCCGGTGGTTGTGGGGGTCTGCAGGTGGGGGCTTATCGGAATCTGGAAGCCCCCTTTAACAAGGGGACCCCCAGATCCCGGCCCCCCCTGTGTGAAATGGTAAGGGGGAAACCATTTCACAAAAAAACTGTCAAAAATGTTAAAAATGACAAGAGGCAGTTTTTGACAATTCCTTTATTTAAATGCTTCTTCTATCGTCTATCTTCCCTCGGTTTCTTCCTCCATCTTATTCTTTTTCTGGTTCTTCTGGTTCTTCCTCCGGTGTTCCCGTCCGGCATCTTCCTCCGCGGCGTCTTCTTCCCTTCTTCTCCTCGGGCCGCTCCACATCCATGATGGCATGGAGGGAGGCTCCCGCTGTGTGACGCTTCTCCTCTTCTGACGGTTCTTAAATAACGGGGGGCGGGGCCACCTGGTGACCCTGCCCCCTCTGATGCACGGGGACTTGACGGGGACTTTCCTGTGGCATTCCCGTGACTTCAGAGGGGGCGGCGTCACCCATTACGTAACCCTGCCCCTTTTGACGTCACAGGGAATGCCACAAGGATGTCCCCATCAAGTCCCCGTGCGTCAGAGGGGGGCGGGGTCACTGGGTGGCCCCGCCCCTCATTATTTAAGAACCATCAGAAGAGGAGAAGCGTCACACAGCGGGATCCTCCCTCTATGCCATCATGGATGCGGAGCGGCCCGAGGAGAAGAAGGGAAAAAGACGCCGCGGAGGAAGATGCCGGACGAGAACACCGGAGGAAGAACCAGAAGAACCAGAAGAACCAGAAGGAGAAGAAGATAGAGGAAGAAACCGAAGGAAGATAAAAGATGGAAGATTGAAGAAAGAAGAAGCATTTAAATAAAGGAATTGTTAAAAACTGTCTCTTGTTATTTTTAACATTTTTGACAGTTTTTTTGTGAAATGGTAGGGGTACTTTTGTACCCCCTTACCATTTCACAGAGGGGGGAGGGCCGGGATCTAGGGGTCCTTGTTAAAGGGGGCTTCCAGATTCCGATAAGCCCCCCACCCACAGACCCCCACAACCAACGGGCAAGGGTTGTGGGGATGAGGCCCTTGTCCCCATCAACATGGGGACAAGGTGTTTTGGGGGGCTAACCCAAAGCACCCTCCCAATGTTGAGGGCATGTGGCCTGGTACGGTTCAGGAGGGGGGTCGCTCTCTTGTCCCCCCCTCTTTTCCTGTGGCCTGCCAGGTTGCGTGCTCAGATAAGGGTCTGGTATGGATTTTGAGGGGGACCCCACGCCATTTTTTTTTTACATTTTGGTCAGGGTTCCCCTTAATATCCATACCAGACCTGAAAGGCCTGGTATGGAATTTAGGGGGACCCCCCACGTCATTTTTTTTTAAAATTTTGGTTCGTGGTTCCCCTGTGGGGAATTCCCATGCCGTTTTTATCAATTAACTTTAATGTGTATTGTCGGACCGGCAATTCATTAATAGCCGCGAGTAGTTTTAAATGACTTTTTTTCCTTTGAAATGTCATTTTGCTGTCAGACTGTACTAAACACGGGAAACATGTGCCCCTTTACAGGCTTACTATAGACACCCCCCAGGTACGAAATTTAAAGGAATATTACACTTTTATTGTTTCACTTTAAGCATTATTAACCACTTCAGCCCCGGAAGGTTTTACCCCCTTCCTGACCAGAGCACTTTTTACAATTCGGCACTGCGTCGCTTTAACTGCTAATTGCGCGGTCATGCAATGCTGTACCCAAACGAAATTTGCGTCCTTTTCTTCCCACAAATAGAGCTTTCTTTTGATGGTATTTGATCACCTCTGCCGTTTTTATTTTTTGCGCTATACGCGGAAAAAGACCGAAAATTTTGAAAAAAAATGATATTTTCTACTTTTTGTTCTAAAAAAAATCCAATAAACTCAATTTTAGTCATACATTTAGGCCAAAATGTATTCGGCCACATGTCTTTGGTAAAAAAAATGTCAATAAGTGTATATTTATTGGTTTGCGCAAAAGTTATAGCGTCTACAAACTAGGGTACATTTTCTGGAATTTACACAGCCTTTAATTTATGACTGCCTATGTCGTTTCTTGAGGTGCTAAAATGGCAGGGCAGTACAAAACCCCCACAAATGACCCCATTTTGGAAAGTAGACACCCCAAGGAATTTGCTGAGAGGCATGTTGAGCCCATTGAATATTCGTTTTTTTTGTCCCAAGTGATTGAATAATGACAAAAAAAAAAAAAAAAAAAAAAAATTACAAAAAGTTGTCACTAAATGATATATTGCTCACACAGGCCATGGGCATATGTGGAATTGCACCCCAAAATACATTTAGCTGCTTCTCCTGAGTACGGGGATACCACATGTGTGGGACTTTTTGGGAGCCTAGCCGCGTACGGGACCCCGAAAACCAAGCACCGCCTTCAGGATTTCTAAGGGCGTACATTTTTGATTTTACTCCTCACTACCTATCACAGTTTTGAAGGCCATAAAATGCCCAGATGACATAAAACCCCCCCAAATGACCCCATTTTGGAAAGTAGACACCCCAAGCTATTTGCTTTGAGGCATGTTGAGTCCATGGAATGTTTTATATTTTGACACAAGTTGCGGGAAAGTGACAAATTTTTTTTTTTTTTTTGCACAAAGTTGTCACTAAATGATATATTGCTCACACAGGCCATGGGCATATGTGGAATTGCACCCCAAAATACATTTAGCTGCTTCTCCTGAGTACGGGGATACCACATGTGTGGGACTTTTTAGGAGCCTAGCCGCGTACGGGACCCCGAAAACCAAGCACCGCCTTCAGGATTTCTAAGGGCGTACATTTTTGATTTTACTCCTCACTGCCTATCACAGTTTCGGAGGCCATGGAATGCCCAGGTGGCACAAAACCCCCCCAAATGACCCCATTTTGGAAAGTAGACACCCCAAGCTATTTGCTGAGAGGCATGGTGAGTATTTTGCAGCTCTCATTTGTTTTTGAAAATAAAGAAAGACGAGAAAAAAAAATTTTTTTTTTCTTTTTTCAATTTTCAAAACTTTGTGACAAAAAGTGAGGTCTGCAAAATACTCACTATACCTCTCATCAAATAGCTTGGGGTGTCTACTTTCCAAAATGGGGTCATTTGGGGGGGTTTTGTGCCACCTGGGCATTCCATGGCCTCCGAAACTGTGATAGGCAGTGAAGAGTGAAATCAAAAATTTACGGCCTTAGAAAGCCTGAAGGCGGTGCTTGGTTTTCGGGGTCCCGTACGCGGCTAGGCTCCCAAAAAGTCCCACACATGTGGTATCCCCGTACTCAGGAGAAGCAACAGAATGTATTTTGGGGTGTAATTTCACATATTCCCATGGCATGTTTGAGCAATATATCATTTAGTGACAACTTTGCGCAAAAAAAAATAAAAAAAATAAAAAATTGTCTCTTTCCCGCAACTTGTGTCACAATATAAATTATTCCATGGACTCAACATGACTCTCAGCAAATAGCTTGGGGTGTCTACTTTCCAAAATGGGGTCATTTGGGGGGGGTTTGAACTGTCCTGGCATTTTATGCACAACATCTAGAAGCTTATGTCACACATCACCCACTCTTCTAACCACTTGAAGACAAAGCCCTTTCTGACACTTATTGTTTACATAAAAAAATAATTTTTTTTGCAAGAAAATTACTTTGAACCCCCAAACATTATATATTTTTTTTAAAGCAAATGCCCTACAGATTAAAATGGTGGGTGTTTCATTTTTTTTTTTCACACAGTATTTGCGCAGCGATTTTTCAAACGCATTTTTTGGGGAAAAAACACACTTTTTTACATTGTAATGCACTAAAACACACTATATTGCCCAAATGTTTGATGAGATAAAAAAGATGATCTTAGGCCGAGTACATGGATACCAAACATGACATGCTTTAAAATTGCGCACAAACGTGCAGTGGCGACAAACTAAATACATTTTTAAAAGACTTTAAAAGCCTTTACAGGTTACCACTTTAGATTTACAGAGGAGGTCTACTGCTAAACTTACTGCCCTCGATCTGACCTTCGCGGCGATACCTCACATGCATGGTGCAATTGCTGTTTACATTTGACGCCAGACCAACGCTTGCGTTCACCTTAGCGCGAGAGCAGGGGGGACAGGGGTGCTTTTTTTTTTTTTTTTTTTTTTCTTTATTATTATTATTTTTTTATCTTATTTTTAAACTGTTCCTTTCATTTTTTTTTTTTTTTAAATCATTTTTATTGTTATCTCAGGGAATGTAAATATCCCCTATGATAGCAATAGGTAGTGACAGGTACTCTTTTTTGCAAAAATTGGGGTCTATTAGACCCTAGATTTCTCCTCTGCCCTCAAAGCATCTGATCACACCAAGATCGGTGTGATAAAATGCTTTCCCAATTTCCCAATGGCGCTGTTTACATCCGGCGAAATCTACGTCATAAAATGCTCGTAGCTTCCGGTTTCTTAGGTCATAGAGATGTTTGGAGCCACTCTGGTCTCTGATCAGCTCTATGGTCAGCTGGCTGAATCACCGGCTGCATTTTCAGGTTCCCTGTTGAGACAGGAGAGCCAGAGAAAAACACGGAAGATGTTGGGGGGGGGGGGGCATTCCCTCCCACTGCTTGTAAAAGCAGTCTAGAGGCTAATTAGCCACTAGGATTGCTTTTACATGAAAGCCGACCGCTGGCTGAAAAGAATGATACCAAGATGATATCTAAACCTGCAGGCATCATTCTGGTATAACCACTCAAAGTCGTGAATGGCGTACCTGAAGACAAAAAAATGGTTAACAATAAAGCACAGTAAACGGTAAGGTATAAAAAATTGCATACCTGAAAAGCAAACATGATAAAACATAATAACAATAAAACATTGCAGAATAGAATACAGTAAAAAAGAGCAGAACAATAGAGAGAGAATAGCGAGAGAGAGAACAATAAAACGACAACTATTTTTATTTTATATTTTTGTTTGTGTTTTTTTTTTTTTACACTTTTTTTTGTAACTAACTTTTATAACTGTAACCGGTTCCAGGTTCGGGTCTCTCAAAATGCGATGGCATCTCGGGAGACCCTGTGAAAGTGTGCCTAGTCTGTGGAATGCTGTACCCTACGCTAATACTCAACTAGTGCATGGTAGCGTTCAAAACATTCACCAATGCAAAGACCAGGATTGTCAGGACAGGAGGGACAATAATAGCGGGTGTCACGCCTATATCCACGCTTGCTGCAGACACGACATCTTTTTTGGGGGGTTCGTTGGGTAGGGGTACTCGGGAGGACATAAAGAAAATGCCTCTCATGCAGCCGACTGCATTTGGTTGGGGATGTGAATGGGGGAAGTACGGGCGCTGCAGAAGTGGTGGGTTCACAATTAGGATTGGCGAATGCAGCAGGAAGGGCACTATGGGCACGACGGGCCTGTGTTTGTCTTTTTGGTGGCAGCGGGACACTACTTGTGCTTGCCACCTCACCAGCTTGAACTGCACTTATGGGACTCGCCACGTCACCACGTGTTACTGCAGTGCTGGTTTGACTACGACCGGGGTGTACTAGGCCGCTGGCGCTTGCCAGTTCACCAAAACGCTACAAAAAAAACTGTTAGCGATCGCAGGGATCAGGTCTGACTCTGCGAACGCTGCAGTTATGCGTTTAGTGTTTTGTAAGTGACAGTGATCGATCGATACTGCACTTGGGTGGGCTGGGCCGGGCCGGGCGGAGGGGCAAAACGCAGGTGCTAGCAGGTATCTGGGCTGATCCCGCTAACACTGCGTTTTTGGGAACCCTAAACTGCTGGGGACACTAGTATAGATCTAATCGGATCAGATATTGATCCGATCAGATACTATACCACTAAGGGAGGCGTATGCTGCGTGCGTGGGTGTTAGCGGTACTGGCGCTAATCTGACGCTGCCTGGGGCTGGTGCTTGCCAGTTCACCAAAACGCTACCAAAAAAACTGTTAGCGATCGCAGGGATCAGGCCTGACTCTGCGAACGCTGCAGTTATGCGTTTAGTGTTTTGTAAGTGACAGTGATCGATCGATACTGCACTTGGGTGGGCTGGGCTGGGCTGGGCGGAGGGGCAAAACGCAGGTGCTAGCAGGTATCTGGGCTGATCCCGCTAACACTGCGTTTTCGGGAACCCTAAACTGCTGGGGACGCTAGTATAGATCTGATCGGATCAGATATTGATCCGATCAGATACTATACCACTAAGGGAGGTGTACGGTGCGTGCGTGGGTGTTAGAGGTACTGGCGCTAATCTGACGCTGCCTGGGGCTGGTGCTTGCCAGCTCACCAAAACGCTACCAAGAAAACTGTTAGCGATCGCAGGGATCAGGCCTGACTCTGCGAACGCTGCAGTTATGCGTTTAGTGTTTTGTAAGTGACAGTGATCGATCGATACTGCACTTGGGTGGGCTGGGCTGGGCTGGGCGGAGGGGCAAAACGCAGGTGCTAGCAGGTATCTGGGCTGATCCCGCTAACACTGCGTTTTTGGAAACCCTAAACTGCTGGGGACGCTAGTATAGATCTGATCGGATCAGATATTGATGCGTTCAGATACTATACCACTAAGGGAGGCGTATGCTGCGTGCGTGGGTGTTCGCGGTACTGGCGCTAATCTGACGCTGCCTGGGGCGACGCATATCACCGCCGGGCGATCGGGGGGCTAAACCTTTATTCGGTAATAAACGGCGGGTGCCCTGACACTATAAAAAATAAACGAACTAACCAGCGTCAACCGTAACGGTTATACGGTGATCAGTGGTGAAAGGGTTAACTAGGGGGCAATCAAGGGGTTAAAACATTTATTAGGAAGTATATGGGGGTCCCTGACGCTATAAAACGCTGACGGCGAACCTAAATATTTACCTCACTAACTAGCGTCACCAGCGACACTAATACAGCGATCAGAAAAATGATCGCTTAGCGACACTGGTGACAGGGGGTGATCAAGGGGTTAAAACTTTATTAGGGGGGGTTAGGGGGGTATCCTAGACCTAAAGGGGGGTAATACTCACTGCCCTAACACTAACTGTCACAAACTGACACTATGCAGTAATCAGAAAAAAAAAAAAAAAAATACTGCTAATGTCAGTTTGTGACGGGGGGGGGGGATCGGGGGGCGATCGGGGGGGGATCGGGGGTGTAAGGTATGCCTGGCATGTTCTACTGTGTGTGTGTGTGTTTTGTGCACTCACTTGTCTTCTCTCCTCGGCGCTGGAACGGAAACTGCCAGACCGAGGAGAGATGACATCACATCCTCTGCCTGTGTGAAACGACACACAGGCAGAGGAGGATTCCCATTGGCTGGGAGCGATCGCGAGGGGGGGGCCACGATCGGATGGTCTCCCCCTCGCCTCCCGACGCTCCCAGTCAAATGCCGACCGCCGATGGCACCGGGGGGGGGTCCGATCGGACCCCCCGCCCGCGGGAGGCAGATCACGTATGGGTACGTGATTTTGCCTGCCCGTGCCATTCTGCCGCAGTATATATGCGGTAGGCGGTCGGCAAGTGGTTAAAATCACTGCTCCCGAAAAAACTGATGTTTTTAAAACTTTTTTTTGCATTGATCCTTGTCCACTGGGGCAGGACCCAGGTCCCCAAACACTTTTTATGACAATACCATACATATAAGCCTTTAAAATTAGCACTTTTGATTGCTCCCATAGACTTTTAAAGGGTGTTCCGCGGCTTTCGAATTTGCCGCAAACACCCCATATTGTTCGATGTTCGGCGAACTGGCGAACAGCCGATGTTTGAGTCGCACATGAGTTGGACTCGAACTCGAAGCTCATCCCTACTCTCTGGCATGCCTCTCCAGTCCTCCCAACTGCCCATGTCACTCACCAACCCTCCTGGCTGCAAGCCGGTGGTTCCCTGCTGAAGACTTGCCTGGCAGTACTAGCTCCCTCTGTCCTCTAGAAGCAAGAGGGAGGTAACCGTGGAGTGATGCTGTCTGTGAGCCACTCCCAGCCCACACAGATCAAAACAAACAGGCCTAGCTTCCAGCTAGGCCCGCTTAAATTTACCCGCACTGCAAAAATCCTCACCTCTAGCATCTACCTATATAGAGGGTGCTACATAAATTAAAAAAAGCCCCCATAAAATAATCCTGTAAAGCACAATTTTGTTGTGAAAGTAGTTAAAAAAAATCAAACAGGTACATCCCATTATTTTAGTACGAATACCAGTCTATTTATGCCTTCATGAATATTACAACTGGATGTTCTCCTGTACCTTTGACATCTCAAAAAAGTCATAGACCCTCACAAGCCAGACAAGGTTTGTATATGAGGATGAAGTCATTGACTGGTCATTGTAGAGAAAGGGTGGAGACCAAATTGTTTAATTCCCTGTGAACAGCTGGATTTGCGACTAAACGTCATTTAATAATCTCTTGGTTTAAGAAAGCAGAATTGTACAGGACATGATTTTATGTATTACTTCCTAGAAAAGTGGAATGTTCTGAAAACAGCATCCATCTTCCATGGGTATTTCTCTGGCTCACCCTCTGCATCTTGTTACTGGTTGGTAGAGGATGTGTGAGGAGATGGACTAGATCATAAAGCTGCTTGCCGTTTCTTTGATAATTTGTCCTACCTTTTCTTGGGTACAAAAACCCATGGTACATTTTTAAGATCTCATGAAGCTATCCAGATCTCTATTGCATATGTTGTAAATAGCCACAGGTTGCTTTATACAGCTGTAGTCAGTTTCAGCAATTGTGCTATAGCAACTACAAAACTACAAAAATTGAGATACTAACCCTTAGCATCCCCTTAAGCAGCAGTGCCAGCCCAGAAACAATATTGATATATGCAGTAACAGTCACAGACTCAATTTGCAATCATGGCAGAGAGGAGACTACTCTACTTATCTTCTGTCCGCAGAGCAATCCCACAGCTCCCTGCGGCTTCGACAATTAAACTATAGTCCTGGCATCTGCCAGGCCAGAGCAGGCTGCTAGGGCTCAGGGCTGTCCCTGGTGGATTGATATGCCAGTCTTAATGTCAATGTTGGTTACTTGAAGGAAGTAGAAGGAAGTGCTTGTCGAGTAGGCAAAACTAATGAACACCAGAGATGGGGATCATTATTATTTGATTCTGGACTCTGGAGGTCATTGTTGTCGGGTGCTGGGGGGTCAATATTTTTTCATGCTGGGGTCATTGTTGTCTGATTCTGGGGGTCCTTTTTGTCTGGTACTGGGGGGGGGGATTTTTGTCTGGTGCTGATTTAGGAAGGTAAACTATCTGTTCCTGGGGGGTTATTATTTTTTAGTGCTGGGGGTCATCATTTTCTGGTGCTGGGAGCTATTGTTTGCCCTGACACTTGATGGGGGTTATGATTGCTGGCCTTGAGACTTGCTCATGGATATTATTGCTGGCCCTGACATATTCTGGAGATGTTTGCTTGAAGTTATTTGCTGGCTCCAAAACATTCTGCAGGCTGTTGCTGGGGTTATTGCTGGCCCTGATAAATGCTGTGGGTTTTCTTTTCTGGCACTGACACAAATACTTAGTTATAATTGCTTCCACTGACACCAACAGTGAGGCTTATTTTACTCCCATATTCTCTTCAGTGTACCCCTATGCCCTATTTTGTATGAGCCATAGCAAAGGGAGAAAGACAGTACACTACAAGCTAAACACCATAAAGTAACACCTACTTTATTGAGCATGCCCACTTTTGGCCATGTCCACAAGTGTACCACATGCACCATATTGTTCCTTGAAATCCCTTTATAGGTCTCAGTACTAATTATTTTTGATTATTGACAACTATGGTTTATTTTTATGCCCACTGATACCAGTTATACAATTTATTTTTGCATTTGCTGACCAAGAACACTTAAACATACTTCTGTAGGCTTCAATGTACTTAAAAGGACCCACAGTCTGTGTTATTATTACACTGTAAATGTTTACTATAGATCATTGCATTTCCTGGTTAAACACTTCTCATTACTCATCAAACTGAACTTTTTAGACTGAACCTTGGCTGTTTGGACATTCAGAAGAATGCCTAAACATTTACCGTACCTATTCAGTGGTGATAGAATATTATGTATAATAGTGTTATTACTACTGCTATTATACATGGCAGCTTCCTACTGTCAAGGGTTGTTAAGTATGCTGGCAGGTGCAGGCACTACTGTGTTCTTAACAACCAGTGATGTTACTGGTCTTGTTGACTTACATGTTCAGGAGTCCCCGCCCATGTAAGCAAAAGAATGTAGACAGTTGGAAAAAAGCAGAGTGTGGGTTCAACCTATAATTCATACCAGGCCCTTCAGAAATTTTAAGGGGAACTCATGCAAAGAAAATGGCATAAGTTAACTCCCAAAGTTAGGCCCTGTGGGTCTAGCATAAATTTTAAGGGATTTTCTAAAAGAGAAAATTTGCGCTAGGTATAAAGTGAGGGATGTGAGTCAATAAAACTTAATTTTTGTATTCAAGTGTGCAAAATTAATAATAGTGAACCTGTGCGGAAATATCCTGCGGCTATGCGCTATAACCCTGATAGGGGGCACCACTAAGAATGTATACAAAGAGCGCAGCGCTGGATTTAAATATACAGTGAAAAATAAAACAGCAAAATTATTTGTTCAAATAAAAACTGTGCATATTAATCTTCAAATAATGTCCATAGAAATGCAAAAATATAAGTGATTAAATGTCCGTGAAGCACAAAGAACCAATCTGGATGTCTAACTTCCACCGCTGTGAGGCCCGTCACCAGAAGAATTAAAGGCTTACCAGACCGCCTTTTTTAAAAGGCATGAATCAATCGCCACCATGGATACTGTCCCTCTCCTGGCTGGATCCTGCTGTGAGGCACCGGATGGTTGATCCCAAATCTGTCAGCCGTGAAGGAGCGCCAATCTCAGTAGCAATCTCAATAGCGTGAGTATCCGAAAAAAAGGGGAGAAATGCTCCAATGGTGTAGTAAATTAATGGTTCCTTTTATTAAAAAAGCCTAAAAGGCGTTTACCAGTACAGCAATCCTTGCAAGGAGTAATAAAAACAAATCCGATAGATAATGAAAGTACGCGCATGCGCAGTCCGTGCGTACGTGTCTACCCTACGGCCGTTTCGTCAGAAATGACATCATCAGGGGCCCCTGATGATGTCATTTCTGACGAAACGGCCGTAGGGTAGACACGTACGCACGGACTGCGCATGCGCGTACTTTCATTATCTATCGGATTTGTTTTTATTACTCCTTGCAAGGATTGCTGTACTGGTAAACGCCTTTTAGGCTTTTTTAATAAAAGGAACCATTAATTTACTACACCATTGGAGCATTTCTCCCCTTTTTTTCGGATACTCACGCTATTGAGATTGCTACTGAGATTGGCGCTCCTTCACGGCTGACAGATTTGGGATCAACCATCCGGTGCCTCACAGCAGGATCCAGCCAGGAGAGGGACAGTATCCATGGTGGCGATTGATTCATGCCTTTTAAAAAAGGCGGTCTGGTAAGCCTTTAATTCTTCTGGTGACGGGCCTCACAGCGGTGGAAGTTAGACATCCAGATTGGTTCTTTGTGCTTCACGGACATTTAATCACTTATATTTTTGCATTTCTATGGACATTATTTGAAGATTAATATGCACAGTTTTTATTTGAACAAATAATTTTGCTGTTTTATTTTTCACTGTATATTTAAATCCAGCGCTGCGCTCTTTGTATACATAAATTTTAAGGGAGAATGGCACAAAAATGTTTTAAAAAAATGTGGGATCTCCCACAAAAATCCACACACGACCCATATCTGAGCGCACACCCTGGCAGGTCAGGAATGTGGAGGTCCGCAGTGCATCCCCCAGAAGGATACCAGGCAATATGCCCTCAACATTAACTACAGTATATCAGACCCTCATTTAGGATAAGGGTCTGGTAAAAATCAAGGGAATCCCTGACCACGTTGTTTAAGTTCAGGACAAAGTGGTTAAGAGCTGCACTTTTGGCGGGAAATTACTTTTTTGTTTGTAAATGTCAGTGTTGCTGTAGTAGGTTATATATATCACACGGATGCACCACTTCAGACAGGGTCAGCACATCCTCCAGGCATGTTATTTAAAGGACTTTGCATTTCTAATGTTTCATTTTAAGCATTTTCAAATCTTTCAAATCATTTCCCTGCCTAGCATAATTAAAAAAAAAAAAAAATACGTCTCCCAGGTTAGTATCCTGCCACCCATATTATTTGTTTGTCAATTTCTAGCATATTAGCCTAGAAAATGACCATTACTGTTTTTAAATATTCAGATACTTTTGATTTCAGTGGGGTCCAGAATTGGCACCCAAACTTTTTTCATGGGATTAATCTGCTCTGAATCAAACCCTGGTACATTCAGCTCATCACTACCCATCACTACTCATTATGCTATGACTATTTTTTTTATAATGCAGGATTCAGATTTGAGGACTTCGCTCCCCCACCATTATGCCCAGCCCCTGCGCAGAGGTCTCCAAAAAATTTCTGGAGCAGCCCCTGTCTGTAATATATATTGCTACCGAGAATTGCTATGTTTTGCTGATTTGTAGGTTTATTATTTTCATATTTTTCTCTATGATTCTCATTTTAGGCCTTTTTCCAAATTATACACGTTGTTTTTAAAAACTAATAGGCAAGCTATAGGTTTCAGATTGCTTTTAAGAGTAAATGAGGGCTAACACTGTTTAGCGGGGTGTTTGTTTTATTTGGCCTTGAAAGGAAATAGCATTAAAATGGAATTCCACCCAAAAGTGGAACTTCCGCTTTAAGGACTCCTCACCCCCTGACATGCCACATTTGACATGTCATTTTTATTTTTTTTTTGGGGGGGGGGGACTGGTACCTAGTTTTGACAGGTACCCATCTCCCACTTCTGCTCTCGCCGCCTAGGCGACTTGAGCGGAGGTTCTCCTCTCCCCCTCCCTCCCTGCAATCTTCTGGGACACGTCACAGGTCCCAGAAGATTGCCTGGCCATTCAGGATGTGCAGCGTGACTTGCCTATGAGCACCTGGCTATGAAGCCGCAAGCTGTCACAGCCAGTTGCCCAAACTAGTTATGTCAGCGCTGGGGAGAGAACCGAGGCTTTGGGCGGCCACATCGCTGGATCATGGGACAGTGAGTGTGTGTTACACTTTTTGTAGCTGCTGACTTTTAATAAACACAGAAACGGCTGGAACTCCGCTTTAAAGGAAACACTTTTTCATGGAATACAAACTGCTAATATTTACTGCACAGTACAAATAGTAAACTACAGCCAATCAGAACTCAACTTTTACTGGCCTGCATGGAAAAAAAAAGATTTTTTGTGATAACATTAAAAAAACAGATACTTTGGCACCTGTTTTAAGACTGGGTACACACGGACTGAGTATCAGCTAGTCTCGGCTGTATTAGCAGGAACCGTCCAACATTCAGTCAGTGTGTAGAGGTGTCTTTCTGACAGAGGCCGGTCTAGCGACTGGCTTTTATCAAAGGGACATGCTGGAAAACCAGCATATGATCGGCGCTCACAGCCAATGGCTGTGAGCACTAATCAGTGTGCTCTGGCGGGGGGGCAGTCACAAAGGCAAAATGGGGGGAGATCATCGCACTAACATTGCATGTGTTAGTATGGCAACCTGTCACTTTTTTTCTGTTAAGCCCACTGGGTTGAATGAAAATAAACTTTGTGTGTACCAGGCTTTAGGGCTCATTCCCACCAGCAAGTCAAGCTGAACACATGACTACTGATGTGCACTGGAAGACACAGTGTGGAAGCATTGGTTTCAGCACATCACCCTGCTTCCTTCCTTTCACAGAAAGGTTACAATTGACATTTTTAATACAGTTCTATTCACTGCTGCAGAATTTTGATGCGGTGGTTCACATTGCAGCCTTTCTGCACTGAAAAAAAAAAGTACTGCATGTTTTTTCAGCACATACCACAGCAACAGTAGGGCTGTGGTGCAGAGCTCACAGCATAAAAAGCAATACATTTTGCCTTGTTTATGCATTGGGGCTGCATTGGAGGCCCCAAGGCATCTGGTTTGAATGAGGCCTGACTCAATTATTTGCAGGTTAAAAGGATGAGCTTCAATCTGCATATGATGTCAGTTAACCGCTTCCTCACGCAGATATACGGCGGCAGAAGGACACATAGAGGCAGATTAACGTACCTGTACATTGCCCTTTAAGAGGCCGGTCCCGCAGACTTGATGTCTGCAGGGATACCCGCGATCGTCTCACGGTGAGGAAGAACGGGGAATTGCTAATGTAAACAAGCATTTCCCCGTTCTGCCTAATGACACTGACACTGAGAACAGCTCCCTGTAATCGGGAGCGGTGATCGGTGTCGTGTCACACACAGCCCCCCCCCACAGTTAGAATCACTCCCTAGGACACACTAAACCCCTACAGTGCCACCTAGTGGTTAACCCCTTCACTGCCAGTCACATTTACACATTAATCAATGAATTTTTAATCGCACTGATCGATGTATAAATGTGAATGGTCCCAAAATAGTGCCAAAAGTGTCCGATCTGTCCGCCATAATGTCGCAGTCATGATAAAAATCACTGATCGCCTCCATTACTAGTAAAAAAAAAATTATTATTAAAAATGCCATAAAACTATCCCCTATTTTGTAGATGCTATAACTTTTGCGCAAACCAATCAATAAATGCTTATTTTTTTAACCAAAAATATGTAGAAGATTATGTATTGGCCTAAACTGAGGGAAAAAAATGGGTTTTTTTTTATATATTTTTGGGGGATATTTATTATAGCAAAAAATCGTCGCTATTTTTTTGTTTACAGCACAAAAAATGAAAACTGCAGGTAATCAAATACCACCAAAAGAAAGCTCTATTTGTAGGAAATAAAGGACGTCAATTTTGTTTGGGAGCCAAGTCGCAGGACCACGCAATTGTCAGTTAAAGCAACGCAGTGCCGAATCGCAAAAAGTGCTCTGGTCTTTTGCCAGCTAAATGGTCCAGGGCTTAAGTGGTTAAAGCAACCTGACAGGTAAAAAAAATGTGTTTTTTTTTTTTTTTAAATGGTTTAACCCATTATTAAGCCTTATTTACCCTAATGAGCTCTAATTAACTCCTTCTTCTACTCCCCTATAACTGCTCAACCTTCACTGCAATAGTATCACATCATATAGATCACCAGCCTAAGGATTGGAGAATGAAGAAAAAGCAGCATGTGGATTAGTCTTTAGGCTTCATGCACACTGGGGCTTTTTTTAAAATTCTTTTCACCTGGCAGGAGAAATGCAGTGTCAAAAATGTGCCTAAGCCCCATTTTTGCAAATGCGTTTAGGCGAGTGTAGGTGTGTCAATCACTTGGGTGTTTATTTATTTTATTAACCAAAATATTAATTTATTCTGGACATTGACATGAAAGACACTTAGGCCCCTTTTACACTGAGGCGGTGGGGGTGTCGGCGGTAAAACAGCGCTATTTCTAGCGCTGTTTTACCGCCGTTTTTGCGGCTGTATTCGGCCGCTAGCGGTGCGGTTTTAACCCCCGCTGGCGGCCGAAAAAGGGTTAAAAACGCTCGCATAGCGCGGCTATAGCCGCGGCATTGCCGCGGTATAGCCGCGCTGTCCCATTGATTTCAATGGGCAGGAGTGGTTTATGAGCGGTGAATACACCGCTCCTTCACCGCTCCAAAGATGCGGCTTGAAGGAGGGCTTCAGTGTGAAAGCCCTCGGGTTTTCACACTGAACAAACAGCAGCGGCTGTTTTGGGTCGGTTTGCAGGTGGTATTTTTAGCGCAATAACGCCTGCAAACTGCCCCAGTTTGAAAGGGGTCTTAAGCACTAAACGTGCTTAGCACTTAAGCATATTTACACGCATTTACTGTGTAGGCGGTCAAGCATTTTGTTATGCTCAAAAGCTCTTCCCCTGAACATGACTTTGCTATTTTTTTTGTCTCTAAATGCCCCTGCCTCTAAACTCCTGTAAATGCCTATAGTGTGCAAGAACACATAGGGGTTGATTTACTAAAACTAAAGCGTGCTAAATATGGTGCAGCTCTGCATAGAAACCCATCAGCTTCCAGGTTTTATTGTCAAAACTTAATTGAACAAGCTGAAGTTAAAAGCTTATTGGCTACCATGCACCACTGCACCTGATTTTGCCTACTACCGTTTTAGTAAATCAACCCCATAGGCTATCATGGAAGGGTATTTAGAGGCAGAGAAAAAAAACATCAAATGCCTGTAAAAGCAGTATTTTTGAGTTTAAGTTTGCATGAGGCCTAACTCTTGGCAGCATATTTCCTGGCAGCACATGTGGACCGCTAGAGAACCTGATTGGTTGCTAGCGCTGGACTACTCTATCCCGGTTTGAATGTTGATGTAAAGAAAACATTGAGAGACTTGTATTAAAACAAACGTGAGTACTTAGAGTAGTTGTAGTAGCAAAAGAAACGTTTTTGTTTAGATCAGAGTTGTCTATAAAAAACTGAAGTATTTACTAAGACAACAATTAAAAGCCCAAAATAATAGTGTATGGTTACTTAGTAATTCTTTATAATAAAACTGAAGTTCAGGCATTTTTTAACAGAACTGGTCCAATGTAATATAAAATAAACAAATGGGTGATTTTTGTAAATTGCAAGGATTTTAACAAAACTTGTTGTTGAATTCTACTTTTTTCTGTTATGAAGACATTGCTGTTTGTTTCACCGTGTTCTTTGCAGACTCCTGAATGGGAGGGTCATAATATCAATTTGAACAAATCTCTGTGTTTTAGTAAATAAAGCTGCAGTGTCTGCTTATTTTAATAGACTAAACCAAAGAAGTACCTCACCAAAAATGAAATTCCCATTGCAAATCCTTCTTGAATCTTAGTGTAGATGTCTGAGAAAATCAGTGATGCTAACATAAAAGCAAGTACTGTAATTTTTACTTTTTACGTAAACTCTTATGCCCTGTACACACGGTCGGATTTTCAGACGGAAAATGTGTGATAGGACCATGTTGTCGGAAATTATGACCGTGTGTGGGCTCCATCACACATTTTCCATCGGAATTTCCGACACACAAAGTTTGAGAGCTTGCTATAAAATTTTCCGACAACAAAATCCGTTTTTAGAAATTCCGATTGTGTATACACAAATCCAACGCACAAAGTGCCACGCATGCTCAGAATAAATTAAGAGACGAAAGCTATTGGCTACTGCCCCGTTTATAGTCCCAACGTATGTGTTTTACGTTACCATGTTCAGAACGATCGGATTTTCCAACAACTTTGTGTGACCGTGTGTATGCAAGACAAGTTTGAGCCAACATCCGTCGGAAAAAATCCATGGATTTTGTTGTCGGAATGTCCGATCAATGTTCGACCATGTGTACAGGGCATTACAGTTGTCATGTTTTCCCAGGCCTTAGAGTGATAATTAACAGATTAATTCTAAACCCCCTAATCATAAAACAATCAGTAGCGATGAGGACTGGCCCAATGCAGGGTTTGACCTAAACTTTCCATGTTTGGTATTCCTAGACTGGCTAAACAATTTGGCCAGTTCACCAGCCTGAACATGTTGTCGCTTCTGCAGCAGGAACTCATATATATTGGCAGTATTGCTACCTTCAATAAATTAATACTTTCTGCTGTACAGGCTACACTGCACCATTAATAACATTCGTCTAAAGTGCAAACACTGTGCATACACCATGAAACATGAGTTAACCACATCAATACTGGGCACTTTCACCCCCTTTCTTCCCAGACCAATTTTCTGCTTTCAGTGTTCTCGCACTTTCAATGACAAATGCGCAGTCATGCAATGCTGTACCCAAATTAAATTTTTATAATTTTGTTCACACAAATAGAGCTTTCTTTTGGTGGTATTTATTCAGGACTCCATTTTTTATTGTTTGCGTTATAAGTGAAAAAAGAGCGGAAAATTTGGAAAAAAGACAATATTTTCTTCTTTCTATTTTAAAAGAAATCCAATTAAATCGAATTTTGTCATAAATTTAAGTCAAAATGTATTCTGCTACATGTTTTTGGTAAAAAAAAATCCTGTTGAGTGTATAATAATTGGTTTGTGTGATCATGGACAGATGTACACAAATGATCATGTACAGATGTGCGCAGGTGATCACGGACATATGTGTGCAGATAATAATTGGGACATGTGATTTTACTGTTACATATGTGGGGGACAGGTGTTTTTACTATGTGGGGACATGTGTTTTGGTGACATGTGTGTTAACTTTGTGTGTTTACACTGTGGGAACACTAGACTGGTGATCAGTGAGTAAAAAGCTGTAAAAAACAGCTCATACTCACTGATCACCAGCCGTCTGCAGCGATCCTCTCTCCTCTCCTTACTGACAACTTCTGTGTGAGGAGAAGAAAGGCGATTGCCTAGCAACTGGCTCTGTATTTACATCAAATTACGGCTGTTTATTAGACACGGCTGTCATGTGATCAGGAGAGCCAATCACAGAGCCCTCCTGCCGATCGGAGATGCGCCGTGTCTGGGTGACACGAGCGCGGTCCCCCTCCTTCTGCTGGACGTTCCTGAATGTCCACTCAGAAGGAGCGAGCGCCCACCCGGCCGTTTTTGTACAGTGGCCGGGTGGGAAGTAGTTAAGTATGATTAGTGAAATTTCTAAACCAATTAATCATAAAAGTCCAATGTTGAATGAACTAAAAAGCAAGTAGCTGGTGAAAGTCCAAAATGGACTAAAAAAAACCCTGATTTGTTCCAAAAGTGCTCCAGTGCAGAAGTGCTCCAAGATATCACACAATGACCTGTGCTCTACACATTCCCTTGTGCATTTTCTCACCAGATAATGTTGACCCCTTAGCAATACTGCATGCGTGTCTATTAGGCTTAAGCTGGTGAGCGGAGAGATGTCACTTCCTCTGTATCTTCCTATGTCACCACTCATACATGAAGAGGAGAAAATGCGTATTAGTGTGGTACATTCTTATTTATTGTGTAGAAGATTAAAAACACATGTCATATTTGTTAGATTCTGAGCTTAGGTGTAGGCTGGGCTGCTGCCTCTCCCAAGGGGCTCCAACTGGAGTACCAATAAAAAAAGTTGTATGAGTATAGGGGTGGGTGGTGCTTCCCGTCACCTGAAAAGTGCTCCTGCGCAATGGGTCGCTCTTTCCAGGTGAATGTAAAATAGGTAAAAAGACACTGCCGTCACCTGAAGAGTAATCATCTACAGTGAATCACTCTTTAAAGGATAAGTAGTGAGTGCTAAACTCAAAATAAAATAAATATCATGATAGGTGTTCTCACCCTGTGTTTAAGGCAAGTTTGTACAGATAAAGCCCTAATAATGGTGCTAATTGCAAACTGGTGTATCAGCCTGCAATGTGAAAGTGAATGTGCTTAGTGTAATAATAAGTGTTCACACCCAATCAGCGATTATAACCAAATTTCATCCTAAACAATTCATCTCAACAGCTATATCATAAACGTACAGCATGAGTTAATTGTGTCCAAATCATTAATAAACAAAAATAAGTGCATTAACACATTCTGTTAAAAAGAATTTTGCGGTGAAAAAAATATATATAAAAAATTGATTATAAGTTCAGTCTTTTAGTAGTGCAAAAAATAACAAGGTTTCAAGTGACTTTGTGCTTGTCCAAAAGTGACTCGTGCCTATGTAGCAATTTAGGTGACTTCCGTGCTCCCCAGTTCCCCACTCACCAGATCCCTGCACCCCAGCAGGGGTAAATCACATGCAGTGAATGTAGTAGCAGTCCTCAGGGCAATCACCTCCTCCTTAGCTCAGCACGTAATGGGGTATCCAGATCCTTGAGCCTCTCCGGGGGTAAGCCGTTCCCAATAGATTTGATTTTAGTAGTTACCTCCTCTGTGGTAAATCACAGATTACCCTCATGGACAAAAGAGATGGGTACTCGAAGTGTAAATACGTATGATTTTATTAAAACTTAAAGTTTAAAAACACTACTTAACACATTCAAGTGTGTAAGCTAGCATAGCTTGGTTGCAGTGCAGGAGCTTCGAACCGGCGTGCGTTCCAATGACCAGAGCTCCTCAACAGGAAATGACGTGAGTGCGTACCAAGCTCTGCCTTGCGCGTTTCATCATAGGACATCGACACCGTCTCAGGCGTTGTCCTATGATGAAACGCATAAGGCAGAGCTTTGTATGTATTGTATGTATACAGAAATTACAAACCCCCTGTCTGCTGGCTTGTATACAAGCCAGCGATCATCCTGGGAGATTTGGTCAATGATATTAGATAGCTATTGGCCATTTTGTTTCTATTAACCTAGGAAATTTCATTCATGGCAAGTCCGAATTTCAACCACTGTGCATGCTTGAAGTTTTTTCATTGGGTCATCAAAATCATTGTTCATCATAATTGATAAGGATCTGCATTGCTGGACAATGTGATTGGCAATTAATTTGGATCACATGACTTTTTTTTCAGGGGTACTATACATATGTCAGCCATGCGGGTGATCTGTTCCCTTGTAGTCCTAAAGACATGTGGACTGCTCTTACCTTGCTATGGCTGCAAAGCTGAACTTTTACTTGTGGTCCCATTGATTGATGGTCTGCTCCACCCTGAGTCTTTCACTGGTCACTGTCAGCTTTAGGCACCACCCGATTTCACCTGCTGTTTTGATATAGGAGAATTGTCTACCAAGTCTGGCAATCTGTGATTATTTTTAAACTGTGCTCAAATTATCCATCCTTGCCCAAGCAACATTTGTCCACACATTAACAAGCCTAGTATTTTTTTCCCTGGGAGTCTCGTTGTTTACTCTGCTTCTCTGCCCCTAGAAATCTTGCACTCTGAGCAGTATTATGTTCCTGGCAGTTTTACTGTGCACTCGCCCTACCTGTCCCTAGAAATCGCACACACTCAGCATAATTCTGTCCCTGGAAGTTCTGCTGTGCTTTCTGCTTAACTGTCCCTGGAAATCCTGTTATCCAGTTAAGCTGTAATCTGTTTTTAGGAAATAATGCTGTACAGACTATAGTCCACCTGGGACCCCTTCTCACTGCACTGCACTCAGTACCAAAAGCCTGGGTTTAGTACTAATCCACCACTCATCATTCCAGTGGCTGGCACCTCAAAAGAGCCTCTCTCAACTTGCCTTGGCTGGAAGTAACTGGGGCAATGACTTGGGAGCAGGATGCAGCCAACCCATCACCACCATCAGGAGCTCTGGAGAAGAACTTCTCATCATTCATGGCTTTTGATGTGGATCTGCATCATTGGACGATGTGACTAAAAATAAATTTACATTGTTAGACTTTTTGCTGTTTCATTTGTAATAAGGTACTTCAAAGGTGCATATTTATTTTTAACTTTATTAAAACAATACTGTATGTTAAAAACAAATCATACCTACAAAGTAAGTGCTTAACCCAGTATTCAGGATAAACAACCTGCAGTAAATGTCTCTCAAGTGCTGCACCACTGCAAAAATTCTTGTATCACAAATCGAGTGCATGCAGACCCCTTTCACGTGAATCAGCATTTACAGTGCTTATCTCTTTCCAATGCATTTCGTCACACTAAATGTCACCAGGAGTGGAATGCTTGGATAATGGTCTGGTATAAAATTTGGAGGTCCTATTTTTTTTAAGGGCTCCCTCTTAAAATCTATATTAGACCCTCATAAAAGATAAGGGCTGGTATAGATGAGATCAAGTTATTTTATTTACATTTCACTTTTTCTGAAACACATATCACAGATCTATCATTTCGCAATTAGGTTTAGGGCATCCCCAAGACATGTTATTTAAAGGAGTTTTTAAATTTTAATGCTGCCTTTTAGGCATTATTAATAGTGTTGCTCCCTGCTGAACAGAATTTGTTAAAACACAATTTTGCATTGGTGTTCATTTTTTAATTGTAATGCTGCCTTTTAAGCATTATCAACCACTTCAATACTGGGCATTTATACACCCTTCCTGCCAAGACCAATTTTCATCTTTCAGCGCTCTCGCACTTTGAATGACAATTACTCAGTCATACAACACTGATATGTGAAAATGATAAAAACAAAATTTTTTTTTTCACACAAATAGAGCTTTCTTTTGGTGGTATTTAATCACCACAGGTTTTTTTTCTTTTGATAAGTGAAAAAAGAGCGTAAATTTTGAAAAAAAAACACTTTTTTTTTAAGTTTCCGTGAAAAAATTTAGCAAATAAGTAATTTTTGTTTATAAATTAGGGCCAAAATTTATACTGCTACATATATTTCATAAAAATCACTCAAATAGGTGGATATTATTTGATCTGTGTGAAAGTTATAGAGTCTACAAGCTATGGTGCAAATCATTGAAAATTGATCACACTTGATGCACTGATGGCTCATTTTGGATCTCATTTCTTGAAATGTCAGGGTAGTACAAATATACCGCAAATTACCCCTTTTGAAAAGTAGACAGCCAAAGGTGTTTAGTAAGAGGCATGGCGAGTTTTTTGAAGTTGTAATTTTTTCCCACAATTCTTGGGAAAATGAAGAAATTATTATTATTTTATTTTTTTTTGCACAAAATTGTCATAATAACAAGTTATTTCTCACACACAGCATATGCATACTTACAATTACACCCCAAAATACATTCTGCTACTCCTCCTGAGTATGGCGATACCACGTATGTGTGACTTTTTCACAGCCTGGCCACATACAGAGGTCCAACATGCAGGGAGCACCGTCAGGCGTTCTAGGAGCAGAAAATTTCCTAACACCCTATCACACTTTCGAAGGCCCTGGAGCACCAGGACAGTGGAATTACCCACAAAATGAGCCCATTTTGGAAAACAAACACGGCAACATCTATTCTATGAGGCATAATGAGTCTTTTAAATTGTTATTTTTTTTCCAAAAGTGTTTGAAAAACGTGGAAAGAAAATGAAAACTTATTTTTTTATACAAAGTGGTCAATTTATAAAATATTTCTAACACATAGCATGTACATAGCAAACATTCCAAAAATGTTTTTTACACAAAGTGACGGGTACTCTGATGGGCTGGTGATGGGTACTCTGATGGGCTGGTGACAGGTAATCTGATGGGCTGGTGGCAGGTACTTTGATGGGCTGGTGACAGGTACTCAGGTACTTTGATGGGCTGGTGACAGGTACTCTGATGGAGTTGTGACAGGTAATCTGATGGGCTCATAACAGGTACTCTGATGGGCTGGTAACGGGTACTCGGGTACTCTGATGGGCTGGTGACAGGTACTCAGGGTACTCGGATGGTGACAGGTACTTGGGTACTCTGATAGTGACAGGTACTCGGGTACTCTGATGGGCTGGTGACAGGTACTCAGGGTACTCTGATGGGGACAGGTACTCGGGTACTCTGATGGTGACAGGTACTTGGGTACTCTAAAGGCGATAGGTACTCGGGTACTCTTATGGCGACAGGTACTCGGGTACTCTGATGGTGACAGGTACTTGGGTACTCTGATGGCGACAGGTACTCGTGTACTCTGATGGTGGCAGGTACTCTGATGGTGACAGGTACGTGGGCTGTGACAGGTACTTTGATGGGCTGTGACAGGTACTCTGATGGACTGTGACACTTATTCTGATGGGCTGTGACAGGTTCTGGGGCTGGTGACAAGTACTCTGATGGGCTGTGACAGGTCCTCTTTATTTGGGGGGAGATCGGGCACTGTACTGTACATTTTTTTTCCAGATTTCCTCCTCACACACTGAGGAGGAGAACCCAGAAAAGGCACTACAGCCGTTTGTTGACATTTGTGACCAGCTGTGATTGGACACAGCCGATCACATGGTAAAGAGCCAATTCCCCGATCGCCACGCTGCTCGCCGCCCCGGGGGTGTGCACGAGCGGCGCGATCACGAGCCTTGCACATGTAACCGGCTGTGATTGGACACAGCCAGTCACGTAGTAAAGAGCCAATTTCATTGGCTCTTTACCCTGATTGGGGATGGGCTGTGTCTGAGGGACATGTCTCATCCCCGATCGCAGCACTGCGGGCCCCCGGGGGGCCCGCAGGAGCGGCGAGAACCCGAGGCCGATATATGACGTCCACCCGGAGGGAGGAGATGTTCTTGCCAGCGTCATTTTACAATTGCCCGGTATGGGAATGGTTAATAGATTTGCTCCCTGCTGAACAGAATTTTTTGCATTGGTGTTTAACAATCAATTACCTATTAGCTGCGAAAATGACCATAATGTATTTTACAAATTTGCCTCCCATTGACTTTAATGGGGTTCGGATTAACATTAAAAAGCTAAGATCAGTTCAGTGAACCTCTCTTGAACTGAACCAAGATATGTTAGTCCCACCCTTTAGACCTTATGTACACTGCTGCTGCTATACGGATGTTTAGGAGCAGTTGGGCATTTTATTCAACTGCCCCTGAACTCTCCACTATGTTATCCTATCAGTACATGTACACAGGGTCGTTTATAGTCGAGTTTAGAGGCCTTTTTTTGGAAAGCAGAAAAAAAGCAGAAAAAATTGGTTCAGACGCTGAGTTTAGAGGCATTTCAAGCGCCAAACGCTTCTAAACGTGGCTAAACGTGGTTTTTCATTTTTGGCTATTTTGAAAAAAAAAATATTTTTTTTTTCAAACGCTTCTAAATGCAAACAAGGCAAAACGTTGCTAAACACAGCAAAACGCTGCTAAACGCAGCATGTAAACGCGGCAAAACGGACGTTTTAAACGCGGGTTATCTATCAAGTTAAATCATTCAGGAGAGGTTGTAAAAACGTCCCATCTACATTGAGCCTAATTGTTAGTTGGACCTATAAATGATCTACAAAGACACAATCTTTTTTACATCTTTCTAAAAAAGTATTTGGAGGGTAGTTGTACTGTCTTGGTAATTTCAGGCCTCAAGAAATGAGATAGGTCATCAAGCATTGATTGATTTTCACATATACAGTTAGGTCCATAGATATTTGGACACAGGCACAATTTTTGTTTTTTACAGTTATTTATTAAAACATATTCAAGCTTTAGTTATATAATAGATAGGGATTGAAAGTGCACACTCTCAGGTTTAATTTAAGGGTATGTACATCCAAATTGGCAGAAGGGTTTAGGAATTATAGCTCTTAAGAAAAGCCATCCCCCTTTTTTCAAGGGACCAAAAGTAATTGGTCAACTGAATCAAAAGCTGCTTCGTGGCCAGGTGTGGGCTACTCCTTAATTATTTCTTCATCAATTAAGCAGGTAAAAGGTGTGGATTTGATTCTAAGTGTGGTATTTGCATTTAGAATCTATTGCTGTGATCCTACATCATGAGTTCAAAGGAGCTGTCCATGCAAGTGAAAAAGACCATTGTAAGGCTTCAAAAATGAAACAAACCCATCAGGGAGATAGCAGCAACATTAGGAGTGGCCAAATCAACAGTTTGGTACAGTCTGAGGAAAGAAGAATGCACTGGTGAGCTCAACAACATAAAAAGGCCTGGACATCCATGGAAGACAACAGTGGTGGATGATCGCAGGGTCCTCTCTATGGTAAAGAAAAACCCATTCACAACATCCAGACAAGTTAAGGACACTCTCCAGGAGGTGGGCGTATCATTGTCAAAGTCTACAATCAAGAGAAGACTTCATGAGAGCAAATACAGAGAGTTCACCACAAGGTGCAAACCATTAATTTGCTTGAAGAATAGAAAAACCAGATTAGACAGAGCAGAGCCAGAGCAGTTCTGGAAAAGCATTCTTTGGACGGATGAAACTAAGATTAATCTGTACCAGAATGACAGGAAGAAAAAGGTGTGGAGAAGGCTTAGAACAGCTTATGATCCAAAGCACAGAACGTCATCAGTAAAACATTGCGGAGGCAGTGTGATGGCATGGGCATGCATGGCTTCCAGTGGCACTAGGTTATTGGTGGGTTATTGGTGTTTATTGATGATGTGACAAAAGACAAAAGCAGCTGGATGAATTCTGCAGTGTTTAGAGATTTACTGTCAGTCGAGATTCAGCCAAATGCAGCAAAGTTGATTGGACGGTGCTTCACAGTACAAATGGACAATGATCCAAAACACACTGCAAAAGCAACCCAGGAGATTTTGAAGGAAAAGAAGTGGAATATTCTGCAATGGCCGAGTCAATCACCTGGTCTCAACCCAATTGAGCATGCATTTTACTTGCTAAAGGCAAATCTAAAGGCAGAAACACCCACAAACAAAGAATAACTGAAGACCGCTGCAGTTAAGGCCTGGCAAAGTATCAGAAAGGAGGAAACCCAGTCTTTGGTAATGTCCATGGGTTCCAGATTTCGGGCAGTCATTGCCAGTAAAGCATTCTCAACAAATTGTTAAAAATTAACATTTTATTTATGATTATATTTATTTGTCCAATTACATTTGAGCCCCTGGAAATTGGGGGACTGTGTATAAAAATGGTTGCAATTCCTAAAATGAGTACTTGATATTTATGTTCAACCCCTTAAATTAAAGCTGAAAGTCTGCACTTCAAATATATTTGGATTGTTTTGTTTTAATTTTATTCTGGTGGCATACAGATGAAAATTGTGCCTGTGTCCAAATATATATGGACCTAACTGTATACATACCATAGTTTGTGGACACTTTAACTTTCCTACAGACTAATTAATATACACTGCTTTGGGTTATTTTCACCAAAGAAATATAGCAGTATACATTTTGGCCGAATTTATGAAGAAAGGTTATTTATTTGCAAAGTTTTATAACAGAAACAAAGAAAAATTGGGTTTTTTTTTCAATTTTTTTTCATGTATTTAGCAAAAAATAAAAAGCCTAGTGGTGATTAAATACCACCAAACAAAAGCTCTATTTGTGTTAATAAAAAAATGATAAAAATCAAATTTGGGTACAGTGTTGCATGACCGCGCAATTGGCATTCAAAGTGTGACAACGCTAAAAGCCGAAAATAGGCCTGGGTAGGAAGGGGGTGAAAGTGTCCAGTATTGAAGTGGTTAAATCACATTCTGTTCCCAGAAATGTCAAAATTTTTATGGGGGAAAGATTAGTGGGCACTAAATTTAGGATAAAAAAATGAAGTAAGGTAAGATACTTATTATGCATAAGCCTAAGATCCTATAATACATAATGCATAGCGAAATGGTAAGAAAAAAAATCTACTCTAACCATTGAGGTGTAAAGTACTTAGGAGTTAAACGTCTCTTTCCTTATTGAAAGTTAACAACGTGGAAGAGGCAAATTGCTTGACAAGATGTAAGCTATCTACAAGGATACTGTGTAAAGGGTTAATTTACCGCTTGACCCATTAAAACCATTGACTGCACTGAGAACCTTGTAGGGCTGATCAGATGATTATTTCTGTAGGATAAGTGGTTGAAAACTGAGCTGCACCAGTTCATGTAATCAAGGGAAATCGGCATAAAAGAGAAGAGGTGGCTGAGTAAAGGCAGAACAGGTACCTGAGATTCTATTACTTGCCGTCTTTCAAGCATAATAATGAGATTATAGTAACCCTAAACTGACTGAGAACAGGAATCTGGCTGCCTGTCAAGTTCATTGTGTTGCTTTTTACAGCCCTCCAGATCTGGTTCCTCACAACCCCTCAATAATTATCCCAAGAAACATACTCAAAGAAAGTCTTTGAAACCTAGAGCTTTGTCAGTCACTGGCTCCTGACCAGTGCACCATTGTTTTGGACAGAATATACTTGTTAATGTTTATCATTTTATGCTCTGTGTACATGTACTGATTCTTTTTCCTTTTTTTATCCAAGGCATTTCTTCATCACTTCATGCACAAGTTGATTGTTGATTGTGAATGAGCTTGTTGCAGATCTAAAAGCAAGCTGTTTCACCCCCAACAGGCTGACCTTCATGTAGGTGCAGGGAAGAGGCTCTGATTGCAATCACATTCTTCCCACCCTTAATTAAAAGATGCACACAAATCATTTACATGAGCTGAAGCTTAAAATTTTGTTTTCACAGCAACAATTTTCAACTGCAGAGCTTGCAAAACAACAAAACATTGTTTAATTGTAGGTTGGAAGCTATTTTACTAGACTAGGCAGCGATTCCATGTTATTGCTCTGTGTGCTAAATGTTCACATACAAGGATTGTCTGTTGAATTTTATTTAACCTATGAGAACATTTTTTGGATGTTTATGTGCACTGAATTCAATCAAAATTTTAAGAAAGAAAAAGCATACAAAAAACAAGCACTGTGATGCATTTTTACGCAGTACAGCATATGCTCGAAAATTTATTTCAATTGCTTCACCCAGTGGGCACCCAGTTGTGAGTAGGACTGAATCATGGCCTAACTGAGAAAAGCGTTAGGCAGATAAATATTTTAGCAAAAACACACCTGGCTTATTTGAAATAGTGAAGGTCAGTAAAAAAATTATTTCAATATACACTGTATTACCAAAAGTATTGGGACACCTGCCTTTACACGCACATGAACTTTAATGGCATCCCAGTCTTAGCCCGTAGGGTTCAATATTGAGTTGGCCCACCCTTTGCTGCTATAACAGCTTCAACTCTTCTGGGAAGGCTGTCCACAAGGTTTAGGAGTGTCTATGGGAATTTTGACTATTCTTCCAGAAGCGCATTTGTGAGGTCAGACACTGATGTGGACGATAATTTCTGGCTTCTAGTCATCCCAAAGGTGTTCTATTAGGTTGAGGTCAGGTCAGGTGCAGGCCAGTCAAGTTCCTCCACCCCAAACATGCTCATCCATGTCTTTATGCATGTTGCTTTGTGCACTGGTCCAAATCATTTGGTGGAGGGGGATTATGGTGTGGGGTTGTTTTTCAGGGGTTGAGTTCAGCCCCTTTGTAAAGGGAACTTTTAAGGTGACATTTTGCCAATTTCATCCTCCCAACTTTGTGGAAAAAGTTTCCTGTTCCAACATGACTGTGCACCAGTGCACAAAGCAAGGTCCATAAAGACATGGTTGAGTGAGTTTGAGGTGGAGGAAATTGACTGGCCTCACAGAGACCTGACCTCAACCATATAGAACACCTTTAGGATGAATTAGAGCGGAGACTGTGAGCCAGGCCTTCTCGTCCACATCAGTGCCTGACCTCCTAAATGTGCTTCTGGAAGAATAGTCAAACATTCCCATAGACACACTCCTAAACCTTGTGGACAGCCTTCCCAGAAGAGTTGAAGCTATTATAGCTGCAAAGGGTGGGCCAACGTAATATTGAACCCTATGGACTAAGACTGGGATGCCATTAAAGTTCATGTGCTTGTAAAGGCAGGTGTCCCAATATTTTTGGTAATATAGTGTTATATGTTTATATTGTCCATTAGTTCAAAATAGACCCAAAACAAAGCCTTCGTATGCTGTGTTTGAAAAGACTATTAAAATTTCAATCACAAACCTGGCAAGTAAATAACAGACTTTCAGCATGTAATGTGTACATCTTACTACCTAATGTTTAAGATTTAGATGTTACTGGAGCAAATACAGGCAGTCCTCCCACTCTCCTGTATGACACTAGTGCCAACCCCTTAGCAGTATATAAAACATATGCTAGTAAAAAGTCCTCCAGATTCAAGCTCTATGTCCCTGGTTGCTGGAGAATCAACACCGATATATGCACTGCATGATTATGCCTTAGGAGATATTCATGCATAATGGAAATGTTTCAACAATGACTGCCAAGGTAGAAATAAGAGCCCCAAAAACCTAATTTTTCAGGGTTCCCTGAATACCTGACCAAAATACTAACTGAAAGAAACATGCTTAACTCACACTATATTACACTATATTATCAATCAGTAAAGTAAGTGCAAAATCCAACACATCAATTTCACTGTTCAAATCACTGATCATCAGACACACTAGTCACCACAAAATCTCTCCAAGAATTGTGAGGTTTTTCTTCTGATTAAGAGAAATAAGTCTATCTCGTAAATGCAGCATTAAATTTCCAAAGAACGATATCCAACAGGTGCATCATGTGCTTTACTCACCAGTTCAGTTCGCCTCCTTCTGATTCCAGTAGTTCCAGTTCCCTCAAATGAAAGATGATGGCAGAGTATTGAGATTCAGTCGAATAGGAGCTTGTCCTGGCTTCAACATTCCAACCCAGTCTGTCCCACTCACAGTTTCTCTGCCTGGTGTCCTGCTTCTTCTTGCCATTGTGCTTTCTAAGCTTCACTCTCGACCTCGACCTCTGCCTGTCCTTTTGCCTTCACTCAGGCCTTTTGCCTTTACTCATGCCTTTAAAAAGAAAAAAAGGCAATACTTTTACTTGTGGAATAAAAAATAAAACCTTTATTGAAAATGGTTAAAACTAATCACAATTCTTCTTTCTTTTTTTTCACTTCTTTGTCTATTTTTTCTGACCTTCAAATACCTTCTTCATCACTTACTGGTTTGGGTTTAACCCAGTTATTTGAAGTTCATTATCATTTGCTTGACACTTGCAACCGTCCTTGATTTTAGGCACTGATAGCCCCTAGGCAGGCTAACTGTTGCACCTGTTACATTTATCCAACTTTGTTGCAGCAAATTGATTGTATAACAATTTGCTTGACATATTTTTTTGTACTGTATGTTCAAAAATTCTATTCTCAATAAATCTTGTTTGGAAAAAAACCCTACTCACAAACACATAGGGTTGTATGCACTTAAGAGGACACCTCTTCCAATGCTGGACATTTCCCTGAGGCCTGCACCCATAATAGAAACTACTAGTATAGGGAACCTCTATGGCCACTGTTGGACTCTCAGTATTCTCTTTCCCTAGTGTATTTCAATGGAGCTGTCTTTATTTATCAGGTTGCATCAGGTTAGAGGGAACCAACAGAACCTTACTTCCTATATATTGATTTGGGTAAACCCTACCCTGTCTAACCAGGGATTCAACCCTTGACAATCCTGACCTGAGTCAATGCCATTTAACACATTCCTTTGTATCTAATAAGTACCTAAAACCATCAAATATAAAGAAACTCATAATCATAAAATTATTGGTAACATGTTACCAAGGAAAGTATGCCTTCCACAAATCATATAATCTGGATAACCTCACAATAATAAGTGCCCAAAAATAAGTACACTTGAACACATTTAATGCAAAACTGACTAAAAAGGGTTAAGACAGGGAGGGTGAATAACACATATTAAAAGCTAATGTATACATACTATAGAAAGCAATTCATATTAAAACCAATCTTTTACCTTTTTAGTTAAATGTATTTTATTTATAAATCCACTTTTTCTCTTTTGGTCAAGAAATCTGACAGGTTCCCCACCTCTCTAAATATTCTAAACCAGTTAAATCCCTAAAAATCCTATTTTTTGGGTCACAAATATGGCTTCTGAAGTGTGCAGGAACACTCTGGTTCTTTTCCTTTTCATCATAATATGTACCAAGTTTGGCATTGGTATTGGTATTTGGTATCAGTTGAGGTTTTCTTTAATTGAGGCTACTTCTCACAAGGATAGCTCATATAAGACGAGCTTTTTTTGAACACAATCATCAGGTGGGGAGGTATGTTTTTTCAATACCCTCTTTTTCACAGTATGGTAATATACATAAAGGGACATACATACCTAAGGGACTTCACACATCTACTGTATCTTTTAACATGTCTTGTCTACTTTTCTTGCTAGCATATTGATAAACTTCCTCGACTATCTATGGGTTGAATTTTTTCCTCAAAATTTATTTTAAGTGATTTGACTGGTAGTTCAAATATCTCCATCGTGAAGCAATCCCACTGATATCTAAGAAATTGCCCTTTTGGGATATCTGTGATCCATGGTTTATAATGAAGTTATTTTCTGACACAAAGTCATTACAATGAGTCTCTTTCTGATACACTGAGGTCCTAACTATCATGATAGTGAGCTCTAAAAAATTCACTTCTGTGATATTATATATGGAGATGAACACAAGGTTCCAATTTGGGTTTTTCAATATCCCCCAGAAACTCTTTCAGGCTCTACTCAGAGTCTCCCTATGGAAGAAGTCAGTCATCAATATATAATTTTCATAGTACTGATTGGGTCCCAGTGTTATGGTCTATAAATTCTTGCTCCATTGGAATAAGGAGTGTAACGTACCTAGTAATGGAACCTGAAGTGTAGAGGAAGGTTTATTTACAGTTGGGGATCAGGAGTCCTGGTAGAATGCAGGGAATGCCAAAGAGCAGCATGAGTGCTGATAAAACCTCTGCTGGAGATTGCTGATGTGTGTCAGGATACGCAAAAGCAGCTGGCTGGTAGCACGCAGGCAGAAGAGCAGGAACTGATGTCAGGCACAGCTACAGAAGGATCAGTTGCAGGAAGAAGAGTCAAGGCAAGGTCAGACAGTCCAGCTCAGCAACTAGTAGGCAGATTAGACACAGGCAGGAGGCAGCAGAGTAGTCAGGTCAGGGTCGGTAACAACAAGGCAGATGAGAAGAAGGGTAGGGCAGAAGCGTTGGCAGCGGAAGAGCAATACAGGAACAGATACACAGATGTTTCAGGAGCGTATTAGACTAAATGGCACTAACTCAAGGAACTAGTGCAGTTTAAAAAGCCAACCAATGCATGCACGCGCATGCGCACCAGCTAAACAGCCATAAACAGGTCTAACAGGAACCATGCATCTGTGCACATGCATGCTTCTTCCATAATAAGGAGGTGCAAGTTTGCAGCCCATAGTTGAACATCTACGTTGCATGAAGTGGGCCTCATTAAACTGAAGGTAATATTCTCTTGGACCAGTCTAATGACCTCTAAACCATGCCATCACCAGCCAGTATCTTCTGTCTGAATATCTTTTTTATGGTCTATGATAGTATAAAGGGATTCTACCAGCAGAGGTTACTAAATACCAACCTTTTATTCTATTTTAACTGTCCCAAACACTTATGCCGCATACACACGAGCAGAATGTCCGTCAGAAAAAGTCCGATGGGAGCTTTTCATTGTATTTTCCGACCGTGTGTATGCCCCATCGGACTTTTTCTGTAGAAAATTCTGATGGACTTAGATAGTGAACATGTTCTAAATTTTTACGACGGAACTAATTACTATAGGTAAAACCGCTCGCCTGTATGCTGTTCCGACGTACCAAAAACGACGCATGCTCAGAAGCAAGTATGACACGGAAGTGCTCGGTCTGGTAAAACTAGCGTTCATAATGGAGCTAGCACATTCCTCACGCTGCAAATTCTGTGATCTTTTAATGCAGCGCATTCTTTTCTTCTTTATAATGCTAGAAGAATGAAGTTGTTTTGCTGCTAAAATTCAAACAGAGTTCTCACAAACTTATTTCTTTATTATTTCTCGTGATCTCATCAATAATCTTTTATTATTTTAAAGCCAGATCTCCTGAATAATGTTTTGAAATATTTTTTATAGTCATGTTTTTTTTTTTTTTATTTCATCAAGATCTCTTTTTTTTTGGAATATTGCAAAATTATTTTCTAGTGATCTCCATAATATTTTTTTTTGGTGTGTCAAGTTACCACAATAACATTATTATCTTGTATTTTGTAACCTCAAGGAGGTTGGTTGGTGTCCCTTGTTAATTTGACATTGTATTTTTGAAATGTACCTGCCTACTCACAATCTGTCCTATTTTAATAAAAACACATATAGGCAAGTATTTTCTCAAAATAAAATATCCATTTATTCTGGTTAACAAAATAAAGAGGAAGGCAAGGCTGGAGAAACTTTGGGAATTTGCAAAGCCTTTTGGCCCCAGGGCACACATCAAGTCTGTGTAAACAAAACATTTTGAGGAGTCCATATAATTTTGAGCCCAATCTGGTCCAGGACTCCCTGAGATCAGGACCAGCAGCAGATGATATCTATTTCCCCAGGCTGTGGTACTACACCAGCCTGGGTCTTCTGTCAGACCAGACTGAACCCAGGCCACCACTTTTTTCTCTTCGCTGCAGCCTCCCCTCCACCCTACCCTGCAGCCTTCCCTGTAGCCTTCCCTGCAGCCTACCTTGGAGGCTGTGGCTCTGGTGGTGGACTTGTGGTAGGAGGAGGAGGAGGATGGGTGAGATCATATATGTGGCTGTTCTCTGTCAGCTGGCCCCTCAACCCCTTCTGAAGGCCCTCAAAAATAATTAGCTCACAGAGTAAGCGTTGGCCCTCCTCCAATTTCATCAACCTTGTGGCTATATAGCAGCCATAGGCCTCTTCAGCATCGGAGGAGCCTCTGAGCACATCACTCACTTCCCCAATGAGGCCCAGTGCTTCCTCCTCCGTCATCGCCCCCTTCCTAGGCCTTTTTGTATGATGGCAGAGGAGAGGCACCTGGGATTGTGTGAGGCTCCTACTGGGGCCAGGCACCTCCCGGCTGACACTGGACCTGCCCACCTCCTGGCTGTCACTGGGCAGGGCCACCTCCTGGCTGCCACTGGGCAGGGCCACCTCCTGGCTGTCACTGGGCATGGCCTCCTCCTGCCTGCCACTGTCACAATGGTGGTCGGGGGGGGGGTGCAGGGCTGTTGCTTTAGTAACATCTTAGACCCTGAATATAGTTACAACATGTTGCTAAAGATGAACATATCCTTTAATTTATCTTAATCCTAATAAACAATCATCAAATATAGTGATAATATAGTGATGATAAACATTATCTACCTGTGCATGCAAATATTAATTGGTGTTCGAATATATTTGTGTCCAACAATCTTATGTCTAAAAATCTGTATAAACTCCAAACATATCCATAAATCTGTGAAAGACTTATAAAAAAATCATTAGTGTCTAAAAAGCATTAAGCATAAATCCTTTGATGTCTTCCATAAGTGCTGAAACAAACTTCAGTATTTTAGAGCTGGGATAAAGGCTATCCATCCTCCAATGGTAGTAAAGATGTTGAAGCTTCCGGGATAAAAACATTTAGTCAAACTTAGGGAAAAGACAAAAGAACAGTGATCACCAAAATGAAGTGATCACCAAATAAATGGTATTTAACAGAGTAAAGTGCACTTATGGTACTTAAAAAAAGGCACTCTATACGATGAGCTGGGCTGTATGTCTGTCAGTGCTACATAAGCATCTGGATTTTTCTAATGCACATACACACCAAACATGCAACACATACAGCAGTATATTGCAGTGCCAATCCTACTGATATACAAATATATAATCAATTCTGATCAATCTCCTATTTCCCTCTTCTCTCATATGGAAGATCTCTTTGGGTGTTTTTATACACTTTAAGTAAAATTATAATATGTAAGAGGTTCAAAGGAATAAATGGGGATATAAACAACGGATAGATACTTGTGCCCTGCCCACCAACTGTAACGACCCGAACTCTCAGCTGCTCCTACCTAAAGCATGGTCAATAAATGTGTTGCGCTGCTGAGATTAACCAAAAATATATACCCGTATTTATCGCGTATAACACGCGCTGGCGTATAACACGCACCCCAAGTTTAGGAGAGAATTTTAAGGAAAAAACTTTTTAAGGAAAAAAACTTACATTTAAATGCCCATCAATGTAGCCTTATCAGTGTCCATCTTTAGCCTTGTCAGTGTCCATCTGCATGCTTGTTCAGTGTCATTTGCAGCCTTGTCAGTGCCTTTTTTTAGCCTTGTCAGTGTCATTTTCAGCCTTGTCAGTGTCATTTGCAGCCTTGTCAGTGTCATTTGCAGCCTTATCTGTGTCATTTGCAGCCTTATCTGTGTCCACCTGCAGCCTTGACAGTGTCATTTGCAGCCTTGTCAGTGTCATTTGCAGCCTTGCCAGTGTCATTTGCAGCCTTATCTGTGTCCACCTGAAGCCTTGTCAGTGACATTTGCAGCCTTATGAGTGTCCACCTGCAGCCTTGTCAGTGACATTATACACAGAGCCGACTCTTCTCGGCTCCTCTCATAGTTCCGCCCAGACTGGGTGGGACTGTGAGCGGAGCTAAGCGCCGCCCACATACATACATAGCCGAGTGTGAGCTAGCTCCGCTCACAGTCACGCCCAGTCCCTGTGTTATGTCCATCATAGGGTGGGACTGGGCGTGACTGTGAGCGGAGCTAGCCAAACCTAGCCGAGTACACTTGGCTATCTATGTATATCGGCGGTCGGCTCGCTCCGCTCACAAACAGGGGGGGGGATCGCGGGGATCAGCGTATGCACTCATGATTTTCCCTTGATTTTAAGGGGAAAAAAGTGCGTGTTATACGCCGATAAATACGGTACTCCTCCAATGCATTGAATAACAATTATGTGCAAGTCAATATGATTATAAAAAACAAAATGACATTTCAAAATAATATGCAAAAAGGTATGTTACATGCTCCTAAATCACAAACACCATAACTCTTAACAGTAATTATGTGTCCCAAAATTTTAATTTGTGCATCAAATCATGTACCGTATTTATCGGCGTATAACACGCACCGGCGTATAACACGCACCCCAATTTAGGAGGGAATTTTAAGGAAAAAAAACTTTTAGGAGGGAAGTTGAAGGGAAAAAAACTTACATTTAAATGTCCTTCCTTCATTGCAGCCTTGTCAGTGCAGCCATGTCAGTGCAGCCTTGTCAGTGCAGCCTTCCCCAGTGCAGCCTTGTCAGTGCAGCCATGTCAGTGCAGCCATGTCAGTGCAGCCATGTCAGTGCAGCCTTGTCAGTGCAGCCTTGTCAGTGCAGCCTTCCCCAGTGCAGCCTTGTCAGTGCAGCCTTCTCCAGTGCAGCCTTCCCCAGTGGAGCCTTCCCCAGTGGAGCCTTCCCCAGTGCAGCCTTGCCCCAGTGCAGCCTGGGATCCCCTGTCCCTGCTGTCACATCTTCAAAATCGCGGACCGCGATTTGAAAATGGCGCCGCCGGCGCCGAAGTACAGAGAGCCGGTCCTCGGCTCTTTCCGGCGGCTCTCGTTTACTTTCGGCTCCACTCGTAGTCCCGAGCGGAGCTATCCGAACCTACTCGGATAGCTCCGCTCCGGACTACGAGTGAAACCGAAAGTAAACGAGAGCCGCCGGAAAGAGCCGAGGACCGGCTCTGTGTACTTCGGCGCCGGCGGCGCCATTTTCAAATCGCGGTCCGCGATTTTGAAGAAGTGACAGCTCGGATCGCAGGGGATCGGCGTATAACACGCACCTGCAACTTTCCCCTGATTTTAAGGGGAAAAAAGTGGGTGTTATACGCCGATAAATACGGTATATTATATAGAATACAGCATGCAAATAGTTCTTCAATAAGTGATGAAAGTCTTAATTGCTATAGTGTCTTCACCATTTCTGTGCAAACTCATCAACATACTGTATAGTGGTAGTAAGACCAAAGTCCCAGTGCTACAAATCCCCAAACCAAATCCTCACTATAGTGAAACACCTCTATGTGATAGGTGTGCCCTCATCTTGAGTTTGGGACCTATAAGTGGGTATAGGTCAGAATGCACTTTCCCCTAACTTATGGGTTAAATAAGAAAACCAGGATGTCTCAGACATTCAGTTTTCTCACTTCCACAATTACTGGATAGCTGTCACTGTATGGTCCATTGATAATGTCTCAAAAATTGCTAAAAAAAACTGCCATAGTGTAGCAATAACTATTAATGACTATTTTTATTTGTAGATTGCACTCACAAATACAATTGACTTGTTTGCATGTTTACAATAGGTTTGCAATTCCCGAAAGCTCATTCACGCCTGACTTTCAGTATTAGCGGTGATGTCACCCAACTCCTTCCGATGCGCTGCATCACTGCACACTTGAATTTATTAGGGGATGGGCTAGGTGACATATGGTGGACTTTTGCATTGCCACAGTGTTATAGCAACCAAGCGTTATCATTAGGGTAGGCTCTGCTAATATAATTACCCTCATTTTTTTTAACCAAAACTGGTATGATGCTAATTCAAGTCAAATGTCTATACATTAGTCCTCTAACTAAAATTAAACAGATAATTCTGCAATGATCATCATCAAATGGTAGCGAGGTAAACAAATGAGCCTAATAACATACAACATTACTATAAGTACAAATACAAAATAAAAGCAATATTGTGATTATGTAAAAAATGTAACAATAAAATAGGCTCAGAAATAGACTAAGAAAATAAAATCCACTATCTTGCATAAAAACTGTAAACGGGATAACTAATAAAATTTTTGGGAGAAAACATCTCCCTCCAACTCAGAGGAGCACTTGTAGTACAAAAGAATGCCTTTGGCCTTTAAAATGCTCCCATCACATTCCAACAGGTGATGGATAAGCCTCCATCTGGAATACACCTCGGTGTATCTGGATGAAATTGTTATTTTCAGTAGGGAGTAGGAATCCCTGTTGCCTGAAATCTAAGAAGTATTAAGACTTCCTGATGAGAAGGGGGTTCCACCCAAACATTTACTTTAGGTAAATTCAGAAACATAGAGGCTATACACAACTGGCCCCACCCCCTCACCAAAAAACAGATGTGTGCAACAGATGATTTGTGCCCAGTCTTTCACCCTGGCAGTGCTGCAGACTGAACTGATCATCTGTCAAGAGTCCATTGTGGTAAAGTGGAATGCAGATGCTGAAAAGGTCTTCCTAAAGACAAGTCAGCACCGTGCCAACAACCTATCCTAATGGCTTCCAACTTTTGAAAGGGAATTTATTGTACAGAGGGAAGCCATCAATATGGGACTTGGAGCTATTCTATCACAGGACATCCATGTACAAAAGCATCCCATTGTCTCTCTTAGTCAGAAATTAACTACAGCTGAGAAAAGTTATGCTTTGTTAGCGTGGGAATGTTTGGCCATTAGGTGGACTTTAGAATCCCTCTGGCACTACCTATTGGGAAATAAGATCCAACTGGCTTCTGACCCTGCTCCTTTAATATGGATTTGATAGAATAAGGGGACAAATACCCAGATAACGCAGTGGTTCCTGGCCCTCCATGAGTTCTTGTTTTTGGTGGAGCATAGACCAGAGGAACTTCATCAGAATGATGCTTATTCCTAGGTCAAATGTTTTACTTCCAATGTCACCTCCCCCTCTTCTGGGTTGAGGCTGGAAGGAATGTACTGTTCAAAAGAGATTCACCTTTTAATAGTAGGTTTGTATGCCCTCTCTTTGCACGGCAGGTGCTGGGCCCTTTAAGAGACACAGCAAGGGTTAAAGAAAGAGGTCCAAGCCTGAGCCCTAAAGTGCAAGGAAGACTGGGCCCTGTGGTGCAAGCCCAGTTTCTTCTGGCTGAAGTAATCACCGTTCTTTTCTGTTAGACAATGCTGACCTGAAAAGAACCATGTTTTTTTTTTCTGAATATTGACAACGTGTTGTCGCTGGTAAGCTTTTTGAGTTAAATAAAGGAATATCTTGCTGACCCTCAAACCTAATTAAATATTGTATATATTGTATAAATACATTTCAGTAAAATAAATGCAAATATTCTCTCCCCAGAGTAATCTCCAGGTTGCAACAATGATGTTAGGTGACATCAAATCAAATGCCCACAGAAGTGAACTCTATGTCATTTGAATTTTTAGTTTAGTTTTAATTTATGCCCTTGTTAATCTTATCTTAATTTTACGCCAATAATTTATGCAAACCATTTTTCCCCTGCGTGCATCACGATGTAGTGCTGAAAGCGAAATAAAAAAAAAAAGAGGAGCAAAATGCTCATGTTCACTTTGAGCTTTACCATTCCTCTATGTTACATACTGTAAAATTCACACTAATGCAACATTATTTTAAGATTATATTTTGAGGTAAACTTTTGGGAGTGTGCAAATATGTAGCCTGTGAGTAGGGAAAAATTACAGGAAAATGCATTTTTTCCAATTTTTTTTTGTACCATTTATTCCCAATAACAACCAAGCAAATAAAAAATATTTGTACCAATATTTGCTATAAAATAAAGCATTATCTATAATACATTCATTTAGATTACAAAAACTAAAACATATAATGTGCAAACTGAGAAATCTTCAAAAAATAAATAAATTTTCTGGGATTCAATAGGATTTAAGGAGAAAAAGGCTTGGGTGCTCGAGTGGCTAAAGTGATAAACACAGGGTACATGCATTGCTTATTATTATTATTATTATACAGGATTTATTTAGCGCCAACAGTTTGCACAGCGCTTTACAACATGAGGGTAGACAGTACAGTTACAATGCAATTTAACACAGGAGGAATCGATAGAGCTTACAGTTTATGAGGGAGGGTAAATGGTGCAAAATGTAATAGCAGTGGGGGATGAGCTGGTGGAAAAAATAAAATTACAGTTGTTAGGTGGGGGCTGAATAGGCTTCGAAGAGAAGGGTTTTCAAGGATCGTCTAAAAGTGGACAGAGTAGGGGATAGTTGGACAGATTGGGGTAGGGAGTTCCATAGGATGGGAGAGGCTTAGTAAAGGTCCTGGAGGCAAGCATGGGAGGAGTTGACAAGGAAGCAAGACAGCAAGAGGTCTTTTGAGGAACAAAGAGAAGAATTAGGTTAGTATTCTGAGACTAGGCTAGTGATGTAGCTGAGGGCAGAGCTGTGGATGGTTTTGTAAGTTGTTAGTATTTTGAATTTTATTTCTTGGGTGATTGGAAGCCATTGGAGGTACTGACAGAGAGGGGTGGCAGACACTGACTGGTTGGTAAGGTGGATGAGCCTGGCAGCAGTCATGATACACTGAATAGGGGATAGCCTATGTAAACGTATTGCAGTGAGGAGGGAGTTGCAGTAGTCGAGGCGAGAGATAACCAGGGAGTGAATTAGGAGCATTGTGGTGTTATTGGTTAGGAAGGGGCATATTTTGGAGATGTTGAAAAGGTTGAGGTGGCAAGCACTGGACAGTAGTTAGATGTGGGGCTGAAATGATAGTTCAGAGTCCATGATTACACCTAGAACCTTGGCATGCGGGGACTGGTTGATATTTGTGCCATTGATCTTGACAGAGAAATCAGGGGAAGAGGCACCTGGGGAGGAAATATTTTGAGCTGGGTTTTGGATAGATTGAGTTTGAGGAAATGGTGTGACATCCAGGCTGATATGTCTGTTTTTACTTTGCCGTGACATACACAATAAATCCATACCTTTATTCAAGAAAGTATCTTGAAGGCACACCACATTCTTATTTTTTATTAAAACACAACTTTAGCAAAAGCAAAACCTTTTTTTTTTTTTCGTTTTGGCTAACGTGCCAAAAAGGTTTGAACCTCTGGTGATTATTTATTTACTTGTTTCTGATGTCAGTATGGACATTTTGTTTTCCAGACAGGACATAAGCAATATCTCTCCAAAGAAGGAACAAGCATTATATATATTTTTTAAGTAGATTGTGGAAGGATGAGAATGTCTGTCAGGTTTTTACTGCCAGTTGCATTTGCTTCGAGAGATCATGTCACTTCCTAAGTGGTTACAGATGACAATAAAAAGCACAACCTTCTCCACTCAAATTTAAAACTATAAAATATGTTTTGGTTGATGCTGAACTTAAAAGTGGGAACTTCACTCTCTTAAGCCCCATACACACTATTAGATTTTCTGATTTACCAAAACCATATAATACTGTATGAGGTCAAACCTTAGGAGTTTCAAAGTGTATGCAATCAGGCAGGCCCTTGCACTACATGGTTTTGGTAAATCTGAAGGAAAAAAATCAGCAGAAAATCTGATAGTGTATATGGGGCTTTAGTCAGCATTGACCATTTTTTATTTTTATGCTGCTAGCATTAGTAAACATGTAAGCAGGTATATTATATTTACTTGTTTTAAACCTTTTTTTATCAATTTCTTCAGTTACTTCCTGGGTTCTATGCCTAGACAAATGGTGTCATGCATGCCAGGAGTTTTCAGAAGGGAAGGAGCTAAGAGCAGATGGATTCCAGGAAGTAAATGCTACACGAATCATCTGCCCTTACTCAAGATGGCCATGGCTAGAAATGCTAGGGAATACATTTTCTCAGCTAAATAAATTATGGAGACATGGATGGATGGGGGAGTTTGCTTTGAATACTAAAAATTACTTAAATAGTGTTTTTTTTGTGTTGTGTTTAGGTTCAATGTAGATCAGCTTTCACATTAATCCTCCTTTGCCATGAAGCTACCCAATTAACCTCTCCAGGTTAGCATGTAGATTGTGGACATTTTTCATGCATTATATTCCTCCACAAAGCTCTCTGTCATATATATTGTGATTACATATACTGTATATTTTAACCGTCGTCAGTTTATTTGTTGCTGTCTGTATCCCATTGGAAGATTATACCTTACTTCCAGTCCTGGTGACAACTGTAAATTTTTGGATTTTTCATAATTTCCTATCTTAATGACAATGGGCACCAAAATAATTAAAGCAAGTAAATCTCCCCCACAGAGACACGAACAGCAATGAACCAGGAAAACGCATAAGAATTCCATGGCTTGCTAAACCTGTTCTCTTTAACCTCCCTGGCGGTATTCCCGAGTCTGGCTCGGGGTGAAATTTCAGTACCAAAAGCGGTAACCCCGAGCCAGACACGGGATCGCTTCGCAGTATCCAGGCAAAGTAACTTACCTTGTCCCTTGGATTCTGCGATGTCTCTGCGAGCTGTCATCTTGCTCGATTCACTTGCTCGATTCGTGCCGAGTGCCGAGCTCCGTTCCCTGTGAGCGTTGCGACGCACGGGGATGGAGTTCGGCACCAAATTCAAAAATTTTAAATCACACAATACATATAGTACACTGTAATCTTACAGATTACAGTACTGTATAAAATAATTACACATCCCCTTTGTCGCTAGTGGTTTTGCCAGTGTCCTGCATGCAGTTTTATACTATAAAAACTGTTCTTTCTGCCTGGAAACTGGAGATTGTCCATAGCAACCAAAAAGTGTCCCTTTACATCAAAAGCGGTTTTAGACCAGCTAGAAAACAGCGATAATAAATTAGAATCACTTGTAGAATTGAGTGATAGTGATTTGTGGGGAGATCCGTCATCAAACACTGAAAAGTAATGACAGCGACAATTCTGCAACTGAGCACATTTCAGTGTTTTTGATTTGATTACATTATTGAATAATTTTTAGTATTATTATATTTTTATTTGTTATAATTATTTATAGTTATTTATTATATTATAATTTATGATTTTATGTTTCAAACTTTATCATACCCGGGATGTTTACTAGACTCTTGTTTGGACAGATTTAGGTGTGTTATTCCTAAGAATTACAGGCCTGCAATATAAAACGCCAAATTTCCATGCAAAATAATTGTACCGCTTTCAGCACCTAAAATATGAAATAATCATACCGCCAGGGAGGTTAAACAAATATCTCATTTATTTTCTTATCAAAAAGTTTTATACAGAAGAAAGCCGTAGAAAGATTGCAGTGCCTCAAAATTTGCACAAATATGTTAAATACGAATAACGAAAATGCGGGTATATTGTCCACAAAAATAGAACACTGTTAACACTAGAGTCCATGTGTAGAGACAATTTATTTTAAAATAGTATAGGAAGATCAATGCAAACAATTCAATTGTATAAGTCCCATATATTAGGTAAGAGTGTATCCAATATACAGTTTCATGCAAAAAAGGTGAACTCTAAATATTCTCCCCTATCCAGCCAAAAAAAGGACCATTCCTCTCTTCAATCAAGATTTGTAATGCCGCGTACACACGGTCGGACTTTCTAGAAAGCTAGGTCCGACGTACTTGCCGCCAGACTTCCGGCGGACTACCGCCGGACTTTCTGAACGGCCGGACTTGCCTACACACGGCCGGACTTTCCGGAATCCGGTCTTCCCGACGGACTTCCAGAACGAACGGACTTTCCCACACACGGACAAGTCCGTTCATTTTGAACGTGACTTTGGTACGACGGGACTAGAAAAGGAATTCAATCTCGCCGCTTTTTTTGGCGAGATTGAAACCTTGCGAGCCCCGTCGCAGGCCCTTAGGTCTGGTATGGATTATAAAGGGGAACCCCGCTACGCCGAAAAAACGGCGTGGGGTCCCCCTAAAATCCATACCAGACCCCGATCCGAGCACGCAGCCTGGCTGGTCAGGAAAGGGGGTGGGGACGAGCGAGCGCCCCCCCCCCTCCTGAACCGTACCAGGCCGCATGCCCTCAACATGGGGGGTGGGTGCTTCGGGGGAGGGGGGCGCCCTGCGCCCCCCCCCCAAAGCACCTTGTCCCCATGTTGATGAGGACAAGGGCCTCTTCCCGACAACCCTGGCCGTTGGTTGTCGGGGTCTGCGGGCGGGGGCTTATCGGAATCTGGGAGCCCCTTTAATAAGGGGGCCCCCAGATCCCGGCCCCCCACCCTATGTAAATGAGTATGGGGTACATGGTACCCCTACCCATTTACCTAGGTAAAAAGTGTCAGTAATAAAACACAACACAGGTTTTTAAAATAATTTATTAAACAGCTCCGGGGGGGGGGGGGTCTTCTTCCGTCTTCGGGGGTCCCTCCGGTTCATCTTCTCCCGGCGTCCGGTTGGTTCTTCTCCGCTCTCCGGCCTCTTCTCCCGGTGTCCCAGGTCTTCGGCCGGCCCCTCCGCTGTCTTCAGGTAGCTCGATTGCCAGCGGAGGTCCGGACTTCTGGGCTTCTTGGCTTCTTGTGTTCTCTTCTCTTCTCTTCCCCCAGATGTTGACACGACGCTCTCTCCGGCTGGACTGGTCTCTGAGGGCTGCGTTGTGACTTATATAGGCGGAGACCCCGCCCCCATATGATGTCACAGTCCCTGGGCATGCTGGGACTGTGACGTTTTAGGGGGCGTGGTCGACCACGCCCCCTAAAACGTCACAGTCCCAGCATGCCCAGGGACTGTGACATCATATGGGGGCGGGGTCTCCGCCTATATAAGTCACAACGCAGCCCTCAGAGACCAGTCCAGCCGGAGAGAGCGTCGTGTCAACATCTGGGGGAAGAGAAGAGAAGAGAACACAAGAAGCCAAGAAGCCCAGAAGTCCGGACCTCCGCTGGCAATCGAGCTACCTGAAGACAGCGGAGGGGCCGGCCGAAGACCTGGGACACCGGGAGAAGAGGCCGGAGAGCGGAGAAGAACCAACCGGACGCCGGGAGAAGATGAACCGGAGGGACCCCCGAAGACGGAAGAAGACCCCCCCCCCGGAGCTGTTTAATAAATTATTTTAAAAACCTGTGTTGTGTTTTATTACTGACACTTTTTACCTAGGTAAATGGGTAGGGGTACCATGTACCCCATACTCATTTACATAGGGTGGGGGGCCGGGATCTGGGGGCCCCCTTATTAAAGGGGCTCCCAGATTCCGATAAGCCCCCGCCCGCAGACCCCGACAACCAACGGCCAGGGTTGTCGGGAAGAGGCCCTTGTCCTCATCAACATGGGGACAAGGCGCTTTGGGGGGGGCGCAGGGCGCCCCCCTCCCCCAAAGCACCCACCCCCCATGTTGAGGGCATGCGGCCTGGTACGGTTCAGGAGGGGGGGGGGCGCTCGCTCGTCCCCACCCCCTTTCCTGACCGGCCAGGCTGCGTGCTCGGATCGGGGTCTGGTATGGATTTTAGGGGGACCCCACGCCGTTTTTTCGGCGTAGCGGGGTTCCCCTTTATAATCCATACCAGACCTAAGGGCCTGGTATGCCCCGCGCTTGCCGCAATAGGAAGATTTGTTTTTCCTATTGCAGCGAGCGCGAGATGCAGTAACCTGCTCCTCCGTCGTATCTGGTCCTTCGGACTAGAATACAGACGAACGGGCTTTCCGTCAGGAACTGAGTCCGGCGGAGGTACGACGTAAAGATTTGAAGCAGGCTTCAAATCTAAAGTACGTCGGATTTCCGCAAAAATCCGACCGAAACGGTCCGTCGGAAGTCCGATGGAGACCACACACGGTCGGACTTTTCGCCGGACTCTGTCCGGCGGCGTCCGTCGGACTTTTGCAGGTGAAAAGTCCGACCGTGTGTACGCGGCATAAGTCTTACTGGGATAAGTTGCACATTAAGATTGAAGTATCAAGACACATCTAGTCCTACATCTAGTCCTGTATTGATATAGAGATTTTTTAAGTTACATACCCCTTGAGATTTCTAGTTGTATTCTCCAATATACAATAGATTTAGATACAGTATACTGTATGTCTATCTGGGTCCCTATTTATTATATGTATTAGACTAGACCATTATAGGATATCTGAAAGCATCCTGCATGTGGAGATTAATCCTTGATTATGTTCTATGCAGCTGCTGAAGGGTGAATCTTTAAAAATGCTAGATGAATTTTCTGAAAATACTGGGTGAATCCTTTGAAAATCCTATTCAAATAGAGAGAATCCTCTTTAAAAATCAGTAAACAAGATTTGTCTATTACATTTCAAGTCAAACAAGATACACATGTCAACTTTATCCTGTTACCCATCTCTGCTTCCCTTGTTCAAAGTCCCAGTCTTGCTTATGCCCTGTTAATGTCAGCTTCCCTCCATTTGTAAATAGTTAGGTTGTTGGTTTGTACAGCTACACAGATCTGGTCATTCCTGCTGCTGGATGCTTGCATTTGGTGTATTACTGAAGTGGAGTTTACCACTTCAATACTGGGCACTTTCACCCCCATTCCTGCCCTGGCTAATTTTCAGCATTCAGTGCTGTTGCACTTTGAATGACCATTGCGCAGTCATGCAACATTGTACCCATATGAATCTTTATTTTGAGACAGACAGAGCGTTCTTTCGGTGGTATTTTGAAATTTTTTTTTTTAGTTTCTGTTATAAAATTTTGCACATAAGTCATTTTTCTTCTCCACTGATGTGCACTGATGAGACTGCACTGATAGGCTGCACTGATGGACACTGATGAGGCTGCGCTGATGGGCACTGATGAGGCTGCACTAATGAGGTGACACTGATAGGCGGCATTGATGAGCACTGATAAGCTGCACTGATGACCAGTGCCCTGATTATCAGTGTAAATGTGCCCCGTCAGAATTGATGGTTTCCGGCTTCATTTAATAACACACATATAAGGGTTGATAAAGACAAGGAAAGTTGCACTTTCCAAGAGAAATTGCACCAAAGCTCAGTGGAAGAAGTCACTTCCATCATCCAGTCATGTGCAAGCAAAGATGTTGTTTTCTTTTATTTTGCTTACACATGATTGTGTATACTTTGCAAAATGTCACTTACTGCGTTTGCAAAGATCTAGGGCAACTTTCTTTGCAAAATAAACAGCCTATTTTCTGTGTTTTAGTTATATAAAAACAATAAAGGTATTCATGTGTGGCATTGAAACAAAAAAGGGGGGGTTTTCGACGCTCCGCAACATGTGATGTCTAAGGTAAATAGTACAATGGTAGCTATAATAGCACATTAAAATAAGGCAGGTAAAAGACCTTAATAAATTTATACGAGACTTGACAGTGAAAAGATTCTACAATATCCAGTCCTCTCTGAAACCTCCACCCTCGCAAGAACCCATTGAAACCATTAACCATGATGTCCTCCCAATAGATACAGACACAGATTCCTCCCTCATCTTGGACCCAGATGAACTCCATGCAGAATATCCCTTTGCAGATATGGAATTGTACACTCAACACTACCAAACATCCCCTCCGATTCAACATACAAAATTCAAACCCAAGTCCATCTTCAACCCAGTACATAAAAAAGGCCCCTATCTACAGACATTCTATCAAGTCATGTATACCGACCTTGTCCAAATGTGTAAATCGGCACCCAAGAAAAGAGCTAACCTCTCTAAAGCAGAACAGAAGGCCCTGGATGAGTTAACCAACAACCATAATATCATCATAAAGGCAGCAGACAAGGGAGGCGGCATTGTAATACAGAACAGTTCAGACTACATGGCGGAATCACTCAGACTATTATCCAACACCAACACTTATTCCAAACTCACTCATGATTCCTTACCAGAATTCACCCAGAAAGCCACAAAATTAGCCCACAGAGCCCTAGAAGATGGTATTATTTCCAAAGCTGAACTGTCATTTCTCATCAAAGGTTTTCGTAAAACTCCCTATTTTTACAATTTACCAAAAATCCATAAAGACCAGTCCAACCCACCAGGCCGTCCCATAGTAGCTGCTATGGAGAGCATCACCAGCGGGTTTTCTATGTACATAGACCATTTCCTTCAACCCCTTGCGCAACACCTCCCATCTTATATTAGAGATAGTACCCATTAGAGATGCTTTCCTTCTACACCTGGGAACCCACCTACCAGTGGGTATCCTTGGACGTTACATCTCTATACACTTGCATCCCCCATGCAGTAGGCCTCAGAGCAGTAGAATATTTTCTCTCTGAGGACCCCCTCATCAATCCCAGACAGGAACAGTACATCCTGGAGGCTACACAATTCTGTCTAGAACACAACTACTTTGAGTTTGACCACACCTTCTATCTACAAACTCAAGGCACTGCCATGGGTGCCAATTTTGCCCCAAGCTACGCCAACCTGACTATGGGCTACTGGGAACTACAATACGTCGCACATAACAACCCTTTTGCCGCCCATATCGTATATTATGGGCGCTACATCGATGATATCATTCTAATCTGGGAGGGCACATCAGAGAGTCCTTTGTCAAGCATTGCAACTGCAACTCCCTAGGGCTATCCTTCACCCATGTCATAGACCCTGAAAAACTAATCCTCTTGGACTTAGAACTTTTTCATACTGAATCTGAAATACATGCTACAAACTTTGTCAAACCCACCGCTGGAAATTCCTATATTCACTACCAGAGCTGTCACCATCCAACATGGATCAACAACATACCGAAGAGCCAATTCCATAGAATTCGGCGGAATTGCACCAAGGACGAAGATTACTACATACAGGGTAAACTCCTTTCCAATAAATTTCAAGACAAAGGATACCCACCACATCTGGTACAAAAGGCCTTCCTCCAACAGGCAAAGAAACCTCCACCCAAACCCAAAACTTCAGATAATCCACAACCAACACGTTTCACTACCCAGTTTCATGATTGTCACAAGAAGATGGAGAACATCTTAGCCAAACATTGGTGCATCTTGCTTGGAGACCCCTTTTTAGGTTCTTCCCTCACCCAACTACCCAAGGTTTCATATCGTAGAGCAAAAAATATTAAAAGTAGAATAGCACCCAGTAAAATCCGTAAAGTCCCACTCACTCCAGCCTCACACATCCCCCTAATTCCATTAGTGGTAATGTACCAATGCCGGAAAAAATTATGCCTAACGTGCAAATTTGTTGACAATGGACAAAAAAACCTCACTGTTAAAGACAAAACATACACCATAAAAGACTTTTATAATTGCTCCAGTGAATACGTGGTGTACTGCCTGACCTGCCCATGTGGTCTCTTTTATGTGGGCAGGACCATACGCCCCCTACGCCAACGTTTTGGCGAACACAGGCGTTTCATAGAAAAGTATAAAATCATACAATACAGCGCTTGCAAATATATGGTATCAAACAAATTCTTTTGTGAAACCAAAAAAGAAAGGAAATGGAACTTTGTTGCAGCAGCAGAGTGAAAGTACTGTACTTTGAAGATATATAAACCAAGTGTACTGCGCTAGCAACAGTTGCTAGCGCAGTACACTTGGTTTATATATGTTTCATAGAAAAGGGCTGGGACAAACACAGTGTCCCTCTTCATTTTTTGAAGGAACACCAAAAATCTACCATGGGCCTCAGAGTCTGGGTCATCGAGGCCATGCCCAGAGGTCTTCCTGCTGCGGAACGTTTTAAACGCCTGTGTCAGCAGGAGGCCTACTGGATATATTCATTGGGTGCTCTCTCGCCAGGGGGACTCAATGAAGAATTAGTTGTAGTTCACTTTCCTCCCCCCCCTTCCCCTCTCCAATCATACATTCATTCTTCACTTTCTTATTATATATATATATACAGCTTGCCCATCACTATACAAACCATGTAGAAGTTTCTTACAACATAAAAATACCCCCATGGTCCTTTGCTGTCGTATCATCCAGTCACCTGAGGGACCGCTGTCCCCTCATGGACCCAGATAGCAACTTCACCGTTCTATATAACAACTTCACCCCCTTCCCCCCCACCCCTCCCCACCCCCCTTCCCTTATGTCCCCTCTGAGCTCATCCTCATAATGTGTATCCCAGTGCTTTTTAATCTCATTTTTTTTTATTTATTTTTTATTTTAATTTTACATTTATTTTTATTATAATTTTTTATACTTATTTTTATTTTTTTATTTATTTTATTTATTTATATATATATATTTTTATTTCTATTTTTCATTGTTTTTTCCCATTTTTATTTTTATTTTTCATTTTATTTTTTATTTTTCAGTTTATATTTATTTTTATTTCTTTTTTTTTTCTCCACATTTTTTTCATCTTCTAAATAAATGTTTTAACTCTAATTCCACCTACTATTATTATCCTTATATTTATTAAACTTACCCCTAATTCATCATATTTTTAATTCTTCATACTTTACTTTCAACTTTTTTGTGCTTTTTGGAGGATTGTGGGTCTGCTGGCTGTTGTGGTTCCACAGCCACAGACCTCCAGCCCATACACCTTAACCTAATTAACCTAATTGCCTCCACTATATATTCAAGCTGCTCTCCTCCAGTAAGCAAAAAGGCCAGTAGAAGGAGCTGTGGGCCCGAGCGCGTAGCCTGTACTATCCCTGCATTATCCCCAACACCAGCCTGGACGTTTGCCGTGCATCAGTGACGTCATTTCCTCTTCCGCGCTCCAGAGTGGTCAGCATGGAGCTTTCCATGCACTGGATGCAGCGGTTCAGCCTGTGTACAGACTCCACACCCAGACGCCTGAAGGAATGAAATCCGAGCCGGAAACAAGATAACAGCACATCCCAGGGCACTTTCCTTCTCAAAGAAACACCCTGCGAACCAGTAAGTGTAATTGTTACACTAACTTTTATTTTTGCATAAACAAGCTACCACAGTTGGCGCCTCCACACCCCTCCTTTTTTCAACATCATGTGTGGCATTGTTTCTTTGTACTCTCATTTCTCATATTCAAATTAGTAATAGTTGCAGAAGACGTATCAGCAGTTGTAGCGTAATTTCTACTAGAGATATGCAACTTATGTACTGGATTCCCAAATGAGTTGGTAGAAATTATTTATAATTAAATACTTTATTTATCCCACTGGGCTTTTAAAGGAACCCTATATTTTTGAATCTTGAAGCATCTGCACGCTTTGGGGAATATTTTTAAAGCAATGGTGAGCAGTAACCTAGCCTAAAATATTTTTTTCAAATTTTTTTTTATTTCTGTTTTTATGGGTTATTCTGCACTTTGATAGTAAAATGAACAAGTGTCTATTTTAAATGCTTAAAGGTAAAAGGTCTGTCCAAGAGCACTACAAGATTCCCGCTTTTATGTTTATAGCAAGATAAGCTCCCTTTAACCTTTCTCTGATATACAGTAGTTTCACTTTGTTACTAGGGGCCCATTGGGGGCCATTCAGTAATGCATTTGTGACTCAATTTTGGTGATAGGTATGTAGTGGGGAGACTTGTGTCAAATTCATGAAAGCCCTGTAACCTTTTCATTGTAAGTACCAGCACATGCAAGAAATTCAAGTAGTTCTTATTTGCGAAACTTCTACCAGCGATGTTGTTGTAACAAATTCAAAAAGAAACACCAATATATCTTTGATAAAGAAAGTGGAGGTAAGATCTCTTTTTTATGTTGTACTAAATCATTGATTGTGTTATGTCATCACCTAGTTAATAAGGATGAAAAAAGATACAGGTATATCTAGTTCGAACTTCATGTGATTTTTTTCCCCCTAATAATTCCCATAGCCCTGTATACTCAGATTTTTGAGGAAGATTTATAAAAGTTGTTGACACTCCCAGCTAGTACCACTACCTGAAGAAAGGAGATCCACATTTTACTGTTCTACAGTAAAGAATCCTTTCCACAATCTAAAGTTAAAGAATACGTAAACCCAGCATTTCAGAATTCTAATATGTGCCTGCTGTATCATGTACTTGTATGAAAAATATCCTGGCTCCTTTGTATTGCTTCCTATCTGTGAAATACATGGTGTTACATTCAGTCCCTCTGCTTTCCTATCAAAAACTGACCACACTAAGCAGGAGAACACCATGGTCAGTTCCCTAGCTATGCTGGGAACTCAGCCAGCTCTCCTCCAGTGATTAGACTTGTCCTGATATCCCCCCCTCATCTGGCACAGCCTTTTACTGGATAGATCAGTGTACTGCTGTTTCTCCTCCCCCAGCTCTTATGCAGCTGAGACCAGAGTGTAAGTGATCTATTATAAAAAAGGGAAAAAAAGGTGTTTATAATGTTTTTATATATCTATACACACATGTTTTTTCTTTCATTTTTATTTTAAACTGAATGGGTTGTTTTACAAGGTGAGGGTTTACAATCACTTTAAACCTCCTTTGTTCTAACCTAAAATCGTGGCCATGTATCCTGATCAGAGATCTTAGAGTAAACTGTTTATTACAGTTACTGTAATCATATCTCCTCTTTCACGCTTCTTTTCCAGAGTAAATAACTGTAATCTATATAATCCATTCTTATAGCTTAGGTCCTCCATCATCCTTAATCATTTTTTGCCCTTCGCTGAACTCTTTATAATTCAACAACATCCTTCCTGAGGATTGATGACCAAAACTGAACTGCATATTTAAGATGAGGCTGAACCGGTGTTTTGTAAATGGGTAAAATTATTGATTTATCTCTTGAATGTATATCCTTTTTGATGCATAAGAGCATTCTGCTAGCTTTGTTATCTGTGGCTTGGCATTGCGTGCTGTTTTTAAATCTGATCTATAAGAAACCCCGGACCCTTTACTCACTGATACTCCCAGGGACCCCCTTGCTAATGTGTAATTTGCATGTGTATTTTTGGCATCCAAGTGTATAACTTTACATTTCTCAATATTACCATGCAACTGTCCAACCCCCTATTTTCAAAAGGTCATCCTCTAATAATGCTATATACTGTGACACAGTTATTTCCTGCCATAATTTGGTATCATCAGCAAACACTGAAATTGAGCTCTTGATTCCAATCTCTATATCATTAATAAAAATATTTAACAGCATTGGCCCCAAGACAGAACCACGTGACATACCACTCATAACTTTAGACCATTTAGTGAATGAGCTGTTTACCACAACTCTATGGACCTGGTCATGTAACCAGTTTCCCCACCATGTAAATACAACTTCATCAGCTCCCACATGTTTATGATGCACAGTATCAAATCCATATCTTGTATATGTAATTGTTGTGGCATATCTTTAAAATCATTTTGTGCCAAAATAAAATAAAGGGTAAGTTCACCTTTACAGAAAAATCTGTAAGGTGAACTTGCACTGGACCCTTTCCTAATCCCCACCGGTGCTGCTGACCTGGAGTCTAGCAATCACCCGCACTGACACATCGGGTTGCCGCTTCACCAGTCCGGGGCATAGAAATCCCCAGTGTCTCATTCTCCTAAACGTACCTCGTCAGGAGGTATGTATGGGAGCATTCTAAGTGGTCGGCGCCATCACATGGGCAGCGCTGACCAATCAGAACCCACGTAGCCCATCCTGTCACTGCAGGCGAAGAGGAGAGAAAGCTGATGGGATTTCAAATCCCTGGACTGGTAAAGTGGCGATATGATCTGTCAGAACAGGAGATCGCCAGACTCCAGGTTAGCGAGACCAGGTGCGATGGGAAGGGGCTTCGGTGTAAGTTCACCTCACAGATTTTCTGTCAAGGTGAACTTACACTTTAACCACTTGACCCCAAGCAGGTTGGTAACCCTTCATGACCAGGGCATTTTTTGCTATTCAGCACTGCACTACTTTAATTGGCAATTGCAGTCATACAACACTGTACACAAATGAAATTGATATCCTTTTTTTTCACACAAATAGAGCTTACTTTATGGTGGTATTTGATCACCACTGGGTTTTTTATTTTTTATTATATAAACAAAAAAATTCTAAAAAAAAACTCAATATATTCTACGGTCTGTTATAAAACATATCCAATAAAAAAAAATGTCTTCATAAATTTAGGCCAAAATGTATTCTGCTGCATTTGGTAAAAAAAAAAAAAATCCCAGTAAGTGTATGTTAATTGGTTTGTGTGAAAGTTATAGAGTCTACAAACTATGGTCCTGCAATGTACGCAGCTATAGATGCTATACTGTAATGGCGGTGATCACCGACTTATAGTGTGACTGTGATAGGGTGGAGAGCAATCTGGTGCTAACAGACACTGGCTGGGAGGGTCACTAACTGACACTGATGTTGCTAGTGACACTAATACAGTGATCAGTGATAATACTGTACACTGACACTGTACTAATGACACTGGCTGGAACGGGGTTAACATCTGGGGGCAATCAAGGTGTTAACTGTGTGCCTAACAAGTGTAATGTGTGTAAAGTGTACTACTTTTACTACTTACTAATCTGGCAGTTATTTTTCTCCCTGCTTTTGAGGGATAAGAAACAGCCAGATTGCTTTTCACTGCATACAGATTTCTGTGTATTAGTAAACACAAAACTCTGTGTGTGATTGGACACAGCCAATCAGCAGGTTTAAACTGAAATTATTGGTTGAAATCTGCTAACAAACTCGTGCTCCAATCACAGCATGGGTTGGCAGGGGGCGTGATTGGATACAGCAAACCAAACCTGGAAGCAAGTCGGGAAACATGTACCTTGCTGAGCCTGCACCTGCTGCCTCCTCGCAGTATGTTTACTGTGAGCAGTCAGCAGGAGGTTAGGTTTCTCTGGAACTATTTTGAAATGTTTACATTATTCTATCAACTTCTCCAAATAGCTTCTCTGTCTGTAAAGGCCCACAACTTCACAAGAGAGATGCTTATGACAGTTCTGTCAGAGTGGCAACAGTGTCATATACACTGATCAACATGTACATGCATCTGTTGCAAGTTCCGCCTTTTATTACACTACCATGAGATTTCTAAGTTATCTATCTTCCCCAGAGCTCTACCCATAGAGGTATCTATGATACCCAATACATTATTGACTTAAGCCCTATACACATGGGCCGAATATCAGGAAATATTGGCTGGTTTATTATTTGTCAATGGATCCGCGCTTCAGGATATAATTTGCAACTGCTGCCCCCCTATATAGGCAGGGGACACTAACATGTACCCCCAAAGAGATAGATTCAAAAAGTAGGGAGTGGCGCTGTGCATAAAAGAGGGAGTGTTGGTATATAATAATTTTCTTAATTAAAGTGGCTGGTGTGTCTATATAATGTTGTTTATTGAGGGGTGTGGATGCTCTCTCCTCTTTACACACCATTTGAAGTTTATTTTGACAGTATCAAGTAGGGGTTGGAATACCAATAATTGGTCTGCACCTGACACTTTGCACTTATCACTTTTGGGTTTGTCTAGTTAATTAACAGACCGATACATACATTATAGATCACCATAGAGGCCATTAGTGCTCATTATTTGTATATGGGATTAAGGTTACACAAAAATAATTAGTTTTCTTTTTATGGTTGCACTAGTTGATATCATTTATATTATTTATTGATTTTTCATACCAATTAGCACTTATCAATTTTTATGTGGGATATACACTATTGCATCATATCGTTTATTGTCATTCCTAAAGAACATTATATAGACACACCAGCCACTTTAATTAAGAAAATTATTATATACCAACACTCCCTCTTTTATGCACAGCGCCACTCCCTACTTATTGGCTGGTTTATAAGAAACCATCCGACATTCGGTCCATGTGTATGGCAGCTGGTCCAACAGAAGCCGACCGGACTTCTGGGGCATGACCTAAAAAAGTCTGCTGATCGGCATCTGATCAGCGCTCTCTGCCATTGACTGAGAGCGAGGACCCGTGTGTTCTGGCGGGGGCCTTCCTTCTTTCAAAACACAATAGCACAGTGGGGAGAGTACTAGCATCGGATTGTGGGCCCTCTTGGGCTCTTCAGTTTATTATCGTTCAACATGCTGGGTTGGTTGAGAAAAACTTGCTAGTGTGTAGCAGGCTTTAAGACTAATGCGCACGATCGGACATTCCGACAACAAAATCCTGGATTTATTTTCGACGAATGTTGGCTCGAACTTGTCTTGCATACACACGGTTGCACAAATGTTGTCGGAAATTCTGATCGCCAAGAACGTGCTGAATGTACAAGACGTACAACGGCACTATAAAAGGGAAGTTCAATAGCCAGTGTGCCACCCTTTGGCCTCCTTCTGCTAATCTCGTGTTTATCTCGTGTTAGTAGAAGTTTGGTGAGAGAAGATTTGCGCTTTTTAGCCTTGTGCTTTTCAGTTCGTTACTGCTCTGTGTTGGGGTTCTTACTTTGACCCAAACCCAGTGCATGAACAGGGCGGGGAGGAGTTCATAGACGAAGAATTGGTTGCTCCAGCGTGACCAATTCTCTCATATACCTTTGTTGCAGGAGATCCTTGAGAATAATCCTGATGATTTCAGGAATTATCTCCGGATGACGGATCCAATTTTTCACCATTTGTTGGCTTAGCTGTCCCCTTATATTACAAAGCAGGACACCTGCATGCGGCAAGCCATCACTCCTGAGCAGAGGCACGGCACCACGTTGTGGTACTTGGTGATGGGGAGAAGTCTACAGGACATCAAGTTCTCGACAGGCATCTCCCCCAGGCTCTGGGGATCATTATTCCAGATACCTGTTCTGCCATCATACAGGTCCTGCAAAAGCACTATATTAAGGTAAATTTTCCCCTTTAACATCACATTCTATGTATTAAATGTTTGCTAATGTATTCTTTTTCTTTCATCATTCCCTAATTACCATGATTGTAATATGCTGTGAATGTCCTCTTTGTCCTCATGTTTTTCTTTCATCATTCCCTAATTACCATGATTGTAATATGCTGTGAATGTCCTCTTTGTCCTCATGCATGCTGGAAGTTTTTAAAGTTCCTTTTTTGTCCTTCATGCATATTTGCCTTCACTAACCTCCCCAGCATGCTATCCTGGGCCCATACACACCTAGCCTAGTCACTTAACAATGTATTTTGTCAGCTTCATTGTACTGCTTTACCCCTAAAATGTGTTTAAATGTTATTTTTGTCCTTCAATTCAGGCAGAGTGCCAGAGGCTTTTTTTGGGGTCCCAAACACATTTGGAACCCTCCCTCCCCCCAACCGCTAAGTCAATCCTCTATCTGCTGACTTTGCCAAACCCATACACACTACACCTACCTCTTTTGTGGTCATATTTCTGGATGAATTCACCAAAGCATGTAGTGAAAGGGCCTGCCAGAATGCTTTCAAATGGTACCGTTTCAAGTTTTGTTCTCCTATTATCTTAGTAGGTAATTGCAGAATATAAAATTGTGCTTCAATTTGTACAGTGTGTATTTATATTTTTGTATTATGACATTTCTTACCTGTCCAGTGTGCTGCCAATAGTGTAAGTAAGGGGGGCCTGGCCAAAGTAACACACATTATTTATGCATTCAGCTCTCAATGAAGTGGAGAGGGTTACCTGTCCAAAGCATTCCCCCCTAAAATTTTTACAATGGGCCATCAGAGGGGGTGAGGAATCTGATAAGTGGACCTTATATTTTTGTCTTTAAATACTCTTTAAAATAAATGTTATACTGATGTTGGCCAAGATTGATTGTGTCTAATCTGCTTGCAATGTTATCTGCAAAAGTACTATTTTTTTTTTCTTGTTTGACTCCACAGTTTCATTCAACACCGCAGGAATGGCAGACTGTGGCATTCCACTTTGCCCAGTGGTGGGACTTTCCCAACTGCGGAGGAGCAATTGATGGGAAACACGTCCGTATCGTGCCACCCCCCAACTCGGGGTCATACTATTACAACTATAAGGGGTTTAATAGTATAGTGATGTTGGCGGTGGTGTCGGCAGCATACGAGTTTTTGTATGTGGACATGGAGAAGAATAGCCGGATGTCGGATAGTGGAGTCATCGCCCAAACCGAGTTCTACAGACAGCTACAGAGTGGTGGCTTGAGATTGCCACCTGCAGAAGACAACGTGGCTGGTCTACCGTTCCTCTTTGTCGCTGATGAAGTGTTTGGACTTGGTGAACACCTGATGTGGCCATTCCCCATGAGGACCCTCACCCCAGACCAGAGGGTTTTTAACTACTGGCTGGCCAGAGCCAGAAGAGTGGTGGAGAATGCTTTCGGAATAATGGCCAGCCAGTTCTGCCTATTCCTGATGCCAATTCACAAGGCGGAATATAAACCAAACCATATAGTACTTGCATGCTGCATTTTACACAACTTTCTAAGAAGAAATGCTTCGAACTATGTGGCCTCAGTTGGGCTTGAGGCTGGATTGCCAGATCAGTCAACCCTGATGGCACTTAAAGCTGGCCGTCCTGGCTTTCCCCCCCAAAGCGCCCGTGAAGTCCATCAAAAATATCTGGAATACTTTGCCAGCCAATGTTTGAGAAAAATTTTTAAAATAAATTTTTATTTTAAACTTAAATAATATTTCATTTGATTTACTGTTTGTGTTTCTTTTAGCTGTCTCCTAGGTTCTCCAATGGGCTTTTCTTTTTGGCCATTTTTTTCAATAGTGCAAACGTAATTTATTTGATACATGAGGTGACTATCTCTTCTTCAGCTAACTATTATGTTGTGGGTCTGCTACACACACACCTTGTTTTTGTTGTTAATGTACAGTGGGGACGGAAAGTATTCAGACCACCTTACATTTTTCACTTTTTGTTATATTGCAGCCATTTACTAAAATCATTTAAGTTCATTTTTTTTCCTCATTAATGTACACATAGCACCCCCTATTGACAGAAAAACACAGAATTGTTGACATTTTTGCAGATTTATTAAAAAAGAAAAACTGAAATATCACATGGTCCTAAGTATTCAGACCCTTTGCTGTGACACTCATATATTTAACTCATGTGTTGTCCATTTCTTCTGATCATCCTTGAGATGGCTCTACACCTTCATTTGAGTCCAGCTGTGTTTGATTATACTGATTGGACTTGATTGGAAAAGCCACACACCTGTCTATATAAGACCTTACAGCTCACAGTGCATGTCAGAGCAAATGAGAATCATGAGGTCAAAGGAACTGCCTGAAGAGCTCAGAGACAGAATTGTGGCAAGGCACAGATCTGGCCAAGGTTACAAAAAATTTTGCTGCACTTAAGGTTCCTAAGAGCAAAGTGGCCTCCATAATCCTTAAATGGAAGACGTTTGGGAGGACCAGAACCCTTCCTAGAGCTGGCCGTCCAGCCAAACTGAGCTATCGGGGGAGAAGAGCCTTGGTGAGAGAGGTAAAGAAGAACCCAAACATCACTGTGGCTGAGCTCCAAAGATGCAGTCGGGAGATGGGAGAAAGTTGTAGAAAGTCAACCATCACCATAGCCCTCCACCAGTCAGGGCTTTATGGCAGAGTGGCCTGATGGAAGCCTCTCCTCAGTGCAAGACACATGAAAGCCCGCATGGAGTTTGCTAAAAAACACCTGAAGGACTCCAAGATGGTGAGAAATAAGATTCTCTGGTCTGATGAGACCAAGATAGAACTTGTTGGCCTCAATTCTAAGCAGTATGTGTGAAGAAAACCAGGCACTGCTCATCACCTGTCCAATACAGTCCCAACAGTGAAGCATGGTGGTGACAGCATCATGCTGTAGGGGTGTTTTTCAGCTGCAGGAACAGGACAACTGGTTGCAATCGAGGGAAAGATGAATGCGGCCAAGTACAGGGATATCCCAGACAAAAACCTTCTCCAGAGTGCTCAGGACCTCAGACTGGGCCAAAGGTTTACCTTCCAACAAGACAATGACCCTAAGCACACAAGTAAAATAATGAAGGAGTGGCTTCAAAACAACTCAGTGACTGTTCTTGAATGGTCCAGCCAGAGCCCTGACTTAAACCCAATTGAGCATCCCTGGAGAGACCTAAAAATGTCTGTCCACCAACGTTTACCATCCAACCTGACAGAAATGGAGAGGATCTGCAAGGAGGAATGGCAGAGGATCCCCAAATCCAGGTGTGAAAAACTTGTTGCATCTTTCCCAAAAAGACTCATGGCTGTATTAGATCAAAAGGGTGATTCTACTAAATACTGAGCAAAATGGTCTGAATACTTAGGACAATGTGATATTTCAGTTTTTCTTTTTTAATAAATCTGCAAAAATGTCAACAATTCTGTGTTTTTCTGTCAATATGGGGTGCTGTGTGTACATTAATAAGGAAAAAAATGAACTTAAATGATTTTAGCAAATGGCTGCAATATAACAAAGAGTGAAAAAATTAAGGGGGTCTGAATACTTTCTGTCCCCACTGTATGTAATGCACTAATGATAAAAAAAAAAAATCCTTTTCAGCACCATGAATTAATTGTTTTGAGTCACGAAAATTGCCTGATTGGGGCAAATTTTAGAGCACTGTGGGGGTTATTTACTAAAGGCAAATCCACTTTGCACTACAAGTGCACTGAAACTGCACTGAAACCCAGGAAGAAGATGTGGATGAGCCCAGCTTGAGTCAGGTATAGCATTGTTCAACATATTTCTGGTCCAAAAATTAATGATGTTAACTAGATGTTTTTATTGATCACTAATTTCTGATTTAACAAAGTGGTTTACATATCAATAGACAATAGTAGCCAAAAATGATTGGGACAAGAATGAAAAATGCTGGGGTCAGAATGATAGTCTTTTCTATTTGTTAACATTCAATTTGCAACAGTCATGAGTTCTAAATTGTGTGTGATTAATGACCAAAAATGAAAACTATGTCCCATTTTCATACACAGAAAAGTCTCAGCCAGAAGGAGGCCGTGGAAAGTCTCAGCCAGAAGGAGGCCGTGGAAAGTCTCAGCCAGGAGGAGGCGGGGGTAAGTGGCAGCCAGGAGGTGGCCGGGCTCAGTAGCCTGACCGGATCCCAGGTTCCTCCCCTCCGCCTTCCAACAAAAAGGACCAGGAAGGGGAGAAACTTGGGGAAGTCAGGGCTTTCTTTGATTCGGGAGGCTACTGCGGCCCTCAGAACCATCCCCAATATTCGAGAGACCTATGCCTGCATGGCTGCCAGCAAAATGCAGGAAATGGAGGTGGGCCAATGTCTCATTTGTGAGGAAGTGATCTATCAGGTCCTAAATAAGGGGTTGAGGGGCGAACTCACAAGCAGAAGCCATGTTTGTGAGTTTGATCATCCTCCTCCTCATCCTCCACTTCCTGCCACAACTCCAACACCAGAGCCACAGCCCAGAAGCAAGCTTGGAAGCAAGCGTGGAAGGAAGACAAGAGAGTGATGGCCTGGGTTCAGTCTGGTCTGACAAAAGACGCAGGCTATTGTAAGACCACAGCCTGGGGACATATATGCCATCTGCTGCTGCTCCCGATCTCTGTAAGTCCTGGACCGGATTGTGCTCCCTATTAAATGGACTCCTCAGGCTACCAATTTTGCCTGTCAAATAATTGATGTCTGCCCTGGGGTACAAAGACTTTGCCAATTTCACCAGTTTATCCAGCGTTGCCTTCCTCTTTATTTTGTTATGATCCCTAATAAATGTTTTTTTTTTATCACAAATACTTCTACAAAGACTTCGCCAATTTCACCAGTTTATCCAGCGTTGCTTTCCTCTTTAATTTGTTATGATCCCTAATAAATGTTTATTTTTTTTTATCACAAATACTAAAATGTGTTTTACTTCAAAAAGGACAGTTTGTTTGTGAGTAGGCAGGAGTAGGCAGGTACATTTCAAAAATACATTGTCAAATTAACAATGGACACCAACACCAACCAATCTCCTTGAGGTTGAAAAAATACAAGATAATAATGGTGTTGTGGCAACTTGACACAAAAAACGAAAAAAAAAATATTATGGAGATCACTAGAAAAAAAAAAAATCAGGAGATCTTGATAAAAAAAAGTAGATCACTAGAAGAAAAAAATTAAACATTATTTTGGAGATCTGGCAAAAAAAAAAAAAACAACTTCATTATTCTAGCATTATAAAGAAGAAGAAAATGCGCTGCATTAAAAGATTTAAAAATTTGCAGCGTGACGAATGTGCTATCTCCATTACGAATGCTAGTTTTACCAGACCGAGTGCTTCCATCTCGTACTTGATTCAGAGCATGCATGGAATTTTGTGCGTCAGAAATGTCTACACAGGCTTGGAATTTACGACAACTGATTTTGTTGTCGGAAAATTTGAGATCCAGCTTTCAAATTTTTGTTGTCGGAAATTCCGACAGCAAATGTCTGATGGAGCCTACACACGGTCGGAATTTCCGGCAACAAGCTCACATTGAACATTTGTTGTCGGAAATTCCGATCGTTAGTACACGGCATAAGGCCGACTACCATTCTCTTGACCAGCTAAACCACTTCAGTAAACAGAATGGGCACTTTCACTGGATGAAGAATGGTGCTTTGTAGCGCTTAGCTATGAAATCAGGAAAAGTCAAAAGATCTGGAAACCAAGTGAACTAAATCACAAAAGGTTACACAAGAGGTGTTTTTGGCTTAAAAAAAATACTGTCAATCAACTTTTGGCACCTGCTGTTTGACAAGACTATTACTTTTAAAATGTAAAATGGAATATAGGCTCACTTTAAGTAATCCCAACTGTGTTTAAATTGGACATGCTTTTGTCATTAAGCAGGGATGAGCTATTAAGACAGATTATTTTATCAGACAAACAAAAGTGTATAATGTTCGATTATTCAAGTTATATTAACTTTATATTAACTTTGTGCTATGTAATTTTCCAAACACAAATTTAGATGGGTCTACCTAATATCATGAGTATACACAATTTCAACTGTATCCAGTTATTAACAAAAATGGGAGTACCATCTTCCCCAACATGTGCATTAGAGGTAGTAATCAGTGATAGAACCACATGGGGCAATACAATTTCAAATATTCTGTCTACGTAATAACCATATTCATAGCTTCACATACCCTCTAGTTGTGTTAAATAAAAAGAATGATCATTGCTTTTTTTTATTATCCAGGTCTTTTCATTTTTATGGTATTTGAACATAATTATGCGCATTACTGCTAGGTACAAATGTGATGAATCATCTGGGGTAATAGTTGGCATTATATGTTTTTTTTTATGAACCAAATGAGAGAAGAAAAAAAAATTTTTTTACATGTGTATCTGGGATCTGGCAGCAATAATAAAACACTTCAGGATGAAAAATCCAGCCTTAGTAATACAAATGTGTCAAACTTTTTTTTATTTTAGATACTAGAATGGTAATGATAAACTCTGATACATTTTATAAAGCTTGTGCTACATATGTGCATGGTTAAAAACAATGGGTGTGCTGGTTTATTAATTTGTAGGTTAATAACTGTCAAGAAGCCAGTATATGGGTCAAAGTCTATGTAAACCCTAAAAATAAACTTCTCCTATATGCTCCCTTTTATTCCATTAAATATACAACTGAAAGTTTTCTGTTATATCTGTTCCATAAGTGCAAAAAAACAAAAACAAAAAAGTTTTGATCCTACCAGAAATTCAGTTTTGCTTTTAGGTTTATGTACATACTGTATTGTTAATTGTTACTGCATCCACTCCCTGGTCATATCTCACCTCAACTACTGCAACTCCCTCTTCATTGGCTTACCTTTAAATAGTCTATCCCCCCTTCAGTCCGTCATGAATGCTGCTGCCAGGCTTATCTATCTTACAAACAGGTCGGTGTCTGCCACCCCTCTTTGCCAATCCTTTCACTGACTTCTGCTCACCCAACAAATAAATTCAAGATAACAATAACTTATAAAGCCATCCAAAACTTGCCCCCACCAGCTACATCACTAACCTAGTCTCAAAATACCAACCAAATCATTCTCTTTGTTCCTCACAAGACCTCCTGCTCTCTAGCTCCCTTGTCACCTCATCCCACGCCAGCCTCCAGGACTTCTACAGAGCCTCTCTCATCCTCTGGAACTATCTTGCCCAATCTGTCCGGCTATCCCCTACTATGTCCACTTTCAGATGATCCCTGAAAACTCATCTCTTCAGAGAAGCCTATCTGGCCCCCGCCTAACAACTGCAGATTTATTTTCTCCATCAGCCCATCCCTCACAGTTATTAGCTCTTGTATCTCTTGACCTTCCCTCTTAGATTGTAAGCTCTAACGAGCAGGGTTCTCTGATTCCTACTGTATTAAATTGTGTTGTAATTGTACTGTCTACCCTCTGCCCCGTTCTCGCTTTTACTAGATGAACATCTTCCACAATGGTATGAAAAAGAAAAAGTGTAGTCCTAACACACCACTTCTACCCAAGGATTAAAACACTGCTCTTCGATAGATACAGTGGGTAAGCGTTGTTGTCCCAAGACAGTGTGTTACTGGCAGACTCCCCAGGTGAAAATAAAGGAAAAAAACGAATGCAGCCACCACATCTAGGGTCTGGTAATCTGAAAAATGTTACAGCTTTGTTTTTTTACTTAGATGTGCTTTAAAGAATGTGTGGTTGTATCATGTGAATAGTCTACAACAAACGTTATGCTGAGGAAGACATTATTGAAAAACGTTCTCTCTCTTCACATTGCCAAGCTATCACTTAATTAGCTAGTTTTTTTTTTAATAATAAATAAATCATTTCGTTTTTCAGTTTTTTTATATATGGATCTTTTTACTACAAGTGTCAGGTTGCAGAGAATTCCCTTCACTTTCTGTCCTGGAAACAAATGGGAAGAAATGAGAGGATATCCTCTTTTACCTGACACCCATTACAGAATACACAATGCACTGGTGTACATGCTGTGAAGTATCATGGAAACCTAACATGTAAAATACAGTAGACGATCACTATGTATGATACAAAGTGCATCTAAAATTACTGGCCAGATCACCATATGAAAATAAGAAACTTCTCAAGGCTTTTGATCTGCCATATGCCAACTTAGATTCAAGAGCTGCCTGTGACTTCCTTGTGACTTACAGCTGGCCCTCTACTGCACATGCTCTAGATCTGGACTGCAAAGAGACTGCTCCTGAAGCCACCAAGGATATTTGTTGTATCTTAGGATTCAGCGAGTTAGGGTGGGAGGGGACAATATTCTCACCTAGATCAAGAATTAGGAACTAAGAATGAGTACTCCCAAAAATTGGAAGAGGATGCTGGTAAGTGTAATTTTCAGGTAAAAGTTCTCTTCAAGGAGGGAAAGTGGGGCAGGATATATCCTGATCGTTTTTATCAAAGAAAACACTATCAGCAGGGTATGGCAAATGTCCTTTTGGGTATTAGTGATTTGTAGGCCTCTGGATCAGAGGTTAATCCAGTATAACCGGTTTTAGATTTTCTAGTTTGATCCATTGTTCCTATAAATTGTTGTATCTGTAGGCCATGTAGTGAAGGCTGTCACGACACCACGTGAGTTAGGTTTTGACGTCACCGTCAATGTGACCTTGCACGTCCTTGCACATGCTCAGTGAACCTGATGAGGATAGCGGTATCCATCTTTAATAAGGCATGCTGTGTGTGTAATGTGTGTGTGAGCGGCTTTGGATGGTGCAGCTGCATATATAATAGACAACGTTGTCTTTTTAAAATTCTTTTGCTGAGGTGAGGGTGGTAGGAATTTTTACTCACTTTTTTGTATTCTAATTTGGTAATAAAGATCCCATATTTAAGCTGCTCGGTCCTTAGTAACTTTGTTTAAATGGAGCCCTGACCCCACTTTCTTTCATATGCTTAGTATTTTGGTTACATGGATCGCACCTCTATAGATGAGTCAGCAAAACTGTGGGACACTGTATTAGCTCATATACTGAGCCTTTCAGCTTATAGACCATAGTGAGGTATTGGCATCTTTGTGTTTTTTTGTACATGTAGTGAAACATGCCATATTTATATATTTTGTAATAACAGCCAACACATTTTGGGGCTTAGCACACCCCCTTCATCATGGCTAAAAACTAGACAACAGTGAAAATGTGCTTATATACAGTATCTCACAAAAGTGAGTACACCCCAATCATTTTTGTAAATATTTTATTATATCTTTTCATGTGACAACACTGAAGAAATTACACTTTTCTACACTGTCTGGACAAATGTCTAAACCGCTGGCAACAAAAGTGAGTAAACCCCTAAGTGAAAATGTCCAAATTGCGCCCAATTAGCCATTTTCCCTCCCCTGGTGTCATGTGACCTGTTAGTGTTACAAGGTCTCAGGTGTGAATGGGGAGCAGGTGTGTTAAATTTGGTGTTATCACTCTCACTCTCTCATACTGGTCACTGGAAGTTCAATATGGCCATGGATTACTGGAACCATGTCCTGTGGTCTGATGAGACCAAGATAAACTTATTTGGTTCAGCTGGTGCCAAGCGTGTGTGGCAGCAACCAGGTGAGGAGTACAAAGACAAGTATGTCTTGCCTACAGTCAAGCATGGGGGTGGAAGTGTCATGAGCTGGGGCGGCATGAGTGCTGCTGGCACTGGGGAGGAAAGTTTATTGGGGGAACCATGAATGCCAACATGTACTGTGACATACTGAAGCAGAGCATGATTCCCCCCCTTCGTAGACTGGGCCACAGGGCAGTATTCCAACATAATAAGGACCCCAAACACACCTCCAAGACGACCACTGCCTTCCTAAAGAAGCTGAGAGTAGAGGTGATGGACTGGCCAAGCATGTGTCCAGACCTAATTCCTATTGAGCATCTGTGGGGCATCCTCAAATGGAAGGTGGAGGAGAGCAAGGTCTCTAACATCCACCAACTCCGTGATGTCTTCATGGAGGAGTGGAAGAGGACTCCAGTGGCAACCTGTGAAGCGCTGGTGAACTCCATGCCCAAGAGGGTTAAGGCAGTGTTGGGAAATAATGATGGCCACACAAAATATTGACACTTTGGGCCCAATTTGGACATTTTCACTTAAGGGTGTACTTACTTTTGTTGCCAGGGGTTTAGACATTAATGGCTGTGTAATCCGACCAGATGTGCTACCGGCGCAAAACTTGGTAGCTTTTTGGAATATAACTTTGTCACTAGTAACACTATGTGGACAGCATATCTTTGGCACAATATTAATTGATAGAGAAAAGCACGCTAACTAGGATACATATTCTATTTTTGCATATTTCAGCAGTAGGGATGAGCTTCGAGTTCGAGTCAAACTCATGGTCAACTCGAACATCGGCTGTTCGCCGAACAGCAAACAATGTGGGGTGTTTGCGGCAAATTCGAAAGCCGCTGAACACTCTTTAAAAGTCTATAGGAGAAATCAAAGGTGCTAATTTTAAAGGCTTATATGCATGGTATTGTCATAAAAAGTGTTTGGGGACCTGGGTCCTGCCCCAGGGGACATATATCAATACAAAAAGAAGTTTTAAAAATGGCTGTTTTTTTGGGAGCAGTGATTTTAATAATGCTTAAAGTGAAAGTGTAATATTCCTTTAAATTTCGTACCTGGGGGGTGTCTATAGTATGCCTGTAAAGGGGCGCATGTTTCTCGTGTTTAGAACAGTCTGACAGCAAAATGACATTTCAAAGTCATTTAAAACTACTCGCTGCTATAATTAATTGTCGGTCCGACAATACACATAAAGGTTCATTGATAAAAACGGCATGGGGATTCCCAACGAGGGAACCCCGAACCAAAATTCAAAAAAAAAATGGCGTGGGGGCCCCCCTATATTTCATACCAGGCCCTTCTGGTCTGGTATGGAAATTAAGGGGAACCCTGCGCCAAAATTTAAAAAAATGGCATGGGGGTCCCCCTCAAAATCCATACCAGACCCTTCAGGTCTAGTGTGGATTTTAAGGGGAAGCCCCCACCAAAATTAAAAAAAAATGGTGTGGGGTCCCCCGAAAAATCCATACCAGACCCTTATCCGAGCACGCAACCTGGCAGGCTGCAGGAAAAGAGGGGGGATGAGCGCCCCTCCTGAACCGTACCAGGCCACATGCCCTCAACATTGGGAGGGTGCTTTGAGGTAGCCCCCCAAAGCACTTTGTCCCCATGTTGATGGAGAGAAGGGCCTCAACCCCACAACCTTTGCCCGGTGGTTGTGGGGGTCTGTGGGCGGGGGGCTTATCGGAATCTGGAAGCCCCCTTTAACAAGGGGACCCCCAGATCCCGCCCCCCGTGTGAATTGGTAATGGTGTACAGATGTACCCCTACCATTTCACAAAAGAGTGTCAAAAAGGTTAAAAAACACAAGTGACGGTTTTTGACAAGTCCTTTAATTAATTTCTTCTTCTTTTGGCTTCTTCTTCCATCTTCTTTCTTCTGGTGTTCTTTCGGTCTTCTTCTTCTTCCTCCATCTTCTTCTTCATCTTCTTCTTTTCCATCTTCTTCTTCCTCCGCTCTTCTCCTCCCGCATCTTCCTCCAGGCTTCTTCTCTGCGCCATCCGCACGATCTGCCTCAGTGGGTGACACCGCCCCCCTCTGACAGCACGGGGAAAGCCACAGGGAAGTCCCGTGAATTCCCTGTGCGTCAGAGGAGGGCGGGGTCACCAGGGGGTCCCGCCCTCCGTTATATAAGAAATGGCTGAAGACTCCCACTGAAGATGAAGAAGAAGATGGAGGAAGAAGAAGAACATTGAAAGAACACCAGAAGAAAGAAGATGGAAGAAGAAGCTGAAAGAAGAAGAAATTAATAAAGGACTTGTCAAAAACCGTCTCTTGTGTTTTTTAACCTTTTTGACACTTTTTTGTGAAATGGTAGGGGTACATTTGTACCCCATTACCAATTCACACGGGGGGCAGGATCTGGGGGTCCTCTTGTTAAAGGGGGCTTCCAGATTCCGATAAGCCCCCCGCCCGCATAAACCCACAACCACCGGGCAAGGGTTGTGGGGATGAGGCCCTTCTCCCCATCAACAAGGTGCTTTGGGGGGCTACCTCAAAGCACCCTCCCAATGTTGAGGGCATGTGGCCTGATACGGTTCAGGAGGGGGCGCCCTCTCGTCCCCCCCTCTTTTCCTGCAGCCTGCCAGGTATTTTACAGGCATACTATAGACACCCCCCAGGTACGAAATTTAAAGGAATTTTACACTTTTATTGTTTCACTTTAAGCATTATTAAAATCACTGCTCCCGAAAAACACGACTGTTTTTAAAACTTCTTTTTGCATTGATACATGTCCCCTGGGGCAGGACCCAGGTCTCCAAACACTTTTTATGACAATAACTTGCATATAAGCCTTTAAAATGAGCACTTTTGATTATTCATCGTGTCCCATAGACTTTAACAAATTTTTTGCCTGTTCGCATGTTCTGATGCGAACCGAACCGGGGGGGGGGGGTGTTCGGTTCATCCCTATTCAGCAGTGGTATCATACACAGAAGTTAGCGCAATCCACTTTTATATAATATTATTAATGGCTGTGTGTTGAGTTATTTTGAGGGGACAGCAAATTTACACTGTTATACAAGCTGTACACTCACTACTTTACATTGTAGCAAAGTGTTGTTCTTCAGTGTTGTCACATGAAAAGATATAATAAAATATTTACAAAAATGTGAGGGTGTACTCACTTTTGTGAGATACTGTATATATATATATATATATATATATATATATATATACAGAGCTCATAAGTTTACATACCCTGAATTTATGATTTCTTGGGCATTTTTCAGAGAATATGAATGATAACATAAAAACTTTTCTTTCACTCATGGTTAGTGTTTGGCTGAAGCCATTTATTATCAATCAACTGTGTTTACTCTTACAAACTCTTACTCAAAAGTTGACATACCCCAGGTCTTAATACCGTGTATTGCCCCCTTTAACATCAATGACAGCTTGAAGTCTTTTGTTGTATTTGTGGATGAGGCTCTTTATCTTTTCAGATGGTAAAGCTTCCCATTCCTCTTGGCAAAAAGCCTCCAGTTCCTGTAAAGTCTTCGGCTTTCTTGCACGAACTGCACGTTTGAGATCTCCCCAGAATGCTCAATGATATTGAGGTCAGGGGACTGAGATGGCCACTCCAGAACCTTCACTTTATTTTGCTTTAGCCAATGACAGGTCAACTTGGCCTTGTGTTTTGGATCATTGTTGTCATGTTGGAATGTCCAAGTACGTCCCATGCGCAGCTTCCTGGCTGGTGGATGCAGGTGTTCCTCCAGTATTTTTTGATAACATACTGCATTCATCTTGCCAACAATTTTGACCAAATTTCCTGTGTCTTTGTAGCTCACACATACCAAAAACATCAGCGAACCATCTCTGTGCCTTTCATCATAAGCCTTGTCGACTCCTCTCTAAATGTAGCATTTATGGTTGTGGCCAAAAGGCTAAATTTTGGTCTCATCACTCCAAATGACTTTGGGCTAGAAGGTTTGATGCTTGTCTCTGTGCTGTATGGCGTATTGTAAGCGGGATACCTTGTGGCATTTGCGTAGTAATGGCTTTCTTCTGGCAACTTAACCATGCAGCCCATCTTTCTTCAAGTGCCTCCTTATTGTGCATCTTGAAACAGCCACACCACATGTTTTCAGAGAGTCCTGTATTTCGCCTGAAGTTATTTGTGGGTTTTTCTTGCATCCCGAACAATTTTCCTGGCAGTTGTGGCTGAAACTTTACTTGATCTACATGACCGTGGTTTGGTTTCAACAGAACCCCTCATTTTACACTTCTTGATTAGAGTTTGAACACTGCTGATTGGCATTCTCAATTCCTTGGATATCTTTTTATATCCCTTTCCTGTTTTATACAGTTCAACTACCTTTTCCCGCAGATCCTTTGACAATTCTTTTGCTTTCCCCATGACTCAGAATCCAGAAACGTCAGTGCAGCACTGGATGAAAGATGCAAGGGTCTGTCAGGAGTCCAGAAACTCATTGACATTTTATACACACACACTAATTGCAAGCAAACAGATCACAGGTGAGGATAGTTACCTTTAATAGCCATTGAAACCCCTTTGCATCAACTTGTGTGCATGTTATCAGGCCAAAATCACCAGGGTATGTAAACTTTTGATTAGGGTCAGTTGGGTAGTTTCTGTTGCCATTATGATTCAAAAAGAGTAAACACAGTTGATTGATACTAAATGGCTTCAGCCAAATATTAACCATGAGTGAAAAATGTTTTTGTGTTATCATTCATATTCTCTGAAAAATGGCCAAGAAATCATTAATTCTGCCAGGGTATGTAAACTTATGAGCACAACTGTGTGTGTGTGTGTGTGTGTATATATATATATATATATATATATATATATATATATATAGTATATATACAAATGCCTTGATGCATTATTAGAGCCAAAAAGCACATATATTGCTCAATTAAGAGGTATAAAAAACAAGGAGAAAGGAAAATTAAACGTTCTTTTAAGGTGCCAGAGTAACACAAAAACAAAGAAAAAAAGCAAACAAGTTTTTAAGGCAACATAGCAACACATAAACGAAGAGAAAAAAAAAATCGAATATGATAAAATAAAATATACACTGTAGATAAGAAGTATAAAAGCCAGTTCATACAACCCATACACAATATGGTATTTTTTTCACAGTAGGTCCTATTAATGACTACAGGGACCCAATATGTGAGTGGGCTGCAGAAGAAAGGAAGGAACACTGGAGTAGAGGCTGAGAAAAGTGCAAACCAAGTTGACTGCTAAGAAGAATGGGAGAAACAGAAAGAGGGCTGAAAAGGCAAAATAAAACTACAGATTCTGCTGAAAATGGCACACAAGTGCCTGTTAAAATCCCAGCTGAAGAAGGAGTGGGACCAAAACAGGAGATACAAAAAATATTATGTAGGATATTAATCGCTGCAATCAATATCAATATGCCATCCTTTCTTGTAAGCATGTGGCAAATATTTAGTAATAAGATATCCTCTCACCATTCATCAACTGGAAAGAGGATTTCCTGGATGATAAGAATGAAGTCTAAAAGAGTGTAAGGGGGGCTTCTGATTTGCCGACTGTTGGTGCCAAGCTCCTGCCCCACTTCTTGGATAGGACTACGTCCCACTGCTGGTAGTTCTTAGTCTTCGCCATATTGTGCCCAACGTCTTGCCACTCCTTCCTATGACATCCCCAGCCATTCCCGTATTTTTCATAAGACGCACCTGACCATAAGACGCACCTAGGTTTTAGAGGAGGAAAACAAGAAAAAAATATTCTGAATGGCGTACTAAAATATTTAACATTATACTACTACTATAGGTGGAAGATGGACACCCAGCAATACCACCCCCCTATCAAATCAGCTACACTATACCTGGGTGGTGGTGGTGGACACAGCAAACTCCCCCCCTTCCCAGATCAGCTCAGGGTGGCAGGGCAGTCACAAACACCCCTTCAGCCTATTCTATCACAACAGCTTAGGTGACTGGGCAGTGGATACCATGCCAGCCCACATCTTCCACCCCCTTATCACCAGCTCACCTCAGGTAGTGGAGGACACTGCCATTACAGTGCACAACCACCTCTGGATGGCTGGCTCGCTGGCTGGCTCTCAGCCTCAGATGCACCCGGGCAGCAGCTAGAAAGGAGGACTGGGGACATTTTTCAGCAGCTGCCGGTGGAAGGAGCGGGAAGTGAAACTGGACCAGACCATGACACCAGGGGTGTTCCAGCTGAAAAAAAAAACAGCCAGGGCTCTTCCCGCTTTTGGGATGGTGTCACATGTGACCTGACCCCCAAAACAACGCCACTGACACCCCTCCATATTTTGGCACCCGGGGCAGACCGCCCTCCACTCCCCCTTGGTATGCCCCTGCAAGGATCCGCCCCACATCTTGTCCTCTCTCCTCCACAGAGAAGCTGAGCGATGATATTCTGACACGGTGGCAGCGACGGGGGGAGGGGGGTCTTTAGTCTCAACACCAGAAAAGATGCAAATACAACTGCAGGAGACTGCATGCAGTATTATTGTCCTGGAGTAGTGTTGCATATTGTGAGCTTTTGACAAAATTTCTTCTTTAATAAACTTGAGAAATCATATCTCTGGGAGTGGAAGGTGTTATTTTGGGAAGTAAGGCTCTGCGTTCATGGCCTATTCAAATTTTGCTTGTGCAGGGTTGGTCAACAAAGATATTGCATGTCAATTCATATAAGCACAATACCAATACAGATATGTAACACCACATTAGAAAAACTTTATAAAATGTATTTAAAAATAATAGTGTCCATTTCACAAGGGTGCGGTGGATGATTCTGGAGCACTGTACTTGATCACCTCCTCACTTTTCAAGTCACCACCCATTTTTTGTGCACATCTTTGCACTGAACTATTGTGTTTTTCACTAATAAGTTTATAATGCTGATCCTATTATGGGACTGTGAATTTACAGTGCCTTGAAAAACTATTCATACACCTTGATATTTTCCACATCTTCTCATGCTACAACCAAAAACATAAATGTATTTTATTGGGATTTTATGTGAAAGACCAACACAAAGTGGCACATAATTGTGAAGTGGAAGGAAAATGGTTTTCCAAAGTTTTTACAAATAAATATGTGAAAAATGTGGCATGCATTTGTATTCAGCCCCCCCGAGTCAATACTTTGTAGAACTTTGTACATCCAGAGAGTGAAATTTTTGCCCATTTTTCATTGCAAAATAGCTCAAGCTCTGTCAGATTGAATGGAGAGCATCTGTGAACAGCAATTTTCAAGCCTTGCCAGGATTTTTAATTGGATTTAGGTCTGGACTTTGACTGGGCAATTCTAACACATGAATATGTTTTCATCTAAACCATTCCACTGTAGCTCTGGCCAGGGGCGGACTGACAACTCATGGGGCCCCCCGGGCAATAGGAGATTATGGGGCCCCCGGGTAATAGGAAAAGATTATGGGGCCCCCGGGCAATAGGAGATTATGTGGCCCCCAAGCAATAGGAGATTATGGGGCCCCCAGGCAATAGGAGATTATGGGGCCCCCAGGCAATAGAGTATGGGGCCACACAGTATACACACACACACATACAGTATACACGTGCAGAATACAAATACGCACACTGAAAAGGTACTGGAGAGGCGGGGCAGCTATAATCTTGGGAGTTTTTAAAAAACACAGATTTTTACATACTGTCCCTGGTTTTATTGAGGCTAGCAACCCTGATGGGGCCCCTTAGTCGCATGGGGCCCTCGGGCAGTACCCGAGTGCCCGATTGGTCAGTCCGCTCCTGGCTCTGGCTGTATGTTTAGGGTCGTTGTTCTGCTGGAAGGTGAACCTCCGCACTAGTCTCAAATCTTTTGAAGACTCTAACAGATTTTCTTCTAAGATTGCCCTGTATTTGGCTCCATCCATCTTCCCACCAACTCTGACCAACTTCCCTGTCCCTGCTAAAGAAAAGCATTCCCACAACATGATGCTGCCACCACCATGTTTCACGGTGGGAATGGTGGGTTCAAGGTGATGTGCAGTGTTAGTTTTCAGCCACACATAGAGTTTTTTTAGACCAAAAAGTTCAATTTTGGTCTCACCTGACCAGAGCACCTTCTTCCACATGTTTGCTGTGTCCCCCACATGGCTTCTCGAGAACTGCAAATGGGACTTATTATGGTTTTCTTTCAACAATGGCTTTCTTCTTGCCACTCTTCCATAAAGGCCAGATTAGTGGAGTGCACGACTAATAGGTGAAGGCAATCAGTCTACTAGATTTTAGTTAGGGGTATCAGAGTAAAGGGGGCTGGATACAAATGCACACCACACTTTTTAGATATTTATTTTTCAAAATGTTTAAAAACCAGTTATCATTTTCCTTTCACTTCACAATTATGTACCACTTTGTGTTGGTCTATCACATAAAATCCCAATAAAATACATTTACGTTTTTGGTTATAACATGACAAAATGTGGAAGATGTCAAGGGGTATGAATACTTTTTAAAGGCACTGTAAATCAAATTTTTTTACTATATTGGTTTTTATTGTTGATTTCTATTCAAAATTGGAACATTTTTTTTTTTTTTTTACGTTAACACGGACTTTATTTCAATGCGCTGTCCATTTATAACACATTATTCACATTTCATCGCTGTTCGTGTACTTTTGGCACTACACACTTTTTCTGAAGAATATTTATAAGTTTGGTATATTACTTATCTCTGTCAGCTGCTGCCCCACCACAGCGCAGAGATACCGTATATACTCGAGTATAAGCCGGGGCACCTAATTTACCACAAAAAACTGGGAAAACTTATTGACTTAAGTCTAAGCCAAGGGTGAGAAATGCAGCAGCTACTGTAAGTGGAAAAGAGGGTCAACAATGCCCATCTGCAGCTGCATGCCTCCCTGTGTCCATTGCAGGCTCCCTGTGCAGATCTGCCTACCTCACTGTGTCCATTGCATGCCTCCCTGTGTCCATTGCAGCCTCCCTGTGCAGATCTGCCTACCTCACTGTGTCCATTGCAGCCTCCCTGTGCAGATCTGCCTACCTCACTGTGTCCATTGCATGCCTCCCTGTGTCCATTGCAGCCTCCCTGTGCAGATCTGCCTACCTCACTGTGTCTATTGCAGCCTCCCTGTGCAGATCTGCCTACCTCACTGTGTCCATTGCATCCTCTCTGTGCAGATCTGCCTATCTCACTGTGTCCATTGCAGCCTTCCTGTGCCGATCTGCAACCTCTCTGTGTCCATCCATTTCAGCCTTCCTGTGCTGATCTGTAAACTCTCTGTGTTCATTGCAGCCTTCCTGTGCCGATCTGCAACCTCTCTGTGTCCATCCATTGCAGCCTTACTGTGCCAATCTGCAACCTCTCTGTGTCCATCCATTGCAGCCTTCCTGTGCCAATCTGCATACCTGATCAGCGTGTTATGCAGTCAGACGGCGGCCATTCCAGTGAACAAAAGCCGCACCTCCGCCTCGTCCTCGTCTGTAATGGGCAGAACACTCAGTTTCCCAGCAGGAGTGTTCAGCCTATCACGGACATCCTCTCATCCTCGTCCATGGGATGAGGATGAGAGGACGTTTGTGATAGGTGGAACGCTGAACACTGACTCACTGCTGGGAAATTGAGTGTTCAACTATCACAGACGAGGACGAGGAGGAGGCGCGGCTTTTAAACACTGGAATGGCCGCCGTCTGACTGCATGACACCCTGATCAGGTAGGCAGATGGCAGTGACTCAAGTATAAGCCGAGGGGTGCATTTTCAGCACAAAAAAATTATACATATATACGTATATAGGGTACATATATTTTATTTCTAGTTTAAAAATAAAATTTTGCAATCTGAACAGTAATGATCCCTTAAATTTTCCAAATTTTCCATAATCCAAAGTAAAAGTAATATAAAAAATTAAAAATTATCCATTACAGTAAAACCTTGGTTCGAGAGTAACTTGGTTTGAGAGCGTTTTGTAAGATGAGCAAAGTTTTTAAATGAATTTTGACTTGATATACAAGTAGCGTCACATCACAACTGAGTATAAAAGAGAAGAGTGGTGGCTCTAAGTATAGCAATATGGTTACATTTAATGAAAGGAACAACATTTAGAAACTCACATGATTGATGATTAAAAGAGGCACATCTAAGTATGCAGGCATCTGGGGGAAAAGCTATCCACATAGACCATCCTCCTCACCACCATCGATGTCATCTCTTCCGCGCTCCACTCCACGAGTGGTTCAAGGTACGCTTTCAGATCAGTCTACTGCAGTGTAGTCTTCCTGGTCACGATTGCAGACTGACAGCGGGGAGAGCGGTGCGGGGGATGGTCTACGTGGACAGCTTTACCCCGGAGGACTGCATACTTAGATGTGCCTCTTTTAATCCTCAACTATGTGAGTTGCTAAATGTTTTACCTTCATTAAATGTAACCATATTGGTACACTTAGAGGCGCCTATCTTCTCTTTTATACTCTGTAGCTCCTGCTGGATTTTGCTTCTAATCCCCTTGTGGAGGCTGCCATTTGTGGATGGACATTTTATGGTTACACAACCTTTTCACATTGCTATAATCTTTTTTATATGGACTATAAACTGAACGACTGAATAAATGGTTGTGGAACGACTTTGATATAAGAATGCTTTGGATTACAAGCATGTTTCTGGAACGAATTATGCTTGCAAGCCAAGGTTTTACTGTACTAACAAATGCGTTTACATCCCATTCAATATTCATACCGAATGGGGTATAAGTTTTGGCTCTGTATATCCACCAAGTTTCTAGTTTAGAGATTTCCCTTACCACATTACTACCTCTCAAATTGCTGGTGAATTTATCAATGTCCAAAACTAGTGTTCCCTCTGGATTCCTTTTGTGATGTAGAGCATAGTGCTTTGACACACTATGATTGGGAAATCGTATTTTGATATTTGTTACGTGTTCACTCAATCTTGTTTGTAATATGTACACAGTGTGGCCTATATTTTGCAGGCCACACGGACAATGCATAAGGCATTCCACATTTTTAGATGTGCATGTGATAAATGGTTTGATAGCAAAACAGTAGAGCTAGATTCAAAAGAGTCAAATTTCCAGCATTTTTGGGCATTGATCTTACATATAGAACATTTCCTACAAGGGAAATATCCACCCATAGCTTGAAAAAATAGGCTTTCTTTGGGGACTCAATCACATTAGGAGCCACCTGCAGTCTCAGAGGAGGAGCTCCTCTATAGACCATAGGAGGAACTTCAGGCAGCACTGGGCCTAAAACCCTATAGTTGTGCAACCCCCCCCCCCCAATGCTTGCGTAGAATTTTTTTAACAGTATAATGTTGGGTTGAATAGGTAGTAAAAAAAGAAAAACTAAAGGAATCAGTATGTTTGTTTTTTCTCGTGGTACTAGCATATCTTCCCTATTCTTCTCATCAGCACTTAAAAATACCTGGTCTAATTCCACCAGGTTGTAACCCTTTCTTAAGGAATTTCTACTTATAAGAATCATTGTGGTTGGTGCAATTCCGCTTAAGTCATAAAAACTGGCTTTTAAGAACGGATCAAAGCCAATCAGAATAATGACAACTGCTAGTGTCAATAAATCAGTACCTGTCAGGCTCTTTAAAATACATAGAGGTGACTGTCATCCCATTTAAAACTTTAATCTGCAAGTCTAAAAAATGAATTTCAGTTTTACTAGATTCATGTTGCAAAGAAATACCTTGATCATTATTATTAAGCATGGTTATGAAGTCATCAAGTGACTCCATGTCCCTATCTCATAGGAGGAGGGTGTCATCAATGTACCTTTTCCAAAGAACCAGCTCTGGTCTAGGTTGCTGATAGATGACATCCTCCTCCCACTTGGCCATAAAGAGATTGGCCATGCTGGGTGCAAACTTGGCACCCATGGCCACCACCTTGTTCTGCAGATAGTAGGACCCACCAAACCAAAAATAGTTGTGCTCCATTGTCAAATCCAAGAGACCTGCACCTGCCTTGCTGACAGAGACTGACCTGCACCTGCCTTGCTGACATCTGCATCCGGACCTTCCTGGTGGCTCATCGTCCATCCATCCTATACCACAAACAAGCACTCCTACCTCACTGCGCTCTCGCGTCTACCGTTCCCACTCCAGTGGCTCTTGAGCCAGGGCTGTAAGAGAGGCTTCCTCCTACACATCAGACTCTACTACATGGTACGTAACAGTATCAAACAGCCATGACTGAGTCTGCAGAAGGAACCACACCAGTGGAGAAGATTTGTCAACATCTCGCAGCTCTCACGCAAGCCATCAAATCTCTGCAGGAGGGCTATGTCAAATTGGAGGAGCAAGTACAGAATCTTTCAGGTCCTGGCCGTGCAGTTCCTGCATCCCCATGTCTACCCCCTCGGTGGTGATTCTCCCACCCAAGCCCAGAGTCCCTATCTCCGAGAGATTCGCAGGAGATCGAACCAATTTCCGGGCGTTTCGAAACACATGTCAGTTATAGTTTGCTCTGTAACCTCAGACTTTTTCTTTAGAATCTACTAAAGTAGGATTTTGATGCTGGAGCACAGACACTCAATGGAATGATGCAGCCCTGTGGCACCAGTTCCGCATGGGACTTTCCGAAGGTCTCAAAGCTGAACTTGCCCGAGTTGGTACACCTGATACCCTTGAAACATTGATCACCCTGGCTATCCAGATCAATCGACGACTCCGTGAGCATCTGTCAGAACGGTCTTCTCAACAGAGCCACCCAGTATGGATGACCCTGACAGCTCCAGTTCCTGCCTCCCGTTACTTGTTACCAACCTGTTCAAATCCTGATAGCCCAGTACCTGATACCTCTGAACCAATGCAACTAGGATTAATGCAACCAGTCTAGTCTCCTGAAGAGCGAGCACATCATCGACAGCATAAGCTATGTCTCTACTGTGGCGAAGCCGGTCACTACGTGCACAGCTGCCCTGCCAAGAAGCGTAAGTGCCTATCTTCTATTCCTGCCTACCTATCAACATTGTCTGCCAATGCAACTCACCTTGCCCTCCCTCTCTCTTTCCAGCTCCCGGAAAGGACAACTTTAGTCAACGCCATCATTGATTTTGGAGCATACAACTGCTTTATTGATTCAACTTTTGCCACTCAGCAACGCATCCCTCTACAGTAAAAGACTCATGGAATTTCAGTTTATCTTGCTAACAGCTCCTGCATCAAGTAAGAACAAGTAACCCAGGAGACTCTTCCACTGTCTGTCACTATCCTCGCTCAACATAGGAAGCTACCGACCTTGAATGCCATTTCATCCCCACTATTTCCTGTAATCTTGGGCTTGCCCTGGCTCCAGGCGCATAACCCTCAAATCAATTGGATATCAGGAGAGATCAAGTTCTTGTCTTCCTACTGTCACTGTTGAAAAAAGGAGGGGTGTGGAGGCGCCAACTGTGGTAGCTTGTTTATGCAAAAATAAAAGTTAGTGTAACAATTATACTTACTGGTTCGCAGGGTGTTTCTTTGAGATGGAAAGTGTCCTGGGATGTGCTGTTATCTTGTTTTCGGCTCGGATTTCATTCCTTCAGACGTCTGGGTGTGGAGTCTGTACACAGGCTGAACCGCTGAATCCAGTGCATGGAAAGCTCCACGCTGACCACTTTGGAGCGCGGAAGAGGAAATGACGTCACTGATGCACGGCAAACGTCCAGGCTGGTGTTGGGGATAATGCAGGGATAGTACAGGCTACGCGCTCGGGGCTCACAGCTCCTTCTACTGGCCTCCTACTGTCAGGAACACTGTATACCAAGACCTCCCAGGTCATCCGAGCCACCAACCACTCTGCTATGTGTGGACTTTGATCAGGACATTCTCCAGGAAGTACCCACAACTTATCATGAATTTGCTGACGTTTTCAGCAAACAAGGAGCAGATACCCTTCCAGCTCATCGCCCTTATGATTGCCCCATTGAGCTCCTCCATGGAGCCTAGGTGACATCTGCATCTGGACCTTCTGGTGGCTCATCGTCCATCCATCCGTGCCTACACCACCAACAGGCACTCCTACCTCACTGTGCTTTCAAGTCTACTGTTCCCACTCCAGTGGCTCTTGAGCCAGGGCTGTAAGAGAGGTCTCCTCCTACACGTCAGACTCTACTACACGGTACGTAACAGGTTAAGTGGATATTTCTTTCTTTCTTTTTAAGCTATTTCTTTTTTTGAGATAATCTTTTTATGATAACCTTCAGCTACCAGACTTAACAACTCCTTCTTATATTTAGAGGTGGGGTTACGTCTAATGGAAACATACTGTACGTATCTTGATCTGACAATAATCGGGTCATTTCAGAGTTATATGCCTCACGATCTAAAATCACGCCTTTATCTGCCGGTCGTACCACAATATCACTACATTTTTTTTTAGGGCTTCCAAACCTTTTTTAAACCTGTGATCCCTTATTTCTTTCCTAATTCTAAGTTTATCCAAATCCTTGACCATTGGATGCTTAAATACTGAAACTGAAGGGGCTAGGTTCCCAAGCAGATTGAACAAAGAGGCATTAGACAATTAAGTATTCCTACTTTTAGTAGAAGCAATTTTGTCAGAACAAAAAGTGTTAGTGGTCATATATCTTTCAATATTAATTTTGTGAATATATTTATGAATATCGACAAATGTCTCAAATTAATGGTCGTGAGAGGAGAATTTCAGGCCGTGATTCAAAACATATTTTTCTTCTTCCGTTTGTAGCTGTGAACAAAGACTATTTTAAGAACAGATGGTCAACAACAAGTGAATGCTGTGCTTTCACCCAAATAAAAAACATCATACACCAAAGGAACTAACCCCCTCCTCCCCCAAACAGAACCCCATTCTTTTTTTAAAAGGGAAGCCCCGAAGAAAGAAAAAAAAGCAAAGGGGACAATTGCCCAAAGAGCTAATGATCAGCATTAAAGCACAGTTTACAAACTGATCCTAGTCTCTACCTTTGCTGTTTGTCATCTTTCCCTGTCCTTCTACAACAGCTTCAGAACACTTATAATATTTCTGCTCTGAACCGTGAGGGGGCTGGTTTATACAGAAGTCCCCTTACTGACACATCTAAGTGTGCTGGCCATAGGTAAAAGATAAAATTGCTGAAAAAAATTGGCTTGGCAAATTTGCACAACAATTTTGAACAATTTTGAACCCAATCCCAACCTCATTTCTATTTACTAGCTGTTTACATATTGTGACATTATGAAAGGTGAGGGGATTGATGGACGTTAAGTTTAATTTGCCAAAAACTTAGGTGGAATGTGGTCCGGGTTTTACCAGCCACCTTGGCAGGGTTGGTTCCTGAGCAGATTTTGCGGTCCACTTGTGTCCACCAAGAGGTGGTATTAATTAAGCAGGACTAGAGCAAAGGATTGCTCTTGGCCTGGGATTCAGGAAACCAAAAACCTGAGAGAGCTGCCTATGTGAAGTTTGCAGGCAGCTCAAACTATTTGCAAAGCGTAAAGAAGAAGGTTGTGCCCTGTATATTGGTCAGCAAAAGTCCCAAAATCAAAAGTATATTGTGATACGTTTTATTGGTAGCTATGGGGTAAAAAATGCCACAAGAACATCTAAAAAGCAGTACAATGAATGACATCACAGATAAAATTCTCAATGGAATGTTTTTTAAAACGGCTCCCGGAAACAAAATAATTTAAAGAGTTCTTGACACCATAAACATCACTGCAATTTAAAGGCCAATACCATTCATGTGATATTTTGGTTATAGTTTGAACTTTCTAAATTGAGTCAGCTATTCTTATGAATTGAAGATTCTCCAATAGTGAGCTCTCCCTGCATTAAGCCAGGTACACACGTACCAAAAGTCAGTTGGTTTAACAGGAATCGACTGACTTTCAGTACTCTCTACTCTCTGTTCAATGAAAGCCAGTCTAACAACTTGCTTCCTTTTATATGGTCATGCTGGGAAACCAACTTTCGATCAGCGCTTGCAGCCAATAGCTGTAGCGCTGATCTGTGTATTCTGATGTGGGGGAGTTGCTTGTATGGATCCCGGGATCAGTCAGTTTTCTTTTGTTCAACTAGCTGGTTGAATATAAAAAAAAAAACTTTGTTTGTATACCCTGCTTTAGTCCCTGACTGTCCTGACAATCTAGGCTTTTTTCCTATCACCATTGGCTTTTTACAGCTGTTACATTCTTTTTAAAAATAAATAAATAATAATTAAAAAAAATAACAGAAATGTGGGAACCCCTTATATTGGTAACAACAGGTGTGCAGACCCAACAATGAAAGTACAGAGCTCTCCTCAGATTTCTGAGAGATGAAAAGATTTATCAGATGATTTAACTCTATAGCATCTAGAAAAACCGACCTATCAGTTTGGAGTAAACTGATTCTTTATAGGGTAATTCCACCTTCCACCAGGATTTTTGTGATGTAGCTCTAGCAGTGAGAGTTCCATTCTGCACTGAAGTAAGCCAATCAAGTTTAGTATGGGTCCATTATGTTGAAGTCCCACAGAAAATGTGTTACCCACCCATTTAAAGTGGAACTTCACCCAAAAGTTCCACTCCTCCAACACATTTAGATTTTTTATTTTTTTTGTTTGGGTTTGGTGTGGGTACCTAATTATAAGAGAGACTTGCCCCCACTTCCGCTCGGATCGCCTAGGCGATCTACGTGGAAGTCCCCCCCATGCCCACAACCTTCTGGGACACATCACAGGTCCCATAATGCTGCAGGACCACTCACAAATGGCAGTGTTGACTGCGCATACAGTTAAGACGCTGGCGCCAGGGACCCGTAGACCGAGACCAGTGAAAAATCGTTCCGGGTGAGGACACTGGATCCTTGGAAAGGTAAGTGTCTGTTTATTAAAAGTCAGCAGCTACAGTTTTGTAGCTGCTGACTTTTAATTTTGGCACATCCGACTGAAAATCCTCTTTCAGTACAAGATGAAATAATATAAGTGATAAGAGATAAACAATAAAAAAAAAAACAGAAATTCACAGCATCATGTTTCCTTGATGGTTTGTGAGTCTGCCAGAGTGTATAGCAGGTAAACAGAAAGCCATTAAGAAAGATCTCTGGCCTAGTAATTATTTTATCATTCAGAATGGCAGTTTTAAGTATAGCTGTATGTTACTTTAAAGGTAATAAAATCAGATAATATAAAGCCCAGTCATTTACAGGTGATTGAATGAAAATGTTTTGGACATATCTATGTTTTGCTCATGACAGCAGTAATATTCATACGTATAATATATACAAAGTGAAAATAATACAGCAGGGGATTCTTGTAATGGAAGAGCATTAACCTGAGGTTTCATTTTGCTGAGCAATTCATGAGCGATGCTACAGTTTCTTAGGGCACCATTAGGACACAATATCCAATAATTATATGTAATTTATCACTTCTTAGCTGTAATTCCAGTTATCATCTTCTATTTCATTCCTTCCAAGCCTTGTCTTCATCTCCTATATCAAACATTTATCACTCAGGTGCTATATATTTAAATGGTGTGCTTTATTTATTCTTTTTTTTTCTAAAGTACTAAGTATTCTGTGGTTTTCTACTACCACACAATGTTTAAAGTTTTTTTTTTCTTTTCACTAAGAATTAGACCTCTACTTGAAATATCTGTGTTTCTAGCAACAGGAAGTGATTGCATCCTTCAGACTGTCCACCTTTTTACCACTGACCAGAGCTTTTTTTCTCCTGCAGCAATGTCAGTTTTGCTACAATTGATACTAATACATTGGAGTTCAGTGGTGGTTATTTACGAAAGGCAAATCCACTTTGCACTACAAATGCACTTGGAAGTGCAGTCACTGTAAATCCGAGGGGGACATGCAAGGGAAATAAAAAAACAGCATTTTAGCTTGCACATAATTGGATGATAAAATCAGCAGAGCTTCCCCTCATTTCAGATCTACCCCTCAGATTTACAGCGACTGCTCTTCCAAGTGCACTTGCAGTGCACTTGTAGTGCAAAGTGGATTTGCCTTTCGTAAATAACCCCCACTGGCTTAATTTTCCAATGTACTGCAAACAACAGAAAGATAAAAGATACTTATTAGAAGAATGTGTGGACACTTCCTGTTTTTATAGAGAAGACTGTGATGTAAGCACCTCTTTTTTGTGGAACAAACCATTTACTTATACTCTTTACTGTTATCAGTTGAGTAATCAAGCTATTGAACCAAAAAATGACAAATGCATAACAATTAAGCCTTTATTTTACATTTAAACAATTTCCCACAAAGATAAAAGCTAACATTTCTTTAATATCTTCATCTAGGAAAGTCTATTGCAGCCACCAAGACCCCGTATTTTAGTTTGCAAAGTATTTGTAAGGACTCCAGGTGCAGATTCGCATCTGTGTAGTTTAGCAAAAATTAACAGTGTCTTTAGTATGATTATAAAAGATTCTTGTCCAGTTGCAAGCTGTGGAAGTAGCTCGTCTCTAACTGTGCCTCTGCTAAAGTGATTGAACCTTATGCAGTGGTGCTCCTAGATTGTGGATTCTCAGATGAAGTAACAGTCATTACGATATTTCAGAATCAAAGTCAGGCCAAGGGTTGTCTTCAGTCAGGTGGCGATGGTATCAGAGTGCCATACAACAACAAGACAAGACAAGAACAACAAGGGATTAGGGCAGCTGGCAGTGAGGACAAGAAAGGTCAGCAAAAAACATTAATTCAAAACACCCACAAGCTAACAGACACTATGGCATGCGCCTTAAGAGTGAAACAAGTTGGGAGATCACTCAGTCTGGATGAACGCCAAGTGCTGCTTACTCGAGAGCATGCTTAGCCATGCTTTTACATCTGAACAGGAATACCTGAGAGCGTAAAAGTAATGCTGGTGCAGGAGTGTGGATCCTAGAGAGTAGTCTGCAGTGTAGGAGACTCGAGAAGGAATAGCTGTAGAAAACTGAAAGCCAGGAAGCAGACCAGAGGAAATGTGAATAGAAGAAGCTGTGATAGAAATGTCTACAAGCTGAGGCAGTTTAGGCAGATTCTAAACTAACCACTGATTGAATTAGATTTTTGGATAGTTGATTGCAGTGCCCATGATCATCAACTGTCCAGATGGATGCATGTATAACAGATCAGTTTCTGACACTGTTTATATCCTTACTTGGTAGAAAGGAAAATTTATGAGAGATGAAAGTATTTAAAATCAAACAATACTAATAATACAACGTTGTAATAACAATTTGATTTTAACCACTTCAATACAGGGCACTTATACACCTTCCTGCCCAGACCAATTTTCAGCTTTCAGCGCTGTCGCAGTTTGAATGACAATTGCGCAGTCATACAACACTGTACCCAAACTAAATTTTTATCATTTTGTTCCCACAAACAGAGCTTTCTTTTGGTGGTATTTGATCACCTCTGCGGTTTTTATTATTTGCTAAACAAATAAAAAAAGACCGAAAATTTTGAAAAAAATAAAAGTTTTGCTTTTGTTTCTGTTAAAAAATTTTGTAAATAAGTAAGTTTTCTCTTTCACTAATGGGCACTGATAAGGGGGTACTGACAGGCACTGATAAGGTGGCAACGATGAGGTGGCACCAATGAGCGGGCACTGATGTGCACTGACGATGGGCACTGGTAGGCGGCACTGATGGGTGGCACTGATATGCAGCACTGATGGGCATTGATTGGCGGCACTGATGGGCACTCATGGGTGGCACTGGTGGGCACTGATGGGCACTGATAGGCAACACTGATGGGCACTGAAAGGCTGCAAAGATGGGTTCTTATGGGTGGCACTGATAGGCGGCACTGATGGGCACTGATAAGCGGCACTGATGGGCACTGATACGTGGCACTGATAGGCATCCCTGGTGGCACTGGCAGTGGTAGGCATTGTTAGTGGGCACTGATTGGCAGCTGCCTGAGCACAGATTAGTATTTCCCTGGGGGCCTAGGGGGCATACCTGGTGGTTCAGTGTGGATGGCTTCCCTGGTGGTCCTGGGTGGCTTCCCTGGTGGTCCTGGGCGGGATCCGAGGGGGGGCTGTGCTGATAAACAATCAGCATAGACCCCCCCTGTCAGGAGAGCAGCCGATCGGCTCTCCTCTACTCGCGTCTGTCAGAGGCGAGTGAGGAAAAGCCAATCACCAGCTCTTCCTATTTACATCGTGATCAGCAATGATTGGACACGGCTAATCACGTAGTAAGGTGTCTTCATCAGAGACTCTTTACCTAGATCAGTGTTGCGGGGTGTCAGGCTGACACCCCGCAACAACCATCGCCGCGATGCGTGCCCCCGGGGGCGAACAGCGGCTCAATATCCTGAGAACGTCATATGACGCCCAGTCAGGCTATTGAAACCACTTTGCCGCTGTCATTCTGCTATATGGCGGGTGGCAAATGGTTAACATTGAGCTATAAAAGCAAAAGATAGATATTGTTACAAATACATACCAGGTAACCTATAACGCACATTTAATAGACGTGTGCTTGTCACTCCAAGCATAACTAAACCTTAAAAAAAGCAAACTTACAGTTAGAGATTAAGAGGGAACAAAGCCCTTCTGTCAAGCTTAGTCTGTTAAAAGTCAAAAAGAAAATTCATAGTCAATGTCCATGCAGGGGTCGAAGCAGAAAGAAAAAGTTCAGGGTTGGAGTCAGAGTCCAAGGTCAGTACATAGATAAATGCAATCTAAAGGAAAATACATTAGCAAGGATTGTAAACAGAGTTAAACTTGGACAAAGAACAGGAAGCAGGAAGGGTTTTAAATAGGAAGGACTGGTTGCTCTAGAATAGGGTTTCTCAACTATGGTTCTGTGAGTGGTCTTCAGGGGCATCACCACTGGCTTCTCTTGCAGCAGATTTATATCTGGTCAATGGTGTTTTTGGTGTTTTCCCCACTGTCTACCATTGAGGGGGATTCAAATTTTTGGTTGGTGCCTTTAGTTTCAGTTCCTGCTAGTTTCTTCTTGCCACTAAATATTACACCTATGTATAGATTAGACTTGTGCACCACTGAAAATGTTGTTTTGTTTCGTTTTCATTCATAGTTACATAGTTAAAATGGTGTAACAAATTATTCTGTTCTGCCCAAAAAGAAAGCAGCTAACACAGCAAATGGGATATATGCACTAAAATTAAAAAACAAAAAAGTGTAGCGCTAATATGTGAATTCGTGAAGAGGAAAATACAATGGACAAAATGAAAAATAAAGCACATACAATTGTGTGTATAGTGTGAATACCATAAACTCAGTGACTACTGGTACACCTTCAAAACAAAATCCAAATAAAAACTAATAATAAATATGTGATATGAGTCCCATGTGTATAAAAAGCTTCATATGAAGATTGTGACGGTGAACAGATAAAATCTTGCAGTGAAGAAACACCACCACCAACAATAAGGAGGCTTACTGGAACGTTTGAACTCAAAAGAACATACGTTCGATGGGTCAAACCAGCTAGTGTTGTGAAACAACCAATGAGAATGTGGAATCCTTTGGAAGTTGCAACAGGAACCTACGACAATCCATGGACTACACTTTTTTGTTTTTTAGTTTTTTAATATTAATAGTTACATAGTTAGTCAGGTTGAAAAAAGACACAAGTCCATCTAGTTCAACCAATAAACAAATAAAAAAATCATAGTATCCCATACACACAATCCTATACTCACAGTTGATACAGAGGAAGATAAAAACCCCAAGCAAAGCATGATCCAATTTGCTTACAGCAGGGGGAAAAATTCCTTCCTGATCCCCTGAGGGGCAATCGGATATTCCCTGGATCAACTTTACCTATAAATGTTAGTACCCAGTTATACTATGTACATTTAGGAAAGAATCCAGGCATTTTTTAAAGCAATCTACTGAGCTGACCAGAACCACTTCTGGAGGGAGTCTGTTCCACATTTTCACTGCTCTTACTGTGAAGAAACCTTTTTGGTAAAGAGATGAAATCTCTTTACCTCTAGACGTAAAGAGTGCCCCCTTGTCCTCTGTAATGACCTTAAAGTGAATAATTGCAATGGGCGAAAGGTTTAGGACTTTAAATGATTCACCTCCTACACTGAGGCCTGGTACCTCCATCCCTATTCGTATTAAAAAAGAGAAAAGGGTTGGGACTTTGAGATACATAGCTTCCAGTGGGTATACCGATAGTATTGTGATACTTAGTACATAAATAAATGCTGAACAAAATCATATGATGAAAAAAATGATGTTGGAAGCTGGTTTAATTGGAAACCCAATCAACATGGTTTGTTTACATAATTGGAATCTCAGTCCCAGATGCAATAATGTACATAGAATACGACTGGATTGTGACATACTGAACATAAATGCGTCAATAAACAATATTTACATTGCATCAGTAAGCTCAACACAATTTGTGGACTGAACTTCTTCAAGAGCAGATGCATACGTCTCTATAAAAAATATATAAAAACAACAATAAAATCGAATATAATATAAATAACAGGATATATACAGGAGATGAAGAGAAATAGGGAAAATGACCATATAAATGGGATATCCTACCCTAATATATCTCACAGTCGGTACATCAATCAACATGTGGTGCTGTCGGATGGCGGCAGTATGGGAATGCCTACATCGGGAGCTGAGGGGGTACTGCTTATGAATATACACTACCGTTCAAAAGTTTGGGGTCACCCAAACAATTTTGTGTTTTCCATGAAAAGTCACACTTATTCACCACCATACGTTGTGAAATGAATAGAAAATAGAGTCAAGACATTGACAAGGTTAGAAATAATGATTTGTATTTGAAATAACAATTGTTTTTTCATCAAACTTTGCTTTCATCAAAGAATCCTCCTTTTGCAGCAATTACAGCATTGCACACCTTTGGCATCCGTCCACAACACTTTTTTCCAGTCTTCCTCTGTCCAATGTCTGTGTTCTTTTGCCCATCTTAATCTTTTTCTTTTATTGGCCAGTCTCAGATATGGCTTTTTCTTTGCCACTCTGCCCTGAAGCCCAAAATCCCGCAGCCGCCTCTTCACTGTAGATGTTGACACTGGTGTTTTGCTTGTACTATTTAATGAAGATGCCAGTTGGGGACCTGTGAGGCATCTGTTTCTCAAACTAGAGACTCTAATGTGCTTATCTTCTTGCTTAGTTGTGCAACGCGGCCTCCCACTTCTTTTTCTACTCTTGTTAGAGCCTGTTTGTGCTGTCCTCTGAAGGGAGTAGTACACACCGTTGTAGGAAATCTTCAATTTCTTTGCAATTTCTCGCATGGAATAGCCTTCATTTCTAAGAACAAGAATAGACTGTCGAGTTTCAGATGAAAGTTCTCTTTTTCTGGCCATTTTGAGCGTTTAATTGACCCCACAAATGTGATGCTCCAGAAACTCAATCTGCTCACAGGAAGGTCAGTTTTGTAGCTTCTGGAAGGAGCTAGACTGTTTTTAGATGTGTGAACATGATTGCACAAGGGTTTGCTAATCATCAATTAGCCTTCTGAGCCAATGAGCAAACACATTGTACCATTAGAACACTGGAGTGATAGTTGCTGGAAATGGGCCTCTATACACCTATGTATATATTGCACCAAAAACTAGACATTTGCAGTTAGAATAGTCATTTACCACATTAGCAATGTATAGAGTATATTTGTTTAAAGTTAGGACTAGTTTAAAGTTAGCTTCATTTAAAAGTACAGTGCTTTTCCTTCAAAAATAAGGACATTTCAATGTGACCCCAAACTTTTGAACGGTAGTGTAGAGCATACCACACGAGGACTTCAGAACGTTTGTAAATTTCCTTTGTGAGCTGAGTGCTAACGTGTCCAACAATCCAATTTGGAATCTGTGAAAAGTATATATATTGCTATAATTAACATAGTGAATGGATTGGTGGGATGATGTAAGATACAACAGAGGTGAAGAAAAACATGAATAACTCAACACTAAGTTCACTATATGGACCCCTTATGTATTTGTACATTGTAAAATATATAATTTCGTTCTGCTTTATTCGTTATGTTATGTTCATTTGTTTTCAGATAATTCCTTATTTCTGTAGAGTATAGATATTCATTATAACAAATTGATTGGTCTTATTGTTTAATTGTTTCATTTTCAGATAATTTGTTCATTATGTATATATTCTTGATAACGATTCATAATTTGGAAAGTCATTTGTTTATTGTTTTGTAAGATTATTCATTTTAACTAATTGCTATTTCATGATATTTGTAGATGTTAGACATAAATAGATGTTGACTGCTTCCTGGTCTCAGAGCAGGACCTCTCAGTCCTGCTAGTAGAGCATTTAGAAACATCAGTTTCCCTCCCTGTCCTTTTCTGTTTGGAGGGTGGGCTTAGCTTACTAGCACTCCTGCTAGTCAAGGTATCAGAGCTTGGCCTCTTGCAGCTGCTAGCTCTGCCTCAATGCATTGGCTAAGGCACAGAAACAAGACAAGCAAGCTGCTCCTGCTGTTTCATTTGCTTCCACTTTCTAATACCTCTTCTGTGAGACCTAGCATGACTAGAACGTGTAGTACTGGTGGTGGAAGTATGTGAAATGTCTGTGCCTGGCAATACAGATGTTGACATGGCACAGACAACGCTGGGACACAGGTGGTGGTTTTTGCTGTGTCACTGCTGCTGGTACCAGAAGGAACCTGATGTTTAGAGCTTGAATCCATTATTAACACATATACACATACACAATGAAAATACCTCTTTTGCTGCTTCTCAAAACTTGTCTCCTCTGCTCAAAAACAACACCCTTCTCAGGAATGCACTTTGCCAGTGGTTGTGCTGTGTCAGTGATGCTGGTACCAGGAGGAACCTGAGAGCTGAATCCATTAACACACACACACGCACACACACACACAATGGGGGTTATTTACTAAAGGCAAATCCACTTTGCACTACAAGTGCACTTCAAATGTACTTGGAAGTGCAGTCGCTGTAGATCTGAGGGGGACATGCAAGGAAAATAAAAAACAGCATTTTAGCTTGTACATGATTGGATGATAAAATCAGTAGAGCTTCCCCTCATTTCAGATATTCCCCTCAGATCTAAAGCAACTACACTTCCAAGTGCACTTGCAGTGCTCTTGTAGTGCAAAGTGGATTAGCCTTTAATAAATTAACCCCAATATCTCTTTTGCTGCTTCTCAAAACTTGTCTCCTCTGCACAAATACAACACCCTTCCCACTCAGTTCTTCTCACTTCTCAGGAATGCACTTTGGCAGTAATGCAACCTCCAGTACAAAATGGAGCAGCTGATTGGACTGTAAGATTTACTCTGTGCCAGTAATCCAGCCCCCAACACAAAATGAATCAACTGATTGGACTAGAAAACCGTAACTCTCGAGCATCCAGAATAACTGATGAATTAGAATTAAATAGACTATTCATTTGTTATATTTTGCAGACATTCGGATGGATCACTAATAGAATAAAAACAGATAAATAAGAATGAATTCATATAATTCGTTAATGCCATTACGAGTCGACCTGCTGTTTCATTAGACCTTTACCGCATTAACATATCATGCCGAATTAATTAGTTATTTTTGATTTAATTTCTTTCGTATTAGTTAAAATTTGTTCTTTTTTTCTTCGGACGTTTGGATGCATCTGAATTACGAAAAATGCAAAACTCGGCAGAATTTTGATTTGTTACAAAACAAATTGCACATGCCTTGTATAGATTGTACAGTACATTTTACTTTTCATGTACCAGCATCCCATAAGTTTTCACAAACAGAAATAACATTAAATAACATCACTTTCCTGGTACCAAATTAACCAGCCACTTACTTTAACTGTTAATAATATTTATTAATTAGAATTCCTTAAAAATTCATAGAAGATAATATATTGCACATGGAGCCCTTTATGGCACATACATAAATAAACACTTCTCTTTTTGCGCCCTGTGCATAATCAACCCATCCATATACATTCATATGGTAATTAGAGAGATCATATTCTTCAATATATTGCAGCTTATTGATCCTTATATGTGGCGGCTGCATTCGTATTCTTTTTTAATGACCTCCCGCCCACTGTATAGACAAATGACGGCAGGTGGGGTGCTCTCTTGTTCTGGGATGACTTCATATGACGTCACCCCAGCCTCACCGCACTTGTGCGCCTACGAGGACATGGCGCTACCCCCAATCTAGGTAAAGAGCTAATGACGTGGCTCTTTTCCCATGTGACCAACTGTGTCCAAATACAGCTGATCACATGTAAACAAGGAAATGCCAGTTTTCGGCTCTCCTCACCTCACACTGACAGGGTGTGAGGATAGGAGAGCCGATCAGCGACATTTTCTCACAGGGGAAACCTGCAGCCCAAACAGTGCCCAGCAGTGTTGCCAGTCAGTGCCCATCAGTGCCTGCTCATCAGTGCCGCCTATCTGTGCCACCTATCATTGCCCATCAGTGCTGCTTATTAGTGCCTCCTCATCAGTGCCCTTCAGTGCTGTCTCATCAGTGCTCTTCAGTGCCGTCTCATCAGTGCTCTTCAGTGCCATCTCATCAGTGCCACCTCATCAGTGCCCTTCAGTGCCGTTTCTACAATGCCCACCAGTGCAGCCTATAAGTGCCCCTCAGTGCAGCCTCATCAGCATACATAAGTGAAGGAGAAAAATTAGTTATTTACAACATTTTCTGACAGAAACTAAGAAAAACTTTTTTATAAAAAAATTTTTGGTCTTTTTTAAAATTTTTTATTCAAAGATAAAAACCCAGCGATGATTAAATACCACCAACAGAAAGCTCTATTTGTGTGAAAAAAAAATGCTAAAAACTTCATTTGGATACAGCGTTGCATGACCGTGCAATTGTCATTCAAAGTGTGAGAGCGCCGAAAGCTGAAAATTGGCCTGGGCAGGAAGGGGGTAAAAGTGCCCAGTATTGAAGTGGTTAAAGGGCTTTTTCCCTCTGTTTTCACCTGGTGATCTTCTCAGTAAGGCACCTCCTGTGTTAGGGCGCCCCCACTCTGGATGAAGGAGAACAGGGGTACCTGTAACGTACCTGGGATGTGAGCCTGACGTGTGGAGGGAGACCTCCCGTACCACCCTGGCTTGGAGACCACTGGAGTGGGAACAGTGGCGGTAAGAGCACAGTGAGGTAAAGGTGCCTGAGTCCTTACTGCTTGAAGTGGTCTCCTTGCGTGGAAGCTGGAGTGGTGGTTGCAGATCAGCAGATGCAGGTTAGCAGCAGAGTGGATGCAGGTCAGCAGGTGCAGATTGAAGAGCAGCGGATGCAGGTCAGCAGATGCAGGTTTGCAGAGCAGCGGATGCAGGTTAGCAGATGCAGGTTTTCAGAGTAGCGGATGCAGGTCAGCAGATGCAGGTTTGCAGAGCAGCAGATGCAGGTCAGCAGATGCAGGTTTGCAGAGCAGCAGATGCAGGTCAGCAGATGCAGGTTTGCAGAGCAGCAGATGCAGGTCAGCAGATGCAGGTTTGCAGAGCAGCGGATGCAGGTTAGCAGATGCAGGTTTGCAGAGTAGCGGATGCTGGTCAGCAGATGCAGGTTTGCAGAGCAGCAGATGCAGGTCAGCAGATGCAGGTTTGCAGAGCAGCAGATGCAGGTCAGCAGATGCAGGTTTGCAGAGCAGCGGATGCAGGTTAGCAGATGCAGGTTTGCAAAGCAGCGGATGCAGACAAGCCGGGTCATACACATCAGGGAATACAGCGGAAATGGCAGGCAGAGAATAGTCAGAGTCCAGGCTTGGTCTTGGCAACAGGCAATCAGGCAGGTAACAGAGCCGGGTCAAACTAGCCAAAGTCAGGATTGGAGACATAAGCATGGTCAGGAAGCCAGGTCAAACACAGGAACAGAGTACTGGTACAATCAGGAACACAGGGAACAGAAGCAGATCAAAACACAAGGGGCAGCGCCATTGAGCATCTTTTAAAGGCTTTTGGGCGCCAAAGCGCGTCTAACGTGCGCGCATGCGCACATTCGTGCGTGCGGTCCGTGACTCGCGCACACCTTCTGGAACGGAACGAACGTTCGTGACAGTACCTTTGGACAGCAGCTTTGTCAGGGAGGGGAGTGTAAGATGTACTAGCAGATTTAGATCCATTAACAAACTGTTACAAACGTTACACAAGCAGTGCACAGCAACAGTTGTTTCTCTTATGGGTTAAAGATTTTGCATGAATAAAAAAAAGCTGATCATTTTAAGCACCCATGTCAGTGGTAAATGGTTTGTCTTTAAACGGTACATTTGCAGGAGAGTTTGGTCTGTTAAAAAAACAACAGACCTACTGGCTGAATTACCAGAAGAAAGAAAAGGAAAGAAAGCCTAAAAAAGAAAACAAATGCAGTCATCACATCGATCATTTGGTAAGCTGCAATATATTAAAGCATAACTCCACTTTTGTTGAGAAAAAAACATTCCCCTCTGGGTGACATGTGACTGGTGTCGCAATTGTATACCCTAGATAATTTACAATTTTTTTCCCCATGAAAGTGGAGTTACCCTTTAAATATTTGCTTTTGGGTTTTATACCGCTTTAATGTTATTTCTCTTATTGAATACAGTAAAAACAAGCACAGTATTCAATTTAAGAGGTACGTTTTATCAGTTATTACTTATTTATTATATCTACATCAGAGCAATCATGCTAATGCTCCATTAGCTGTAGATTAGAAAATTATTTCATGGGTTCTCCAAGACCCTAAAAGTTTTTCAAGGGCTTCTCCAGGGTAAAAGTGTTGAAAAAGGCAGCTCTAAATTAAATGCAATATTAGGGTTTTTCAGAAATGAAAGTTCTTATATTTACTTGATTTAATTCCCCTCACCTTGATCTGCATAATGTAATATGAGGCCAACTCTGTTTTAGGTGTGACATATGACTACTGGTTAAGAAAATTTCAAGGAAGAGAAAAATTAGGGCTTCACCAAGGATAGAAAGCCATTAAAAATGCAAACAGCAAACAGCTACAGCTAGCAGGTTAGACAGCCAGTCTAAACTTGTGAGTGGAAAAAAACGGAGCAATTACACATTTATTTAAATGGGAGGGCTATGAACAAGAATAGAATGTGAAACCTTGTTTAAACGCACTCTTGAATATTTATTAGAAATACATGTAGTTAAATCATTTATCTGATTTCAAAGAATACAGTAAATGCAAAAGATCAATTTTCATAATTATACTTAGGAAAGCTGCCATTCATAAAAAAACTCATTAATAATGCCATTATTTCAAAAATACATTATTATTCATATTCTAATTATTAACCTATTGCAGCTGAAAATTTTGTCACCAGACTTTACATTGGTAGGTAAGCCAGCACTGGTGAATATACAGTATATGAATAATAAAGGTATACTTAAACTTTGTCAAAACCCAAACTTCAAAATCTGTTAGTAAAGTTACATATTCCTGCCTTTATATAGCAAGGTAATTGTATTGGTTGTCATCAACCATTTTTTTTTAAAGAGTGCATTTATTTACAATCTGGAAAGCAGAAGATTGTCAAGGGCACTCAATTTTTTAATAGAAAAAAATCTTCTAAATTGGACTGTGTTGGTTGCTTTGGAAAGCACCTCCATTTTTGAAACCTCAAGGACTTTTTTCCATTATTTTTTTAATAAATAAGGCTAATAGGTTAAGGCCTGTAGCAAGATGCAGACAAGGTAAAGTAAATGCTATCTGCTGTCACCTTAACTTGACTTCAGTTACCACTAGAGATACTTCAGGCAATATATCCTTAGAACCTTTAGGTAAATAACCCTTTCAAAAAGAGAAAAGGCTTTTGGGTTCTGCCAGTTTTACATGCTTGTAAGTCAATGCCCCACAAACTAAATATTAAAAGCAGTCACATAGCCTTTGTTGCAGAGTACAGCCTTTGTCATACAGTAGGAAAGTATTACTTTCACTGTTACCAATCATCATCATCATCCAATACCAGAGGTAAGAAAGTATATTATATAGTTTAATCTCCCTGGCGGTATGATTATTTCAGATTTTTGATGCTCAAAGCGGTACATTGTTTTGCACGGAAATTTGGCGTTTTATATTGTAGGTCTGTAATTCTTAGGAATAACACACTTAAATCTGTCCAAACAAGAGTCCAATAGACATCCCGGGTATGATAAAGTTTGAAACACGAAATCATAAATTATAATATAATAAATAACTAATAAATAAATAATTATAAGAAATAATAATATAATAATAATAATAAAAATTGTTCAATAATGTAATCAAATCAAAAAGACTGACATTTGCTCAGTTGCAGAATTGTAGCTGTCATTACTTTCAGTGTTTGATGATGGATTTCCCCACAAATCACTATCGCTCAATTCTGCAAGTGATTCTAATTTATTATTGCTGTTTTCTAGCTGGTCTAAAACCGCTTTTGATGTAAAGGAAAGGTTTTGGTTGCTATAGACAATCTCCAGTTTCCAGGCAGAAAGAACAGTATTTATAATAAAAAACTGCATGCATGGCACTGGACAAACCACTAGGGACAAAGGGGATGTGCAATAATTTGATACAGTAATGTAATCTGTAAGATTACAGTGTTCTGTATGTGTAATGTGTTTTTTACTTTTTGAATTTGGCGCCGTACTCCGTCCCCGTGCGTCGCAACGCTCGCAGAGAATGGAGCTCGGCACTGTGATGAATCGAGCGGACACATGGCTCGCACACAGAGCGGGGAGGTCATCGCAGGATCCTGGGGACAAGATAAGTAAGTTTGCCTGGATCCTGCAATGCAATCCCAAGTGTGGCTCGGGGTTACCACTTTTGGTATTGAAAATTCACCCCGAGCTACACTCGGGAATACTAATAAGGAGGTTAAGTAAATATTCTTAATAAGTAACTAGAAAAAAAAAGTACACTGTGGGTGATCTATGTACATTTGCAAGTTTTTTCTATTGCAGATTCCTACCTGTTTTGCTCTGAAGATAAAGTTGTTTGTTCAACTCTTGTGTCTTTGAATACTGATTCTGAATTGAAGTGACTAATTCATTTTAATCAGCTGGTGCACTTTTTATTTTCTGATGAGCAGAGTTGCCTTGTCTGCATCCCTGTAGAAGTGATTAACCCTTAGAGAATATTTCACCAAAAATTACTTTTCTATTTCAGAGGATGTATTTCAGCACTGAGTTCTTCACTTATGCAGAAAATGATATTTCTGGAGGCGTTCTGCATACCAACTGTGTACAGAATGCCTCCAGGTAGCCATATTGCATTGAATTTTACAGAAAATGACACTGCTACAGTTTGAAAGGGAAAGGTCGTTTTTAATAACATTAAATGACATCATGGCTTGTGTAACATCTTGTACATGCTATAGTCATGTTTTTTATTTGCTATATACTGTATTTTTCCATTAAATTGAAGTTACACTTTAACAATTACTAGCCCAAATCTGTGTATGCTTATGGTGTATCTTTATGTTGCTCTGGTGTACATGTACCCTTCTGTGACTCCTACATGCTGCACACATATACCATTGCTTTTTTATCACCCATTCACCAGCTGAATAACATATGCATTCTTCTGGTTCTGAGTGCCAATTGCACTCAGATAGTTCCTTTAAATAGGCTATCAATAAATGTATTTTTATGTGGCAGGGGTTTCACCGAAGCACTTCAATCACAGCCTGGGAGTGACAGTAAACATAATTCTGCATCAGTAGGTGGACTTAATTGGGAATAGACAAAGTGCATTATCAATTCCCAAAGAAGGCAGCAGAGCAGAAGAAAAGAGAAATGAACTTGCCTCAGAACACTAACATTAGGGATGCACCGATATCATTTTTTTTTTTAACGAGTACTCGATGATACCAATTACCGATACTTACAGCAACTGTTTTGTTTACACTTCAGCTGTCAGCAATTGTATAAAGCATTGAAAAGTAATTTACAAATGAAATTATTTATTTTTTATTTTTTATTTCGAGCTTTTTTCAATGTGAAACTTGTAAATATATGTTAAAGGAGTAAAAATATTAATGAACAAAGCTAATAAATCAAAAAAAATTGTTATTAAGAGTTTATAAAATAGGAGTGAACAAAAAAAATCTGCAGGAAAATAGTAATTAAATGGAGAAGGACAATAAGGAGTTAATTAAGGTTGATTAGAGTACATTTAGGGTTAATAAGGGGTTAAAGCAGAAGAACATTTCATTAAAAAGAATCTGCAGAGGGAAATTCATCCCTTTGATCTGTAGATGAAGAAACAGATCCAAAAAGAAACAATGTTTCTTTTTAATTCTCTGTTTCAGCAGCTTAGCAATGTTGTTGATAAACATTGCCCGGCCTTTTTTTTTTGGACAGCTCCAATTGCCGGAACTTGGTTTACACTTCAGCTGTCAACAGGGGAACCCCACTGACAGCTGAATGAGTCATCAGTTGTTAAGAACATGGTGGCCCCGCTTCTTAACAACTGATAATTGCCGACTTTTTTTTCTCTACATTTCAGCTGTCAGTGGGGGGGGGAATCCTGCTGACAGCTGAAAGAACCGAGCCTGAAAGTATCAGTTTCAAGTATGGGAGCATTTGCACAAGTACTGATACTCGTGCAAATGCTTATTATCAGCACCAGTATTGGTGCAACCCTAACTAACATCCATCTTTTCATTTACATCAACTTCCTCCCCATAGACCATGGCTCCAAGGAGAACTGCAGAAAGCTTCAACCTAGTTTGCAGTGACAGTTTAGGTAACTAGACCATTGGGTGCGTAGCTTATGATATGCTTGCACCTAAAATATAGTATGAAGCGAGGAGCTTAGATACTATCCTATACTGGGATTCATCTCAAAATCAAGCTTTTTATGTCTTTAAAGAATGTAATTTTCCATATTTGTTCCTAATGCATTAGAACTTCAATTTCTTTAAAGGGTTAAGCATGTTTGCAATATTTATCATTTCTTTAAAGTATTGACAATGTTAATGACACAGTTTGGCATCATTATGCATATTTCATTCACATTATACAAGAATATAATAATAATGTGCACTTTCAGAAACTTGATGGCTGATTTTATCTTGTTGTGTACTCTATTACATGTGCTAAAAGCTGTTGCCTCTGCCTCTGTTCTACATTTTGCTTTTGGCTGCTGTGTTAATATATACGTTCACAGAAGGAACTAAGTTATTCTATGACCATGCTGAAGTCACTGCACTGCTAAATTTCTTCAGTATAATAACTTCTATTATATGGCTGTAGCTCTAACAAGAAAAAAGCAGGGCTATCATCTGTCCTGAAAAGTATGGACAGCCCAAAAAATGCAGCCAAAATAAAGTCATTGAAAAAAAATGTGTTTGTAAATTTAGCTTTTTTCCTGTAGGTTAGCAAGCTTTTAAATGTGACGCGCAATTTAAGATTCAATATGCTACCTATTTGGGTATTTATTTGTAAAGCAAATACAGTTAGCTGTTTGTAAATTTTTTTGGGCAGTCATCCCTAAAAATTACATTTTCGAGAAAAGAAGGTTCAAGGGAAAAATCATGTTTGCTTTAATAGTATTATATAATTGTAATGTGCACAATGAGATTTGGGTGACCGGGCGGTCACAGTATATACAGCACATGCAATAGGGATTGAAGCAATGTTTGATTTGATGCATATTCGGTGAACGGTTGAAAACACTTGCAAACCCTGAACAAAGTGGCGAACCCCATTTGAAGTCTATAGGAGCTGAATCTTGTAAAAAAATGTCTGGCCTTTTTCAGGGGTAGGTGAACACTGCAATGGGGGACATGTATCATCGCTAACCAAGAAAAGAAAAATATTATTCAGTTAAAAAGTCTTAAAGGGCAAAATAAAATTAAAAATATGAAAATTCTTTTAAATAACATGCTTGGGGAATGCCTAAAACCTACACATGAAGCAGTTCACCTGTAAAATGTGCTAAAGCAAAAATAATATTTACAAAGAAAAAATAGCATTTAAATTGCTGCTAAATTACATTTTCCAGCTGCTTTGTTGTTTGTACACAGCAACCGGGGATTCCTTTAAACATCTGTAGCAGACATTTTTTCCATGACTAGGATATTGATTGCAAGGGGGGCCCACTAAAAAAAAATGGTGTTCACCCTAAAATATCCTGCCAGACCCTTATCTTTGCAGAGGGTTTTGTATAGGTTTTTAGGTGGACCCCACGTAAAAAATTGTGTGGGGTCCCCTTTAAGTCTGATATAGATTTTAAGGGGCACCCCCACAAAAATAAAAAAATAAATCCCCACAAAATTCCATACCAAGCCCTTACCTGAACATGCAGCAACATGGATGGGACATATTATTTTATAGGGGCTTCAGATTCTTATATGTCGCCCACAGACCCCCATGACTACCAGGCCAGGGATGTGGGGAGAGGCTCTTGTCCCAATCAACATGGGGGTAAGGTGCTTTGCTAGAGGATTCCCTGGCAAGGTACTCTCTCCATATTGAAGTCATATGGTCTGGTAAGATTCGGGGGGCACAATTTCTGCTCCTCCTTTTCCTAGCTAATCAGGCTGTATGTTCTAAGAATATGGAGTGGATTTTGGGACAGACCCCACACTCCTATTTTTTGCATGCGGTACCCACTTAAAATTCATACCAGACTTAAATGTAGAATAAGAGTCTAATGTGCAGCTGCCAGTATTCTAGCAACCAATTGCATCATTGTTTGTAAGACACAGACAGCTGGACCACAAAGCATCCTTGCTTACTAGGATGTAGGCAGCTCTCAGCATCCTTACAACTAAGGAGTGGGAAGTCATTTATTTATTAGAGGGAGTGATGCTGCCACTAAATGAACCACTTCTGGCTACAGAAGCAGCAGGATGTTTAGCTGACAGGCAAACTGGCCATTTAATTCACATGTTCAGTGAACAGAGAACATTATAAGTTCAGGTGGAACTCTTCATAGGTGCAAACTTGAATCTCATCCCTAATGCACGTGTCTTGCATAGCTGTCTTTCTAACATGGCAGTCTTTCTAACCTTGCATGTTATATGCTGTGCAATATATGCAAGTTTTATTTTACTATATTTATTTTACTATATTTTACTATACTATAACCATTTCTGGCCATGCCCGTTGAGCCAAACTTTTGTCACAGCTCACAAAGAATAACACTTGGCTATCACATTTTAACTACTTAAATGGGTTGACATTTTGTCTCCTCTAGTTTCCTCATGCCCAAATATCATCAAATGTCTAGATCTGACACCTTGCCTAGGAAAGCACCTGTGGCAGAGTAGAGGTAATTCCAAGAGTGAGGAAAACCCCTATTCTATTGCTTAGCTCTGCTCACCTTTATGCTTCCTCTGGTACCTAAGCATCTTTCTGGCTCCCTCCAAGTCTCTTTTACTTTAGTAAATTTTGCCCTTTTTTCTTTCTTCTTCTACCAATAACCTTCAGTCATGGGTTGCACCCTGATCCCAGAGGCTACAGCAGCCAGACACATCTACAAAGACCTGAAGGAAACCTGAACCTGACCTGAAGGAAACTATTGTCCACAAATATGTCACTCAGATTTACTTCTGTTTTATTGCCTTACACATGAAGACAAGTCTAAAAATTTCATTACTGTCTTGACTTTTTGTAGCCCCAGGTGGTTTAAGGCCCCATTCACACTTGTGTGACTTGTCGTGCGACTTTAGACTCCAAAGTCCATTGACAAGTTGCATCCCATGTTTCCCAATGAGGACCGTTTATATCGGCACTACTTTGGTCTGACTTTCATGCGACTTGAGGGCCATAGACTTCAATATAAACTGGACTCTTAGGGGTTGATTTACTAAAAGCAAATAGACAGTGCACTTTGCAAAGTGCAGTTGCATTCTGCAAGTGCAGTTGCTCCAGGACTTAGTAAATGAGGAAAGCTTCACTTTGAAAAGAATACCCAATCACATGCAAGGAAAAGCCTCTGCTCATTTACTAAACTCTGGAGCAACTGCTCTTGCAGAGTGCAACTGCACTTTGCAAAGTGCACACTCTATTTGCTTTTAGTAAATCAACCTCTAAGTATCAATATCATAATATCAATATTATAGATTATATGACCATTTTTATTTCCTATTCTTGCTTGTAATGAATTCATTAAAGTTTGTATTGGAAAGCTAATGAAAATGTTTTGTTTGACTGACGGGAAGTAAAAGTGTATTAAAGTATGCATTTGTACAAACAGGTCTTATCAGGTCCCCGCATACCCAGCTGCACAAAATTCCTCTCAGTCCACTGAATGATAAATATTGTACCTTGCAAATACTGTACAGTGGTGGACATTATTTTCTCTCCCTTCCGATAGACCAGTATACAGACATAAAGCAGGTAAGACAAATAGATGGTATGTGCATTTATTAAGACCAAGGTGTAAAGGTGTAGGGCGCTCTGAATAAAGGACTGGCCAGAGGCAATGTCAGCAATGTGGGACAGATGCAATTCAGACAGGGTGGTGTCTTGGAACACTTGGGCAGCACTTCATGACTGAAGCAATCTCTAGTGAAGATAAGACAAAACAAAAAAAGGTGCAGCAGTACAAGACCTTAATAGCCCAAAAGGGGTTATAAACATTTACTAGACATAAGATAAAAAAGGGCTCATCATGGTGAGTAAATGGGATGGTGGTTCAGCGTCCAGCGTCAGGGTGGAGGTGGTCCAGTGTGCAGAAGGGGTTCCAGCCAACCAGCAGAGGGAAGCCGCAGCAGAAGGAGGCACCAGAAGGATCAGCAGCACTGCCGGGATTAGTGTGGAATGCAGGACCCGGAGATGAAGTCAGTCGAAGGGGACTAGAACCAGTGTGGAACGCATAGACTGGAAAGTGAAGAAAAGGGGTGGGACGCGTTTTGGAACATCTATTGGTTCTTTCTTCAAACCAATCCCATTTACTCACCATGATGAGCCCTTTTTATCTTATGTCTAGTAAATCTAGTAAATGTTTTTAACTCCTTTTGGGCTATTAAAGTCTTGTACTGCTGCTCTTAGAGGCACTTTTTTGTTTTATCTTATCTTCACTAGAGATGTATTAAGACCAAATCTAGTTTCTTCTCTACAAATATGTATATTATTAAATGGATGGGTACATATACATTTAGCATTCCCTTCCTGGGTGCCATGTGTTTGTTGAAGAGGTGAACCCTCATAACTATAAAACATTTTTCAGTAAAGCAGCACCATTCCTAGGATTTCCCCAGGATGAGGAGGACTTTCTTTAATCTACTATAACATGGGTGCTCTAAGCTTGTAATAGAAGTTATTCTACCTTTCTGTAGCACCCTTGTTCTAAACAGGGCTGCTAGCAAATTTAGTTCTGCCAGGTGGTAACTAGCTTGGCTAAATTGTAGTTTGATAAAATGGTTTTCTTCTAAGCTTTGGTGGAACTGTGATTCTCTCTTTTGTCAATAGGTGGCGCTGTTACCTTTGGCATTAGTATGATTGATTACAGTTAATTCAGGTTATGAGTGAATGTGCTTTCTCAGCCAATCAGCAGGAGTTTCTTTGGCCTCTGGAGAGAGTCAGGTGATCGGGGTTCTTTCCACCCGGGCTGTAGCCTAGGTGGTTGTGTGTGGAGCAGCAGCCGAAGTGTAGGCCTGAAGTCTGAGGCCTACAACAAAAATGACATTGGCAAAAACTGCATTGCCAGCTTCTTAAAACACACACACACCACACAGAGCCCACCAAAGTTCCCTTACCATATATAACAGATCCATAGGGGTCTGCTATGTATTTTGGGGACCTCTGAGGTCTGTGTGCTATTTTTCCTTTTAAAAAAAGAAGCAAGGTAGAAGTCATTTTCCAGCAATCTAAAGCCGTTTTCCCTTTGTAAATGTCCATGCTAAAAAATCTCTGCTCCTGACAGCATGGAAAAAAAATCTGCATTGGTACATGTAGTTACCCCCCCACACACACACTTCTATTTGTTTACACACTCTTGCATTTTGGCTCAGAAAATGGGCATTTCTAATTTGACAAGTTCGGCTCTCATTGATTTCAATTCCTGCATTCAATTTCAGGGCTCAGCATAAAAACTTATTTTACTCATCATTACTCATAACTGGGGTCCTCCAGACCCTTATTAGTTTCATTACATTTCTCTGGACTCTCTCCAGTTCAAGGACATACTTCCAGAGGGAGGACTGGTGACCAAAACTGCACTGTATTCTTAAGATGCGGTCAAACCAAGGCTTTGTAAAGTGGTAAGATTATAGTGATATTCCTTGAGTAAATACCCCATTTATTACCCCCATGAATCTGTGATCTACTAGGACCCCTAGATCCTTGTCATATTTTTAGCAACCAAGTGCATTACTTTTTACATTTTTAGTATTAAACCTCATCTGACATATTGCTGCCCACTTCTCTATTGTAACTAGTTCTTCTTGTAAAGTTGCTGTATTTTTTTGTGAAGTTATTGCCCTGCTTAGCTTTGTTTCATCAGCAAACAACACACATAAACAAGTGAAACTGAATTGAAACAGAACAGGCTTTAGACCATTAAAAATATGCCATTAATTTCTACTCGAACCAGGTACCTACAATACCATCAGTGCCAAGGTTATGCCAATATCATCAATCCTTAAGGTTAGGTGGCCTATAGCATACACTCTCGATTCATTTTCAGTTTGCTTTGTCCCTTTCAAGCTCCAGCCTCAACGACTCCACCTTGTCACTAGCCCTGTTAGCAATGTCATCCCTCATATTCACTATCAAATCATTCTTAACATATAGGCAAACCCCTCCTCTTCTTCTATTTACCCTGTCCCACTAAACAGAGTGTACTCTTGGATAGTCACAAGCCAATCATGTGAGCTGTCAAACCAAGTTCCTATATTCCCATAAAGTTGAAGTTGCCATCATAAGATTTCGTTCTTTCATTTTATTAACCTCCCTGACGGTATTCCCGAGTGTGGCTCGGGGTTACCGCTAATGGTGCTGAAATTTAGCCCCGAGCCACACTCGGGAATACATCTCAGGATCCTGGTGCTGTATACTTACCTTGTCCCCAGGATCTTGCAATGTCCCCCCCGCGGTGTCTGCGGGCTCTGTCCTTTGCCCGAAGCCTCTCTGTGCCAGGCTCCGTTCCCTGCAAGCGTCGCGACGCACGGGGGCGGAGCCTGGGGGGCAAATTCAAAAAAATCATAACACATACAGTATTGTAATCTTACAGATTACAGTACTGGATGAAAACATTTTACTTCCCTTTTGTCCCCAGTGTTTTGGCCCATGCCCTGCATGCAGTTTTGTAATACATATACTGTTCTTTTCTGTCTGGAAACTTAAGATTGTCCATAGAAACCAAAAAGTGTCACTTTAGACCAGCTAGAAAACAGCAATAGTAAATTAAGTGTGTTATTGCTAATAATTACAGACCTACAATATAAAACGCCAAATTTCTTTGCAAAATTATTGTACCGCTTTGAGACGCAAAAATCTGAAATAATAATACCGCCAGGGAGGTTAACCAGACTTCTATCATTTGGGTACATACCTCTTAATTTTGTACATAACTGTACATATTCTATTATCCTTGCTTGCTCTTAGGTTACAGGTAAATTCAGCAAGCCTAGTACCATTGGTCTTGGATACTTTAGTTTCTCTATAATCTGGTTGAGGCCCCTCTCCTTCCCCCTATCATTGCTCGTATCTACACACTTTAACTCACTGTACAGTATACCTCTTACTGATTCCATACCCCCCCAAACAGGCAAATCCTAGGTTAAAAGTTCTTCCAACCTGCTGACCATCGCCTAACAGAGTACACCCTTCCCATTTAGGTGCAATCCATCTGTGCTGTAGTTCCTGCAACTGACCACAAATTTGGATGTAATTCCATGAATCCAAGACCCTCCTTCTTACACCAGTTTCTCACCCACTTGATTAGCTCTAAAAGCTTCTGCTGCCTCTCTGGTGTGGCTTGTGGTACAGCCATGTTTCAGAAAATACTACCTTGAAGGTCAGTTTCTTTTGTATAGCACCAACTTCCCTGAAATCATTTTTAAGGACACTCCAACTTCCCCTAACATTTGTACCAATATGTGCCATGACAGCTGGACCCTCCATAGCCCCACCCAACAATCTGTCCATCCGATCTGCAATGTGTCAAAACCGAGAGCTTGGTAAACCACATATTGTTTGGTGATTATGGTCTCAGTGACAGATTGGTCTATCTGTCCTTCTAACAATTGAGTCCCCTACCACCAGTATCTAACTATCTTTGCCTGTACTCCTGCCACCATTCTTACTGGATTAGATGTTCTTCTGGCAGCTAGTGGAGGTATTCTGCTCCTGCAATGCCACTCCTGAGCTGATATCACCAACATCATGCAACTGTGAATATTTATTGAGATGTGTGAACTCAGAACTAGCCTCTGTAACACTTTTCATATCATCCTCCTCCTCTATATTAGACTTAGCCAGAACCTGACCGGAAGGGTCCACACTCCTTTCCATATTGTTGATGCTTCTGAGTGTTGCTAATTGATTCCTTAGATCCTGCATTTGGGTTCACATCTAGCACAGAAGTATTCACCCTTGAACGGTTGATCAAGGGATTTATGCATGGAGCAGGATGTGCACCAGGCCGCATCACCACTCCTGTTGGATGTATTACTTACTAACGTAATGTTGATAGCCAAAAAAAAGTTTATTTATTTTTTCATTATATTTAATTGATTCTGAGCACTATTTGTTTGCTCTAAATTGAGACTGTAACAGTAACCCCTCAGTACTCACAGTGCCGCCTTGGAATTCACGGTGCCCACTTGGTACTCAGCGTGATTCCCTCAGTACTCACAGTGCCCCAGTACTCATGGTGCCCCCCTCAGTAACTTTTTCTGTGCCCTTCTTGCAGTACTTTTGCATAAAATCTCCAATCTCCTGCACATAGAGTAATGTGCTTTCACTTTAAAAAGCTGTGAGCAGAGCTGTTCACAGATAATACTATCAATTGTATTAACATCTAAGCAGCTACAGCAGCATCATGGGTGACAATACTGCAATGATTTCAGTGGGGGAAAAGAGCATTGTCATGTCATGAAAGGATTTCCTGTCCAATGCCTCTACTATCAGGACTGTAATATAAATACAAAATATTTCAGGGGATTTTTAGAAACACAGTCAATTCTAATTGGTATGGGCAGCCTTCTTCAGGCATGAGATTTTATAGTTTGACCATAGTTATTTTAAATTATTCAAATATATGTAATTTGTTTTATGTTGACTTGTAACTTGGAAGCGACTTGTTAATCAATGGCAATTGTATATTACCTCATGTTCCTGGTGTGCATCCTGTTCTTTAATAGGAACACTCCCTAAAGACTAATATGCCAAATTCAGAGTGCCAGTACTCAATCAGCATACTCATCACTCCAAAATAGTCCCTGAACTCAATTGAGAAGGATACTTTCAATCCATTGATTAAATCATGTATGTCCCCTCTAGTGTCTAATAGGGAAAGGCAGCCAACACTAGATGCTCATTATTCACTTCCAAAAGAAACACTCACAGAAGAGAATTATACATAGCAACCCATGCTCCTTTTCCAATGCCCACCAAGTATCATGTTATTGTAAACACATTCATGAAAAAATAGTAACTATTAAAATATAAAAACAAAGTAATGCTGGGTAAAAGTATACGATAATCAATTAAAACAGGGATATACAGAGAATCTAATATAGATTGTGTTTTCCATATTTAAAGATTACAGATTAGATTTCTGTGCATTGAATATCTTTTTCCTTTCATTGTTTGCAGAAAACAAGCGCTTCTATGCAAATAACTACAGCTTAAATAAAGCAGCACTTATAGTTCAAGGCCAAAATGTGCAAGCAAGCCTAGAGCATCATGAGTGACATTTGATGCACTTTTCAGATGTCAATCACTTTTCTGATATGTGCCTTGATTTAATGTATTTTTATCATGAGAAAATTACTTACCATAAAAAACAAAAATGCATCTGTAATTTTTCTATGAATTGCATGACACAATCTTCAAAACCATAAGCATTTTGTTTGACAGGGTGAAAATGAGGTTCCTATTGCAATTGGATACATGCCAATCTAATTAGACTACAAAAAAGTAAGGTCTTTTTTTTAATATTCACACAGCAGCATACTATTCAAATGCTATGAATGTGTTATGAATGTTCATTGTTTCTTTCTCATGAACTTAAAAGCTGTAGAAACTATAACATGATCAATCTTTGAAAAACAGTTATTAAAGGTTGATTCCTCTTGCTTTATATCACATAACTGTTTACAGACATGACATTTTCTCGGTAAATAGATTTAATAAATAGGTGGTAAAGTAGCCATTTTGCATTATAATGCTATTGTCCTGGTCCCATATTCTACTATTCTAAGAGATTATCTGGTGATGTTGAATTGTTCACCCCAAGTTTATATATGTTGATATCCTATGTACATAATAGTAGACTGTTTCACTTTCATGCAGCTCTGGCCTTAGTGCAAATTATATATGATTGAAGTACAGGCACCGAATTGTGCTTACTTACCTTTCAGTTCTTGAAAGCCAGAGATCTGGTGATGAGTGAGGTCTGTCTTAGAAGAGAATGTGGAGGGAGAGAAAATGTTAGACACGTTTTTTGGGAGTGTGCCTTCGTGAAAGAAGTGTGGAGGAGGACGGAAGGTTTCCTAAGGAGAGTGATAAATGTGGAAAAAGTGTTTTATGTTTCTGGTGTGTATGGTTTGGGTGGGTGGCACGGCGGAAAATGTTTATCTTCTCAGCTATTTTTAAAGAGGTGGTGTGGGAAGCAAGGTGTGCGCTGCAGAAAAACAAGTTGGTGCTGACAGAGAAAGATTGTGTGGAATGGTGTGTGGCTAAGCTGTACTATGTGTTGGTAATGGTAATGGAAAGGAGGAGGTTGGGGGATCAGAATAATGATTACAGTATAATATATTAGCAGTGGGTTGATTGTATAATGCTTTTATCCAGGAAAGGAATAGGATTGGAATCTCCATTGTGCAGCTAGGGAATAGGCTTTGTGTACATCTAGTCCCATCTAGTCCCATTACCATATCCCTGAATGCCTTTCTGATGCATCAAGTGGATCTACTGTATTACTTTATAATTACTTTATAGGTGTTGTCCGAACCTATATGTGTGGGACAACCCCTACTTAAAGAGAAAGTAAACCCTGATGGGTTTTACTTCCTCTTTATTGCCCTGCAAAGTAAAAGCATAATGCATACTAGCCCATTATGTACCACTTACCTGCAAACGAAGCTCGCGATGTCCACAATGTCCCCGCTGGTGTAAGCATCCATCTTCACCCCTCTTCCTTCCAGGTCGCGGACTCCGGCTCTGTGACTTGCCGGAGTCGCGTGATGCCACTTCTGCGCAATGCGCGGGGGAGCCGACGGTCACAGCACGGGCCCTATAGAAACGGCACGATCGTGCCCCTTCTAAAGTGCGCATGCACCAATGACGTTGGGAAAAGCGTATATGGTAAATATCTCCTAAACCGTGCAGGTAATAGACCATTTTAATCTTTATTTATCAGTGAGTGTAAAAAAAAGTTAAGTCTAGTAACTAATTTTTTAGACCAAGGATATGCAATTAGCGGACCTCCAGCTGTTGCAAAACTACAAGTTCCATCATGCCTCTGCCTCTGAGTGTCATGCTTGTGGCTGTCAGAGTCTTGCTATGCCTCATGGGACTTGTAGTTCTGCAACAGCTGAAGATCCGCTAATTGCATATCCCTGTTTTAGACAATATATTTACATCAATGTTAAGTAAAGTGGCTGGCATGTAATTATGTGGATCAAGTATAAATCAGACTGGTTGCATAGATGGTTGAATACATTCATGAGGTGTGGTGCTAGAATTGAGGAGAATTTCTTATAATATAGGACAGAGAAACTGTCTGGGCCTGGAGTGTTAGTAGATTTAAAGAATTTATTAGCTGAAAGAACCTCTAAAATCATTATTTCAGCTACCGCTTTATACATTAGAGTTTGCAACAGGGTGGGAAGTGTAATGTTTTGGAATAGTTTATCTGCTACTGCCGGTTAGAAAGGGGTAGGTGTGCTGTATAATTTGGACAGTATAGAGGTAAACGTGTACACTATAATAGTAGGATTGGTAGTAGTAGTGTTGTCTGCCAGGCAAAGTTTAATGGGTTTCATATCCTTAGTATGCAGTAAGTATTGAGTAGTTTTGCTAGCAAAGGGCCTGGCTTAATATCTTTAGTGTAAAAGTTTCATCTTGTCAACCTTAATTGTTTCTCAGCCCTATCATTCAGGAGAAGATTAATAACATACAAATAAGATGTGTATACAATTGCAACTCAAGTCATATTGTAATTGAATGCTATTAAAAATTACCTTTCCTTTACAATCTGTAGCACCGTCATTTTCTGTAAAATGCAATTCAGTATGGCTACTCTGAAAATGTAATTTCCTGCTTGTGTGATTGGCTTACTGATTTTCCCAGAAGTCAGATTTTGGCATCTCCTGCAACAAAAATTTAAATTTTTGGTGAGATACTCACAAAGGGAAATCTTGTCTAAAGGGATGCAGACCTTGCCAATTCCCTCATTAGAGCCCTGCAGGTGCAGCAGCTGATTGATATATATATATATATATATATATATATATATATATATATATATGTGTATAAAACCACTCCCATACAGATTCATTCAGCCCATGGACACAGACAAGCAAACAGCTATTTCCTTTATAATAACAAAAGGTAGGAATCAAACAAATTTTGTTAAAATCCTTGCAATATACATAGGTCACCAAGAGGGGAATATTTTTTCTCAACAAAAGTGGAGTTATTCTTTACGTATATAGTAGGTATATAGTAGGAAGAGATCTGAACTGTGTCTCAAATCTTTCTAATCTATGGTATAGGGTAGAAATGTTTTCCTCACTTTCTTTTTTCTTGCGGTTGCTACTTGTATAATTGTTCCCCGGAGAGTGGCTTTATGGGCTTCCCACAAGTTGAACCTGCATTTTCTTGGAAATAATTAGAAAGGGAAGTTTAAATAGATTATGTTACATGGAAGCAAAAGATGTGAGTGTTCCAACCATGAGCTAGATAGTATTTTGTGTCTGAGAGAATTAATGTCTGAGAGAAAGTTTTGGTTTATGAAAAAGCGATCTATTCATGTGAAGCAATTGTGTGTAGAGATGGGCCAAACACCCCCCCGGTTCAGTTCACGCCAGAACTCTCGGACTTCACAAAAGTTCTGACCAGAACGGCAAACCCCATTGAAGTCTATGGGATTAAAACTTTTTACCGATCCGGGGGCCCGGCTACTGCCCTGGGGGACATGTACCAATGCAAAAAACTTTTAAAAAAGATAACTTTTAAAGGAGCAGTGATTTTAATGATGCTTAAAGTAAAACAATAAAAATGAAAAATTCCTTTAAATATAGTGCCTTAGTCTGCCTGTAAAGTGGTGCATTTGTATAGAACCTGCTGCAGCAAAACTGACATTTATAAAAAAAAATAAAATGACATTTAAATTGACTTTCCCTGCAAGCTTTCTTTATTTTGTAAACAACGGCTTTGGGAGCCAGTCTTTTTGATGAGGCCACAATTTAGTGCACTCGGAACAAAATTAGAGATATTTTGATAAATTCTGGTGTCTCTTTGACAGACTTTGGATGGAAATAACACATTTTTGCACCACAGTGAGCAAGCCTTATGCAAAGAAGCCAAATGATAGTACACTCAGGCCAAGATTAACATTTTTTTCTACATAAAGTCTGGTGTCTCTTTCTTTCTACTTTGGATAGAAGTAACAGGTGCGGAAAAATTGTGCTTTGGGTGTTGGTAGTGCCTTCAAACTGTAACCCTACAGTGGTACTCTTGATGAAAGCAAGAATTGGCCTTGCTGTAAAAAATTAAAATTTGATGCCCCTGTCAAACAGTTGCAGAAAAATCGGTCTTCAGGTGTTGGTGGTACCTTCACCCCATAACCTTCTAGAGATATTCTTGATGAAAGCAAGAATTGGCCTTGCTGTAAAAACTGAAATGTGATACCCCGATCAAACACTTGTGGAAAAATTGGGCTTTGGGTGTTGGTGGTGCCTTCACCCTGTAACCTTCTAGAGCAGGGATATGCAATTAGCGGACCTCCAGCTGTTGCAAAACTACAAGTCCCATCATGCCTCTGCCTCTGGCTGTCATGCTCGTGGCTGTCAGAGTCTTGCTATGCCTCATGGGACTTGTAGTTCTGCAACAGCTGGAGGTACGCTAATTGCATGTCCCTGTTCTGGAGGTACTCTTGATGAAAGCAAGAATTGGCCCTGCTGTAAAAAATTTAAATTTGACACCCCTGTCACACAGCTGCCTAAACATTGGTCTCTTGGGTGTTGGTGGTGCCTTCATTCCGTAACCTTCTACAGATACTCTTGATGAAATCAAGAATTAGCTTTGCTGTAAAAAATTTAAATTTGACACCGCTGTCACACAGTTGCGGAAAATATTGGTCTTTGGGTGTTGGTGGTGCCTTCACCCCATAAACTTCTAGAGTTACCCTTGATGAAAGCAAGAATTGGCCTTGCTGTAAAACGTTGAAATGTGATGCCCCTGTCAAACATTTGCAGAAAAATTGGGCTTTAGGTGTTGGTGGTGCCTTCACCCCGTAACCTTCTAGAGGTAATCTCTATGAAAGCAAGAATGGGCCTTGCTGTAAAAAATTGAAATTTGATGACCCGGTCAAACAGGTGCTGCAAAATTGGTCCTTGTGTGTCAATTGAGCCCATGAAACCCATACCAAACAATTATTTCAAGATAAAATCAACACCTGCAAAGCTAGACAGATGCAGATGCTGCCAAAGGGATCTTGAAACTGATAGGCCTGGGCCCTGAGGACTAAAATTTTTTTTAAATGCATCAAATGCATCACTGAAGCGGCCCCCTTCTCCTCCGCTCCTCCTTTGACCAACAGAAACCTCCAAACTAGCTTTTCCGTGAGACTGTAACCAACCAGAGTATGGAAAGGGGTTAAATAAACGCCTCTTTAACCACTTATAGACTGCAAGATTTGCCTGCTTAATGACCAGGCCATTTTTTGCGACACGGCACTGCGTCGCCTTAACTGACAATTGCGCGGTCCTGCGACGTTGTACCCAAACAAAATTAACGTCCTTTTTTTCCCACAAATAGAGCTTTCTTTTGGTGGTATTTGATCACCCCTGCGTTTTTTATTTTTTGCGCTATAAACAAAAAAAGAGCGACAATTTTGAAAAAAAAAAACAATATTTTTAACTTTTTGCTGTAATAAATATCCTCAAAAATGTTTTTAAAAACAAATTTCTTCATCAGTTTTGGCCAATATATGTTCTTCTACATATTTTTGGTAAAAAAATTGCAATAAGCGTATATTGATTGGTTTGCGCAAAAGTTATAGCGTCTACAAACTACGGGATGGATTTATGGTGTTTTTAATATTTTTTTTTTTTACTAGTAATGACAGTGATCAGAGATTTTTAGCAGTACTGCGGCAGACAGATCAGACACTTTTGACACATTTTTGGGACCACTGACATTTATGCAGCAATCAGTGCTATAAAAATGCACGGATTACTGTGTAAATGTCACTGGTAGGGAAGGGATTAACACTAGGGGGCGATCAAGGGGTTAAATGTGTTCCCTGATTTGTGTTTCTAACTGTGGGGAGCTGGAACTGACTAGAGGAGGAGACATATTGTTGTTCCTAGCTAGTAGGAACAGACAATCTGTCTCTCCTCTCCTCAAAGAACAGGGATTTGTGTGTTTACACACACGTCCCTGTTCTGGCTCTCGTGCCCGCGATTGTGCGTGACCGGCATTCATCGCATCACCCGCCAAGCGCATCGGTTCCCCGCGCGCCTGCTATAGGCATTTAAAGGGCTGACGTATAGCTATGACGGTTATAGTATAATGACAGCGGCTGGCGATTAAGGTGTCCTCAAGATATTTCATCCTGTGCTCCCTCTACGAGGGCAGGATGAGCTTCAAGACTTTTCCCATGTAACAGTGGTCAAAGAGGGTTGCTAACCAATAATGATCCTTATCCTTGATGGCACAAATTCTTGGTCCTTTCGCAGGCTTTGAAGAATAAGGGAGCCTATCCACCGCAAGTTTGCCCCGGAGGCATAAGAAGCAGAGTCCTCAGGGTCACTGAGGATTAAAATATCTGGAACTGCCTCCTCCCAGCCACGTACTACTCCCAAGGTTTCTGGGGACTGAAAACCATCTCTTAAGGTTTGAGGTATGTCTTTCTCTGCTTCTATGCTTCCAAAACTGCCAGAATTCTCCTCTTCCGCTCTCTCCTCTTGTGTACCCTGTGGTGTTGAAAGAATGGTGTCTGCATAAAGTAGGCCTTGAGAGGAAAAGCAGTCCTCCCTTTCCTCCTCTGCCTTGAGTGCCCTGTTCATAATGCCCCACAGAGTATACTCCAGCAGGAACACAAGAGGGATTGTGTCACTGATGCATGCATTGTCATGGCTCACCATGCTTGTCGCCTCCTCAGATGGTGACAGTACAGTGCATGCATCCTTTATAAGCAGGCATTGGCATGGGAAAAAGAAGCCAAGTTGCCCTAAGCCTGCCCTTGTGCCATACTCACACAGGAACTCTTTGACAGACCTCTGCTGCATGTGCAGCAACTGCAGCTTTGCCAAAGTTGACTTCCACCTGGTGGGTATGTCAAAATCAGGCGGTTTATGGGCAGGTGGTATTCCCGCTGAATTTCAGCCAGCTGAACACTGGCTGTGTATGACCACCTGTAATGGCTACAGGCTCTTCTGACCTGCCTTAGAAGATCTTGCAAACCTGGGTACCTGTGTAGGAAAAGCTGCACCACCAAATTGAGGAAATGTGTCTACTTTCCCTGTCTAAAGGGCAGACAAAAGTTTGAACTCCTTTTGGCCTACCCCTGCAGAGCTGAAAGAATGTCTGCTCTAGTGTGGCTCCTGTTCCCTTGACAGACCAGCTGAAGCACTGCATGACATCTTTTAGCCTGACTCTTTGAATGGCCCCTTGAGCTCTTAGGGGGTACTGGTGGTTCAAAGGACAATCCAGCAGAGGAAAGCATGGAGGAGGAGGAGGGATGTAGCTGACAGATCTCGGATCATCATAACCAGCTGTATGGAGACGTGATGGCAAAATAAGCTCCAGCACTGAGCCCTATTCTGCATCCTTCCAAGTTGCAAGCAGAGTTACCCAGCAATGTACTGGATTCGCAGGGTTCCTTTATCGCTGCAGTGTGAACCAAGCCAGTATTGTCCTCTGCCCCTCTATAGCTGTTTCCCCTGTCGCTCCCAACACACAGCTGTAGGTAGCTCTCTCCTACCTTACAGCATCTGTACATCACAGAGGAGCTGAGAGGCTGCACGGTGCTAAATGTAGGCCGAGACCAGAAGCTGCTTTAGTTAACTTTTTATGTTAAGCTAAAAATTGTGATCCCACCCACCTGGAGTGGCATTTTTCTTTGCTTTCCATTTCAAAGCCTTGCACCTGGCCAGCTGTTAGGTGCAAGGCTTCATCCAATTAGGGCTCTAGAATGCACTGTGAAGACCACAGTGTACTATAAGAAATCCACTTTGCATTTCCAGACTAAAATTTCCACCATAGCCACTATAGCTGGCAGTCCTGTGATGACTATCTGTATATCCAGTGGTGTCTCAAGTAAAGAAAAACCATCTACGATATACAAGTATGATATACAGTATGTATGGGTATCCTACAAATAATGACAGCAATAGTATATGTAATGGCCAAGTCCCGCATTGTTAAAAATCCCAACAGAAATTGTGCCATGCATTAAAGAGGAAGTAAACCCAGATCGGTTTTACTTCCTTATTTGATCGCTGCTGCAGCCTGCAAATGAAAAGCATAATGGGCTAGTATGCATCGCATACTAGCCCATTATGTGCCACTTACCTGCAAAAGAATCCAGCGATGTCCCCTGTGTGGGCAGCGTCCATCTTCTGGCCCTCTTCCTTCTGGGCCGCGGACTCTAGGCTTCTAGGCTTACCTATAGGTAGAAGTCCAAAAAGTGGGTTTACAACCACATTAATACCTAATGCCCAAACCATCTAGTACATTGCCCAAAACCAGGCCACCTCCCCTCTAGCTAAAGAATGCTGTGTGACATCATCCAGCTTGGCTCCTAACTGCGCAGGTGCTAAGAGCATGCATGCACAAAGTTAAACTCTGAGGCCAGCCCATAGACAGAGTCCTGAATCTGCCCCAAGCAACTGCATGGGGCAAGATAGGGTAGAGAAGAAGCAACACAATGGCTGAAGCCCCCAATCCATGGCAGAGAGAGGCATGATTGCCCAGACAATGCTGTATCAGGGACTGACAATCTGCAAAGGGGGTAAAATAAAACTGGGACAATAACAAAAGCAAAAACAGACATGATGCAGTCAATAACAACTTAAATACAACGTGCAATAGTAATTTAGGCCAATCATGCTGCATGGAATGTAAAGAAACGTGACAAGAATAATATAACAAAAACCAGATGTTATGTACAGGGCTAAACATGTGTATGTAAGTATATAATTTGACAGAGGAAAAAAAGATAACATAATGATAATAGAATAGACCCTTATATGACAAGAAAGGTTTTATATGATAGGACCTCATTTAAACCAGGGGAAACTATAGTCTATAAATCGGTGTCAACTGATAGGATTGATCATTTTACCATTCCTGGAGTAATAGATGTGATCATTTATTCTCTGTCTAAGTTGGCGGATGGTTTTTAACAATATATAAATGCTCCTCATCTACAGAGCATTAAGCACAACAGTCCTTGAAGTGGCACATCGAAAAACAATTCAGGAGTGTTCTTAAAGTGGAGTTCCGGCCACAGAATTTTTAATTTTTTTTTAACAGGCATCCCATCATAATGCATTAATAACCAAAAAAAAGTGTATAAATATATATATATGTTTGCTAGTGGCTAAGACTTCTATCCTTTGTTTCTACTAACGATTTATAAAATCCTCTTTCTTGCCAGGATGATTGTAGGCCCAATGTGAAGCCCAATCGTATCCTCTTCCTGGATTAGCGATGGAGAGGTGCATGCTGGGTAACCAGCATGCACCTCTCAAACTCGCACATGCGCGATGCGCCAGTGGCCGTAGCGCCGATTGTTTACCAAGTTGCCATAACAATGGACGGCGACAGAGGAAGGTCCCGCCCCATTGTTATGGCAACCTAGATAGATCCGCCTTAAATCACATCATTTCTTGTCAGGAAATAACGCGATTTCTTGACACACTCCTGCCGACTGACACAGGCGAGGGAGGAAGAGATGCGAAGCTCCGCGTACCCGGAAGTTTAGGAGCCACCACATAGCAACAGGGCATTTCTGGTGAGTAAAATTTAGATTTTTTTTTTCAATCCAAATGTTTTTTATTACTAGTAAACGACTGTGAAAATGTAAAAATGTTTTTGAGGGCGGAACTCCGCTTTAACATGCTTAGTAAGGAAATGATCTTCAGATAGCAAATGCCAATGTTTGGCTACTATAGCTCATAAAACATGATGTTGTGTAGAATATTTAACAGTAGTTTTAACGGTAGACTGTAGTTTTCTTCTGCAGGTTTTGAAAAGAGGTAAGGTACAAGAGCACTGCAAAGCTCTGTTGTATGCTTTTTTAGGAGACTTCTTATAATCCCTGGCTAGTAATTGTTGTAAGGAGGCTGCTTGAGTGACAAAATCCTAGAACTAGTATAATTCCATCTAATACGTGCATACTAAGAATAAGGAATACGCCAAATCAAAGTTGAAGGGTTAGAGCTACCGGCATGCCATATTGTGCTACCAGCCGTTGGCTTGAGATATGGCCTGGTAGCCACACATCCTTCTTCATTAAGGAAAATTTCCACATCCAAGAATAAAATAATTTTATTACAATAATGTATGGTGAACCTCAGATTGTACTGATTGTCACTTAATGTCAGCATTAAATTTAGTAACTCATCCAGATATCCTGTCCAAATTATAAATACATCTTCAATATAATAAAAGCAACATGACACATGATTTAGATATGGGGCCATTTTGTCATCTAAGAACAAGTCCCTCTCCTACTCCCCCAGGAGCAGGTTGGCTTAGGCAAAGGCACAACAAGTGCCCATGGCCACACCTTGCACCTGGAGGTAGTTGGAGCATTCAAACACAAAAAAATTACACATCAAAATGAAATATAACAGGTGTAATATAAACTCATTAAGGTTCAGACCGTCCTGATGCCATACTCATGGTGGATGCTGGAGCATAGGGCCTCCACATCTATTGCCACAAGCAGAGCACCATGAGGGACATGGACCCCCTCAATCTGTTTAAGTAGATCAAGAGTATCATGTACATAGGATAGCAGAATTACCACAGGTAGCAGGTAAGGGGGGGGGGGGTGCTGTCATGTTTTTATGTACCTTGGGAAGTGTATAGAATGTTGGAACCTGTGAAAATAATTTCATGTATTTAAACAGCTGTGTGTATCCTGATCTATCAAAGCATATGCAGATGCCTCAACAAGCAAGGATTTAAATTCTATTGTGTATCCCTGCACTTTTTCAGAGGGAATTATTTCATACCACTGTTTGTTCTCTAGTACATCTTGGCATATTTTCTTATATTGGGCCTCAGTCATTACTATGTTGAGCCCCTTATCAGAGAGCCTGATAATAATGTCAGGCTTGTTTTTAAGCCATGTCTCTGCAATATGGTCAAATTCTGGTACCCTGATCGAACAACCATTCTCTTTGTTAAACTCTTTGTTAAATGTCTCTTTGATAATTTAGAAGATTTAGGCTTTCATTTGTGAATATTGTCACATAATTGTTCCTTAACATCCAGACCTATAGTTTAAAACGCTTGTATAGAAAAATCCTTACATTTCTCCATCAATTCCTTTTCCCGTTTGATATTTTGCATTTATTCATAAAAAATAAACCATCTTTAATAGCCTCAAACTTATCTAGATTTTCATTTGGGCAAAAATTAATTTCCAATTGTTCATCTGGGGATAAAGAGTATGGTATCTAATTTATAATATACAAGTCTGTGTTGGGGGTAGAGCTGATGGTAGAGGGGTATGAACTAGATATGCACCCATGCTTTATTGTTTGTGACTGTCTTGCATTTAAATAAGTCCAAAAAATAGTCTAGATTTAGCGCCGCCAGTGTTTGTGGTTGTGTTCTACCCTGAGGAAAATCTTTGTCAAGTTTGTCAAGTGCCAACAGTGTCACACAAGGTGCTGCTGGAATGAGTATTAGGAGGTATCCCCTGAGTTTATTTGTACCCACCTTCTGATCTCATTGGTTCACCTGGACCACGTGAAAACATATAGGGGTTACATTTTTGACAAATTTCAAGATCCCATTTCAAATTATTAGGTGAAACCAAAAAACCAAATACTTTCCACCATAGTGATTTCACTTATACACTCAGTATTTTGTGTCCATGTCAGCTGGTGTTAGGCCACGCCCCAATGTGTTTCATCCACACAGGACTTTCTCAAGAGGATCCTCAACAGCATTGAAGTGTTGCCTAACAGAGGGTGTGTGCAGAATGTCAGTAAACCAGTGGAGAACTACAGCTGGGTAAGAAACACAGAACATTGGTTCTTGCTGGCTTTGGGATGAATTACTAACACCCAATACTCTGTGGCTTAGTGCAATCTGTTTTTAAGCCTCTTGCCTTGTGAGTAGTTTGTTATTAAATACATTGTTATATTATACAGTATGTGGAATTTCACTATAGGGCTGTTCATTTTCTTTCAATACATATGATTATCTTGATCAGCTGTGGTATATTGGAGGGGATTGATGACCACCAGAAGGAGTTTTAAGCTTTAAATCCTGATCTGTAACAAGAGAGGCAAAGAGCTTTGGTGAGTTGCTGCATGATAGGAGTGGGTCACAGAGCACCGAATGAACACTGATTCACTTGTGGAATGAAGGCCCTGCACTCAAAATTGAGCTTTATTTAATGAACAGTTTATAGATTAAACAATGCATATTTACTGCATATTTATCTCCTAATTTACTTTTGATCACTAGAACACTTTGATAATACCACATTTGTTTTTTGTACAGAATTTTTTTTAACATTGATCTCTTTTAATATTGGAAACTGAATTTGTTGTACTCAACATTTTTATACAGCGCTGCACAGTGGAAATTAATGTTTAATTTAAAGCAGAAAATGGATAGAGCGTTTGAACGCTATAGTTCCCTCTGGTTTAAATAAGGTTCTGTCATATAAACCTTTCTTGTAATATAAGAGTTTATTCTATTATCATTATGTTCTCTTTTTTCCCTGTCAAATTACATACTTACATGTACATGTTTAGTCCTATACATAACATCTGCTTTTTGTTTTATTATTCTTGTCCCATTTTTGTACATTTCATGCAACTAGATTGCCTAAATTACTATTGTACATTATAAAAAAGTTGTTTTTGACTGCATCTTGTCTGTTTTTGTTATTATTGCTGATTTATTTTGTGTTCTTCGGTTTGTTGGTCCATGGTGGGGTATTGTGTGGATGAGCATGCGTCTCTCTGATACAAGACTGGGAGTGGAGAGGAGCTTCTGCCATTGTGTTACTTCTCCTCCCCCATATTGCCATGTGGAGTTGCTCAGGACAGATTCAGGACTACGGGTCGCCTCAAAGGTTGACTTTGCGCATGCACACTCCTTGCTCTTGTGCAGTAAAGAGCAGGGCTGGATGACGTCACATGCTGGATATTCCTGGCATGATCAGCTTTTGGTTGAAGCCCTCCTGAGGAAGCAGGTGAACAGCGAAACATGTAGAGCATAAACACAAGGAAGTAGAATGCCCTGATTGATTATGACCATTAGATATTCCAAGCAAAGCATAGACGTGTGCAGGGGGTGTTCCTGGGCACACCCTAATAACCTTATGCAGCACTGATTTCCTCTGCTGCCTGGGCCCCCCGTGTCCCACCCCACCACCCTCCACAGTGCTGCTGGCTTCCCTCCTCTCTCGCTGGCTGCTGCAAGGGATGTGTTGGGATGGAGAGTGGGTGAAGGGGCTGGTAAATATGTCATTTACCAGCCCCTTCATTTTCTGCATGAATCGGTACTGATCACTCCTGTGTCCATTCATAACTGTACCATAGTAGACTGTGCTGCTGAGGCTGCAGAGAAAGGGACTATGGAATCCAACAGGGCTCCTAAAAATTGTAAACAAAATAAAAATAGTATCAAAAATAATTTAAAAAATTTTAAGAAATAATAATAAAAGTAAAAAAACTACTGACCCCGCCCACTGCCCTACTGATACTGCCTACTGCTCAACTGACATTGTCCATGTTTCAATACATTTTAAAATGTTTTTATATTTTTTTATAAAATGTGTTTGTGTGTGTATGTAAACTTTGGGGTGCACACTCTACTGCAAAAGGCTGCGCACACCTATGATGCAAAGATTGTATCTGTCTGACTATATCACTGTTTTAATTGTTTTAACTGTTTTAATTGTGATTGCCAATAAAAAAAGAGAGAGTATGATCCTTGGGGTGCCTATAAAGTCCATGGCTTCTTTTATGTAATTGAAGTTTCAACTAGTGGGATGTGCACCCTCATCTTTGTGTGTACATTATTTAAAGTTAATGTCAGGGATGGTATTCAAAAATAATAAATGACATATAGGGGGTGATTTACCAAGAAGAAGGCACTGCACCAGTTCATATATTAATTGGTGCGCTGGAAAAGTCATTAATCAATTGTACGAACAGGCGCACATTGAAGCGCAAATAGCGAAAATAAATACTAGCATATGTAAACTGCAACTGGTGCTAGGGTAACTGCGGTTTTCTCATTGATAATAGCGCACGCCCAATACAATTGGTTAATTTCATCTCATTGGATGTGTCTTGTTAGGTAATTAGTAGGTGTTCTCAGTTATTAACCCTTTTGATGCAAATCGCATTCCTATCCCTTCTAATATATCTTTGAAATTATAGAGTTGAACTTAGGAATGTGTCTTTGCAAAGTTATGGTTCAATTAGGTTTTTATTAATTTTAGACAAGTTTATAACAAAGAAAAAATAACAACAAAGCAAGAGACCTGACATCAAGTCTCTTGGTTTACCCAGATACAAAAATATATAAAATTCAAACTAGTGCGATCAATTGGCAAAAACATTGATCCTTTACATTGTTTCATTGTCTGTGGGTCATATGTATGAGATATTAGGCTGTAAGGCGTTGAGTACCCTGGTCTGGGAAGCCCCAATGGGGATCTTCTGCTTCCTTGGACTCAGAGGTACTGGGAAGGATTGCTAAGGAGAAAATGTGCAAACATAACATCTGCAATAAAGTGCACAAACTTATAAAGTGTAAGGAGTGAAAGGCATAAATAATCCTCCACTGAGGGAGGGACAGTTATTGGAATAGATTGCATTTGTACAGGTCTTGAAAAATCTGGAAAAAGAGGTTAGAAATAAGAAAGGAAATGAGAAAGGGGAAAGAACAGGTATGTTCAATAGGGGAACAAGAGGGGGGGGGGGGAGACAGCCAACCTCGATCTGTAAAACCAACCATGGGGTACAACCCACGTTTTACTAGTAAACCGTGTGGGACCGTTAGAGGGAATTCGTATTCTTCAATCTCTTTTTAAGTTTGTCTGAAGTGGAGTAATGCCTCCAAACACTCCAGACATATGAAAATTTAGCTTGTTTATCAAGGACATTGGCCTGCATTTCTTCCATTAACATTATATTGTTTACCTCATTGACCCATTCCAGTATAGAGAGGGGAGTGGTAGTTTTCCAGTGTCTGGGAATGAGCTGTCTACCTGCACTCATGAAAAACTTCAAGAGACTGTTTTTCTGTGATTTTACGGCCCCGGGTAAAATAGAGAGGAGGGCAATGGTGGGAGAAGGTATCAGAGGTTTATCATATATCTCTGAATAAATGTGAAAAATCTGCGTCCAAAATGGTAAAAGCCTATCACATTCCCACCAGATGTCTAAATAAGTACCTTTCTTGGAGTTGCATCTCCAGCACGTGTCTGAATTGGTAGGGAACATCATCCTAAGGGTTATGGGGACTCGATACCACCTTGATAGGACTTTATAATTCTTCTCCTGCATGTAGCTCGAGATCGAGGTCTTGCTTGTGAAGAGAAAGGCCTTACTCCAGTCTGCCTCGGATATATCAATCCCAACCTCCGCTGACCATTTTGTTGTGTAAATAGGAAGGACACCGTGAATGTGTTCTAAGATTTGTTTGTGTATAAGTGATAAAGGGTGTTGTGGAGTCTCTGATAGAATGCAGAGTTGTTCAAAACCAGTTAAAGGTCTGTGAATTAGGTTAGAGTTGTGTAGTCGTTTGCAGTATACGCTCAAGTGTCTACGGGTGAGCCAAGTCACTCTAGAGGTTGTGTCTGAAAGAGCAGAAGCAAATGTACCTAAGGTGGGGTCAACAAATTGTCGTGCAGTGGGCCAAGACTCTCTATGATAGTTGTCTATGGAGTTTATAGAGTGGCCCTCCGGAAGTTTTGGGTTGTCAAACAAAGGGGTGAGTGGGCTGGGTTCCGAGGATAGAGCATAGGTAAGTTTCCTACGATACCAAATCGTCAAAGCATCTCTTGTAAGGGGGGACATTGCAGTGATCGATTTAAATGAAAGGTCGTATCCCCAGAGAAGAGCTCTGAGATCATATGTGGATAGGTCTTGCTCCACGAATGTGGTAGCCTTGGTCATGGGTCGAGGAAACCATTCAAGGATACGGGAGATAACTGCAGATGTATGATATAGCTCAAAGTCAGGTAAACCCAACCCACCTTTTGTAATGGGAGAGCACAGAAGTTTATGTTTCAGCCTCGAGTGTCTACCCTTCCAAACAAAACGGATTGCCATTGATCGTAGGGAGCGGAAAAAGGCAGGGGGGAGGGCTATGGTGAGGGCCTGAAACAAGTATAGGAGTCTGGGGAGGATGATACCGCTAACTCCATTCGTTCTTCCATTAAATGTCTGAGTTTTAGAAGGAGAGGACTAAAGTTCAGGGCGTAAATATCCGAGGAGTTTTTCGGGATAGCCATACCTAGGTAGGAGATGGATTTCGGTTTCCATTGAAATAAAAAGTTCGATTGGAGGGTTGAGAGTGTGGGTTGTGGTAAAGATATGTTTAGGGCCTCCGTTTTGGAGATGTTTAATTTATAGTTACTAAAGCGACCAAATCTGTCTATCTCTGCAAGTATGGAGGGTATGGATATATGGGGTTTGGTTACGTACGGGAGTAAGTCATCAGCGTAAAGAGAGAGTTTACAGTGAGATGAAGGGGTCTGGATGCCTTGCATGTTGGGATTCGATCTAATGGCTTGGGCGAGGTGTTCTATGACTAGGGCAAACAGAAGAGGGGAAAGGGGGCAACCTTGCCTGGTGCCGTTAGTGATCGTAAAGTTTTGTGATTGGGTGCCATACTCTAGGACAGTGGCAGAGGGTGCAGAGTAGAGTGCCATAATGCGTGTCAACATTTTCGGGCCAAGACCTATTTGGGAGAGGGTGGATTGGAGAAAAGACCAACTGACCCTATCAAAGGCCTTCTCTGCGTCACAAGAGAGAAGGCAGGTTGGTATGCGGTGGCGTTGGGCAAAAGTAATTAAGTGTATGGTCTTGGTGTTGTCCCTGGCTTCTCGACCTGGGACAAAACCAACCTGATCCTTATGTATTAAATTCGGTAACAGGGAGGAGAGACGGTTAGCAAGTATTTTGGCATACAACTTTAAATCAATATTTAGGAGGGAAATAGGTCTATAGTTGGAGCATATGGACGAGTCCTTTCCAGCCTTAGGGATAACCACTATTTGGGCTTGGAGGCTAGATGTGGAGAGGGCAATCTTACCCTCTAAAGCGTTAAAAGCTTTCGCTAGTAAAGGGGAAAGTTGTGTTGCAAAGAGTTTGTAGAAACGAAAAGAGAACCCGTCGGGTCCAGGGCTCTTACCGTTCTTGAGGTTTTTAATGACAGAGAGGAATTCTGTATCGGATAAGGATTCCTCTAGGTCCTGCGAATCTGATGTGGGGAGAGATGGGAGAGCTGTCTCTTGAATATAGGAGGCTAAGTCTGGCGATGTGGATGTAGATAGCGGGGTCTTGGGGGTGAGGTTATACAGTGTTGAGTAGTACTGGCGTAATTCTTCGGCAATGGCCGAATTCTGCCTGATTTTACCTTTAGTGGGAGAGTTTATGAATGGAATGGGTGTTCTAGTTTGGCGGGGTTGAAGGGTGGATGCGAGATGTCTACCGCACCTGTTGGCTTGAGAATAATAAGTGAATCTGCCTTTGTCCCTAGCTATGAGAGACTTCTCCGCGTAAATGCGCAGGAGGTCCCTCCTAGCGTTCGTGAGATCAAGGAGTGTCGAGTCAATGGGATTTTGTTTGTGCGATTCTTCTAGAGTGGTGATGGTAGTGAGAAGACGCGTCGTATCTGCTATACGCGTGTGTTTAAGTCTGGAACCGTGTTGCATAAATTTACCCCTGTGCACACATTTAAGAGCTTCCCATTTCATGAAAGAATTAGTGGGATCATGAGTGTGATCTGCTACGAAGTGTTTAATAGTCTGCTATATCCTGAGAGCATACCAGGTCGTTTAAGAGATTGTCATTCAATCTCCAAGACGAGTTTCGGTTGCATGAAGGTGTGCGTCCCAAGCTAATGTGGATAGGGGCGTGGTCAGACCAAAGAGTGATACCAATAGATGCGAACGGCGAGAAATCTAATAGGGATTGTGAGATAAAGAGATAGTCCAGTCTTCCGTAAGTGGCGTGTACGGGTGAGTAAAAAGTGTAATCTTTGGTGGAAGGGTGTAGCATACGCCATACATCCACCAGAGATAAGTCAGACAGGAGAGTTCTAATTTTGGTCAGGGAGGTTGGAGAGATCGAGGACTTACCTGTTGAGGAGTCCAGACGAGGTATCAAGGTGGCATTCAGGTCCCCTCCTAGAATCATGTTGACTGTACCAAATCTTTTCAGACGGGCGATAACGGAGGTGAGGAATTGTTGCTGGTTCTGGTTAGGAGAATACACGTTAATAACAGTGTATATAACATTTTTGTATGACAATTTAAGAAAAATATATCTGCCTAGCGGGTCGATATACAAGTCAAGCACATCTGGAGTAAAGGATGCGTGAAAGGCTATAGAGACCCCTTTAGTTTTTGCTGAGGGGTTGAGTCCGCAGTTTATGGAAGTGATAAAGTATTTGTTGTCTCCTCTCAGGAACATTAAGACCCCTGCAATTTAATGAGGAAATTTTCAAGGCGGTTTCTGATGCCATAAGAAAATTGTTCTAACTGACATAAAAAAACAGATAAAAGGGAGGTTCGCTGTCTTCAAAGATGGAGTGTAGGGGGTTGGGGATGGAGAAGGGGGACATCTAGTGGTGAGTAAAAGGAGAGAGTTGAAGTTAAGGGGATAGAAAGGAAAGAAGGAAAAGAAAAGAGAAAAGAAAAAAAAAAGAAAAAAGGGCCAATACGGCTTCACTAATGGTGTTGTCAGCAACGTATCAGCTAACACCCCGAGGGGCGCTGAAAGACCTAAATGGGGGAACAGTGGTCAGCGCAGGGGGGAGCCAGCACACGCCGGGCTATAGAGTGTAAGGTAACAAAAGAAAAATTATGGCTCTGTATATTAACATAAACTGGTAACAATGAACATAACATTTCAGGGCCCTGCATGTCTGAGTAAGCAAAAGACTGTACTATTGACCTCCTAGGAGAGAATATCTCTAAAAGGTTTCAAAATAAATGTATTGCATACAGGGCCTTTTCTCCAGCAACAAGGGGGGAAAGGAAGGGAGGGGGGGGAGAGGGATGGGAGAGGATGGGACATTACATGGAGTTTGAAGTACGGTGTCCTTGTGACGGGACACCGCACGTCAAAGATATCAGGGAACACAAACTTTAATATAAATCCTACAGTAAGGAAATAAAACATATTGTATTAGTATTCATGTGTTCCAATGAGATTGTAACCGGGGACGCCGCCACCGGTTAGGAACCTGTGGGAGAGAAGAAAACAAAAAGAGGAAAATTGAGGAGAGAGTTCATCCTTCGGTCGCTGAGGAGAAGTCCGACTTGGGCCGTTTGTTCTTCTTCGATCGTTTCTGCCAACCTGGCACAGCCTTAAAGCCCGGAGTGGCAGCATGGAGGGGCCAATCTGGGATGGAAATCTGTGGCAGTTTAAAAGTTCCAAGGAACTTAGGTAGATCACCTAATGTGCGGAAAGTCGCAGATTTTCCTTCATGGGATGCAAACAGGTTGAAGGGGAAACCCCAGCGATACTTAATCTGCTTAGCTTGAAGGGCCCCGGTGAGAGGTTTCAGAGCTCGTCGCATGTCCGGGGTTAGTTTAGATATATCAGGGAGGAGAGACACTGGGGTTTCGTTGAAGTAGATGGCAGCTTGAGCACGTGCGGCTTGCATGATGGCGTCTTTAACCGCGTAGAAATGCACTCTGCAGATCACGTCTCTGGGGTGTTCCAGATTTGGATTTTTAGGGTCTAGGGCTCTATGGACCCGGTTAAGCTCCAGCGGGTCATCTTTATCTTTCTGAAGCAAGTCATTAAAGATGGCTATGACAGCCGGTGCAAGGTCCTTGGTTTCAACCGATTCAGGCAGACCGCGTATGCGTATGTTATTGCGTCTGGCCCTATTCTCCTGGTCATCCTGATGATACATCAATTGCTGTATCTGAAGAGTATGCTCATGCAGAATAGTGTCATGCGTTTGTAAAGTGGATGCATTTTCCTCCATGTTGTGTTCTACCTCCTCAACTCTGTTAGTGATATCTCTGCAGAGCTCAGACATCTCTTGTTTGTATGAGCGCTCTAAGCGTTGCACATAGGCCTCAAAATCATGTCTGGTGGGGAGGGCTTTGATATATGCTTCCATGTCCCATCCTGTGTAAGATCTGTGGGATTCAGGGAAATGACAGGCTGAACGGGTGGATCCAGCTTCAGAGTCAGGGGGAGATCGGGCCCTTTGCCTGGTTTTTATGTGTGGCGTGGAGCGCTGTGAAGCAGCTCCCTGTGAGGCAGCATGTGAGCCAGAGGTCCGGGCGGGCGCCATCTTGGACGAGGGGGGGCCGGAGTGGTTATGGCCCAAGTGTGTGAAAAAACGATCTATGTCCCCTTCAGGATGTGGATCGGGGGTTTGGTGCCTGTCTCCCCCACCCTTCCTTCCCATAACAGACCTGGATGGCGATGCTGGGAAGCGCTGAGAGCATCGTTTGTGCCGGCGTGTGCGGGAGCTCCTAGGGAGAGCGACTTACTCCTCCATGCGTCAGGCCACGCCCCGTCTTTGCAAAGTTAAACTAAATGAAATCCTTTCTTATTTTTGCTTGGGGATAGAGTGCAGAGGGATTAGAAGTCTTGTCATTTTTTGGGAATGTCTGTACCCCTGACAGAGTGAAGACACCTCCCAAATTTTGCCAGTTTCTCACTTCCTTATTCACTTCCTGTCACATCATCAAACAGGAAGTGAGAGTAAAACACTACCAATGTCTTTCCTTGGGGACACACAGGTCAATCTAAATAGTTTCCCCATTAGGTAACTTGCACTCTAGCATTTTGCTGTGTACACCCCAAATTATTAGGTATCTTGGACTTTGGGGTTTGTTTACTAAAGGCAAATCCATTTTGCAGTGCAGTTGCTGGAGATCCAAGGGGGACATGCAGGGAGAATAAAAAAACAGCATTTGGGGTGTACACAACAAAGAGCTAGAGTGCAATTTTCCTAATGGGGACAGGAAGTGAAGCCAATTTTCAGAAAAGGGACACAAAGCCCAACCTAAAAAAGACAAGCAGGGGTTCTAACACTCACTTGGTTTCCCTCAAATGCCAATTAGAATAGAATTGTCTTGAGCTAGATTTTAGCTCAATTCTCTAAATCAATGGTTCTCAACCCTGTCCTCAAGTACCCCCAACAGGTCATGCTTGCAAAGAGACAAAAGTTATACAACAAATCCCATTACAGTCTATGGGAACTGAATTTTGCTAGCCGCCACTTGGCTGGCTTATATTCTAGTTATTGGCCTTAAAATGGGTATGGGGGCCCAGGTCCCACCCTGAGGAACATATATCAATGTCACCAATTTGGACAACCCCAAAAACGAAAAAAGGAGAAGTGCCTTTATCAGCAGAATGGCATGGCTGCGCAAAGTAACGCACCTGTACGTTACTTTCAAATTGACTTGATCGCCGCGGGAATACCCATGATCGCCTCACGGAGAGGACGAACGGGGAGATGCTGATGTAAACAGCATCTCCCCGTTCTGCCTAGTGACAGTGTCACTTATCTCTGCTCCCTGTCATCGGGAGCAGAGATCAGTAACATGTCACACACAGCCCACCCCCCCTACAGTTAGAACACATCCCTAGTACTGACTAAACCCCTCCCGCCCCCTAGTAGTTAACCCCTTCACTGCCAGTGTCATTTACACAGGAATCAGTGCATTTTCATAGCACTGATTGCTGTATAAATGACAATGGTCCCAAAAATGTGTCAAAAATGTCCGACATGTCCGCCATAATGTCGCAGTCACAATAAAAATCACTGATCGCCGCCATTACTGGTAAAAAAAAATTATTAATAAAAATGCCATAAAACTATCCCCTATTTTGTAAACGCTATAACTTTTGTGCAAACCAATCAATAAACGCTTATTGAGATTTTTTTTACCAAAAATATGTAGAAGAATACATATCGGCCTAAACTGAGGAAAAAAAAAAGTTTTTTATATATTTTTGGGGGATATTTATTAAAGCAAAATATAAAAAATAATGCATTTTTTTCAAAATTGTCGCTCTTATTTTGTTTATAGCGCAAAAAATAAAAATTGCAGAGGTGATCAAATACCACCAAAAAAAAGCTCTATATGTGGGGAAAAAAGGACGTCAATTTTGTTTGGGAGCCATGTCGCGCGACCGCGCACTTGTCAGTTAAAGTGATGCAGTGCTGAATCGCAAAAAAGGCACTGGTCAGGAAGGGGGTAAATCCTTCCGGGGCTGAAGTGGTTAAAAATGCAAAATTGCTTAAAAGCTAGTAACTTGCGGGGGGGGGGGGAGGTGTAAAGTGGTGCATCTATATCATGATTCAAAATGCTGTTTCAAAGATGTACGGCTTTAGAGAAATCTTACAAATCTACATTGCAGCTGCAAGATTTTAACCGAAAACAAAATATGACCTGCCCCCCCAATAGATACAAGGCCATTGGTCTGTTAAGACTTAAAATGAGAAAGACAAATACCACTCTAAACTAAAAAAATATTGTGCCCCTCCCACACACTAACAAACCCCTAGCCAAACACACAGCAAGCCAGCCCATGAAAGGGGGTGGCTGCTTGGGGGCAGGAGGGGCTTGGGCACCCCAAAAGTCAACCTTGTTCCTATATTCAGGGGGACAAGGGCCTCTTCCACACAACCCTAGGCTGGGGTTGTGGTGGGCTGCAGACAGGGGGCTTTACGGAATATGGAAAGCCCCTTTAAACTAGTGGGTACAAGGTGCTTTGTGGTTGGTATTGGGCTGAGCCCAACATCCCCCAAAGGCAGCTAGCTATGTTGAGTGCATGTGGCCTTGTATTGTTCAGGAGCGGGTTGGGCGATCGCTCTTCTCGCCCCTTTCCTAGCTGGCCCTGTTGTATGCTCTGAAAAAGGATGTAGTTTGAATTGGTGAAGGCAGCTCACAGCCTTTTGAGAATGGAGTGTGGAGTTCCCCTTTAAAAGCAAAAGCTAGCCTATGGAAATCCAAGGGATTAGAGGGGGAGACAAGAGTATTGGAGAATAGAGTGTGGCGTTCCCCTTTAAAAGCAAAAGCTAGCCCAAGGAAATTATATGCACTAGAGGGGGAAGGCTAAATGTCCTTTTCGGAGGAGCTAGAGGAGCAAGAGTCTTTTTACATTATTATAACAAGGTGCATGTCACATGTTGGCAATGTAGCATGCTAACATGACCGGTGTGCAAAACTACTTAAAAAAATACATCAATTTGAACCAGCGTAAAATAAATTTGTCAAGCTTAGAGGTGTGCCTGTTCAACCCATGCAATTGCATGTACGTTCCTTAACATTTCCTAAGATTTTGGCCACTCAGTGAACAAACTCATGTGAATGAGCCCAATAGCTGGCTTGTGCATGCGCACTGCTTTAAAATGTACTTGCAGGCACAGCAGACTTTCTCTGAAAAAGTTACTTTCTCATTCTATTTTGGGCATTTTTGTTACTTGGGCAGTTGTTACTAAACTTCCTCACATCACCCCATAATATTGGCACCTCCATCTTCTGTTAATATTGAATTGGAGATGCTGTGCGCCATGTTCATAGTGGCACACAGATTGCATTCTCCTGTGCACTGAGTTCGCCATAGTAAATGGGGGATTCGAGCTCTGTTACGGGTGCACCGTATCGTAAATATGAAAATGTGCGTTGTGCCTCGCCGTGCGCCTCTACTGATAGAGCACGGCTTTTGTAAATCACCCCCAGTGTCTAATGACAGAGAAACAGTGGGTTTGGGAAAAAATGTGTGTAATGTTCAATCAATATGGTTAGGTTTTATTTGCAAGTTCAGTTATGGGTGTAGGAAATGCCATTTATGAGATCTGAATTTTTCAAAACTGTTCTATATAATAGGAAATAAGATGTGTAATTGATGTCTCTAGAACACCTGAAGGTGCTCATTAGATGTTGTGTCTGTCTATGTGGCTAGGCTGTGAAAAATTCTCACACATGTGGTATCACCTACTTAAAAAAACTTGCATTGCCTCTTACTAAATACATTGGACTGTCTACTTTCCAAAAAGGGGTCAATTTTCAATGATTGGTATCATAGCTTGTAGACTCTATAACTTTCAAACAGACTGAATAATAATAAAATTAAAAAAAAATAAAAAAGACCACGTTTGTCATTCAAAGAGCGACAGTGCCGAAAGCTTAAAAAAAATTGGCCTTGGATGGAAGGGGGTAAAAGTGCCCTGTATTTAAGTATTTAAAAGAGGTGTACCATTAGAAAAATCAAGATAAGATTTACATTATTTTCAATCTGTTATATGTTGACATGTTTTAGATTACACAAAACTATGTATTTCACACTTAAGGGTAAAAACAAGTGTTAATGACTAAGCACAATTTTTCAACTTTGACATGTGTTAGTAAAACTGTACATATTGTCACAACCATTTTGTCAATCTAGGTGGATTATACCTTGCTTTTTTTCAGGATAAATTGGACTTTCTTTTGGTAGTAAATGGTAATGGATATCTCCTGATTTTTTCTATTACAGGCATACCCCACTTTTAAGTACACAATGGGGTTTATTTACTAAAGCTGGAAAGTGAAAAATCAGGCTCACTTCTGCATAGAAACCAATGAGCTTCCAACCCCAGCTTGCTCAATTAAGCTTTGGTAATAAAACCTGGAAGCTCATTGGTTTCTATGCAGAAGTGAGCCTGATTTTGCACTTTCCAGCTTTAGTAAATAAACCCCATTGTGTACATAAAAGTGGGGTATGCCTGTATTATCAAAGGAAATCTGGCCCAAAATAGTAAAATTTGTTTTTTTTTAAATTTAGCCGTATATTTCTTGTTATTATCATAAGTTACCACCAAAGAATAACCCAACATAAATTCTCCTGCTCCTGATGATTGCAACGATACCACATTTGTGTCTGTTAGTAGTTGTTTGTACCTGTAGTACAGCCCAGAAACAATGGTGCATATGTGTTATTGTTTTTTTTTATCCTGCCTAAAACACACTGACACTAACTGATACCAATAAAAAAAAAAAATTCGACCCAAAATATGCTGACTGTGACCTTTGACCCTAACACTAACCCTGGCAAACCTTGATGATGTTGGTTGTTTTTTTTTTCTTTTTTCTTCCACTCCTCTTTATATGTGGGTAAGTTTAAGTGTATCCAATAGTGATATTACGGCATAATTTGTACACATATTATATATTTAATGTGACGGATGTTATCTTTTATAACATATCTTCATTAGGACCTGTTGATTTACCCACAAGACTGGAATAGTCCTGAAGAAGTGGGGGTAGCCGCAAAAAACATAGACTTTGGTCTTCAATTTATATATCCAGGATATCTGTATTTAAGAGATTTTGATTTTAGTCTTTGGCACAAATATGTGTTTTTTTGTTATTGTAGGTTTTGAAGCCTTGGTTGCCAGATTTTATTTAAACTTTATGACAATTAATTTGTGTTTTTTTTTTTTTTTAATTCAGACAGTGGTCTTAAAAATTACTATTGGAGGCATATATAAAGTCCCACTTATTGTCAGTATGCTTTACTGTCTCAGTTAGGGATGATGCCTCCTCTAGTAGCATTTTGCTTGGTCCAACATCCCACCTGTTTAATTTTGGTTGTAAATCTGTACAAGTTGGTGTTCCTTGGCAGACTGCATTTACCTACAGACTGCCCTAGGTAATGTCCACAGATGATGCAAAGCCTCCATAATTGAAAGAACTGAAATCCAAAGAATAAAAGTGGTTGGCTGTAGACAGTAAGAGTAGGGAGGACATGACTAGATTATGTTGGATGTCCTCCAGCTAGGAACTAACGTAGGCTCTATCTGTCCCACTTCAGCCTCTAATGCACATTGCAAGGAGCTCATAGGGTGCAGTCTAATTAGAGTAAGCAATTTCAGTTCAGGAGAGGAAGCTGTACAACTAAGCAAAACTGTAAGGCTGGAGTTAAGATTTTAAGAAACCTCACAAGTAAATAAAAAGTACCTTAATACATTAAACGTATTCTTTAACTCCTTATTAATCCTTAGTAAGCCTCTATTCAGCCTTATTGAACTCATTTCTCCCCTTAGCTATTGCCTTTCTGCTGTCTTTTATTTTTTTATTTCTAATTCTAATTGTATTTATCATTTAAATTTGTTTTTTTAGTTCATTTTATTTGTTATTTTTTCAAAATTAAAAGAAAAAAAAAACTAACATTGGTCAAATAGAGGAAAAAAAATATTTTTTATTTATTTATTTTTTTAACTTCTTTATGTGTATAGGTTTCATAGAAAAGAAAATGTTAATGCAAGACAATATTTCTAAAAGAAAGACTAACTATTCTTCATATATGTATTCCCTTTTTATCTTAAAGTGGTTGTAAATCCTCACATATACCCAGTAAAGTGAACAGCCTCAGATGATACACAGAGATAAACAAATCATCCTAAATAGGTTTTACTTGTTTATCTGCTGTCTTCTCTACCCTACACCCCTGCAAAAGGGCAGAAAAGTGTTAAAATCCTTCTGCATCTCTCTGTATCACAGGGGAGGGGGCGGAGAGGCTACACTGCGTGAGAAATGATTGGATGAAAGGGACATACCCCCCTCCACATAGGCAGAGTAAAGAAGGAACATACAGAGCTGTGTTCTGAATAGACAAGCTCTGTGCTTATCGCACTCCCCAACACAAATTTATCTCATGTGTCGGAAAAACTATCTAGAAGTGACTCATGCTGATAACAGAGGAACCAAGCACCAGAGAGAAATGGCACTTAGAGCTTTGGAGAGAGGGCACTTTGGAGAGAGATAAGTAAGCACTACAGATATATGTGCTTTGTTCATATTTCACAACTGAGGTTTACAACCACTTTAAATAATTACAGCTACAGAATAAACTGGCCCATAGTGGAAATGTAAAAGCTGCTCTAGGCCATAAGGGGTATACAGGCATAAGAGCTGCAATGGTTAGAAAATAAATTGTTTAAATGGAACTAAAAATTATGGGGACCATCTGGCATCAACTGCCAAAACTCCCAGTTGCATGCATTAAAAAGACTTTGTTACAAAAGTCCAACCAAAATCTTTTCATAAGATTGTGTGTGCATTAAACTTATTATATACATGCTATTTACCTGAACCCCCTCCCTTGTATACATCCAGAATCCGTTAGACTGCAGCTGCTGGATGTAGTGTCAGAAGCACCAGCAGACTCACTCATTGAAGTGACACACTATAGTATGCCTCTATGTTTAGACCCCAGGTAATAGGAGCATTGGAGGGGTTAAGCTGGCCATAGAAGATTTGTATCTTGGCTGCTTCAGCAGGGACCAGCCGAGATTCCCACCATGTTGGATATGTAGGATGCGATCATTGTCAGCAGCTATAGCCACTAGCAATAATCACTGTGACAGCTCCCCATTGCCTCCCCCCCCCCAATACACTGACTGTGCTGATGGTGGAATCAAGCTATTTTCCTTCCTGCGACCTTCAGTTGCAGGAAAGAAAATTGTATTATCTATGGCCAGAATTAAGCATACAAGATGGGAGAAGGCTGGGCTTGCGAAATGACTAGTCAATTTTTCTAGCAAATTCAGATAGTAGTCAACAGCCACCTGCTAAGAGTAACGCTGGCCATAGAGACTCAGCCCAGTGGGTTGATCGAAAAAAACTGAATGGATTCCTCCATCCACATAAGTGAGGTGGAAGGGGGAATCATCCCCACTGCACTATTGTATTCTGACAGCAGGGACTCATCCACTGTCAGAATACACTGATTAGTTGCAGCGGCGATCGAACAAAAATTTACCAACAGTCCTGTCTGAGAGGAGTCTATCATCATACTTCTCTTGAACTGTAATGGCCATAGATTGAAAGAAATTTGAATAGTCTGGGCTGAACCAGCGGAATATCGATCCAACTATGGCCAGCTTTGAACTGAACAAGATTCTGTAGACACTGCAAGACTTATATATGTAACTGTGCTATAGCCAGTAATGTTTAAGGTTGGTCTACCAAGATTGCATCATTGATAATCGTGAACCCTTTACTAAGCAATGCTATCTCTTATACTATTTTAGAAAGTCTTGGCAAAAGCAATTGTCAGTAGGTATAATGCCTGAATAGTTTAGTTAACTTTATTTCTTGTTTAAAAGAGCACAATAAATAGGTATGGAAATAATCGATGGTCATTAAAAAAAATTTCTAGGCACCTGGCATGTGTCTGGATAAACTATATGAACATGTTATTACATTGTGGTCGTGTTATTTATCTGGATGACTAACAGGTATTTTTAAGAGAAGATGCTTTTTGCAGTATCTGGTAAAAGCTGTGCTGTCTGTTTGGATATTTAAATGATATGGTATGCGAATTCTGTGATGGTCTATGTACTGTATGATTTTGTCAGGCAATCTCATGAAGGATACAGCTTTACATACCACTGATTAGGACCCCATCTTCTCTGCAGGGAGTCCAGAAGCATTCAGTGTACCAGCTTCATCGGTAACCTGTTTTTAACTTTAGAGATGTATTAACTCTTTTAGTCAGTTTTGCATGTAGACGTTTCTTTTTTATTACAATGTACCCAAGCCATATAAGCAGTATATATTACTAAAATATGAACTACACCCCACAACCTTGAAGTGTTGTTGCTGAAATATTAAATCTGTTGTCTCAAATCTACATGCACATTCACACTCATTTTCTTAAATAATATGCTAATTCTAATTCTGCCAGCCAAACAGCACTATTCTTACATATAAACAGCCTAAAATATGTAAACAGGGATTTGAATGACACCATCTTTAAAGAGTGCTTCAGTAATCCTTTTTATATATGATTTATATAGATATAATTTATATTCTTGACACTCTAATAACAGTGAGACATCGGAAGATTAGAACAGCCATTTAGCAATTGCATTGACAATAAAATGATCACCAAAATAAAAAGCAAATTGAATAACCATTTTGCAAGAGCCATGTTCTCATGCCTGAACTAAATGTATCATAAAAGGATTAGGCATATTGCTAGCAGAACAGGAAAGGAAGGTTGATTTGTCTATAAAAATTTAGATCATGCAGTATTTTAAAACAGAAAATATTGTTCAAAAGACATTGACATGCATTTTAAAAGAATGCTAAACTGCATGTTCACCAGTGTTTTTTGTCAGCATATGTTCACCCAACTGGCTGCCTCCTACTATTTTGGGAGATGCTATACAGGGAACCAATAGCGTAGCTAGAAGAACTAGGACCTGGGAGCAGATGATCAAAATTAATCAAGGATTTTTCGTTACAGAATATGTTCTCATCCCCCCCCCCCCCCAGACTTTAGATTACAGTATTAAAGTGATGTGCGCAGCATGCCAATTGGTAGGTGTGGTAAATTTTGGCAGAGTGTGAGAGTCTTTAAGAGCCATGGTAAAATACAGCTGTATCTAACAGATACCTACAACACTTAGCACAGTCATTTAAACATATTAAACTTTTCCATTACATTGGCTTTTATACTTGCCTTAAAGAAGAACTTCATAAAATAGTTATTGGCTACTTAGCAACCAACAACAGTTGCGATAATAAACACTTTGGTCGGAAGTATTTGTGGTAAAAAATTCCCCCAAGTATTAGTGGTCAGTGTCTGTCTGTAAAAATAACCCACTTCTGGCATTAGTGGTCAGTGGTTGGTTGTAAAAACAACCCACCTGAATTGGTGGTCAGTGTTTGGTTGTAAAATGAAGCTCCCATTATTGGTGTTCTATGGCTGAGTGTAAAAATAGCCCTCGCATCGGTGGTCGATGACTGGTTGTAACAGGCCAACTATCAGAGATTGTAGGACCCCTATGGCCTCTATCGAGGCCCTGTACTCTCCCCAAAAATGTCCTCAAGGTCTATTGGTCAATAGGTCCCTTATGGTCTAACTGGGCATGCTTTAAAATGAAAAAATTCACTATTTATCTGTCCTGCAATCTTGCACGACTCTATTTTCACATGGTATGTTAACAGTGTTGGCTCCACACAGACTGAGAGCACTGCACAGAGCCAGGCACTCCCCTTGCTCTAAAACCCAGAAGTCTCTTCTGTGAGGGAGACTGCAGCAGCTCTAATGATTGAGCTAGGAGGCATCCAATGGTAGTGCAACACGGTGGTGCCTCTCTCTGCCAGTATCTGATTGGATGCTGGAGAGAGTGTCATCAGATTTATTTCAATGCCATATGCTGGGAAATAGAGTATTCCAGTTCCCAGTACACTGATGGCACCCTGCATGTCACACCAGGGCACCCTCTAAAGGGTTATACCTGCTGTATACTGCACTGCTCCTGAAGGGAACTAAAAGCATTTGAAATTAGATCACTTACAGATATACAGTATCCCACAAAAGTGAGTACACCCCTCACATTTTTGTAAATATTTTATTTCATCTTTTCATGTGACAACACTGAAGAAATGACACTTTGCTACAATGTAAATTAGTGAGTGTACAGCTTGGTTCAGATGGTGTCAAGCATGTGGGGCGGCAACCAGATGAGGAGTACAAAAACAAGTGTGTCTTGCTTACAGTCAAGCATGACTCTAGGCAAGACCGTGTGTGTCATGTGTCATGGAGTTTCATGGTCTGGGGCTGCATGAGTGCTGCGGGCACTGGGGAGTTACAGTTCATTGAGGGGACCATGAATTCTAACATCTACCATGACATACTGAAACAGAGCATGATCCCCTCTCTTCAGAGACTGGGCCCCAAGGCAGTATTCCAACATGATAATGACCCCAAACACACCTCCAAGACGACCACTGCCTTGCTAAAGAAGCTGAGGGTAAAGGAGATGGACTGGCCAAGCATATCTCCAGACAAAAACCCTATTGAGCATCTGTGGGGCATCCTCAAACGGAAGGTGGAGGAGCGCAAGGTCTTTAACATCCACCAGCTCCATGATGTCATCATGGTGGAGTGGAAAAGGACTCCAGTGGCAACCTGAAGCTCAGGTGAACTCCATGCCCAAGAGGGTTAAGAAAAATAATGCTGGCCACACAAAATATTAACACTTTGGGCCCAATTTGGACATTTTCACTTTGTACTCACTTTTGTTGCCAGTGGTTTAGACATTAATGGCTGTGTGTTGAGTTATTTTGAGGGGACAGCAAATGTATACAAGCTGTACACTCACTACTTTAGATTGTAGCAAAGTGTAATTTCTTCAGTGATTTTCACATAAAACTATATAATAAAAAAATTACAAAAATGTGAGGGGTGTACTCACTTTTGTGAGACACTGTATGTACTGACTCCACCAAGGTTAGTAAATTGAAGTGCCTAATACCATACTGAAAGCATACAAACTCTGATTTCACAAAAGTAAATCATTTAAAATAATTATCCCTTAAAGCTGAGCTCAAGGGATGATATATTTTGCATAATTACACCTGGTCAACTAAGAACAATGTAAATATGCATATGTGATGCCCAGGGCAGGACTTAGGGTGGTGGGGGCCCCTGGGCTTGAGTCACTTTCGGGCCCTACCTTCTATACATTACTTTAAACCCTTAGTTTTCTTTTAAGCGCGCCACTCTGATACCATTTGTCCGCCATTACATCACTGTCTAATGCAGACAAGTTTTCTCAACGGCAGTAAACGAGGCACTACGTAAATGCCAATAACCAATCAGCAAACCTCAAGATAAGAGTTTAAGGAATTTAAGGAAAAAAACGTACATTTAAATGCTCATCAATGCTTGTCCAGTGTCATTTGCAGCCTTGTCAGTGTCATTTGCAGCCTTGCAGCCTTATCAGTGTCATTTGCAGCCTTGCAGCCTTGTCAGTGTCATTTGCAGCCTTGTCAGTGTCATTTGCAGCCTTGCAGCCTTGTCAGTGTCATTTGCAGCCTTGCCAGTGTCATTTGCAGCCTTGCAGCCTTGTCAGTGTCATTTGCAGCCTTGCCAGTGTCATTTGCAGCCTTGCAGCCTCCATCTGCAGCCTTATCAGTGTCCATCTGCAGCCTTGTCCGTGTCATTTGCAGACTTGCCCAGGCTGCAGTTAAACTGCATTGACTTGTCAGTTTAAATATGGCGCTGCCGAGATACACAGAGCTCCTGTCGGCTTTTCTCGACTCCTCTCGCAGTCCTGCGCAGTCCCGCCCTATGATGGACATAACACAGGTCCAATGGCGGGACTAGGTATGACTGTGAGCGGAGCCGAACGTTGCCGCTGGAGCTAGCCGAGTGTACTCGGCTAGCTCCGCTCACAGTCACGCCCAGTCCCTGTGTTATGTCCATCAAAGGGCAGGACTAGGCGTGACTGTGAGCGGAACTAGCCGAGTATAGCCGAGTACACTCGGCTGGGGCCTGCAGGGCCCCCTGTTGGGCGGGGCCCATGGGCTTAAGCTCAGTAAAGCCCTATGGTAAGTCCGGCCCTGGTGATGCCTGATTGGCCTCTGTGGATGCTGTAAATCACCGAGCTTCTACGCTGATAGCAGACAAAAAAACAAAAAACAAATAAGAACAGTGCACTAAGTGCAGTGGAGTTAAAGGCTTTAGTGTTAAATGCAAATTGGCCATTCACAAAATTAAAATAGAAAAAACATGTACTTAACACTCCCAGCATAGACACCACTCTGTCTTCACACTTGTAGTCCCGGATAGCAGTACTGTCAGATAGAGGATTAGCTGAAGCTGGAGGATAGACCAGAGCGCTGTACAAAGTTCTCATAGTTCTCAGCACGGAACCTGGAAGATTGCAGCCATCATTGTAGTTGCTCGGGCTACTACAATGATTCACACCTTCCACAGATTTCAATCAGATTACATATGCAAACTTTTGCCAAGCTGGCCCGATGTAAGTATACAAAATACATAATCACTGTAGTTCAGCTCAAGTAAACCTGTAACAAACTTGGACTATTCAGATTGACCAAAAGAACTTCATGTCAAAAAGATCAGTAAATCCATATACAGTATATAGGCCAATAAACGTATAAGAAAATCTTGACCCTTCCTGATAAAAACGAGGTAGGTCACTTCTGTTTCCTTCTGGATCTGGTTGTTGTTCCCTTAAAGTACATAATGGACACCCTTCATAATTATTAAATAAGCTCAAAAGGTTTAAAAAGGTAAGACAAACTTACAAGAATTTCACATAAAATGTGATGATTTGAATATAAACTCAGCTGCTTTTATTTGAGGGATTTTGGATTATTCAGACAGACAGTTTTCCTTAAAGACCCTTTGTTTTAGTGCATTAGGAGGCTTATGTGTTTTGATGTGTTGTAAATAGGTATTAACAAGTCTTGGTCAGGTTCTGGTAACTCTATCTACTCCAAATCCTACATTAAAAAAATAATTGGAAACATGCATCAACACATGTCAAAAATGCATGTCATTGTACAAAGAAAATGCTGAGTTGGCGCACCTGACTAATTCTACAGAAAAACAAGGACAACTTTTTTAAAGAGGTGTAGCCCTCTTCCCTCTTTTTTTGGGGGGGTGAGGGTGTATGAAAACTTGCCCCCTAAACAGGATATTGTGCTAAACCTGTAGGTAAATAGGAGAACCAGAATACCAGAGTATTTAACCACTTCAGCCCTGAAAGATTTTGCCCCTTAATGACCAGGCCATTTTTAGCGATTTGTCACTGTGTCACTTTAACTGACAATTGCATGGTCGTGCGACGCTGTGCCCAAACAAAATTGACGTCCTTTTTTTGCCACAAATAGAGCTTTCTTTTGGTGGTATTTGATTGCCTCTGTGGTTTTTATTTTTTGCGCTATAAACAAGAAAAGAGTGACAATTTACTTTTTGCTATAATAAAATCCCCCAAATTTTTTTTAAAAGACTAATTTCTTCCTCAGTTTAGGCCAATATGTATTCTTCTACATTGGTAAAAAAATTGCAATAAGCATATATTGATTGGTTTGTGCAAAAGTTATAGCGTCTACAAAATAGGGGATAGATTTAGGGCATTTTTATTATTATTTTTTTCTTTTATTAGTAAGGGTGTCGATCTGTGATTTTTAGCGGCACTGAGACATTGCGGTGGACAGATCGAACACTTTTGACACTTTTTTGGGACCATAGACATTTATACAGTGATCAGTGCTATAAAAAAGCATTGATTACTGTGTAAATTTCACTGGCATGGAAGAGGTTAACACTAGGGGGTGATTAAGGGGTTAAATGTGTTCCCTCGTGAGTGTTTCTAAGGCCTCATGTACACGGGACATTGTTCAAGCTCTCATGAACGATTTAAGTTGACAGCTAAAAACTGGCATCTAAAAACGGCCGTTTAGCCACATTTACATGCCACGTTTAGTCGCGTTTAGCTGCGTTTGCGTCTAGAAGCATTTGAAAAAAAATGTTTTTGTTTTTTTTTTTTCAAAATAGGCAAAAATTAAAAACGCCTCTAAACGAAACGCGAGTTACCGCGTTTAACTGCGTTTTGGTGTTTGAAATGTCTAAACACAGCTTCTAAATTGCACTTTTTTGGGTTCCAAAAAAAGCCTCTAAACGCAACTGCCTAGAAACGACTATAAACGACCCTGTGTACATGTACTGATAAGATAACATAGAGGAGAGTTCAGGAACAGTTGAAAAAAATGCCCAACTGCTTCTAAATAGGGATGAGCCGAACACCCCCCTGTTCGGTTCGCACCAGAACATGCAAACAGGAAAAAAGTTCGCTCGAACACGCGAACACCGTTAAAGTCTATGGGACACGAACATGAATAATCAAAAGTGCTAATTTTAAAGGCTTGTATGCAAGTTATTGTCATAAAAAGTGTTTGGGGACCTGGGTCCTGCCCCAGGGGACATGGATCAATGCAAAAAAAAGTTTTAAAAACGGCCGTTTTTTCAGGAGCAGTGATTTTAATAATGCTTAAAGTCAAACAATAAAAGTGTAATATCCCTTTAAATTTCGTACCTGGGGGGTGTCTATAGTATGCCTGTAAAGGGGCGCATGTTTCCCGTGTTTAGAACAGCCTGACAGCAAAATGACATTTCGAAGGAAGAAAAGCCATTTAAAACTACCCCCGGCTATTGCATTGCCGACAATACACATAGAAGTTCATTGATAAAAACGGCATGGGAATTCCCCACAGGGAAACCCCGAACCAAAATTAAAAAAAAAAAAAATGAAGTGGGAGTCCCCCTAAATTCCATACCAGGCCCTTCAGGTCTGGTATGGATATTAAGGGGAACCCCGGCCAAAATTTAAAAAAAAAATGACGTGGGGTTCCCCCTAAATTCCATACCAGACCCTTCAGGTCTGGTATGGATTTTTAAGGGGAACCCCGCGCCCAAAAAAAAAAAAAACGGCGTGGGGTTCCGCGCGGTGACTTGACGGGACTTCCCGTCATGTCCCGTGCGGCAGAGGGGGGCGGGGTCACCGGGTGGCCCCGCCCCCCGTTATTTAAGAACCGTCAGACGAGGAGACGCCGTCACACAGCGGGAGCCTCCCTCCATGCATGGATGCGGAGCGGCCCGCAGAAGAAAATTAAGAAGAGAAGATGAAGATGAAGAAGATGAAGAAGATGAAGAAGAGAAGAGGATGAAGAAGAAGATGAAGAGAAGAGCAGGAGCCGCCCCCCATGCCATGGGTGCGGAGCGGCCCGAGGAGAAGAAGATAGAAGACGCCGCGGAGGAGATGCTGGACGAGAACGCCGGAGGAAGAACCAGAAGAGCCAGAAGAACCAGAAGAAGAAGAAGATGAAGGAAGATAGAAGAAGCATTTAAATAAAGGAATTGTCAAAAACTGTCTCTTGTCATTTTTAACTATTTTGACACTTTTTTAGTGAAATGGTAGGGGTAAGTACCCCCTTACCATTTCACACAGGGGGGGCCGGGATCTGGGGGTCCCCTTGTTAAAGGGGGCTTCCAGATTCCGATAAGCCCCCCGCCCGCAGACCCCCACAACCACCGGCCACGGTTGTGGGGATGAGGCCCTTGTCCTCATCAACATGGGGACAAGGTGTTTTGGGGGGCTACCCCAAAGCACCCTCCCAATGTTGAGGGCATGTGGCCTGGTACGGTTCAGGACGGGGGGGCCACACTCTCGTCCCCCCCTCTTTTCCTGTGGCCTGCCAGGTTGCGTGCTCGGATAAGGGTCTGGTATGGATTTTTGGGGGAACCCCACGCCGTTTTTTTTTTTTTTTTTGGCGCGGGGTTCCCCTTAAAATCCATACCAGACCTGAAGGGTCTGGTATAGAATTTAGGGGGAACCCCACGTCATTTTTTTTTAAAATTTTGGCCGGGGTTCCCCTTAATATCCATACCAGACCTGAAGGGCCTGTTATGGAATTTAGGGGGACCCCCCCACGTCTTTTTTTTTTTTTTTTTTGGTTCGGGGTTTCCCTGTGGGGAATTCCCATGCCGTTTTTATCAATGAACTTTTATGTGTATTGTCGGACCGGCAATTCATTAATAGCCGCGGGTAGTTTTAAATGAGTTTTTTCCTTTGAAATGTCATTTTGCTGTCAGACTGTTCTAAACACGGGAAACATGCGCCCCTTTACAGGCATACTATAGACACCCCCCAGGTACGAAATTTAAAGGGATATTACACTTTTATTGTTTGACTTTAAGCATTATTAAAATCACTGCTCCTGAAAAAACGTCCGTTTTTAAAACTTTTTTTTGCATTGATACATGTCCCCTGGGGCAGGACCCGGGTCCCCAAACACTTTTTATGACAATAACTTGCATATAAGCCTTTAAAATTAACACTTTTGATTTCTCCCATAGACTTTTAAAGGGTGTTCCGCGGCATTCGAATTTGCCGCGAACACCCCAAATTGTTCGGTGTTCGGCGAACTTGCGAACAGCCAATGTTCGAGTCGAACATGAGTTCGACTCGAACTCGAAGCTCATCCCTACTCCTAAACGTCCATTCACCAGCAGCAGTGTACAGGCCTAACTGTGGGGGGGATGTGACTGACTGGAGGAGGAGACATATCGCTGTTTCTGATTAGTAGGAACAGCAGATCTGTCTCTCCTCTCCTGTCAGAATGGGGATTTGTGTATTTACACACAAATCCCCGTTCTGGCTGATCGCGGGTGGCCGGCGGGGATTTGCGGCCACCGGCCATGCGCATCAGGTCCCCCGCCATGCAGCTGGCACTGCTGTGGCTCTTAAAGGAGCCAACGTACCTATACGGATATTCACGAGAAATGAGCTGACCTGCCACCGTATGACGGTGGCTGGTCGGCAAGTGGTTAAACAGGGATTGAGGAGGAAGGGTGAATTCGAATTTAATCGGGCAGAAACGGTCAGACAGGGATCAGTCCCTAATGGTGGGTCTAAATGAAGGAAGATAGGTTGAGAGCTATGGCAGATGATAAGAAGGTTCCCATGTTACAAGCAACCATTGAAAATCATACTAATTGTACTACAAAAAGTATGCAAAAAACATGTGCAAAGTACGACAATGAATTAAAGTGTTTGTTCACCAATGCCATTAGTCTGCCAAGCAAAATAGGTGAGTTGGAAGCTTTGGTGCATGAAGAGAATAGGATTTAATTGGTATTGCTAAATCTTGGCTTTATTCTTCACATGATTGGGCTATTACAATTCCTGGCTATTTTCTCTTTTGAAAAGACAGGGTAAAACGCAAAGGTGGTGATGTCTGTCTCTATGTGAGAAGTGATCTCGAAGTGAATGTCAAAGAGGACCGAGTTGATGGAGGGTGTGATGATGCTGAAGCATTATGGGTGGAACTGTACATTGGTGTGCGTACTACAACGGTTATAATTGGAGTTTGTTATAGGCCATGCAGTGTTATTGAGGAAGTGGAGACTCCTTGCACAGATAAAAAGGACTGCAAGGGCTGGCACAATGATGATAATGGAGGATTTTAACTATCCTGAAATCGACGGAAATAATGACACTGCTGGATCAGAAAAAAAATGTACAAACCTATTACAAATTCATGGTACAGTTCATGAAGGCCCCGACTATAAATGATGATCTGCTGGACCTGGTAATCTCAAACCATTCAGAGCTTATTACTAATGTTCATATAAAAGAACATCTGGGTAGCAGTGACAATAACGCAATTTCATTTAACGTTAGCTGTAAAGATCAAGCACATACTGGAAAGATATAAACACTTAACTTTAAGGGCTCATTTACACTTGCTTCAGCTTCAACAAGGCTTCAATAAGGCTTCGGACAGGCTTTGTTAAAGCTGTCTGAACGCTAGTCAAATCTCCTGTCACTAAATAAAATGGTTAGCTTACAGTCCTGTTTACATCTTGCTTTTGCTTTGCTTTGCTTCGGCTTCACTTCAAAAATTTTATCCCATGTAGCTTTAGTGGTGCTTCAAAGTGTCTTCAAATCCTCCATAGACGTCTATGGCAAAGCTCGCTTGAAGCCCCACTGAAGCTCCACCGAAGCCTTATCGAAGCCTCACGCAGCCTCACCAAAGCCTCACCGAAGCCTCATCAAAGCCCCACCAAAGCCTCATAGAAGCCTCATCGAAGCACGAAGCAAAAGCAGGTGTAAACAGGACTGTAAGCTAACCATTTTATTTAGTGACAGGGGCCTTGACTAGTATTCAGAGAACTTTAACAAAGCGTGTCCGAAGCCATGCTTTGAAGCAAGTGTAAACTAACCTTAGAGAGCAAATTTTATAAAGCTTGAGGGCTGCTCTCCAAGACTAAAGCTGGCTATACATTATTGATATATAAAAAAACTGCGCTACTACGTAGAGTAAATCAATAAAATGTGTCTAATAAAATGTAATATGGTGACCGCTTATCACAAATAGTGTTTCCACACGAACTATGAAAAATATTAAAATAATAGTGAAGCGCTACCTCTTTATCAGTAAATAATAAACCAACAATGTTAATAGTGCCACCCAGTCGCTACTTATAAATTAGCAATGCGTACCCTCAATATGCAGCAATAGTGGTGAGACCCTCCTAAAATCAAACTAAATATTGTAGAACAAACTCAAATACATTCAAAGTGAATTTATCTCTAAACAATAAATCCAAGTGCACGTGACCACTAGGGATGAGCCGAACACCCCCCTGTTCGGTTCGCACCAGAACATGCGAACAGGAAAAAAGTTAGTTTGAACACGTGAACACCGTTAAAGTCTATGGGACACGAACATGAATAATCAAAAGTGCTAATTTTAAAGGCTTATATGCAAGTTATTGTCATAAAAAGTGTTTGGGGACCCGGGTCCTGCCCCAGGGGACATGGATCAATGCAAAAAAAGTTTTAAAAACTGACGTTTTTTCAGGAGCAGTGATTTTAATAATGCTTAAAGTCAAACAATAAAAGTGTAATATCCCTTTAAATTTCATAGCTGGGGGGTGTCTATAGTGTGCCTGTAAAGGGGCGCATGTTTCCCATGTTTAGAACAGTCTGACAGCAAAATGACATTTTGTAGGAAAAAACCCAATTAAAACTACTCGCAGCTATTGCATTGCCGACAATACACATAGAAGTTCATTGATAAAAACGACATGGGAATTCCCCACAGGGGAACATCGAACCAAAATTTTAAAAAAAATGATGTGGGAGTCCCCCTAAATTCCATACCAGGCCCTTCAGGTCTGGTATGGATATTAAGGGGAACCCCGGCCTTTAAGCATTATTAAAATCACTGCTCCTGAAAAAACGTCCGTTTTTAAAACTTTTTTTTGCATTGATCCATGTCCCCTGGGGCAGGACCCGGGTCCCCAAACACTTTTTATGACAATAACTTGCATATAAGCCTTTAAAAATAGCTCTTTTGATTTCTCCCATAGACTTTTAAAGGGTGTTCCGCGGCATTCGAATTTGCCGCGAACACCCCAAATTGTTCGCTGTTCGGCGAACAGCCAATGAACTCGAAGCTCATCCCTAGTGACCACCTAGTGGTAGTAATGACAACAAAATAGTGGTAATATTCAGTACATATAAAGTGAACATGCCAAATGCATGCCATGATAATAATAAATTCCTTCAGTGAATTAGTGGATTATCTTCAAGGTAACTTGTGCCCTCCACCGGTAATAATATGTGCATACAAAGGAGCATGGGGGAGCTCATGTCCATAATGGGGATGATATTGACACAGTCCCAAATGGCTCAAAATTGATATGGTCCAGAAATACTTAGACAGAATAAGGGTGGATAAAGCACCTGGACCAGATGGCATACACCCACGTGTCCTAAAAGAATTGAGCTCTATCAGTTCAAAGCCACTGTTTCTAATTGTTAGGAACTATTTAACCACTTGCCTACTGGGCACTTTAAATCCCTTCCTTCCCAGGCCAATTTTCAGCTTTCAGCGCTGTCACAATTTGAATGACAATTGCACGGTCATACATTGTACCCAAATGAAATTTTTATAATTTTTTTCACACAAATAAAGCTTTCTTTTGGTGGTATTTGATCACTACTGGGGTTTTTATTTTTTGCTGAACAAACAAAAAAAGACCAAAAATTTTGAAAAGACAAAACAAAAACAGTTGTCATAGTTTGTTATAAAATTTTGCAAACAGGTAATTTTTCTCCTTCATTGATGTGCGTTGATGAGGCTGCACTGATAAGCTGCACTGATGGGCACTGATAGGCATTGATAGGCTGCACTGATAGGCATTGATAAGGCGGCACTGATGGGCACTGATAGGTGGCATTGATAGGTGGCACCGATGGGTGGCACTGATAGATGGCACAGATGAACACTGATGGGTGGCACTGACGGGCACTGAAGGGTACTAATAGGTGACACTGATAGGTAACACTGATAGGTGGTACTGATGGGCACTGATGAGTGGCACTGATGGGCACTGGTAGGTGACACTGATAGGCAGCACTGATGATGAGGCACTGATGGGTACTGATTGGCAGCACTGATCAGCACTGATAGGTGGCACTGGTGGGCATTGATAGGTGGCACTGGTGGGCACTGACAGGCAGCACTGATTTGCACTGGTAGGTGGTACTAGTGGGCACTGGCAGGTGGCACTGGTGGGTGCAGATGAGGCAGCAGTGGCTCTAGCTGTTCAGGACCAATATCCCTCTGACAGAAGCTGGTAATCTGCTTTTCTTTCTCCTCATGCTGTTAGCAAAAAAAACAACTGATTACCGGATCTGTTTACATAATGTGATCAGGGGTCGTTTTAGGCCCACGCTGTAGCCATCTTTCAGCTATATCGCGGGCGTGCAGAGGTTAATCAGTGACATAGTACCACTGCATTGGCATAAGGCCAATGTGGTGCCTATATTTAAAAAGGGGTCACAGTCTTCACCAAATAACTATAGACCTGTTAGTTTAACTTGTATAGTTGGAAAGATACTGGAGAGTTTAACCGTTTGCCGACCGCTGCACGGCGATGTACGTTGGCAGAACGGCACGGCTGCGCAAATTGGCATATGTCCGCCGGTGCCCCGCGATCATGACACGGAGAGGCAGAACGGGGAGATGCCTATGTAAACAAGGCATTTCCCTGTTCTGCCTAGTGACATGACAGGGACCTACCGCTCCTAGTGATCAGGAGCAGTGATCTCTGTCATGTTCTAGTGAGCCCATCCCCCCTACAGTTAGAACACACTGAGAGAACACACTTAACCCCTTGATCGCCCCCTAGTGTTTAACCCCTTCCCTGCCAGTGACATTTATACAGTAATCAGTAGCTATTTTTAGCTCTGATCGCTGTATAAATGTCAATAGTCCCAAAATAGTGTAAAAAGTGGCCGATCTGTCTGCCACAATGTCGCAGTCATGATAAAATCACCGATCACCGCCATTACTAATAAAAAAATATATATACTTTTTGGGGATATTTATTATAGCAAAAAGTAAAAATATAGTTTTATTTTTCAAAATTGTCAGTCTGTTTTGGTTTATAGCGCAAAAAATTAAAACCGAAGAGCTGATCAAATACCACCAAAAGAAAGCTCTATGTGTGGGGAAAAAAGGACGTCAATTTTGTTTGGGTGCAACATCGCACAACCGTGCAATTGTCAGTTAAAGCAACGCAGTAGACATGTGCATTCGTTTACGTCCAATGATGACAATAACAATCTGTGTCCATCAAACCTGTGGTCGAATGTGCCTAACCTTAACTCTATTAGTCCAAGATTATTCTACATAGAGAGAAAAGATTCGACATAGAGAGAAAAGATTCGACATAGGGGAGAAAAGATTCGACGTAGGGGAGAAAAGATAAATAAAAATAATGATGATGATGAATGTTATTGGCTGATTGTAACCAAAGAGGAGGAGCAGTAAAATAGCTAGAACAGTACACACGTACTTTGGCTTATGGTGTCTGTTGAAAGTTCTAAGAAGATTCAACGGAGCAGGTAAACTATACGGCGTCGTACAGTTTAGCTACTCCGTCAAATCTTCTTTGAACATTCGACAGACACCATAAGCATTCAATGACAGATTCGACCTTAATTTGGATTTTCGGACGAATGCAATTTTTAATTCCGAAACGTAATATTTCAGTGTGCACATGTCTACAACGCACTGCCGTATCGCAAAAAATGCTCTGGTTGTTAAAGGGGTAAATTCTTCCGGGGCTGAAGTGGTTAATAAAAGACCACATAGATGAGTTTTTGCTAGAAAAAAATATTTTAAGCAATAGCCAGCATGGATTCATTAAAGACAGACGTTGTCAGACAAATTTGATTTCTTTTTATGAAGAGGTAAGCAAAACCTTAGACAATGAAGTGGCTGTAGATGTAGTATACTTGGATTTTTCTAAAGCGTTTGACATAGTTCCCCATACACAGCTTATGTGGCCTATTGGCTTGGAAAAGTCAGTTTGTAAATAGATAGAAAACTGGATTAAATACTGTATTCAGAAATCAGTGGGTAATAATTCATACTCTGAATGGTTTAAGGTTATAAGTGGTGTGCCCCAAGGTTCAGTGTTGGGACCCTTACTTTAAAGTGGTTGTATACCCTATATTGTCATTTTTGCCTACAGGTAAGCCTATAACAAGGCTTACCTGTAGGTAAAATTATTATCTCCTAAGCCTGTACAGTTTAGGAGATATTCCCTTTGCATGCAGCCACTGACGTCGGCGGCGCATGCACTCTGAATGCACGGCTGAAGATCCGGCAGACCCTGCCGGACCTTGCCGGGTAGAAGACTCTTGTGCGCATGCGCGGTAGTGGCGTCATTGTGACTCCCGCCACTCACAGCGCCGGAGCCGCGAACCCGGAAGAAACGCCGAGAGCAAGATATCAGCTCCCTAGGTGTGGACCAGTCTGCGATACGGGGGCTTCGATCTAAGGTATTTGCCTTGCAGGTTTTTTTCTTTTTGTTTTTTTTTTTATGTGCGGGTATACAACCGCTTTAATATATTTATAAATAATATAGAGTCTGGGATTAAAAGTACTATTTTCGTTATCAATTATGATAGGTTTAGGTGGGCCAGTACTACGGCCAGTAAAGGGATTCGAAATAGTTGGCTTCTATAGGGATACATGAAAAACGAGATACACCCTTAAAGAATCAGGCAGATCAAGTTCATATGTAACGTCATTTATCTTCCTCTTTACCGAGAAGGGACCCACAAATTTAGGACCCAATTTCCTTGAGGGACAGGCCATTTTTAAGTTTATAGTGGACAACCACACTTGGTTGCCGGGTTCTAGTATCAGCAACCCACGCCTTTTTTTATCATACAACCTTTTGCTGTATTCCTGAGACTTGGCCATAGTTTCTTGCAGAAGTTTGTTATTGGTGGAAAAAAAATTCATGGTTTCAGAAACTGCGGAAGCAGCACACTCAGGTATTGAACTGGGCAGAAAAGAGGGATGGAAACCGTAGTTGGCAAAGAATGGTGTTTGGTTTATGGCGGAATGCAAGGAATTGTTGTAGGCAAATTCTGCAATGGGTAGCAAAGAGACCCAGTCGTCTTGAGAGAAAGCAGAGAAGCAGTGGAGGCATTGCTCCAAGGTTTGATTGGTTCTCTAAGTTTGTCCGTTTGTCTGGGGATGATAAGCCGATGAGAATGCCAACTCAATTTCTAAGGAGTCACAGAGAGCCTTCCAGAACCTTGAGGTAAATTGAACACCGCAATCGGACACAATACTTGCCGAGACCCCATTCAGCCTTACCACTTCTTTTTCAAAAATCATCGCTGTGCCCATGGCCGAGGGTGTGCCCTTCATGGGGAGAAAGTGTGCCATCTTGGATAGCCTATCTATCACAACAAAAATGGTAGAAAATCCCTCCGAGGGAGGGAGTTCCAGGATGAAATCCATCGATATCATTTTCCATGGTCTCTCTGGAACAGGTAAAGGTTTTAATAATCCCCAAGCTCTTGTCCGGCTATATTTACTTCAGGCACAAGTGTTGCATTAATCTACATAATCTTTACAATCCTTAGACAGTTGGGGCCACCAGAAGGTGCGCTGCACCAATTCCATAGTCTTCAAAACCCCAAAATGTCCGGCTAGCTTATGGTCATGGCAGAGTTCCATTACAGCCACCCTTAAGGGTTCAGGGACTACGACTTTGTCTTTATGCCAGAACAGACCTTCATTTAGATTGGTTTCAGGGTACGGAGACATTCTCACAGAGGCCCGCTTTATCCGGGTAATAAGATCCACTTAAAGGAGCAAAAAGTTCCCAGAGGGGAGGATTGTGTCAGGAGACGGGGTCTCTTCTGAATCATGAAACATGCGAGAGAGCGCATCTGGCTTAATGTTCTTAGAACCTGGCCTATAGGTGATATAGAATTGGAATCGGGAAAAGAAAAGTGCCCATCTGGCCTGCCGTGGTCTCAATCTTTTGGCTGTCCTCAAATATTCCAGATTCTTGTGATCCGTATACACCAAGATGGGGTGTGCAGCACCCTCCAGAAGGTAACGCCACTCCTCCAGAGCGGACTTGACGGCCAGAAGTTTCCGATCTCCCACATCATAATTCCTTTCTGACATTGAGAGCTTGCGTGAAAAGAATGCCACAGGATAAAGAAGAGCTTTGGCACCCTGCCGTTGTGAGAGCACCGCTCCAACTGCTATTTCTGAGGCGTCAACCTCCAGGACAAACAGTAAAGCAGGATTAGGGTGTTTCAGGATGGTAGCTGAACAGCTCCTTTAGTTTTCCAAAGGCCGTCTGAGCCTTAGGAGTCCATGAGAATCGGGTTCCCTGTCTGGTCAGTTCGGTTAATGGGGTAATTATTGCTGAAAACCCCCTAATGAATTTCCGGTAAAAATTAGAGAAGCCGATGAAGCGCTGCACGCCTTTCTTATCCATAGGCCAGTCCAGGATGGCGGACACCTTCTGGGGGTCCATCTTGATGCTATCCACCGAGATGATTAGGCCTAGAAATTGGATGCATTGAAGTTCAAACTCACATTTTTCGAGTTTTGCATAGAGACCGTGTTGTCTGAGCCGAGTTAGAACATTCCGGATGTGTCTGCGGTGATAGCAGCGAGGAAGAGAAGATCAGAATTTCATCAAGATACACTATTACGTACAAGTACAGGTAGTCACGAAAAATATCGTTGACAAAATGTTGGAATGTTGCGGGGGCGTTGCATAAACCAAAAGGCATGACAAGGTACTCGAAGTGCCCAAATCGAGTGCGGAATGCCGTCTTCCACTCGTCCCCTTCCCAGGTACGAATTAAATTGTAAGCTCCACGAAGATCTAGCTTCATGAACACAACTGCGGTTCCCAACCTTTGTAAAAGTTCTGGCACTAAAGGCAGGGGATAACGATTCTTAATAGTTATCCCATTCAATTCCCTATAGTCAATACAAGGACATAAGGAATGGTCCTTTTTTTCGACAAAAAAGATACCTGCGCCAGCTGGCGAGGTGGACGGGCGGATGAATCCCTTCTCCAGATTTTCATCGATATAAACCTTCAGTGTGCCTAGCTCCTGCTCAGTTAGTGGGTAGATTCTTCAGAAAGGAACCTCAGTTCCAGGTAGGAGTTCTATTGGGCAATCATAGGGACTGTGCGGGTGCAATGTTTCTGCTCCTTTTTTACTAACTACGTCTAAAAAGTCCCGGGATGGATTGACGTTGTTCCAGATCTGAGTCCAGGCAAAGGAGTTGGGGGGTTTCCACAGAGGTTCTGTACAGGCAGTGTTGTTGACAATACTCAGAAGGAAATATAACTTCCCCTGTGGCCCAGTAAATACTGGGGTTGTGGGCTTGTAGCCAGGGTATTTCCAAAATAATGGGAAAGAGAGGAGACGAGATGGCGTCCAGACGAAGGAGTTCCTGGTGATGGGAGCCAAAGGTGGCTAGCAAAGGAACGGTCTCTTGGGTGACCGGGCCAGAACGAAGAGTGGAGCCATCCACCAGGTGTACAGTAAGCCCCGGGCTTTGGGTTGAAGCGGGATGCGGTGATTAGCAGCGAAGGTCAGGTCGACGAAGCAGCTGTAGGCACCGGAGTCAATGATGGCCGTCACTGGGGTATTCCCTCCTGGGAGCTGCAAAGTGATGGAGAGAGCAAGGTACCGGACTTAGGTAAAACAGATGCACACATTGAGGAAACAGGAAGGCACTCACGCATCTTGTTGGGGCAAACCCTCACGTAGTGCCCGGGTTCACCGCAATACAGGCAGGGATTGCGGACTCATCTTCGCAGCTTTTCCTCAGGGGTCAGCGTGGGGTGGAGCAAGCTGAGCTGCATAAGCTCTGGGGCATCTTGGACTGGCGCGGTAGAGATGGGAGAAAATTGACCGGCCGAACTGGGGACCTTAGGTAGCATCCAAGTAGGGCGGAACTGGTTTGTAGATCTCTCTGACCGGCGTTCCCTCAAGTGACGGTCAATCTGGATGGACAGGTTGATGAGTTCATCCAAGGACAGGGGTATTCCTACACGTGTCAGCTCATCTTTAAGCGGGTCCGAAAGCCCCATTCTGAACTGGTGACGCAAGGGGGCATCATTCCAGTTCGTGTCAGAACTCCAGCGTCTGAATTCTACCACGAAGTCTTCTGCTGCCCTGCGACCCTGTTGTAGAGAGTGCAAAGCAGCTTCCGTAGTCGCAGTCAGCTGCGGATCCTCGTATAGTTGGGACATGGCCAAGAAAAAGGCTTACAGACTATCCAGGGATACTGATTTTTGTTTCAGCAGGTGGTGGGCCCAGATTTGGGGTTCGCCGGACAGCAAAGAGATGACAAAGCCCACCTTGGTTGCTTCTAGAGAGAAGGTGCGTGGTTGTAAGGCAAAATAGAGCTCGCAGGCATTGCGAAACGCATGGTATTTGCTGCGTTCTCCGGCAAACCTTTCAGGAGTGGGTACTCTGGGCTCTGGAGGAAGCATCACTACTATGTGTGCAGTTGAAAGTCCAACAGAAGATGCTCCCTGGGGATTGGAGGGAGAGCATAAAGCTTGAACTTGTTCCTCCAGTCTTGAATAGCCTTCCTGAAGGCTCTTTACGGCTTAAGTAAGACCCGCCAGATATCTACAAAGTTTATCCATGGGGGAGGCCCCCTGTCCGGACTCGGTCATGGCTGCCTGATACTGTCAGACTTTACTTACCAGACCGGTGAGTCCGTTAGGGCAGAGGGTTGTCTCCCGTACATATCCTACTCATGGCCCCTGGTAGAATGGATAGGAGGCATGGGAGTAAGGTATGGTAAAAGAGCCTGGTGAGGGATCCAGGTGCTGGAGGGAAGAAGATCTTCAAGCAGCAGGTGGTATACAAGAGCACAGGCAAACAGATGCTGAGCAGGAGCAGAGCGGGTTGGTCAAGGCACAGGCAGGGTTCGGCAACAGGCTGGCAACACGGTACAATAGGAGCAGGCAGAAGCAGGGTCAAACAAGCCGAGGTCAGGTACAGGCAGCAATCAGCAGAATATCAGGGGCAAGCCGGGTCGTCAGGAGATCGTGGAAACACAGGAACGCAGGGACAGGCAAAGGGAACTATGGAACCGGGAGCTGTTGATCAGGCAGCACCGGGCAGAGTGCAGAGCAGAGCTAAATAGGCCGATTGGCACCAAACGCCGCACACACGCGCACGCCGATGCGCACCGGTGCACACACAAGCGTGCACACGTCCACGCGCGCACCCGCACGCCTCCGAATGCCAGTGCGCATGCCAGGGCCCACAGGAGCATGCACACCAGTGCCCATAGGAACACGCACAGCAGCGCGCACAGGAACGCGCACGCCAACGCGCAGCGGCGCGCACCAGCTCTGCCAGCACCGCGGCCAACAAGGTAACCTCTATGACAGTAGGTATTTTGGTAGATCATAAGCTTAATAATAGCATGCAATGCCAAACTGCAGTTTCTAAAGCAAGAAAGATAATTTCTTGTATTAGGAGAGGTATGGACTGCAGAGAGCGCAATATAATTTTACCCCTTTGCAAATCATTAGTAAGACCTCATCTGGAATATGCAGGTCTGTTTAGGGCAACAGTTCTCAAAAAGGATATCGGGGAACTGGAGAAAGTGCAGAGAAGGGCAACCAAACTGGTAAGAGGCACAGAGGAGCTCAGCTATGAGGAAAGATTAAAAGAACTGAATTAATTTTATCTTGAAAAGAGGAGATTAAGGGGGGATATGATCAACATGTAAAAATACATAAGTGGTCCATATAGTGAACTTGATGTAGAGTTTTTCACTTTAAGGCCATCACAGAGGACATAGGTGCACTTTTTATGTCTTGAGGAAAAGAGAGTTAATCTCCAAATACGGAAAGGCTTCTTTACAGTAAGAACTGTGAAGATGTGGAATAGACTCCCTCAATAGCTGGTTCTGGCCAGCTTAGTAGATTGCTTTTTAAAAAGACCTGGATCCTTTCCTAAATGCAAAATATACCTAGATATGAACATACAGTATATAGGTAAAGTTGATCCAGGGAATATCTAGGTCACTGGGATCATGGGTTATTGTTTTTTTGACTTCCTCTGGATTATGTGTGGGTATAGGATAGTGTATATAGAGGTTTTTGGGTGTGTTTTCTTTTTTCTCTGTTAGTGGCACTGGATGGACGTGTATATTTTTTCAACCTGAATAATTGTGTAACTGTGTGTGTAATATGTCCTAACTATAATTTTTACAAGAGGATAGGGTGAGCTGTTCTGTAGTTCCAACTTACTTTCTGTTCTAGGTTGGCAACACTGCTACTCCATAGAAACAGTAAAGTGAGTGCAAAAAAAGCTGTGTGCTGGGAAATTTTTGGCTGTATGTGATGTGCATTGCCCTTCCACGCACATCTTACTGCAAAGGCTAGTTATAAATTGGGGTGGTTGCCATCTTTTTGTATAGCTTGTTCACTGGATTTGGCGTGGAGACACATTGGATGCCGTCAACTGCCATTGTGCTCTTGCTGAGTGTCTAATGTGTCCCTGTGCCTTTGAGGAGGAGTGAGCTCCCTCCAGGCAAACCTGTCTTTAAAGGAGTTGTAAAGGCAAAAGGTTTTTTATCTTAATGCATTCTATGCATTAAGATAAAAAACTTCTATGTGTAGCAGCCTCTCCAGCACCCCCTAATACTTACCTGAGCCCCATCTCTATCCAGCGATGTTCACGAGTGCCTCGGCCGTCCGGGACTCTCCTCTTGATTGGCTGAGACACAGCAGTGGCGCCATTGGTTCCTGCGGCTGTCCATCCAAATCAGTTAGCCAATCAGCTGAGAGAGGGGGTGGGGCCTAACAGCTGCTTCGTGTCTGAATGGACACACAGAGCTGCATCTCAGCTCAGGTGCCCCCATAGCAAGGTGCTACTCTGTGGGCACTTGACAGGAGGGAGGGGCCAGGAGCAGCGAAAAGGGACCGGAGAAGAGGAGGTTCTGGACTGCTCTGTGCAAAAGCCCTGCACATAGAAGATAAGTATAACATGTTTGTTATTTTCTTTTAAAAACGAAACTTTACAATAAATTTCATTTATCCACTGCTACATACAGTGGGGACGGAAAGTATTCAGACCCCCTTACATTTTTCACTCTTTGTTATATTGCAGCCATTTGCTAAAATCATTTAAGTTCATTTTTTTCCTCATTAATGTACACACAGCACCCCATATTGAGAGAAAAACACAGAATTGTTGACATTTTTGCAGATTTATTAAAAAAGTATTCAGACCCTTTGCTCAGTATTTAGTAGAAGCACCCTTTTGATCTAATACTGCCATGAGTCTTTTTGGGAAAGATGCAACAAGTTTTTCACGCCTGGATTTGGGGATCCTCTGCCATTCCTCCTTGCAGAACCTCGTTGGTGGACGTGGACGTGGTAAACGTTGGTGGACAGCCATTTTAGGTCTCTCCAGAGATGCTCAATTGGGTTTAAGTCAGGGCTCTGGCTAGGCCATTCAAGAACAGTCACAGAGTTGTTGTGAAGCCACTCTTTCCTTATTTTAGCTGTGTGCTTAGGGACATTGTCTTGTTGGAAGGTAAACCTTCGGCCCAGTCTGTGGTCCTGAGCACTCTGGAGAAGGTTTTCGTCCAGGATATCTCTGTACTTGGCCGTATTCATCTTTCCCTCAATTGCAACCAGTCGTCCTGTCCCAGCAGCTGAAAAACACCCCCACAGCATGATGCTGCCACCACCATGCTTTACTGTATTGGACAGGTGATGAGCAGTTACGTGTTTTCTCCACACATACCGCTTAGAATTAAGGCCAAAAACTTATCTTGGTCTCATCAGACCAAAGAATCTTATTTCTCACCATTCTGTGGTCCTTCAGGTGTTTTTTAGCAAACTCCATGCGGGCTTTCATGTGTCTTGCACTGAGGAGAGGCTTCCGTCGGGCCACTCTGCCATAAAGCCCCGATTGGTGGAGGGCTGCAGTGATGGTTGACTTTCTACAACTTCCTCCCATCTCCCGATTGCATCTCTGGAGCTCAGCCACAGTGATCTTTGGGTTCTTCTTTACCTCTCTCACCAAGGCTCTTCTCCCCCGATAGCTCAGTTTGGCCGGACGGCCAGCTCTAGGAAGGGTTCTGGTCGTCCCAAATGGTTTCCATTTAAGGATTATGGAGGCCACTGTGCTCTTAGGAACCTTAAGTGCAGCAGAGATTTTTTTGTAACCTTGACCAGATCTGTGCCTTGCCACAATTCTGTCTCTGAGCTCTTCAGGCAGTTCCTTTGACCTCATTATTCTCATTTGCTCTGACATGCACTGTAAGCTGTAAGGTCTTATATAGACAGGTGTGTGGCTTTTCTAATCAAATCCAGTCAGTATAATCAAACACAGCTGGACTCAAATGAAGGTGTAGAACCATCTCAAGGATGATCAGAAGAAATGGACAGCACCTGAGTTAAATATATGAGTGTCACAGCAAAGGGTCTGAATACTTAGGACCGTGTGATATTTCAGTTTTTCTTTTTTAATAAATCTGCAAAAATGTCAACAATTCTGTGTATTTCTGTGAATATGGGGTGCTGTCTGTACAAATATATATATATGCAAATGTGTGCAACTTAAACTTGTTTTTAATGTGAATTGTTAGTAAAAGTCAATTCCTTTTTCGTTTTTTGTTTTCAAACTAGCAGGTAAGTTTGCTGGGAAATTTCTGTCTGTTTGTGACAGTGAGTTGTTTCCCTAGGACAGGAAATGTGTTACTAGCAAGAATAAATTGGTTCTAAAGGCTCAAGGTTTTTTTATTATCATGCATTCTATGCATGAAGGTAAAAAAACCTTCTTTGTGCAGCAGCCCCCCTAATACATACCTGAGCCCCATCGCTATCTAGCGATGTGCATGAGAGCCTTGGCTCTCTGGAGACGGTCCCTCTTCATTGGCTGAGACAGCAGAGGGAGCCATTGGCCCCCCACTGCTGTTGATCACAGCCAGTGAGTCAATGAGGAGCGAGAGAGAGAGAGAGGGGGCCGAGCCGTGGCTTTGTGTGTGAAAGAACATGCAGAGCAGTGGCTCGGGAGCGACCCTGCGTGAATGCCCCTATTGCAAGCTGCTTTCTCTGGGGGCCAGGAGCATCAGTGGGGGGCTTGAGAATAGAAGGATCAGGGCTGCTCTGTGGAAAACCATTGCACAGAGCAGGTAAGAATGACATGATTGTTAATAATGGTTTGGGTGCTCACCTGTTACTAACTGAGTCAGTATTAATTGCCAGCCTTCCAGCTTGAGTTTTAATTAAATCCAACTTGTTTTTTTATGTATTAAAGCAGAAGCAAAAACATTTGCATCTAGGAAGAATTACTTCATTTCTCGTTAAGTAGAACTCAATACTAATACATATTTAAAGTTATTTTAAAAATCTGTAGGCTGTCGCAAGAATATTTTTTCTTTCTGTTCCCCTATTCAAAAGCTAAGTGTCTATTATAAGTTTAATTAGCCATACATTCCAACAGCATAATCCTTTCCAAATTGAAGTGAGATATTTCCTTAAAATGCAATAAGGGTTCAACACTTAAATGATAAATTGTATTCTAATGATGGAACAAAAGACTTTATAACAAAACAAGGATAGTTATGCTTCTTAATTATATTAGATACAGTTTCTAAACTGAAACACAGCTCTAGACATTCAACATTTATTGAACATGCATGAACAAAAAGAATATCTAATGTTGAAATGTAAATGTAGTATTGTAATCGAAATAAGCACATTAATAAATAAATAAGTCTTTTGTTCTTAAAGCTATATGCTCTGAATTACCAGTTTAATAGAGAAAATCTCCTGTCGGGGAAAATACATGTATTTTTTATGTTGATTTTTTTAAACATATGAAGCTTTTTAAAAAGAATGTAAATACCCAACAGTTGCATAGTATAAGGTGTAGTAACACAGAGCAAAACCATGGTTTCTGCAATTAATAAATAATAATTTGCTTGCAATTTTCTAATACCCCAAAAAATGGTAACTCGAATGCCCCTCCAAACCTGTGTCAGTCGGATCAGCATATGAAAAGACTTGTGCAAGTTAGACAGAATTAACTTATTTGGCTCCAGCAGACTTCAACAAAATGGTGGCCGTCTGCAAAAAGACACCGACTCCCTATTACATAATTGTAGCGATATGGGTAAAAGATGGCTTCAGCTCCTGTTCTTCACCTGTAGAGAACTCCTCAGACATGTTGGCCTCTACGATTAGGCCCCAATAAGGGCAAAATGCATCTGAGAATTTCTCTACAGGTGGAGAACAGGAGCTGAAGCCATCTTTTACCCATCTCATTACATTTATTTAACATGAAGTCGGTGTCTGTGTGCAGACAGCCACCATTTTGTTGAAGAACTCAATGTGTCATTCTTTGTCAGTGAGGACAGATTAAGTTTCATCTCATTGCAAATTGTTTAGAGTATCTTGGGGTCTTTCTGAGGCCTGCACCAAACATTCACTCCTAGACAGGTAAGAAACAAATTAAAAAAAAACTATTTTTAAGCATGCTGTTTGATTAAGAACACAAATCTCAACTGAATGCCTTACTGTATCCCTGATACGAAGGTTCAGCATGTGATGGAATGGGTAGACAAATTACTAGGGTTGACTGGGAATGACCCAGCAGCTGTCTCGGTTCATGTTGGGACCAATGACTTAAGTATCAATTAAGTATCAATAAAAATTGAAAGAAAAAGACTTCTGGAATATTGCCTGTGCCATGAACTACACAGAAAAGGCAGTGACAGCTTAGAGACATGAGTGAATGCCTAAAGACTTGGTATTAGAGGAAAGTATTTGGGTGTCTAGAGCACTGGGCTGACTTTTCAGTGGGGTACAACCTATATGCTAAAGATGGTTTGCAACTAAATAAAAGGGGGTCTGTTGTGCTAGGGGAAAAGTATATGGAAAGGCTGGAGGTGTTGGTAAACTAGAACTGAGAGGAGAGAAGAGTTAGAATATAATAGGGAAGACAAGTCAGACAAGGTCAGAAACTAAGGGTGGAATGGGGGAAAAAGAGAGGATGGCTATGGCAGATGATAAGGAGATTCCCATTTACAAGCATTCGCAGTACTACAAAAAGATAAGGGAAATGTGCAAAAAAGTGAATAATGCAACAATGAATAAGTGTTTGTTCACCAGTGCCAGACATCTGCAAAGCAAAATAGGAGAGTTAGAAGCTTTGGTGTTCTTTTTCAAAAAGAGAAGGGGTAAAACAAAAACATTGTGGTGTCTGTCTAAAAGAGTGGATCTAAAAGTGAGTCTGAAAGAGGACCTTGTTGATGGAGAGTGTGATGGTGCTGAGGAATTATGGGTAGAACTGCATTAGGGATGAGCCAAAGGTTTGGACCAAACTTTGGCTTTTTGAGTGTGCGGACGCACACCAAAACTTATGCCCATTTGGCCTGCTGTTTGAAGTATCTCTACAGCCTCTATATATAACAGATTCCCACTGTCAGTGGTTCCTAAGGAAGCTATTGGTGCTAGCATCCATGGAGTTACTACTAGGAACAACTGGCATCACTGAGAATCCTTGCTTTTTTTAAGCAAAGGCAGAGGGATAGCAGTGATATCACTGCCTAAATATGACCACTAGCCATATTTGGGCAATAACAGACCAAATATGGCTATGGTCATATTTGGTCAATGATGTCACCACTATTCCGGCCTCTTCTTTTATATAGCTGAAGACAGCGGGAGGAGCTGTCATTCCAATAATGGTACCTTCAGGATTGGCCCTGTGCACCAGATCGGCAGGTTTTTTTGAGGGTGTGGTAGGCATTGTAATTGATGATGGATTTACAATGAGGGACATTTTGGGGGAGTTTTTTTAAAAAAAGGTCAAATTATATATTTATTATTAAGGGTTTCTATATTCTAATAAGCCCCCGCTCACAGGGTCCTACAACCACTGACCCAGGGTTGTGGGGATGAGGCTCTTGTCCTCATGTACATGACGACAAGTTGCTTCTCCAAGGGTGTTCTGGCAGGGCACCCCTCATGTTGAGGGCATGTGGCCTGGTAAGGTACAATAGGGGGGCAGATGTTCATCCCCCCTTTCCTGGCCATCCAAGCTGCATGTTCAGATTAAGGTATAGATTTTTAAGGGGACCCATGCATTTTTGTTTTTGCCTGGAAATCCCCCTCAGACTCCATACCAGATCTTTGAAGTCTGGTGTGCATTTTCTAGAAGACCTCATGTAATTCTTTTTGCGTGAGGTACCCCCTTAAAACCCATAGCAAACTCAAAGGTTTTTTTTTTTCATTCTTGCTATAGGATGTGCTACAGCAGAAATCAGAATGTGTCAAATCAACTGTATAAAAACAAATTGCAAAATATATTCCCATGGGCAGTAATTTTAAAAGGTTAAAGGTAAAACCTATGTATCTGTTTTCCAAAGGTAAAAAAGCCATAAAAAAAATAAGAAAAGGGTATTTAAAAAATATCAGAATGAAGAAACACTATCCTCATGTGAAAAGTTGGTCAGCTCAATAGATTGCTTTAAAAAGGAGCTGGGTACATTTATAATGACACGTCTACCATAATAACTAATGCAGTAAATAGTGGCACTAAATGAACATAATAAAAACGAACCAAACAATCACCCAGTGATAAGTGATAGAATAATAACATGAAAATAAATGAATAAAGTCCATAGACTGAATCAGCTGGGCCTGCTGCCCAGCTCGGGTCATCGAGCTGGGCAGCAGGCTCCGGGTCATCGAGCTGGGCAGCAGGCTCCGGGTCATCGAGCTGGGCAGCAGGCTCCGGGTCAACGAGATGGACAGCAGGCTCTGGAACATTGGGCCGAACAGCGAGCACCGTAAGGGCAGGCCGGATTACAGGCACCGGCTCAGCAAGCTGGGTAACGGACCCCGGCCCAGTGGGCTGGGTAACAGGCCCCGACTCAGTGAGCTGGACACCGGGCACTGGTTTGGCAAGCCGGATAACGGATACTGGTTTGACAGGCAAAGTGACGGACTTCGGTTTAGCAGACTGGTTAACGGGCACCAGTTCAGCAGACCGGGTAACGGGCACCGATTCAACAGACTGGGTAACGGGCACCGATTCAGCAGGCTGAGACACGGGCACGGAAACTCCAGGCTGAAACACGGGCACCGAAACTTCAGGCTGAGACATGGGCACCGAAACCTCAGGCTGAGATACCAACATCACGACATCAGGCTGGAAGACAGGTACCAGGATATCAGGCTGGAGGATGGACACATCAGACCAGAAAGCAGGCTCATCAGGCTGAACAGTGGGCACATCAGGCTGGAAAGTGGGTACCGAGACATCAGACCGGGCAACAGGTGCTGGAACTTCAGGCTGGACAGCAAAAACAGGCGCTGGCACATCAGGCAGAACAGCAGGTACTGGCACAACAGGCTGAACAGGTACATCGGACTGGTCAGTAGTCGCTGGAGCGTCAGACTGGAACATGGACACTGGGATTTCGGGCTGAGCAGCAGGCACTGGGACCTCAAACTGGGCAGCGGACACAGGCATTGGCACAACTGGCTGAGTAGCAGACACTGGCACATCAGGCTGGAAAGCGGACTGGAAAGCCGGCACCGAGACATCAGACCAGGCAGCGGGTACTGGAACTTTAGACTGGGCAGCAGACACAGGCGCTGGCACATCGGGCAGAACAGCAGATGCTGGCATAGCAGGCTGAACAATAGGTACATCGGACTGGACAGTAGTCACTGAAGCGTCAGACTGGAACATGGGCACTGAGATGTCAGGCTGAGCAGCAGGCACTGGGACCTCAAACTGGACACAGGCTGAGTAGAAGACACTGGCGCATCAGGCTGGACAGCAAACAGATGGTCATCAAACTGGGAAGCGGGTACATCAGACTGGGACACTGGTAGCAAAACTTTAGGCTGGAACATGGACACAAGGTCATCAGACCGGTCAGCAGGCACTGGACCGTCAGGCTGGGTAGCAGGCACTGGAACGTCAGACTGGGTAGCAGGCACTGGAACGTCAGACTGGGTAGCAGGCACTGGAACGTCAAACTGGGTAGCAGGCAGAGGTTTTGCAGAATCAGGTGGGTTAGTTGGTGTGGAAGCAAGTTGGGTTACTGGCAGGATCGTGTGGGTAGGAAAGAATTTTTATTTCTTTTTCAGTTTAGCCCGTGCAGTTTTGTATGTAGGTGCAGGGCTGTAAGAAAAGAAAGCAGCTGGATCGAAGGAAGACCAAGGAACTGTAGCTAGAGAGGGGTTTTGTGGGACTGTTACAGGTGGAGGAGAAGAGACAGGTGGATTGAAGGCGGGATAGGTGCTACACTTGGAGACTGGGTAGTAGTATTTGGTAGGGGGTTGAGTAAACTGGGCTGTAGCTGAGGTTACCATAGGCAACGGGGAGATAGATTTTTGGGAAGGCAGGTGATTAATGGTAGGGCTGGAATATTGTGGCTTAGCTAAAGACAGGAGATCTGACCATGCCTGCAGCACAGGTTGAACAAACGCTGATTCACACACAGCCTGACTAATCAAGGATTGCACCGACTGGATGCAACTAGACAACACCTGCTGTGAACAGGAGGAATAGTGTTCCATGAAATAGGCTGGATCATCCTCTAACAACCAAACCAGGGATTCAACTTGGCCATAATTGAAGGGGGGAGAAAAATCATTGCTTCCTTCGGGAATGCATGAAAGGGCTAGTTTAGCACATAACTGGATCAGGGGCTGAACATCTTCAAATGACATACACCCCTGATCCTCTAGGGAATGAGCTGATCGGATAGTTTCCATCAGCTGGTCACTAGTCCACCCTTTTAAAATCTGGCCACAATATTCACCATCCTCTTCTGCTAGCAGAGAATAATAAATTATTTCATTGCAATCCATATTAGCAGACCTAACAAACCAGGATGGTTTCTCCATGCAGCCACGTCTGGTCAGGGATGGCCTTGGTATACTGTCAGGAGACTAGTAGACCAGACTGTGTGGACTGCACAGAGATAACCCAAAACACATGTAAGTGAATAGTGATATTTATTAAAATAGGTGATAATTAGAAAATACAAACAGTGAACAACCAACCCAACAAACCCACCAACAACAACAATATATACAGCAAGGGGCAGTACCGGAATCACAGATGTACGCCAGGCCAGGGTCATACACGGCAGGTCAGCAGGACAAGGGATATACCAGAAGGATAAACGTTAGCCAAGCCAAGGTCATACACAGGAAGATCAGTAAATGAGGGACAGGGAACCAACAGGACAGAGAGGGGATGGATCGGGCTGAAGGGTACAGGAACACAGAAGGGATCGGGTCAGGATAAGCTCGGGCACAAGGTCAGATGCAGGCTCAGAGTGATAATACAAAATAAAACCTGCGCTGGCAACCTCTATAAAACCATTATTTTGAAAATAAAATTATTGGTTGATGGAGATGAAATTACTCATAGAAATGCGACTATATATCAGAAGAGAGTTAAAGTCGCTATTCATATATAATAAATCAATTAGAAAAAGGTTGATGTCGCTTATTCATATAGAATAAATCAATTGTGGCATATTAATCATAAACATAAATAAAAATTGCATATATGTATTGGGTGATCATGCATACATATAATCATGTGCAGATAAGAATATGAATACCACCACTAAAATAAGTAGCAAAATAAGTCCTTCAAAAAAAATGACAACAGACTTCAATCCTCCAAATCACAAAGCCGATATCAAACAGACACAGTCCTAGATGGAAAATGAGGATGAAGTGAGGCTTGTACTGATGACACTATATTAGGACCTTGGGAGCCGCAAAACTCGCGTTCCACCATGAAATACTGGGGGAGGTCTTTGATGACGCCCTGGGGGAGGGGCGAAACGCGTCAACGCAACATCCGGCTCACGCCTGAGAACCAGTGATATCACTTCCTGCTGCCAGTGGAACGCACGCCGATCAGCGGCGAACACTGACACTATCTGAATGCCTGCTCTGCTTATCTGTCCCGTGAGTAGCGCTGTTATGCGCAATTGATTTCATGTCTCACAGGATTACACTACATCTTCTTTCCTTTATCTATGGTGGAACGCGAGTTTTGCGGCTCCCAAGGTCCTAATATAGTGTCATCAGTACAAGCCTCACTTCATCCTCATTTTCCATCTAGGACTGTGTCTGTTTGATATCGGCTTTGTGATTTGGAGGATTGAAGTCTGTTGTAATTTTTTTTGAAGGACTTATTTTGCTACTTATTTTAGTGGTGGTATTCATATTCTTATCTGCACATGATTATATGTATGCATGATCACCCAATACATATATGCAATTTTTATTTATGTTTATGATTAATATGCCACAATTGATTTATTCTATATGAATAAGCGACATCAACCTTTTTCTAATTGATTTATTATATATGAATAGCGACTTTAACTCTCTTCTGATATATAGTCGCATTTCTATGAGTAATTTCATCTCCATCAACCAATAATTTTATTTTCAAAATAATGGTTTTATAGAGGTTGCCAGCGCAGGTTTTATTTTGTATTATCACTCTAAGTCACAGCACTTGTATCTTAGCAGCTGCAACACCATTGTATATTTAAATATTGCTATTTTTTTGCGAGCACTGTTCTACACACATATACAGATGCAGGCTCAGGATCGGGTAACAGGCGAACAAGGTCAGGGCTCAAGGAGAGAGATACCAAGGCAAGCATATGAGGGCTTGTCGGGTATTTATAGGACTGACTATGATTGACTTCAAGTCACACCTGAGCGCAGGGAGTGTTGTCTGCTCCATACTGCCAGGATCCATCCGCTGGTGGACATCAGTACTGCGGCCAAAATATGAAATGACACCAGCAGGGAAATATTCTCCTGACAGTTCAACACTGCCAGGAGACACCTGCTGGTGGACCCCAGTACTGCATGCCAAACTATATATCTTACCAGCGGATGGATCCTTTCCTGACACCACTCCTCTGGTGAGCCTGCATCTTCTGCCACAGTGACCTGCTTATATACTTCTCTTGCTGGTGTGTGGGATCCTCTTTACCACTATAGCTACTGGTCTAAGAGCCTGACCCTTGACCGTGACAGTTACATTTGTCCCAGCTGGACCAATGATAAGGGTTGAGCAGCGTAGGGATTGACTTGTATTGTAAGAATGTACACACAGCTACATTAACCCCTTGTCCTTGAAGCCCAAATAAGAGTTAAAATGTATAAAATATAGAAAGACTAAAAAAATTTTGGCACCATGTTCACATTACTATGGTGTTGAAACTCCCTGACTAGCATTCATCCTGGCCCATTGGAGTGAAACAATCAACTATCCGCTGATCCAGTGTAGGTATCTTGAAAAAGCGACCACAAAAACCAATATGACACTTAAAAATACCAAAGAAAATTAAAATGTTTTTTGAGCACCAGATGGCATATATACTTAAGTGAATTGAGTGTTATAATGTCCCCAGGCTCTGGATGATGCATACACTTCCTTTATGATAAATTATATTTTGCTTAAATTTGATTGAATTGTCCGTATTGACTCTTCTATGGGTACAATTTTTTTATAGTCCCTTCTCCCTTCTTTTGCCATGGAGAATTGTTTTTGTCAACACTTCTCTAATGTTTGGTCTTCGACCGCCGCCATTTTGGGGTAGGTCTAGTTATACTAATGGGATCAGCCTTACGGTATAACAGCAGCAGATTCCAAATAAACTGTACTAGATGTCACTTGTTGCGCTCTTGTTCTGCTAATTATACTGTATAACAGTGAAACACATTGAGGTGACTTACACAAACTCAGCTTAAAGATAACATCCACTACACAGGGTTAATAGGTCTGATGCCCAGAATTGTTTCTCAAGCACTCAGCTCTCTTTCACTATACCTTGAAATCCAAACAATTAATTATTCACTTTACTTTCATCTAAAATGAAGGTATCTATTACTCCCATCATTAAGACAATCCCACTGCTAAAACCTATAGCTTTATAAAGGGAAACCATTTACAATGCAGCACAGTAATTACATTTATAGAGTTTGTACCTATATAAAAGTCATAAATGAGATGCCAAATGCTGTGGCTCTTGGATAATTGTTTATGCAACCACAAAGTGCTGCTATGCCGCTGTGCCCATTGTTTCCAGCAATCATCAAATTTTTTCTGTAACTGTTTTATCCCTTAGCTACAAATGAGGGTTAAGAGAAATTTGTTGCTCATAAAAAGAGGTATGGATGCTCTAAACCCGTAAAGTATATGCAATGATGTGACCACTGTAATGACCTAGTAGTACTGTATGCAGCCCCTTTTATCCTATTATTTCAAATTTGGATTTAAAAGAGAAAAGTGTGTGTTTCTTAGTTTTAGATTTTTGAAAACACCCCCAATTTTTCTCATTTTCTATAATGTTCTGTCACATTTAATAATATGGTGATGTGCATTATTATGTTTATTTAGTGACATGGCATTGCTGTTATATTTTCTATGTAAATTAAAAGTGACACGCATTAGTGTTTCTGCTTCTTTGTTGCTTAATTCAGATAACTGTTCTCTCTGCAGCGCAGGATAGCTCATCTCTGATATGATGAGTTTTATCTGAGCTAGCAGAAGTCTTACTAATGAAAGAAACAGTGTGACAAGTTGAACATGAGTCATAGATAGGTTTGCCAGCAACAGATCACGGAGGAACAACTTACTGCCTTTGAGAGTCCAGATTGGTATTTCATATAAGATATACATTTTTTTTTTTTTTTGTGAATTTATGGCTAAACTGCTGAGCTTGCTTCACTTTAAAGTAAACTAATTATCCTAAAACATCACATTCAGACATACATTTCAGTGGTAACAATAAGCTTTACTTACAGTAACTTTCATTTAAAAATTAGTATAATATAAAACAATTTTTAATTACACATACCTATGGGGTACGAAAGATCCAGAAAGCTAAATTGCTTCAGCACTCTCATGGTCAGGGTTCCAAGCATGTTGTAAAATAAAACCTACTACACCCCTCAAGTTCTTGATGAATGATTGAAATTATACAAAATGGCTTTCATTGCTTCCTTTGTTCTGTTTTTGGATTTGTGGTTCTTCTTTTCCCTATGAAATCTAGTCTTGTTGCTATTCTCCCCCTCTTGCATATACCTGCCTTGTACCCTTTCTCTGTCTCCATCATGCACAATATAGTCTGTCTTTTTCTGTCCTCCACAATATGGTTTTAGTGCCTCTTCTTTATCTTCCCTTTACACGTGGGGAACCACAAATCAGACTGAGATAGAAGTACATATAACTCACACTTGTTTAATAATAATAATAAAAAAAAGTAAACAGAGTAAACGTAGTCAAAACATAGCCAGAGTTCAGGAACCGGAACTGATAGCCAGAGATGAGCATAGTAGAACAGCAAACAGGATCTGGAGCCAGAAGGAGAGTCAGCCAAGCAAGTCTTTAACAGGAACACAGGAGAGAGTCTTTATAGATGTAACCAAGGTGAAGGCAGAGATCACCTGGGCTGAACAGCTTAAGTAGGCAGGACTGACGAGCAGGATATCATCAACAGGTGAGTCACTGTAGAGAAAAAGGAGCTGGCAATTAGCCGAAAGCTGAGTGGCCAGCTTTGAGAAGGAAAGGCTGAGCCCAGCCCTGACAGTACCCCCTCCTCAATGACCCCTCTTCCTCCTTGGACCACCAGGCTTGAGGGGAAAACATCTAAAGAAATCACGGATGAGGACAGGGGCATGTACGTCCGAGGATGAGACTGTACCCTTTCCAATGCACCAGGTACTGTATGCACCCACAGAACCTACAGAAGTCAACAATGGACTGTACTTCATACTCCTCATGGTTCTCAACCTGTACAGGGTGAGGACGGGGCACCGAGGTGGTAAAGTGGTTGCAAACGAAAGGTTTTAATAAGGAGACATGAAATACATTCAAGATACGCATATTAGAAGACTGGGTCAATCCTGCGAAGAATATGTAAAGACCTAATAAACCAAGGTGCGTACTCAGGAGAGAGAACACGAAGTCGGAGGTAGTGAGATGACAGCCAGACCCTGTCCCCAACCTGGTAGGAAGATGTAGGCAGGCGTCTGCGGTCAGCATGGAGTCTGTACCTATCTTTAGCATGTCGCAAAGCCTCCTTGACTTGTGCCCAAGTGGAACGAAGACCACGGATATGCTCCTCTAACACAGGAACACTCTGTGGAACAAATGAGTCAGGCAACATGGAAGGTTGGAAACCATAGTTAGCCATAAACGGGATCAATCGGGAAGCAGAATTCAAGGCATTATTGTGAGCAAACTCCGCCCACAGTAAGAGGTAAAAGTTGTTATAATGGTCAAAAATATAGCAACATAGGAATTGCTCCAAGAACTGATTGTCTCATTCTGCGGCCCCATTAGACTGCGGGTGATAGGCAGAGGAGAATGCAAGCTGAATTCCCAACTGTGCACAAAAGGCTCACCAGAACCGGGACACAAACTGACTACCCCGTCCGAGACAATCACCTTGGGTAATCCATGTAAGTGAAAGATCTCCCGAGCAAAAATGTAAGCCAGTTCCTTAGACATGGGCAACTTTTTAAGTGGAATACAATGGGACATTTTCGAGACCCGGTCAACCATCATAAGGATAACTGTGTTGCCCTGGGAGTTGGGTAACTCCAAAATGAAGTCCATAGACAGGTGGGTCCAGGGCCTCTCTCCACTGGTTATGGGTTGTAGGAGGCCCACTGGAAGGTGTCATGGAGTCTTACTCTGAGCACACATGGAACAGGCAGCTACGAAGGCGATTACATCAGCACCTAGACTAGGCCACCAGAATTGTTGGTAAATATCCCAAAAGAGTTGATTCTTCCCAGGGTGGCCAGCAGCCTTGGGAGAATGGTAAGTCTAGAGCACGACAGTATGGAGACTCTCTGGGACAAAGCAGCGGTCACAAGGTTTCTTAGGAGAAGCATGGACTTAAGCAGCAAGAATTTTATCACCCAAAGGAGAAGTGAGACTGGTGCGAACCATAGCCTGAATATGATCAGGAGGAATCACAGGAACCGGAACCAACTCCATCTTGGAATTGGAGGAAAATTGTCGTGACAAAGCGTCAGCCCTTACATTGTTAGTACCGGGTAAGAATGAGACAATGAAATTGAAACTAGACAAGAAAAGAGCCCTTCACACTCTTCTGGGAGAGCGCAAAATTACTGTTACTTTTGCGAGGAGGTGGCCACACTTTACACAGGAGACATAGGGGACACACTGAACCCTGCAAGGCAAGGGCCTCCCTGCTGACCTGATGGGCATGAGGGTGGTCCTGCTACTATCCCTTTTTTTTCTTCATGATTATTTGGCCAAACTGCTTCTTTTGTCTACCTCCTGTACAACCCAGACTTATTGCCCATTCTCCTTCCACTTCCAAATTTTTCTGTTGCCTTTTCACCCCTCCACAATCCAGCCATGTGCTTTCTTTTATCTCCCTCTTCACAATATGGTCACACTGCCTTCTTTATCACCACCCTTTAGCACCCTGTCACACTGCCTATTCTCCTCCCCCCTCCATTATTAGGCTCCACTGTCTTCTCTCCCTACCTCCTCCACAATATGGATTCATCACTTCCAACCTTCATAGTTTTATATTGCCTCCTCTCCTCTCTCCTTCACAATCCATTCATACTGCCTCCTCTTTTTCCTATGTTCTCAGTATGGTCCTACTGTCTTCTTTCTCACCCCCTCGCCTCCCCTCTTCAAAGATAAATCTGTCAAGTCAAAAAATTCCCATTTTCTAGACTAATGGGCAAATGACTGCAAATTATTGTCAAACAATAGCAGGGGGTGGGCACTGCTCTGGAGAACATGTTACAGTGCAAAACATTTAAAAAAAACAAAACAGTTGTATAGTGGGGCAGTGATTTTTTTTTTTTTTTTTATAAAGCACTGACTTTTACAAAGTAAAAATGGTTTTAAATTACCAGGAAATTACATTTCCCTTCCCTTCCTTAAAAATTAAACACACAGACTCCTCCAAACTCCCTCAAATTATTTGAGGAAACTGGCAATGAAATGAAATTTCCCAGCAATCTAAACTATAACTTTTTTTTCTTTGTAAATGCAAAGAGTCCCTATACCAGACCCCTTGGTTTTGGTATTGATTTTAAGGTAGTACCCTACACTAATAAAAAAAAAGTGTGAGTTCCCCCAATAAATCCATATTACACCCTTAGAGGTCCCCTTAAAATTTCATATTGGATTCTTAATCCAAACATGCATCCTGCTTGGCCAGGAAAGGGGGGGGGGCGGGCATAATAGCAGTAGTTGCTAAGGACACAGCGGGGTCCAGCAACTGCTGCTTCCTTAGAAACCATTGACAGTGGGTAGCAGTCATATATAGAGGCGGTGAAATACCACATCAATGTATTGGATGAGGCTTGGCTTGAGCATGACTGAGCGGGCAAAAGTTCAGCCTGAACCTAGGTTAAGACTGAATTGTTGTCTCATCCCTACTCTTTAATTGTCTTAATTTGTCTCTAAAGGGTCCCAAGAACTATAGAGTTGCCTACTAACCTCCACACAGCTTCCACCATATATTGCTATGCACCAAGAAGTCCAGTGTTCTTCTTCTTTACCATTATAGAAATTTTTGTACAAAGATGACAGTACTCATGTTTAAAATTGCAATTAATTTGTTGAAAACAATTGATGTTGCTTCAGTCTTATTTAGATGACTGATTATAAAAAAAACACAATGCAAACCTGGGCTTCTTCCATGCAGGCAGAGGAGCACAAAGCACACATAGAAAAGCACTTTGATTGCTATTGGACTATCTACGGTATCATATTATATCACTAAATACACATGGTGGGGTAGTGGATATCAAAATTGTATGTTAACAACTTCAGGCCAGGAAGGATTTACCCCCCCTAATGACCAGGCCATTTTTTGTGATAGGGCACTGCGTCCCTTTAACTGACAATTGCGCGGTCATGCAAAGCTGTACACAAACAAAATTGATGTCCTTTTTTTCCCACGAATAAATCTTTCTTTTGGTGGTATTTGATCACCTCCATGGTTTTTATTATTTGCGCTATAAACAAAAAAAATACAGACAATTTTGATTAAAAAAAAAAACATTTTATACTTTTTGCTATAATAAATATCCAAAAAAAAAGAAAAAATTCTTCATCAGTTTAGGTGAATATGTATTCTTCTACATATTTTTTTGGACGCTTTTGAAACTTTTTTGGGACCAGTGACATTGTTACAGTGATCAGAGCTAAAAAATAGTCATTGATTACTGTATAAATGGCAGTGGCAGGGAAGGGGTTAACACTGGGGGGGGGGGGCGATCAAGGGGTTAAGTGTTCCCTAGGGAGGTGTTTCTAACTGTGGGGGGGAGTGTACTGACAGGGAGTACAGAGAGATCGCTGTTCCTGTTCACTAGGAACAGACGATCTCTCTCTACTCCCCTGTCAGAACGGGGATCTGTTTGTTTGTACAGAGAGATCGCTGTTCCTGATCACTAGGAATAGACAATCTCTCTCTACTCCCCTGTCAGAACAGGGATCTGTTTGTTTACATTGACAGATCCCCATTCTGGCTCTCTGTAGAGAGATTGTGGGAGCCTGGCGGACATCGAGGCCGCCAGCCATGTGCATCAGCTCCGGCGACAGGCGCCTGCTGTAGCTATTAATGGGACTGAAATACAGCTATGGCGATTCGCGCAGCCGAGCCAACCTGCCGCAGTATAACTGCTGCGGCTGGTCGGCAAGCTGTTAAAGTGGTTGTAAACCTCAGTCATGAAATATGAACAAAGCACATAGATCTGTAATATTTACTTATCTCTCTCCAAAGCTCTAAAGTGTTGATTCTCTCTGCTGCGTTGTTCACTTCTGAGAAGTTTTCCCGACACATGAGATAAAATTTGTTCAAGCATTCACCTTGTCTGTTCACAACACAGTTCTTCTGCTGTGTGAAGGGCGGTATGTTTTTTTCCTCCAATCAGCTCTGACACACTGTAACTGCAGCCTCTCCGCCCCCTCCTCTGTAATACTAACAGATGCAGAAGGATTTTAACACGAATCTGCCCTTTTCAAGGGGTGTAGGAAAGAGAGAGGGCTGCAGATAAACAAGTAAGAAGGATTTCTTTAATCTCTGTGTATCATCTGAGGCTATTCACTTCACCGTGTATTTGTGAAGATTTACAACCAGTTTAAAGTGGTTGTAAACCCTTAAAAACCACTTTTCACTACAGGTAAGCCTATTAAAGGCTTACCTGTAGGTACCATGCATATCTCCTAAACTTGCACAGTTTAGGAGAGATATCTCCTAAACCTGCATGGTTTAGGAGATATCCACTGTATCAGCATTTGTCGACGTCATCGGCACATGCGCACTGGAGAAACGGCTCAGTCATGCCGTTGCTTCAGCTGATGTGCCATGACCGTCACATCAGCTGAAGCAGCTGACATCATTGCTGCTCCGGCCATCCACAGCTGTGATTGGCTGGAGCCCGTGAACCCGGAAAGTAACATATCCCCGGTCACAGCGGTGTACGAGGATCGCTGCACCAGCTTCGATCTAAGATAAGCATTTCATAATGAGCTAGTATGCGATGCATACTAGCTCATTATGCCTTTCTCTTGCAGTTTTTTTTTTTTTGGATGGGTTTGTAACCACTTTAAGTAAAGAATTTACAATGTGCAGGTTAATTTATACTTGATGGTGTTTATAAGGTTTGTATGTTTTTTATAGAGGTCGACTGATATGGATTTTTCTCTGGCCGATGCCGATATTTAGAAATCGCGGTGGCCGATGGCCGATGGCCGATATGTGATGCCGATTTTTTTGGGCCGATATATTTGGCCGATTTTTTTTTTTTTTTTTTTCTTTTTTTTCTTTTTTCCCTTCATCTCATAAAATCTAACAGTTAGACCCCTTTCACACTGGGGCATTTTTCAGGTGCTTTTGGGCTAAAAATAGCGCCTGTAAAGTGCCTGTAAAACGGCTCCCCTGCAGTCTCAGTGTGATATCCCGAGTGCTTTCACACTGAGGCGATGCGCTGGCAGGATGTAAAAAAAAAGTCCTGCAAACGGCATCTTTGGAGCGGTGCATACTGCTCCTCCACCACTCCTGCCCATTGAAATGAATGCGCACCGCTGCCGAAGCGCCTGCAAAGTGTTTTGGCAGCGGCGCTTCAGGGGCGCATTTAACCCCTTCCTCGGCCGCTAGCTGGGTTATAAGCGCCCCGCTAGCAGCCGAATAGCGCCTCTAAAATGACGGTAAAGCGCCGCTAAAACTAGCAGCGTTTTACCATCAACGCATGCCCGCTCCAGTATGAAAGCAGCCTTAAGTAATACAGATTTTTTTTTTCATTTAAACATTAAACAAAACAAACCTCCAATCAGTTCACTTGTATGTATAATTTAGAAAACAAACAAAAAAAAAAACTATCTTAAATATTAAATACACAAAAACAGGTAATCAAAACTTTTGGACGAAAAAAAATGGGCTAACTTTACTGCTTAGGTTTTTTTTTTAAATTCATTACTGTATTTTTTTTTTTTAATTGCGTTTGAAAGACCGCTGCGCAAATACCGTGTGACATAAAATATTGCAACAACCACCATTTTATTCCCTAGGGTCTCTGCTAAAAAATATATATATATATAATGTTTGGGGGTTCTAAGTGATTTTCTGGCAGAAAATACAGGATTTTTACTTGTAAGCAACAAGTGTCAGAAAAGATTTAGTCTTTAAATGGTTAAACTGCGAGCTTCTACACACGGAGTTCAGTCTATTGATAAAAAGAACCTGAAAGATACAAATGTATCTTCTTATCAGACTTGGCAGGCTGCCCAGAGGAGGAGAGAATCCTCTCCACAGATAACCTCAGGAAACTTGCATTAACTTCTATTACAGAAGTCATTTGCAAGTCACGGCTGAAGTTACAATCGGCCTTTTTTATCAGCACAATCGGCCGATGCCGATTAAGTAAAAAACGCCAAATATCGGCCGATATATCGGTCGACCTCTAGTTTTTTATTTATTTTCTTTGTGTTTTTGGGATAAAGCTGTGCTGCATTTTAAGATTTAATATATGTTTTTGTTTCTGTCCTTAGTTCTTATAGATATATTATTATATCTTTCAGGTATATAAACCTAAACTAATTCACTTTTATTCTAGAGTGTTTAAATATAGGACTAAATGTTAAAATCTTCCAGTTCCAAAATATATTTGTAAGTAAAAAAGTAAAACTGGGATAAGGTTATTCCCACTTATATTCCTAATATTATTTTGAAAGACGATAGAAGTTTCCACAGTTTTTTGGTATGCAAAAAAAAAAAAAATTCCATGTGCGTAAAATACTTTTTTCACCTGTGATAAAACCAAACATACTATTTGGAAAGTCCTTATGCATTTCAAACCCACTCTTAGCTCCTATTAATGCCATATTAGTAAGAATTCTTTGTGGGCTTGACATCTTTAAGCAGTTGGTTATCAATGCTATCTTTTGGTTTTAATATGGATTTCCTCAATCTTGGTTGTAGAACTGGATTGCTAGCATATTTTGTTATGTGGATTGATTTGTCTTGCCTTCAACATGAGCTAACAGATTATTCATTAAATACTTTTTTAGTATTAGCATTTAAATGTAATGTAATGTTATTTAAATAATATTTTATAATAAACTTTATTTTCTTCAGCACGATGCAACATATGGGAAATATTTAATAATGATAATATAAATATTTTAAATTATTAATATATTTTTTTGTATATAAAACATAAATAGTAGGCATTTCATGAATAGAGTAGTGTGTATCTGTGCTATGTGTAATAAACCTGGGTCAAGGGTAAGAGTACAGAGATTCACACTTTTCACCAAAAATGTTTACACTTTTTGCATAACAAAACAACAATACATCCATGTGTATCACAGAGAACTCAATGGCTGTAACCTGCATGAAGTTGAAATTATACATTTTTAATTGCTGTTTAAATTGTTTCTTGTGTGGCTGATTTCAGACACCTCCAATCTTCTTTGTTCTTGCTCATAGGAATATCATGAAGTTATGTTACATTTTTAGTTGTGAACATTAAACTAATATGTATGGTGATTATATATTTCAAAATCAATATTTGTTTAAAGTTGACTTGATTTCAAGCTATAACATACAAGTGTTTTCCCCATGCCTTCATCAGTCGTATGTTGTCCCCACGTTTGCCATATCCATGGACCATGTGCCATTTAGCTGCTGGTCTTTTCATAGTGTGGTCTTTGCAGAGGACAATTCTGCTGCTTGCAGAGTTGCACCCATCATATTGGCCACATTGGGCTTGAATATTAATTTGCATTGCCAGTATATGTATTTTACTGTATCTATTTTTTCCGGCAGTGTCTGGATGTAAACTGTTACTGACTAAAAAAGTAATGTTTCCAGTATCATCCGAGCACAGATCTACACGTTGTTTATAATAGCGACATCTGGAAATCAGTCAAATTGTGTATTGAGATGTGAGATTCTCTTGGTGCTCCTAATAGTGAACTTATCAACACTGTGCAGGCAGTTTGGATGAGGTCCAAACATTTGTCAAGAGATCTTTTTGATTAGTTTTAGCATATGTGAATGGTAAATGTTTAATTGTTCACTATCACTTAAGCTTAGATTGTGCATTATGTTTATAATTTATGTGTAGATAATTACCTATATTTCAAAGATGCATTAACACAGAATAATGCTAAAGAATGCCCAACTGACTTCCAAAAAGTAGTAATATTCACATTCTCTTTCTATAATTTCTCTCATACTTTATATAAAAATGGTAAGATTTTTAATTGTTTTCCATCTATGTTCATATTTTAAATGTGAAACTTTGTATACGTCAGTAGGACATGTCAGAATTAACAAATAGCGCTTGTTTTTCACTCTTTGTTATATTGCAGCCATTTGCTAAAATCATTTAAGTTCTTTTTTTTCCCTCATCATTAATGTACACACAGCCCCTCATATTGACAGAAAAACACAGAATCGTTGACATTTTTGCAGATTTATTAAAAAAGAAAAACTGAAATATCACATGGTCCTAAGTATTCAGACCCTTTGCTGTGACACTCATATATTTAACTCAGGTGCTGTCCATTTCTTCTGATCCTCCTTGAGATGGTTCTACACCTTCATTTGAGTCCAACTGTGTTTGATTATACTGATTGGATTTGATTAGGAAAGCCACACACCTGTCTATATAAGACCTTACAGCTCACAGTGCATGTCAGAGCAAATGAGATTCATGAGGTCAAAGAAACCACCTGAAGAGCTTAGGCGGCAGAGCACAGTGGCCTCCATAATTCTTAAATGGAAGACGTTTGGGACGACCAGAACCCTTCCTAGAACTAGGCCAAATGGAGCTATCGGTGGAGAGCCTTGGTGAGAGAGGTAAAGAAGAAACCAAAGATCACTGTGGCTGAGCTCCAGAGATGCAGTTCGGAGATGGGAGAAAGTTGTAGAAAGTCAACCATCACTGCAGGCCTCCACCAGTTGGGGCTTTATGGCAGAGTGGCCCGACGGACGCCTCTCCTCAGTGCAGGACACATGAAAGCCTTCATGGAGTTTGCTAAAAAACACCTGAAGGACTCCAGAATGGTGAGAAATAATATTCTTTGGTCTGATGAGACCAAGATATAACTTTTTGGCCTTAATTCAATTAATTCAATTTAATAAGCGGTATGTGTGGAGAAAACCAGGCACTGCTCATCACCTGTCCAATACAGTCCCAACAGTGAAGAATGGTGGTGGCAGCATCATGCTGTGGGGGTGTTTTTCAGCTGCAGGGACAGGACAACTGCTTGCAATCGAGGGAAAGATGAATGTGGCCAAGTACAGGGATATCCTGGATGAAAACCTTCTCCAGAGTGCTCAGGACCTCAGACTGGGCCAAAGGTTTACCTTCCTACAAGAGAATGGCCCTAAGCACACAGCTAAAATAGCGAAGGAGTGGCTTCAAAACAACTCTGTGACTGTTCTTGAATGGCCCAGACAGAGCCCTGACTTAAACCCAATTGAGCATCTCTGGAGAGACCTAAAAATGGCTGTCCACCAACGTTTACCATCCAACCTGACAGAACTGGAGAGGATCTGAAAGGAGGAATGGCAGAGGATCCCCAAATCCAGGTGTGAAAAACTTGTTGCATCTTTCCCCAAAAGACTCATGGCTCTATTAGATCAAAAGGGTGCTTCTACTAAATACTGAGCAAAGGGTCTGAATACTTAGGACCATGTGATATTTCAGTTTTTCTTTTTAACAAATCTGCAAAAATGTCAACAATTCTGTGTTTTTCTGTCAATGTGGGGAGCTGTGTGTACATTAAGGAGGAAAAAAATGAACTTAAATGATTTTAGCAAATGGCTGCAATATAACAAAGAGTGGAAAATTTAAGGGGGTCTGAATACTTTCTGTCCCCACTGTATATATATATATATATAAAATGAGACAAAGATAAATAATTTCAGAACGTTTTCCACCTTTAGGCCCCTTTCACACTTATATGACTTGTCCCACGATTTTCTTCTGCAAAATCGCATGAAAAGTCATTCTCCATGATTTTGAATTACAACCATTCATATTGGCACGACTTTAAGTCGTGTCGACTTCAAAGTAGTCTCTGCACTATTTTGGTCCAACTTCCATGCGAGTTGATGTACATGGACCTCAATGTTAAACCCTCAAGTAGCATGCAAATCGTACCTGAATAATATAGACACGATTTCAGTGCGACTTTGTAAGCACAAGCAGCTTTTGTAAACCCCAACCCTGTAAAGTCGTACAAAGTAGTACTGATCCCAAATCGCGGCAAAATTGTGGTAAAATCGCGGCTGCAAAATCGCGGCTGCAAAATTGCGGCAAAATCGTGGGACTTTGAAGTCGCACAAGTGTGAAAGGGGCCTTAATGTGACCTATAAACTGTATAACAGTTGAACAACAAACTGAAATATTTTAGGTGGAGGGAATAAAAATAAAAAATAAAATAATATGGTTGCATAAGTGTGCACACCCTTGAGGCTGGGTTCACACTGGTAGGACATACGCTCCGACTTTAGGAGCAAATGTTGCATGACGTGTGTAAATCAATGGTTCCCTATGGGAGCCATCTTAACTGGTCCTACACAAGTTGGTCCGACTTTAAAAAGGTTCCTGCACTACTTTGGTCCGACTTCGGTCCTACTTCAGCCCATTTAATATAACTGAAGTAGGATCAAAGTAGGATATGGTGATTACAGCAGCAGTAAAGGGAATTTATGTCACTCTGGGATTGTTTTGATTGGTCAAAGGACAAGTCGTACTATCTCAAAGTAGGATCAAAATCTTATCTTGTTCATGCAAGTCGGATGGAGGTACGACCAAAGTAGGACCGATGTAGGACAGATGTAGCAGGGCAAAGTAGGATAACAGTCCTACAACAGTCGTGTCGTACCAGTGTGAACCCAGCCTAAACTAATACTTTGTTGAAGCACCTTTTGATTTTATTACAGCACTCAGTCTTTTTGGGTATGAGTCTATCAGCATGGCACATCTTGTCTTGGCAATGTTTGCCCACTCTTCTTTGCAAAAATAATTCATATCTGTCAGATTTCAAGGGCATCTCCTGTGCACAGCCCTTTTCAGATCACCCCACAGATTTTCAATCGGATTCAGGTCTGAGCATTGGCTGGGCCATTCCAAAACTTTAATCTTCTTGTGGGGAAGCCATTCCTTTGTTGATTTGAATGTATGCCTTGGGTTGTTGTCATGCTGAAAGATGAAGTTCCTCTTCATGTTCATAGGTTTTGTGCCAATATTGACTACTATTTGGAACTGTTCATAATCCCTCTACCTTAATGAAGGCCCCTATTCCAGCTGAAGAAAAACAGTCACAAAGTATGATGCTGCCTCCACCATGCTTCACTGTGGGTATGGTGTTGTTTTGTTGATGTGAAGTGTTGCTTTTGCACCAAACATATCTTTTGAAATTATGACCAAAAAGTTTCATCAGACCATAACACATTTTCCCACATGCTTTTGGGAGATTTCATATGTGTTTTTGCAATATGTAGCTGGGTTTGGATGTTTTTCTTCATAAGAAAAGGCTTCCGTCTTGCCACTCTACCCCATACATATGGAGAATATGGTAGATTGTTGTCACATGTACCATACAGCCAGTACTTGTCAGATATTCCTGCAGCTCCTTTAATGTTTCAGTAGGCCTCTTGGCAGCCTCCCTGACCAATTTTCTTCTCATCTTTTCATCAATTTTGGAGGGAAGTCCAGTTTTTGGTAATGTCACTGTAGTGCCATATTTTCTACACTTGATAATGACTGTCTTCACTGTGTTCCATGGTATATCTAATGCCTTGGAAATTCTTTTGCCCCCCTCCCCATGACTGATACCTTTTAACAATAAGATCTCTCTGATGCTTTGGAAGCTCTCTGCAGACCATGGCTTTTGCTGTGGTATGCGACTAAGAAAATGTTAGAAAGGACCTACTAGAACAACTAAACTTTATTTGGGGTTAATCAGAGGCACTTTCAATAATGTCAAGTTTGTACTGACTCCTATTTAACATCAGTTTGAATGTGATTGCTTAATTCTGAACACAGCTACATAAAAGGGTGTGCACACTTATCCAACCACATTATTTTATTTTTTTTACTTCTCCCCCATAAAAGATTTCAGTTATTTTTTTTTTATATCCGCTGTTTATATATATAGATATATACAGTATCTATCTATCTATCTATCTATCTATCTATCTATCTATCTATCTATCTATCTATCTATCTATCTATCTATCTATCTATCTATCTATCTATCTATCTATCTATCTATAGTGTATTTAACCAGGCCATTTTTTCAGTTTTTGTTTCTGTGATGATTTGACGGAAAATTACTTGGTCATGCAACACTATAACCAAAAGGATTTTTAATCTTTGTTCTTAGACCGATAAAACTTGCTTTTTGTAGTTGATTTAAAAACCACCATTTTTTAAATCATATATCGGTTGGCTCACACTGAGTTCCTAGGGGAACGCTTGCATTCCCCTGTGATTCCCACGCATTTTCACATTGTGCCTTTTGACAGCCAATTATTTTAAATGGGCTGCAAAATGCAATGGACCATGCAAAAAGTAGTGCTTGCACTACTTTTAAAAACACACTGTGCCAAATCAAATGGTACTGCGGTACCATGAGATTTTGTGCCGACAAACACACTGCGTTTGTGATTTGCATTTGGGATGCCATTAACATGCAATACAATACATTGGCATGCAGTTTGCAAGGGCAGTGTGTTCACCTGTGGTGTGGGAAAAGTGCATGGAACACTCTTTTCCTGCACTGCATTCTGGTGTAAACAAGCCCTGAACAAAAAAGGCCAAACCTGTTTCCTTTAATCTGTGTTAATAGTATCAAATTAAAATTCCAGAACCGTACAAACACACCCAAAATGACCCCTTTTTGGAAATTAGATACCTCGAAGTAATCTAATCTTTTTGACACAATTTTTTGGAAATAAAGAAACCTGTTGCTGAGGGGAATTAAACATGGAACTTGAGTATGATGCACTAGATACAGTGTATACTGGCTATACACAGAGGGAACAAAAAAAAAAGAGGGATGTGCAGATCCTAGTGCAATTAATGCTTTTATTAAAAACCATGAAACAAAATAAAAATAGCACACACACATTACAGTATATGAAGTCATACAGGCACTTAAACAATATTGAGGATTCCAATTTTCTTCCTTTGGCTGGTGAGCGATCCTCCTGCATTATGGAGCCAGACAGAAGGTGGAGGGAAGGCTTGGCAAGCCTTCAGTTCTCCTGTGGAACGTCAACTTTAAGCCAAACTGACCCCTTGTGGCAGAGACAGCCATGTTGTAGCTCTAAAAGACAGCTCAATATGAAGCAGAGCAAAGCTGCAGACACTGCAGAGGAAGGCCTCCTGAAAAGGTAAAGGGAAATAGTCCCTTACCCAAAGGATTATTGGAAGATGCGAAGCCCCAGAGCTGTGTCAACTCTACTATCAGGTCTTTTAACATATTGTGTGACTGTTTAGACTTTGTTGAGTGGGACACAATACGATTTGTTTTCTGTTTGCCTATACTGAGAGAAGAAGGTGAAGTGCTTCATGTACAGGCCACATATATTGGGAGGATAGAGATTAGGAGGTTAATGTGCAGATGCATAGGATGAAGCCGGTGAAGAAGTTATTATACAGTCACAGCAGAAATAGGATGGAGTTTAGATATACAGAAAAAAGGAGGACGATGAAAGGGTAAAAAAAATCCCACAATCCAAGGCATACCTGAAATATCTGCAGCTGCCCGTTATCTTTTACTAATGAATGAATGACTGATTTAATTATTTGTTTTTCTTTCCTCCCCTTCCTGTAAAAGTAAGTGGAGAACTTTCTAATGTAAACATCTATTTACTTTTGTGATTGCTGAGATTGGTCATTACAACCATCACAAAGTACAGAGCCACTCTGATTGAGTCTGCACACTGTGACTGTGAACCAAGCCATCGGATAATGGCTCAGTTCACAGCCATGAAATGGCACCCTGGCTATCTGAGGGTGATTTTTGCAGTGCAGTTTATGGTATGGTTTGCAATGGAGCCTGGTATGGTTCAGGGAGGGGGGCGCTTTCTAGTCCTCTCCCTTTGCTGACCTGCTGGGCGGCATGCTCGGATAAGGGTCTGTAAATAGATTTTGGGGGGGACCCCATGCCATTTTTAAAAAAAAATTTGATGTAGGGGTCCCCTCCGATTCCATATTAAACCTGAAGGGCCTGGTATGGACCTGGGGGGAGGGAACCCCACATCATTTTTTTAGCAAATTTTTTTGCCAGCAAATATTTTATTTTTTTACATTCAGCTTTCAGCGGCGAACCCCCTCTGACAGCTGATGACTCATCGGTTGCTAAGGACGTGGCAGACGGCTTCCTAGCCTCCTGCTTAGCAACCAGCTATATACAGTGGTAAAATAAGAACCGCAAAACGCAAAATCCAAAAATCGCACCAAAAATGCACCACTTGCGTTTATGGTGCAGTCTCATTGAAGTCTATTAGATGCAAATTGCGGGAAGAAAGTCCCTGACCCTTTCCAAAAATGCACCAGCCGTAAAACGCATATATGTGAACTAGTACCCTAGGAGACCATGTTAAATGGACTGGAGTGCGTTTCTAAAAAACGCATAGGTGTAATTGTGGGGTTATTTTCCACTAATTTCACCACGACAAACTTCTTTCAACACATCGGGTATGTCCAGCATCACTCCATTCAACATAGGTTGGGTGGAGCCAGCTCTGAGGCCAGCTTTGGGGCCTGTCTGTTAATCACCCAGTTAACCTCTATTTTTTGCATGTGTGCCCCAGTCTGTTAGCTCACTCCAAGAAGCCTGAGAAAGAGGCCGTTAGTGACCAAGAAACATCACTGCTTTCTGTTATGCTTCAGTGGCTCCATCCCCCATTTTACCACAACACTTTTCTTTTGACTGGGTCTCACTGCTGTATGGAATACGCTGGAATTTTTGTATTTCATATATATGCACACACATACTGGAGTTATCTGTACAGATACCCTCTCTATTCTTATTCAACTACTCGTGGCTTGCTCCAGTACATTCCCTACACAGACTCCATTCCTGGTTTTAAAAAGCAAACTACATAAAGAACCTCAACCCTGGCAGCAATACCTGTCATTCCAGTCCACATCTACCTACCTAAAATGGTTCACAATATAACAGTATCCAAGTGGAGTCTTATTAGTTCCCGCTTGAGTCTGACTCTTTTAAAAAAAGACTACCAAATTATACTAGTTTACTAATATTTATATAAAGAGTATCAAAGAAAAACTGTAAGAGAATCATGCAATATAAAAATATAAAAATTAGATTTTATGAAAGACCGATCCAGCCAACCTATCTTCTAGATAAATATTGTAAAGTTATAAACCCTTAATATGCCCTGCTTCCGGTTCACATGGTTCCGTGAAACTGTACAAGGATAATAAATAAAAATGTATAATATACAATTACATACCGAAAAAATGTATAATATACCCACATACAGCAAAAGAAAGAAAAACAAGTCAAGCATTATTATAAATCACAAAGGTGTCAATAATGGACAAATCAATATATTATGGGTAAATATGTTGAGAAGAAACAAAAATTCACTGGCACACTAAAATACTCTATTGCCCCGTACACACGTTCGGACATTGATCGGACATTCCGACAACAAAATCCTAGGATTTTTTCAGACGGATGTTGGCTCAAACTTGTCTTGCATACACACGGTCGCACAAAGTTGTCAGAAAATCCGATCATTCTGAACGCGGTGACGTAAAACACGTACGTCGGGACTATAAACGGGGCAGTAGCCAATAGCTTTCATCTCTTTATTTATTCTGAGCATGCATGGCACTTTGTGCGTCGGATTTGTGTACACACGATCGGAAATTCCGTCAACGAATTTTGTTGTCGGAAAATTTTATAGCCTGCTCTCAAACTTTGTGTGTCGGAAAATCCGATGGAAAATGTGTGATGGAGCCTACACACGGTCGGAATTTCCGACAAGGTCCTATCACACATTTTCCGTCGAAAAATCTGACCGTGTGTACGGGGCATAAAAGTAGCAAGAATCTACAAGCTGCCTCATCAGAAGCCTCGTACTTACTGAACTGCAAGACTGCTAAGGGCATTTGTCTCAAAAATCCCTCACACCACCACCAATCTTTCCCTTTTTTTTCTGTCTCTGGAATTCAGTGCATGACATTTTATTTTATTTAAAAAATCATGCTGTTAGGAAGGTTCATTTTGTTCTAGCACCAAAAAAACAGTGCGGGTACATGCATGTTACAGCAAATGGCCCAGTACATAGAGTTACCACTGGATGTGCATGGTTGGCACTGGCGTTGGTGCCAAAAAAACCTGTTTAATCTGGAGCACTGCATAAAAAGATTGCTGAGTGGTATTCAGCTAGTTCATATTTAGCTGCACCTGACCTACTATTTCTACATTCCTCTGTATGACCCAGCTTGCCTTCTAACCTGCCTCTGTATCTTTGTCTACTCATTGTGATCTTGGCCTGTCCCATTTGGCTCATCCTCTGCTTCCCAGCAGTCACTGACCTTGGCCTGTATCCTTGATGCAGTTGCTGCTCCATGATTTAATACCTTTCTATCCAGATTTTCCAACCTTTGGCTTGTGTACCTGACTTGTTTCTGTCTTCCAAATTGTTACCCTGCTTGCTTGGTGCTACTGACCTCAGCTTGTGTCTTGGCTACTTTCCTGTTACTTGCTTTGGTACCACAGTGTTCCTGTGTGTATTCCTGTTGTCTAACCAGTTCACCTTACAGACTAACAATCTGGTGCTGCTTTAAACACTGACACTTGTGCCACTCCATTTCTGTACATTACCTTTTACCACTTCCAGGGGAGTTGGACAGGAGGTGCAATAGAAGCCTCCTCATAAACTTAGTCTCCACCAAGTATGCCAGACACGATGGAGTTGATTTACTAAGACTGGAAAGAGCATCTGGTGCAGCTCTGCATAGAAAACAATCAATTTCCAAGTTTTTTTTATCAAAGTTTAATTGAACAAGTTGACATTAGAAGCTGATTGACTACCATATACAGCTGCACCAGATTATGCACTCACCAGTTTTAGTAAATCGATCCCAATGGGACATAAAAGGATGACACTGAAGCTCATTGAACCACCAACACAGATAAAAAGTTAAAACACTCTGGTGTAAAAATCTTGTTTACAAAACTTCAAAAAATACACATGGACTTCAGTTGAACCAATAGCTGGGGTGAAGTTTCTATAATAAGCAAGAGTACATAAAAGCTGGTAACGTTTTGAGAATAAATGATATTCTAGATTGATTCATTGCACAGGGTTGTATTACAGACAACACAAATAGTTAATTAATCTTGAATATCCTAACATTTTAACTACCAATTTTGCGCTTCAGCTCTGACTTTCAGTTACTACCAGACTGGCAAACAGAACTGCCCTTACTTTTACTGTTGCTTTGTTGTGTTTGTGAAGTAGTGTTCACCTTCTATCTGCAGTTTTTGCATGTTGGGATGAAAGAAGACCTATAGTAGTTACTAGTGAGAATGGGATGACTAAATGTGTTGTCTTTAGGTGTGTTGAATCATAATGATGATGTCATTATGGCCCCGATTTAGATCACAGCAGATTACCATGCAGCCTTGCATTGTGTGCCTTTTATCTGCTCTTTTTGCATGTTGAGAAGATAGAAAATTTACTAAGTTGCTAGTGAACACTGGACATTGTTAAATGCACCCTCCTTGAGTGTGTTGAACCATGTCATTATGGTACTAATTTAGGGCACAACAGTTCCCAAAGCACTGTCACTGTGATAGCACTAAGCACCACTAAAAGAGTCAAGCAAAGCTCTGCAACTGCAATATTTTTTTATGAAGGTGTAATAGCACAACCCCACCTGACTGGATGGACAGGTTGAACTGTGGCTTATGCAAATCAGTTTATTTCTGGATCACTAGAAAATAGACCAAAAACGCAGTATACTTGGTTTGTGCTGTACATATAGCCTGACATATGTGCAAGGTGTGTAAAGATGATACTGGCATATTTATGCAGTTATTAGTAGTTTTAATATCTCATTTCTTTCCATAACATATTTATGAGTTATAGTTTCATAAGTACTTTTAGCCTATTAGTATTATTATTTAAAACAGCTTGTGGGATTGTGGTCTGACTAGACTTCTATGTTACAGTACTTTATGTGAGTGACAAAGAAGATCTAGTTCTGCAGGAACAAATGAGAGAAGCAACGTTATAATTAGAGCAGTTAATTTGACACGACTATAAAGGATATAATAGCTGCTATTCCTTTCGTGTTTCGCACAGCTTCTCTGTAATATGTGCTACTCTATTAGAAAGAGGTATTAACTTGTAAAGCAAGTTATGAGCCATTATCTTGAAGGATGCATTATTAAAATGTAGTAAATAAGTCTAGATCATCTTCATAAATATGGATAAACCAGCAAACTAAAACACATATTATTCCAAGGCCATGGCATTTTGCTTAATAAGAAAGTTGCACCATGTAAATTAACATCCTTCCTTGTAGCACCAAGCAATGAGAACACCATGATTGCAATGAAAGTTAACAAGCAACAGATCATCATATAAGAGTTTGTGTTGGGTATTTTGATTGAGCTGAGCGAACATAAGAGCATTTAATAATAATTAATTTTTAACCAAGATAATTGATTATTATATCAAATTTTATGACATTTAACTGTTCTGTTGGCTATCTTGCAGCAACTGTTTTGCATAACAATGGCCCCCAACTAGGAGCTTATAACTCAGTTACCTTAGCTGTTTCTCTCACCAGTCTCACAAGTCACTGATTATGTTTATAAGTAATAAATTAACCATCTTTTTTCCACAGTCACAGTCACTATCTTTTTTATTTAGATTTGTATTTAAAGGAGAAGTATGGCTATAGCTCTTTTGTCCTCCTTCTCCTGGAGATCACAGGCATGACCTGCTAAAGTCCCCAGTTACGGCTGACGTCCCTCAGCTGGTCCAGACTCCAGGGAGATACCAACTTTAGTGTCGGAATCCACCCAGATGCATGATCAGCAGCTAGCTCAACCTCTCAGCACACCACTGAGAACCTGAGTCAACCTTTCCTGCCCCCTCCACAGCCCCCTCCATTGAGCGCTGGAGGGAAAGAACAGACAGACTGTGACTGACACTACCTCAGACAACTAAACTCTTGGCTTGGCTAATCCGAAATGATCTCAGGTCAATTACCAAAGACACTCTTTTGTATATCCATGTTGGTACCTCATGTAATTTTTACCTCCTGAGAGGAGACAGGATGGGGAGGCTTTTGCTACAAATTATCAGTAAGACAAGTAATGGAACAGTGGCTTCCTTTGTATGGAACTTTACACTGCTATAAGGCTAATGGAGGACAAAATGTTTTTAAAGCAGAGTTCCACCCAAAAATAAAACTTCCGCTTTAATCACAGGTGACCCCCTGACATGTCACATTTGGCATGTAATTTTTTTTGGGGGGGAGGGGGAGCGGATACCCTCTTTTTAGAGGCATCCAGCTCCCACTTTCTCCTGGGGCTCGGAAGGAAGATCATCTTTCCCCCCTCCTTCCCTGCAATCTTCTGGGACACGCCACAGGTCCCAGAAGATTGTCCAGCCATTCACACCGCACAGCATGGATCACGCATGCGCAGTGCGTGCCCGGCTGTGAAGCCACAGCCAGGCTTCCACAGTATGATAACCAGCACCGTGGAGAGGAGGGGGAGAGGACCGCTGGACTGTGGGACAGGTGAGTGTCCAATTATTAAAAGTCAGCAGCTACACTTTTTGTAGCTGCTGACTTTAAAAAAAAAAATTGGCAGAACTCTGTTTTAACTCACAGTTTTTAATCAAAACTGATCATCTGTACAGCCGTAACAAACTGCTCTTCTTGCTGAACCTATTGGCCCTCTCCTTTGTTTCACCCCCTCATCTCCTTGAAATATACAAAAAAGTACAAACCTTGGAAGTTAACACTTTCCTAGTCCTGACTGACTTGCATTGGGGTTAGGGGTGCTCAGCAATGAGTGGTAATTTGAGACTGCTGACATAATCCAATTGGAGAGGCCCTGTATATATGGCCTTCCCATATATCTCTGCAAACAAAGTTATCATGGGTGCTAGTATTCCAGTCTGTTTGTTTACTGGGACATTGAGGATCTACAGCTGTAATAATCACAAATAGAAAAGCTATTACTGTTTTGAGATGTTATCTTTAGTCAAAGGTTGTTGATTTTTATAGTAATGGTTGAAACTTTAAAATATGCCACTGGGGAGTAGTAAGAATTTGGCCCCCTAATTCATTTAAAAATAGAGAAATCCAAGGCTTTAAATGTATCCATATCAACTTCCAGCTAGAACCACCTAAACCCTTTAACCACTTAAGCCCCAGAAGGTTTTACCCCTTCTTGACCAGGTAATGTTTTGCTATTTATCATTGTTCTACTTGTAACTGAAAAAAAGACAATATAAACAATATTTTTTATTTCCTGTTAAAAAAAAAGAAACAAAAAATCGAATTTCTTCATAATTTTAGGTCAAAATATATTCTGCTACATGTATTTGGTAAAAAAAAAAAAAAAAGAGTATATTGATTGGTTTGTGTGAAAGTTATGGCATCTACAAACTATGGTATATATACTGGATTTTTTATTTATTTATTTTTTTAATACTAGTGATGACGGTAAACTTCCTAAGTAAAGTGGCACGTTAGGCATTAGGCCGTCTTGGATGCACCTCAGCTTCAGATCCAAGGACTTTATTATTAGGCAGGGCCAAGAGGCCTTAGTGTTTCTTTGTTTGGCCACCACTCTCCCTTTTTTATTTCTTTCTACATTTCTTTTTTTTAATCCCTATTATTTTTTCTTTATGAAAGCACCCATACTCCACCTTTCCTGCTCCTAGCCAACTTCCCCCTAAGTTTTGTCTGTCATGATTTGACACATTCTTAATGGTGGTGTTGATTTACTAAAGGAGTATAGCACGTTCATGATTTTCCCTTATCTTAGTGAATGAGGTGAAACAAAATGAAAATTCACCTTGCAAAGAATAGTAAATCATTTACAAGGAAACATTAAAAAAAAATAGCATTTCTCTTGCATATGATTGATTGATAAAAGCCAGCACAGCTTTACTTCATTCACTAAGCGATGTGGATTTTCTCCTAGCTCTGTGAATGAGGTGACTGAGGTTGGCATCCAATCATATGCAAGGTAAAATCCTGTTTATTTTTTTTATTTTTTCTTCAGTTTTCCTTGAGAATGATTGGCAAAATGTTTTTAAACAGTTTACTGCCACTTTGTGTAAAAATTTGTGTTTCTTCACTTCAAAAATTAGTTTTTCTATTTTCTGAGACTGACATTTCCATGGAGAGTGTCACATCTGCCTACTGATATGGTTAAACACTGTCTGATCTTTCATGGAATGGGAAAGAAGGCAGATATAATTTCTGTCAATCATCCATGGACATAATAAAAGCAATAGTTGATCATGTGATCACTAGTGTGCTCAGCAGCACAGCAATAACTGCCACTATATTGAATTCTCCATGCAGAAATGACATTTGGCAAGTAATTAAAAACAAAATTAATGGAAAAACATCTTAAGCAATTTCTTCATATTTCTCAAGGTAGCCATCTGCAATTACAGATTTCTCCTTCAAAGATATTTTTGTTGTTGTAAGTGCACTAAACTAAGTGCGCTACACTAAGTAAAATATTATTTGTATATATACAACACCAGTGCCAGTTTTAGTTATTATTTCATGTTTGCCACATCCCCAAAACCCCCTCCCACAATCATATTCAAATATGTATACCATCACCAGACAAGTTCTCAATAATAACAATAAAGTAGCGTTTCATTCATACATAATTAACTATACCTTCCAAAACCTGGGCACCAGTAAACATCTCCATACACAAATTGCCCCCTTTATATGCCGAGAGCCAACTTTACACTTTCATAAGGTCCTTCATTCATTAATCCTCTTAAATGTCAAGCGCCTCGTGGCAAACAAACTCACATTTTTACAGCTGTTCCACTGTGAATCCTATTAGGTAGGAGTATCTGAAACTCTTTTTTGATATCCTGTCAAAGAGACCACAAGCACTATCTGCTCTCCACTGGCTAAGCTTGCTTCCAAGTCAAGCCCAAATGAGAACGTGGCCTTCTTCAAAACAACACCCCTGCATACAAGTATAGTGCATTCACAGTTCTGTGCTCACCAAAACTTTTTTGAAGGGTTAGGGGGGAAGTGTTGGCACCTTTTTTGAACTTCTATTGCCATTTGTGATTCCATAGGTGCATATTCCCCCACTTTGAGTGATGATGATTGTCAGGAATAGAGGAAGTTAAGGCATAGTTTCTTTACAGACACAGACAGCAAAATTGGCCCATTGGTTCTAGCTGCTTCCCAACTCTATATAAAATGTTAAAAAGCTGAAGTTATTCTGGATACTCCCTATCCTCTTCAGAACTGCTGTTCTTGGCCTAACTCATTCACCATTAGCACATGAACATTAGGTTTCCCTTCAAAATCTTTAATTTGTCCTTGACTTTGTAAACTGTTTGGGACCATTTGTGTAGTAACAGAGATGATGGGTGCTCATCTTCAAAAGCCCCATGTAAATAGCAATAGGACACAGTTTTTTTATGGAGAACAATTGTATTTTTGCTTTACTAACAACTTTTCACAGCTGATGGCCTTCTTTTTTAGATCAAAAAATGAAATCCAATAGCAGCAATCAGTACTGATAAAATCTGTGAATTTGGAGAAGAGGAGATCACTATGTGTTGTGTACAGAGAGGGATCCATTTTTCCTGAAAGCTCCCTTTAAGCAGAGACATTTATGTGGCATTTTAACATTTAACTTTATTTTTTATTAATGCAAATACATAGTAAACAAAGCATTTTAGTTTTTATTCACAGTATTTTATTCATTGCAGATAAAAATACAAACATCTTGGCTATATTTCTGTTGTCATGGAAAAATCCCTTGCTTAACTGAAGTCAGATCAAAGGCAGTAAGTGAGCCGTTCAGGCACTTTTGAGTTCCATAGTGCTGTGCGTGTATTTTAGGTAGTTGGAACTGAAAAGAAAAGTGTTTAGACAACTACCAGGGAAAGGGAAACACAAAGAGGAACCCAATAGTCCAACATGAAGGTTGGTGACTAAGGAAGCTTCAAGCCATAGCAATGAATATGGTGTCACCATACTGATTGTGTGTAAACCAAAAGAGTTACAAATATTTAGACAAACAAAATGGTTCACATATAGGCATTTAGGTCATGAACTTGAAAGGAGGTTGGTTTAAAATACTCTTTGTTTATATATATATATTTTTTTACTTTAGATTGCAATATTATGAAGTGCATAGTGCTCTAAGTGGATGAATTTCAATTGTGCATTATAATTTTTTTCCTAAATCCTTTAATGACTTGAGGCATTTTGTAAACTCTGTGACTGAAGGATGACAAGCTCAAGGCTCAAGACTTTTGGGAAAAAAGAGATATGGTTAGAGTTCTGACATTGCATTGTTATCTGTTACTGTTTTAGGAAATGTCTTCCTATTTGCTATATGATGAGTATCAGAAAAGGAAGTGCCTTAGGTTTAGACAAACTTAAGGTTTATGGAAACCAAACATTGGCAGGGGTTGAGGTTGCATCCCAATTGGGTTGGCATATCTAAGTGGGCAAAGCTTAAAAGGCTGGTTAATAGTGTGGTTTATACTGTGAGCATGGCGAGTCAAATTTTCATTAACAATAGGATAAACAATCTATTCTCTTTGTTCTACAGCCAACCAGTAAAAAAAAAACCAAATCAGGCTTTTGATCTACATATAATCAATAAAATACATTGTAAAAAATACATTAAACACACATATCAGATGAGTGTAATTACCACCTGGTACTCAAATTGTTTGTCTTCTGGCCCTTTACCTCCCTGTTGGCTGAAACACAATGGGGTTGATTTACTAAAGGCAAATCCCCTTTGCACTGCAAGTGCACTTGGAAGTGCAGTCACTTTAGAACTGAGGGGAAGATCTGAAATGAGGGGAAGCTCTGCTGATTTTATTATCCAATCATGTACAAGCAAAAATGCTGTTTTTTATTTTCCTTGCATGTCCCCCTCAGATCTACAGTGACTGCACTTTCAAGTGCACTTGCAGTGCAAAGTGGATTTGCCTTTAGTAAATAAACCCCAATGCCTACTGGTTTCAGTAATACAGTATGCAAACACTTAACACATAAAATGCATTAAATATATACGCTTCACGTGTATTTTCATCCCAGGGTTCTGTTCACAAATAAGGAAGTAACTCATGGAATGTTTGTACAATGCCCATATACAACTGCATTGCAATACAACAAAATCACCTGCAAAGCACACGTATGTGCCCCTTGATTGTAAAAAGTATATAACGTAGATTTAAATTTGGTAGAATTGCAGATGTCACATTTGTAGTCACAAAATTTATGTTGATCAGAAGATCCACAATTTCTCCACCTACAATAAAGAGAAAAAGATGAATTTAGCTGTTTGTTTTAACATTTACAAAACAAACAGGGATGAATGCACATAATGTCATATATACACGTGTAATAGATTGATTGGCTATACAATTATCCTGGACTTCAATGCATGGAATGGGGAGAACTGGCTTTATAATTGGTGTACAATGCTCAAAAAGTTAGAGTGACCATTCCCCCTTTTCACTAAAATCATATAAACATACAACTCTGCATGCTGATGTGAAATGATCTTACAGTGATTTGTCAAAATAAAGTGTTTAGTAGTTACTTACCTTTAATATAATCCTACTTCTTGGTTTCTTGAGGCACTGGTAATGTAGCCCTAGCCTTACAGATCCCCCCTGTGAAGACTAGGTCACCAGTGTCTTCCAAATTATCCTATTTCTAAACTGTGAGATCTCCAAAGATTTTGTGAAATCTCTGGATATCTTGGGGGTCAGGGGCTTTTTTTTATATGGTAATGTTTATAAGTTGCCATGGCTTCAGCAATATTGTTTATATGTTGCCATGGCTATGGCAACATAAGAGGCATTACGATATCAGACATGCATAGAAACATAGAAACATAGAAAAGTGACGGCAGAAAAAAAATGAGTAGTCCATCGAGTCTGCCCAAAAATAATGGGCAGACTCGATGAAGCACTCAGTCTTTTTCTGACGTCACTTTTCTATGTTTCTATGAATCTCTGGTATCGTAATGCCTCTTATGTTGCCTTAGCCATGGCAACATATATATAATAACAGTGCCAGATCTTGTACTACATATTTGCAAGGTTTGGCACTGACATCACCAGTGGCCAGCAGTGAAAACACAGAAAATAAAGCCAGCCACCGATAACGTCTATGAGAAAGATGATGGCCTAGGTTCAGATGGGGTGAAGAAGAGGTGCATTAGGTTTTTACACATTGCTTGGCTTTCTATTTATTTTTCATACAGTGCCTTGAAAAGTATTCATACCACTTAACATTTTCCACATTTTGTCATGTAACAACCAATAATGTAAATGTATTTTAATGTATTTTATTGGGATTTTATGTGATAGACCAACATAAAGTGGCACATAATTGTGAAGTGGAAGGAAAATTTAAAATGTATTCAGCCCCCTTTACTCTGATACTCCTAACTAAAATCTAGTGGAACCAATTGCATTCAGAAGTCAACTAATGAGTAAATAGAGTCCATCTGTGTCTTAATCTCAGTATAAATACAGGTGTTCTGTGAAACCCTCATAGGTTTGTAGAGAACCTTAGTGAATAAACAGCATCATAAAGGGCAAGGAACACACCAGACAGGTCAGGGATAAAGTTGTGGAGAAGTTTAAAGTAGTGTTAGGTTATAAAAAAAATCCCTGTTCAATCCATCATCCGAAAATTTAAAGAGTATGGCACAATTGCAAACCCTATCAAGACATGGCCGTCCACCTAAACTGATAGGCATTAATCAGAGAAGCAGCCAAGAGGCCCATGGTAACTCTGAACTTTTTGGCCTAAAAGCAAAATGCTATGTGTGGCGGAAAACAAACACTGCACATCACCCTGGACACATCATCCCCACTGTGAAACATGGTGGTGGCAGTATCATGTTGTGGGGATGCTTTTCTTCAGCAGGGACAGGGAAGCTGGTCAGAGTACATGGGAAAATGGAGGGAGCCAAATACAAGACTTAAAAGAAAACATTTTAGAGTCTACAAAAGACTTGAGACTGGGGCGGAGGTTTACCTTCCAGCAGGATAACGGCATTAAATATACAGCCAGAGCTACAATGGAATGGCTTAGATCAAAGCATATTCATGTTTTAGAATTGTCAAGTCAAAGTCTAGACCTAAATCCAATTGAGAATCTGTGGCAAGACTTGAACATTTCTGTTCACAGGGCAACAATTTCTTTCAAATAACGTTTTTATTATTATTTCGTATTTGTAGTACATTGTGCAATAATAAATGGTACATGTAAAAGTAGTACATAAATGCAAGTTGTTGTATATAATGCTGGTATTATACAGCTATACTCCAATATTAAAACATTGTGAAATGCCAACAGTGATCCATTTGTCTGTCTTTTAGTATATCTAGTGGCAAGTTTATAACTTTAGTGCTGTTGCAAAGCTATAACTTAATTATCTGTAACTGTAGAGGTCACAGGTTTACATAGTATAGGAGAATAGAGGGGAGTAATAGAAAGAGAAGAAGGTAGAGGGGGATATAGTAGTTATATCAGTGGTGGTGTTACCTGATCATGGTGGATCCTCCCGGAAGTGCCACAGCTCCCAGACCCTGTTATGTGCTTCCAATCTATCTTGTAGTCTGGCTGTCATCTTCTCCATCACCTCCACATCCTTTATTCTGGCATAAAGATCCTTAGCAAAGGGAGGGGTATAGCGTTTCCAGTGCAGTGCTATGAGGCATCTTGCCGCCGTTCGAATGTGACATACTAGCTTCTTATATGGGGTGGAAAGTTTAAGTGGTGATAAGCCCAATAGGAAAAATTTTAGGGATGCCTGGACCTGTGTATCCAGGAGGCGGGCCAATAATTGTTGGACTGTGGACCAGTAAGGGGTCAGCAGCGGGCAACTCCAGTATATATGAATAAAGGTGCCCCTTGCTCCCTGGCATCGCCAACACCTATCGGAACTATTGGGGAAAATGGCATGGAGAACATCTGGAGTCATGTACCACAGCAAGAGGATTTTATAAGAGTTTTCTTTGTATAATGAGCATAGTGAGCTCTTTGCTGTTTGGGCCCATATGATCTGCCATTGTGTGATAGGAAGTTCCTTGCCGAGGATCTTTTCCCATTTAGTCATATATGAGTGTTTACCCTGTCCATCCCTAGAAAAAGTGTTTAGGATCTTGTATATGCTCGATATGAGCCCTTTCTGGATGTTACCTGCCAAAATTATGGTTTCAAATGGGGATGGTGGTGAAAATTGCAGGGTGGGTGCTATAGTGAGTGCATAATGCCGGATTTGTAAATACCCATAAAATGCCTGTCTGGGGAGATCATGTTTGTTTTGTAGATCGGCGAATGGCAATAGTTTCCGTGTCCTAGGGTCCACCAAGTTCCCAAAGTGGAATAAATTCCAGGATGGAGCTCGATCAAAACAAGCCCTTGGTAGCAGTCTAAACTGTGGCGTAGGGGCAATTTTGGGGATTCTAAACTAGTATTTTATCAGGTTTTTAAGTCCCGGACATGAAGAGTCACTATACTGATGTAGTCATGTCCTATTTAAAGGTGTGGACCATAAAAGAGCGATGAAGCTTATCAGTTCTTGTTCTTGGCAGGCTTGCGAGGTGCTTCTGGGTTTCGGGGCCGGTTAGAGGAGGGTACTTTCTGCCAGACCGTAGGCAGTGTTGGAGGAGTGGCCACTAAGTCCCATTCTGGCAGCTGTGGGGGTTGGATTTCCAGAGTGTTGCAAAATGTTCGGAGGTCTTCTGGGTATCTCAGCACAGCAGAGGTGCCCTGATGCTTTGCAGTGAGGGTGAAAGGGAAGCCCCATCGGTAAGGTATTGCCTTGGTCTGTAGTATTTGCAGTAAAGGTTGGAGGAGTCTGCGTTTTTGCAGGGTGATCCAAGAAAGATCAGGGTATAGCTGTATCTGAACTCCATCGAAGATGATTTTACATGCAATACGGGCTTGTCTCATGATAGTCTCTTTTAGGGGATAGGAGGTAACTCTGCAGATAACATCTCTCGGTTTCGATGCAGCTCCTTTGGCACGCAAGGCTCGATGAGCTCTGTCCATTTCTATATGTTTCGTAGGGGGTTCACCTAGTAGGTTGTTGAAGATAGACTGTAGAGTGGTTTGCAGATCTTTGTTGCCCTCTGGTTCTGGGATACCTCTCACTCGGATGTTGTTGCGGCGCCCCCTATTGTCCAGGTCTTCTATATGCCTTTGCATATCCCTGAGGAGAGAACGCTGTTCTGCTTCCTGTAGTTGTGTTCTAAGGACTGCCAGTTTGCTTTCCTGGATCTCTTCCTCCGCCATTTCTACTCTGTCTGCTAGGTGTTTAAGACCTGCCTGAAGGACTTCAATTTCTGTGCAGCATGTGGATTTTACATCCTCTATCAGTTGTCTAAAGTCCTCTTTAGTAGGCATAGCTTGTAGATATGAGTGCCACTGAGGCGGCATGTGTTGAGCTTGTATAGGGCCAAAATGGTGAGTTGGCGAGGATGGTGCTGGAGGTGGGGAACGTGGACTAAGCGATCCTGCTTCAGACGATCGGTGCAATCCGAGTACTGGTGGTTCCCACGACTCAGACCACATCAAGGCCTGTGACAGCTGGGGGGGTCTCGCATGGTGGGTGTCTGTTGAGGAGCAGGGAGGGGTGCTGGCTTTTTGTGCATAGGTGGGGTTGGGGACAGGCAGCTGCTTAGAAACACTGGGGTCCCTGGATCTAGACAGTCTTTGTGTCTTAGGCGGGGGAGAAGATGCTGCCATGGCCCATAGTGTCCCATTGTCCTCTCCTGGTTCAGGTCGCACCTCCACAGGGGGATAAGCAGGGCCTGGTAATGGTGGAAAGTCCTGGGAGAGGGCCGAGGGTGTGGGGGATAGAGGTGTCTGCTCCTGCAGGTAGGGATCCAAAGCCGCTCGTAGCAGCCTCGGAAATGCAGCTGAGCACTGAGTGTAGTGCTGTGAAGAGGCGGGCAGCATGGATGGCTGCGGCGCACGTGTCTGCCAGGCCTGGGGGTCGGGGAGGATGGATGGACTCACCGCTCCCGTGTGTGTGGCTGAGTTCCCAGGGCCTGTCGCTGCTGGAGGGGAGCTCGAAGGGCATTACTGCTGGATGAGTAGAGGTGCCATCTTGTCTCCTCCATTCTGGGACCCTTCTGACTGCAGGAAGAAGGTACGGAGGTCCGTGGAGGCTCCTGGAGGGGGTTGTGATGTGCCCCTGTATTTGGAGGATCGGGTGTATTTGGAGGATCGATCTGTCCATGTGGGTATTGTAGTTTGTCCCCGGTATTGCCTTTATTGCTGCGGGCTGCTGGAGCTAGGAGATCAAGCGTCCATTAAGGTCGGCTTCCGGTCACGCCCCCCACAGGGCAATAATTTCACTTTCTAGATGTGAAAAGCTGGTAGAGACATCCCCTAAAAAAACTTGCAGCTGTAATTGCAGTGAAAGGTGGTTCTACAAAGTATTGACTCAAGGGGGCTGAATACAAATGCACGCCACACTTCACATATTTATTTGTTAAACATTTTGAAAACCATTTATCATTTTCCTTCCACTTCACAATTATGTGCCACTTTGTGTTGGTCTGTCACAGTAAATCCCCCAAAAAATGCATTTATGTTTTTGGATGTAACATGACAAAATGTGGAAAATTTCAAGGGGTATGAATACTTTTTTAATGCACAGTATTAGATTCTTTACCATCGTTATTAAATAGTTCATTCAATGGAGGTCATTCATAACATTTCATTTGGATTCCAACTGTAATATCTCTGTTTACATAATGAATGCAAATATGTTGGAGACATACATTTGCTTATGTTTTAATAAACACTTATCTTTTGTTAAGTTTTTTTTATTTCATTTCAAATTGTGTCTAAAGTTAAAACCTTTTTTTAAAACAAATTGACTCTTAGGTCTCATGCACACGGATGTTTTTACAGCTGCTTTTTTGAGCTTTTTTTTGCAGCTTAAAAAGGCCTATCTATGTTAGTCTATAGCTTCATGCCCACCTAGGCGTTTTTGAGCTGCAAATGGCATAGGCGTTTTTAAGCTGTAAAAAAAACTCAGGACCAGTGGGTTCTGAGAGACGTTTTTCAGCTGTAAAAACGTTCTAACGCTGATAAACGCTCAAAAACGCTCAAAAACATCATTCACCAACATTTTTTAACGTTTTTGATCCATTGAAAAAAAAAAAAACGCTAACGCGGAAAAACGCTCAAAAACGCTATTGCAAAAACGATGAAAAAAGCTGAAAAAAGTTTTAAAAAATCACTGCAAAGATACTGGCGTTTTCATAACTTTATTTTAACAGCCTGTGTGCATGAGGCCTTAATTATAAATTGCTGTGTTTTTTCTTGCTTGGGAGCTTCACCCTCTTTATTTATTCCAAACCCATTGTCATTGGGACTGAAAGTGAGGGAAAAACCCAAATATGTGCAGTTTTCATGGCAAAGCTGGTGACAGCAGTCTAAAGGCCCGTATACAGGATATGAAAACTGGATGGAAAAATTCGTACGACGAGCTGTCTGCCGATTTTTGGATTGTTAGTACGGTGCTTTTGACAGACGATTTAGCTTTTTCGTCAGAAAAAAGCTGGATGTACAGACTATAAATTTTTTGTTGGATGTGAACTCCACATCCGATTTTCGTTTTAGTAGTACGGTTTTTATACGAAAAAAATCGTAAGAGCAAGACTACGCATGCTCAGAAACGAAAGAATACATAGAAAACTATCCAATGCGTTACATCACTTCTGATGTTGTATTCTGTCGTACGAAAATTTTCGTATTGTGAGTAACCTCTTCACTTTCGATATGAGACTAACATGCCACAAAAACCGGACGTTCGGTCGTCCAAAAATCTGATCGTATGTACGAGGCTTTAGAGTGAATTTCCTCTCACATTACAGAGATTTGTCTCACTCCCTGTTGTGTCTTTGAGACACGAAGTAAAAAGAAATGACTCCATTGGAGAGCAGACCATCAAAAAAAGTGATGTTACCACTTTCTTCTACACGTAAAACTGAACAAAGGCTCTGTATATATTTGAAATCTTTCACTACCATGGGTTAGGTTTAAACAGAATTGCTTGCATCTGGTCAGCTCAGTAACCCTTACATTCTTGGCATTCCATTAGGCTAAACCCTCAAGGCCACTTCAGTGAATATGAACTTATAGCAGAAGTATCCACTAGACTCAGCTAATTAACTCCCCACAAACATATACTGCAGCAGGGCCGCCCTTTAGCGTGAAATTATGTACCCGTATGTGATTTTTTTTCTTCAGGGCCTGCTGCTGGCGAAACGCTCCAATCACAGCAGGAGCCAATCAGTGGGTCTGGCGGACCTGATGTCCGCCGGGACCTGCCGATCCTTCCCGAGGCAGACAGAACGGCAGTCTATGTAAACAAGGCAGTTCATTGTTCTGTGACAGGAGAAGACAGAGATCTTGTGTTTCTGCTAAGCAGGAACATGGATCTATGTCTTCTTACAGTTAAAGCACATTCCCCACAGTTAGAAAGCACCCCCTAGGGACAAATGTAACCCTTTGATTGCCCCTGATGGTAACCTCTTCCCTGCCAGTGTCATTAGTACAACGACAGTGCATATTTTCTAGAACTGATCACGGTATTAGTGTCACTGGTCCCCAAAAAAGTGTCAATAATGTCCGATTTGTCTGCCACAATGTCGCAGTTCTGCTATAAGTCGCTGATCGCCACCATTACTCATGGAAAAAAATCAATAAAAATTCCACAAAAATATTGCATAGTTTGTAAATGCTATAACTTTTGTGCAAACCAATCAATATACGCTTATTGGGATTGAAAAAAATATATATATAGCAGAATACAAATTGGCCTAAATTAATGAAGAAATTCAGTTTTTTTACATTTTTTTATTGGATGTGTTTTATAGCACAAAGTTCAATAGCCATTAGCCAATAGCTTCCGTCTCGTACTTGCTTCAGAGCATGCGTCGTTTTTGGTCTGTCGGAACAGCATACAAACGAGCGGTTTTCCTGAAAGGAATTGGTTCCATTTCTAGGTCCGTCAGAATTTTCAAAAAAAAAAAAAGTCAGATGAGGCATACACACGATCGGAATAGATGATGAAAAGCTTCCGTCTGACTTTTTCTTTCCGCTCGTGTGTACGCGGCTTCAGTGTGTCCTTCAATCCCCACTACTTTACCCCCCCCCCTGCATGTATTGCCAGGGATTGCAGGTTATGGAATGGATCGTATTGCATGCACAGAGGGGGGGAAGGATCGAATGTCTCTCAGAACAGAACATTCCAGTGTTCATTCGTAAATGAAGGGTTTGATAAACATGAACGTTTACATAAATGTTTACTATATCTTCATTTTGTTAATGAACAGGGAAATTCTTATTTCTGAGCACTTCTGTGTTCAGTAGTAAGTGCCAAGATGCAAAGGAGGAGATTGTGTTCTTGATCTTTTTCTGTAGCAGAAGGCCCCTTTCACACATGCGGACCATTTTTCATCCATCTGTTGACAGATGAAAAGCGGACATCAGCGCATCTCTATGAAAAATGAATGTAAATGATGATTATCCATTTACATTCGTTTACATCCCCTTCCGTCAACATCAGTTTTTTGGAAAGGATCAATGCCCTATTTTTCTTCTGTTACAAAAACGGATTAGACGAAAAACAGATGTAAACAGACATTCGGTCCGTTTTTGCATGAAAAATTGGCTCTGGGAAGTGGTTAAGGACTCTAGCTGGAGGATGTAAATAACTGATGTAAAAACAAATGAAAAAAAAATTGACAAATTGATGAAAAACTGAAGCAAACTTCTTCCGTTTTTTTTTTTGAAAAAATGTGACTGAACTGATGAAAGGAACAGTCCACATGTGTAAAAGGAGCCTAATGCCGCGTACACACGGTCGGACTTTTCGTCTACAAAAGTCCGACAGCCTGTCCGACAGACTTCCGGCGGACTTTTGGCGGACTTGCGGCAGACTTTCTAACGAACGGACTTGCCTACAAATGACCACACAAAAGTCCGACGGATTCGTACGTGATGACGTACACCGGACTAAAATAAGGAAGTTGATAGCTAGTAGCCAATAGCTGCCCTAGCGTGGGTTTTTGTCCGTCGGACTAGCACACAGACGAGCGGATTTCTGGGTCCGTCGTAGTTACGACATAAAGATTTGAAGCATGTTCCAAATCTAAAGTCCGTCGGATTTGAGGCTGAAAAAGTCTGCTGAAAGTCCGGGGAAGCCCACACACACGATCGGATTGTCAGCCAGCTTTAGTCCGTCGGCGTCCGTCGGACTTTTGTAGATGAAAAGTCCGACCGTGTGTACGCGGCATTAGGGAAAACATCAGGAGCCTGTCAAAAAAACAAAACATAAATAAAATACCCCTCCCAACACACACACATTGCATACACACAAAACTTTTACATGTGCACTAGACACTAAAGCTCCATTTACATCAAAAAGTGTTTTTTTTTTTTAGGCAAAAAGTACACACTGGTGTGTGCACTGTGCATGTGCACTGCAGTGTTTTGTTACAATGCATCACAGTACTTGATTTTTTCTTTTTTAAATCTCTTTACATTTATTCAACTCTATGCACAGCAGCTGTAATGTAATGTAATAAAATGTATGTCTGCATCATTTATTTGCAATGCACCACATACACACAGCACTGCAGTTCAGATGTTACCACAACACATACTGTACATGTGAAGCCAACCTCCAACTCCATTTTAGTGTATTTTTATATAAAATACTGCATTTTTATATAAAATAAAATATTGTTTTGATAGAGATTTATGCAACTATCATTTTTACTCTTTTTATTCTACCAGTTTAAGAAAATGTATCAATTAGTGGGTATTTTACAAACATTAAGCCCACGTTCACATTGGGCCGATTTGGCGGCTATTGCCAACTAGTTCCTGTGCTACTTCCTGCACAGATGTCTCTCAAATCGCCCCCAAAGTCGGACTCAATTGCTAGTTTGAAATCATGCAAGTTCAGCTGAACTCGCACGATTTCTAACGCAGAGGTGTGAACCTAGCCTAAAGCTGTAATGCCCCGTACACACTGTCGGATTTACAGACGGAAAATGTGTGATAGGACCCTGTTGTCGGAAATTCCGACCATGTGTGGGCTCCATCACACATTTTCCATCGGATTTTCCGATGCACAAAGTTTGAGAGCAGGCTATAAAATTTTCCGACAACAAAATCCGTTGTCGGAATTTCCGATCATGTGTACACAAATCCGACGCACAAAGTGCCACGCATGCTCAGAATAAATAAAGAGATGAAAGCTATTGGCTACTGCCCCGTTTATAGTCCAACGTACGTGTTTTACGTCACCGCGTTCAGAATTTTGTGTGACCGTGTGTATGCAAGACAAGTTTGAGCCAACATCCGTCAGAAAAAATCCTAGGATTTTGTTGTCGGAATGTCCGATCAATGTTCGACCGTGTGTACGGGGCATTAGTAAAAAAGAGTGAAACATGATAAAAAAAGTGAAAGATAGCAAAAATTGTCTGGCCCACTGAGATTAATTGGGAAAAGCAGGACCGGCAGCGAAAGAATAAAGTATATCACAATCAAGATATATTTGCATACAAAAATTCTAGGGCTAGAATTATTGTTCTCACTCTACCGAACGCGGTGATACCTCACATGTGTGGTTTGAACACAGTTTTCATATGCAGGCGCTACTCACGTATGCGTTAGCTTCTGCATGCAAGCTCAGCGGGATGGGGCTCGTTTAAGCTTTTTTTTTTTCTTATTTATTTTACCTTTTTTTTTTTTTTTTTACACTGTTCTTTTAAGAAAAAAATTGTGTCACTTTTATTCCTATTACAAGGACTGTAAACATCCCTTGTAATAGAAGAAAAGCATGACAGGACCTCTTAAATATGAGATCTGGGGTTAAAAAGACCTCAGATCTCATATTTACACTAAAATGCAATAAAAAAAAAAGTTGTCATTTAAAAAAAAAAAAAAATGGCCCTTTAAGAGCTATGGGCGGAAGTTACGTTTTGACGCTGCTTCCGCCTTGTAATTCTGACTTTTTAAAAACCACCAAAAAATTTCAAGTATAGGCTGTTTTTATCATGATCAAAATATGGTCATAACAGATCATCATGTATTGCTATACATTGCAAATTTGCAACATAAAAAGATGTACATTCTCTAGGCTATATTTATATGGACTGGTACGCCTGGCCTGAGCAACTTCCAATACAATGTGGAGCTGAATGATCTCTTATATAACGGAAAATTTATATCAAATACTTACCGTAATTTTCCTTTCCTGATGGACTCCATGGCAGCCTACGTATGGGTTAATCCCGCCTCTCATACCTCATAGGACCCCACTCCCATAAATCTTTGCAACTAGACAGAGACCGTGTTCCGTAACTTAGCCTACTCCAGCAAATGGGAGGGAACTCCTGCTGCCATGGAGTCCATCAGGAAAGGAAAATTACGGTAAGTATTTGATATAAATTTTCCGTTTTCCTGACAGACTCCATGGCAGCCTACGTATGGGAAATAACTAGCCATACACGCCCGGGTGGGCAATTGCTGGTTAAAGAAAAAAGGTTTAATTGGCACCATCAACAGATAATACGTGCAAACCAAAATTAACCGAAGACAAGGAAGCAATAGTGTGTCATAAAGGTATTAATTGATGACCATGAGGCCGCTTTACAGATCACTTCCGGAGATACATGCCGGGATGCTGCCCAAGATGTAGAAACGCTCCTGGTAGAATGAGCGGTCACTGCCTCCGGAGGAGCCAAACCCTTAGACTTGTAAGCCCACTGAATGGCCTGAACAATCCATGCTGCAATGGTTCTAGAGGAAGCACGCTTTCCCTTGTTTTTACCGTGGAAGAGGACAAACAAGTGATCAGATTGGCGAAAAGAAGCTGTGGCTTCCAAGTATTGCTTCAGAACTTCTCCGACATCTAGAGGATGAATATTAGAGCCCTCAGAAGACTTGAACGTGGGAAGAACAATTTCCTGATTTTCATGGAAAACAGTTGTTACTTTGGGATTTGAACCTAACATAGGAATCAGGACCACTCGGTCAGGGAAGAACGTAAGGAATGGTTCTTTGAATCCTAAGGAACCCATTTCGGAAACCCTCTTAGCCGATGTTATGGCTACTAAAAAGACCACTTTGAGGGAAAGTTCCTTAACAGATGACTGGTCCACATGACATATTTCTCTTCCTGCGAAGAAGTCCAGGACAAGAGGAAGATCCCATTTAGAAAATCTTGGTCTCCTTTGAGGTCTAAGTCTTATTGCTCCCCTGAAGAACTGTCTCGTAAGGGAGTGCCTGGCCCATGATACACCTGTGAAGGCAGAGATTGCAGAAACTTGGACTCGTAAGGAGCTAACCGACAAAGACAGATCCAGGCCTGTCTGCAGAAAACCCAGAATATCCTGTATCTTTGGGTCGATACAAGAGCCATTGGTGGAGGCCACATAGTCCGCAAATTTTGACCAAATTCTTTGATAGACTTTGTTGGTGCCCGCTCTTCTGGCATTCAACAATGTAGCAATCGCTGAACTTGGACATCCTAGTGCTTCCAGCCTTCCCCTCTCAACCACCAAGCCATCAGATGGAGATGAGATGGGCATGGGTGAAGAGATGTTCCTTGCGACAGGAGATCTGGTCTGGCCGGGAGAGGGACCGGATCCCGGTAACTGAGCTGAACCAGGAGAGGAAACCATGGCCTGTTGGGCCAGAAAGGAACAATCGCCACTACCTCGACTTCTTCCCACCTGAGCCTTGATAGAAACCGAAGGATGACTGGTACCGGGGGAAAGGCGTAGGCCTTGAGGAATCTCCACTGATCCGTCAGGGCATCCACTCCGAAGGCTTGGGGACAGCGACACCTCGTGTAATATTTCTGCAGTTTGAAGTTGCAAGGGGATGCAAACAGATCTACTTCCGGCATCGCTCCCAGAGACAAGACCCAGTTGAACACTTCGGTGTGGAGAGACCATTCGTTGTTGTCCAGGGTGACCCTCGAAAGGAAGTCCGCCTGGACATTCTGAATTCCGGGGAGATAAACAGCTGATAAATTTGTCAAATTCGCCTGGGCCCAGGACATGATCGGACTTACTTCTTTCAGTAACGAGAGACTGCGGGTGCCCCCCTGTCTCTTGATGTAAGACACTGCAGTCGTATTGTCCAGTCTCAGGAGAACTGAGGCCCCTGATGTCAGGTGGGAAAAGGCTTGAAGAGCACGGAAGGCAGCTCGAAGCTCCAGGATATTTGAGACTATCCCTTGGGATGGGAAGTCCCATCTGCCTTGGGCTACCTCCGTCAGACAGAGGGCGCCCCAACCTCTGTTGCTTGCATCCGTAGTCACCGTGATCCAGGAGACAGGGGCTATGGAATGGCAATTGAGAAGATTCCCCCGTTGCAGCCACCAGGGGAGGCTCTCCCGCATGGAGGTGGTTACTCGTACCAGCTGGTCTCGAGACCCTGGATCCCACTGTTGGAGAAACCCCTTCTGAAAGGGCCGCATCCTCCATTGTGCCCACTTTACCATGGGGGCTGTGGCCACCATGGTGCCTATTATCTTTAGACATTGCGAGGCTCTGAGAAGAGGTGATGATAATGCCAGACGAATTCTTTCCCGAATCACCGGAATTTTCTCCAAAGGTAGAGAGATGGTACTCTCCATGGTGTTGAATTGGGCTCCAAGGAATATTAGAGACTGCGTTGGATCTAGGTGACTCTTCTCCTTGTTCAACAGCCAACCGAACTCTGTTAGGGTAGAGATGACCTGATCTCGATGTGCCAGCAGCTGACCCCTGTCTTGTGAAAGCAGAAGTAGGTCGTCCAAGTAATGGTGTAATCGGATACCTTTGACCCTGATTAATGCTACCACAGCCAATAAGAGCTTCGAAAACACTCGAGGCGATGTTGTAAGCCCGAATGGAAGACATGTGAATTGGAGATGCCTCTGATCTACCGCGAATCGGAGATACATCTGAAATTCCTGTGCAATCGGCACGTGAAAGTAGGCATCTTTCAGGTCTATGGAGACAAGCCAATCTCCCGGTTGTATCGTCTGGCGTATTGTTAGCAGAGTCTCCATCTTGAATTTTTCCTTCTTGATGAAGGAGTTCAGATAAGTCAGGTCGATTACCGGCCTCCAGGACCCATTCTTTTTGAGGACCATGAAAAGGGGGGAGTACACCCCTAGGAATCTCTCTTCTGTTGGTACTTGAATGGCGGCCCCTTGGATTACTAGTGAGTCCGTATATGACAGAAGAACCTGTTTCTTCTCTTCTATGTGAGGAAGAGTTGTAGGAACAAACCGGTGTATGGGTGGGTTGCTGAACACCCAGGTATGACCCGAAGAGACCGTTTTGACAGTCCAGAAATCCCGAATCGAGGCTGCCCAGACGTGCTGGAAACGGAGTAAACGAGCCCCGACTCGCTCCGTCTGGACAGGCTCTATATCAAAAGGACTTCGCAGCCTCACGTCCCCCAGAAGAGGCTGACTTTGAGGACTTCTGCCCTGAAGGTTGATTTCTCCTCCAGTTTTTTCTGAAATCACGGCCAGGTCTGTAGCGGCGTGCATCCCTCGCACGCTCCTGATCTTGTTTGGGATAAGTTTTCCTCTGACCAAAAAGGCGGCGATCCTGGGGTAAGAACCCTGATTTACCCCCTGTAGCACGGGTAATGGCAGAATCCAGTTTATTCCCAAAGAGGGAGGAACCCTCAAAGGGAATTTTACACCATGCCTGTTTAGAGGCAGGATCTGCAACCCACGGGCGCAACCACAAGGCGCGCTTCGCCGTTACCGAGGAAAGCATGACACGTGCCACAAGGCGGATAATATCCAGGGATGCTTCCCCCAGAAAGGCTGATGCCAGCTTCAGCTCATGTACTGGTGAGTTCTTGAGCAACTCCTCAGAGATCCTTCCCAATACTGCATCCATATCATCCGTCCATGCTTCCATAGCTTTAGACAAAGCTGCAAGGGCCAGGGCTGGTTTACAAGCCATGCCTGCCGTAATATAAATGCGTTTGAGGTCAGTGTCGATCTTCCTCTCCAAACCATCTTTAAAAGAAACGGTGTCTTCCAGAGGAAGCGTGACATGCTTCACTAACCTCATTAAGGCCGCATCAATGAGGGGTGCAGCTTCCAGATGCTTTACCTCCTCACTTTTGAATGGGTACATTTTCGCTATCTTGGAAATCAGCGAGTTCTTCCTCTCAACTTTACTCCATTCATCTGAAATAATTTCCCCAAGTTCACCCAGGAAGGGGAAATTTGGGCGTTCTTTCCTGAGCTGTTTGAAGTACTTCCTCTGTTTAGAAGGGGCTTCTACTGGCTCCTCCCATCTCAATGCGTTTTTAACCGCTTTAACCATCTGTGGAACCAAGGAAAAATCGAAGCCTGTACTGGAATCTTCCACATCCGCTTCGCTGTCCGAAGAACCACTCAAGGAGAGACTTCGTCGAGAGGGACCTGGAACCTCAGGGACAACCCTGTCAGGAACTGGTGGAGGAGCAGCAGGAGGGCTGGATGTACGAACGGGATCTGTCCTGTTCAAAGACTCTTGAACCACTCTTCTAACCAGAGCCTCCACCTGTTGGTCTCCAGCTCCTCGTTCTTTAACAGCTCGAGCATAGCACAGCTCACAGAGAGATTTACCCTCTGGGACCTGAGCTCTACATCCCCAGCATGCCTTCTTATCAGAGCGGCTGGAATGGCGGTGAGAATGGCGACTAGACGTGGACCGTCTGGAGGATGATCTAGGACGTCTAGAGCTTGACGTAGAGTGACGGTTTTGTGATCTAGATTTGTCACTAGCTTCACGTGCTGAAGAACGGTGTTCAGACCTAGAAGGGCTGAGGGAAAAAACAGAGTCAACATGCACCTGACAATAAAACCCAAAACAAAAAACAGGCAGAGGGAAAATTAATTCCATCCTACCTGCCGAGTAAGGGTTGGCCACTGGGGGGCGGTGACACATCCATAGCAAACAACTGACACTGAAAGCAATCAAGACAGTATTATAAGAAACTGATGGTTTAGCAATTAGGAAGAAACCATAGGCAGGCAGTGCAGCATAACTCTTACCTTGACCAGTCAAGATATGTGCTCAGGGAATCAGCTGCATGAAGCATGAAAGCATCCCAAGAAATAGCTGAATCTGACAGCTATTTAAACCTGCCGCCCAGGATGATGTCATCGCGCTCACAGCGAACCCACGCTGTGTACGACGCCGCCCCATGGACACCGCGCACATGCGCGACCGCCGCCATTTTGTCCGGACCGCGCACGCGCAACCAAGCCTCGATTTCGATCGCGGCTCGCGCATGCGCAGAAGGGCCAAGAAGCGGCGGACTGGAACGCAGATGCGTCCCAGCCGCCATGACCAGGAAAGCTACAGGGACAGACAACAAACAAATACAGGCTGCCATGTAATAGAAAAAGACAGTATACATCACCACCACGACACCGATTCGATCCGGCCTGGGACTGGGAGCCATTGCTCATACTGCACGACCAGGGCATTTTCATGAAGGGGCCTCCCGCTAATAGCTGGGACGAATGGCCATGTTGCCGCTTGCCTGCCAATGGCCGGCTATTAAGCTCTTCAAGGCATCGCAATACTTGCCCATGTCCACCCTGCTAATAGCTAAGGTAAATGGACTCCAGAAAAAGACACCGCCAGAACCGTCATCTTCGCGTGCAAACCACCAGGACTGGACCGACAATTTTAAGGTAAGACTACCTTGGTCCTAGGAGGAGGACAAAAAAGGAACACGGTCTCTGTCTAGTTGCAAAGATTTATGGGAGTGGGGTCCTATGAGGTATGAGAGGCGGGATTAACCCATACGTAGGCTGCCATGGAGTCTGTCAGGAAAACACATATATCTTTAAAGCCTAGAGAATGTACATCTTTTTATATTGCAATACATCTGTTATGGCAGTGGCGGCTGATACTCAAAGTTTTTTGGGGGGGCGCAAAAAATGTTGAAAAAAAATCATCAATTGCAGCCACTGTGCCAAACGCTGCCACTGTGCCATCAAACGCTGCCAGTGTGCCCATCAAACGCTGCCAGTGTGCCCATCAAACGCTGCCAGTGTGCCCATCATATGTTGCCAGTGTGCCCATCATATGCTGCCAGTGTGCCCATCATGATTGGCGGAGAGGCGGTTTAGTGTTAGGAGTGAGTGACCTGCGAGTGCCCAGCATGGCGATTGTTGGTCACCATTTTTGACGCCTATTAGAGCCTATTGCCATCGGCTGTTCGATCGTTCGCCGAATTGCGAACGATATGTACCGTTCGCGCCAAATTCGTGTGGCGCGTCACGGCCCATAATTCACTGCGGAATCGCAGTGCATTGCTGGCTAATGATTGGCCAAGCATGCACTATGACCCGCATGCTTGGCCAATCACAGCGCCGTCGGTAGAGAGAGCTGTAATTGGCCAAAGCCAGGGTGGCTTTGGCCAATTATGGCTCAGGGGGTTTAGAACACGCCCCACACTATATAAGGCCGCCTGCACGGCGGCCCTGTGTAGTGTGTTCCGGCGTGCTTACAGAGAGAGAGAGACAGTGTCATTTCATTAGAGTTAGTTAGATTAGGCAGGACAGTCAGTGAGTATTCAGTTTAGCTAGATCCGTTCCTGCTATCTTCCTACTGACAGGCAGGCTTGTGTTGTTACAGTATTTACAGCTACCTGAAGAAAATTGCTGGTGTTCTTTTGATCCTATTAGTACCACAGTCAGGCAGCTAGACTATTTACAGTTAGTGTAGTGCGTACTGCTCACAGTGTTCAGCTAAAACTACAAGTTAGTGTAGTGAGACCTCTGCACAGCGTTCAGCTAAAGCTACAAGTTAGGCAGCTACCGCAGGCAGCTAAATAAGCTACAAGTTAGTTTTTTGCGAGCTCTGCACTGTGTTTAGTTAAAGCTACCTGTAGAAGGTTGGTGGTGTTCTCATACTACAGGCAGGCAGTTGATTTTGCTAGATGCAGTATCAACACACACACATATATATATATATATATATATATATATATATATATATATATATATATATATATTTATATATATATTTATAGTGCAGCTACAGGCCATTCGTATGTCTGGAAGGCCAACAAGGAGAGGCAGACAGTCACAAGCCAATAAAATAGGGCAAGCAGGCTCTGTGTCTAGTGCTGGTCGTGGAGACTGTGCATCCTCATCAGCACGTGGCTGTGGGACACGCTTGGCCTTTTTTTCAGCAGCTGGCTGTGTTGAGCCGTAACATGCGGAAGACTTGGTTGAGTTGATGACCAAGCCGTCCTCATCCTCCTCATCCTCTCTCACCCATGCTCAGGATACTTTGTCTGGCAAAGCAGCGGCTTCTTCCCTCGGCTCAATGTCATCAGTGACTCCTTCCCTAGCCCCACCATGTCCTCCTGAGGAGTCCCTCGAACTGTTTGACCACAGTGTTGGGTACATGCTCCAGGAGGATGCTCAGCGTTTGGAAGGCTCTGATGATGATACTGAGCTAGATGAAGGCAGTAACGTGAGCACGGACAGAGGGGGTGCCCAAGAAGGACAGCAATCTGGCAGTCATGCTCCCCCTGCTGCAGCATACTGCCAGGTTTGCTCCAGTGATGAGGAGGAAGGGGATGATGAGGTCACTGACTCAACGTGGGTGCCTGATAGGAGAGGGAAGGAGGAGGAGGAGGAGGAGGCAGCACATCACCAACGAGGCAGGATGACCTCCAGGGGCCAGCCTAAGAGCAGCACACTCACTGCATCACACCCCAAAGCTCCACATGTGCAGGGCGCTGCAGTCTCTGCGCATTATTCAAAAAGTTCTTTGTTGTGGGCCTTTTTTGAGATGAGTGCATCAGATCGCACCGCTGCTATTTGCAACATATGTCTCAAGACTATCTCGCGTGGCCAAAACATCTCCCGCTTGGGTACCACATGCTTGACCAGACATATGTTGACCTGCCATGCAGTTCGTTGGCAAGCGTATCTAAAAGACTCACACCAAAGAACAAAGAGGACCTCTCCTTGCTCCTCATCAGATGAGATCTCCAACCCCACTATACCTTCAGTCCTCTCTGAGACCTGCACTGAGAGGAATGAAGTTGTAGAATTAGGTGTGTCACAGCCAAGTACTTGTGGGCAATCTGCTTTTGGTACACTGACATCAGATTGTACCAGACAAATTTCCCTGCCCCAGCTGCTGCACCACTGAAAGAAGTTTGATCCCAGCCATCCACATGCCCAGCGGTTGAATGCTAGCTTGGCAAAATTGCTAGCACTTCAACTGCTGCCTTTTCAGTTGGTAGACTCTGCCCCCTTCCGTGAGTTTGTGAAATGTGCGGTTCCTCAGTGGCAGGTACCCAAACACCACTTTTTCTCACTGAAGGTGATTCCGGCTCTCTACCGGCATGTGGAAGGCAATGTCCATGCCTCGCTGGACAGGGCGGTCAGTGGAAAGGTGCATATTACCACTGACTCATGGTCCAGCAGGCATGGACAGGGACATTACCCAAGTTTCACGGCGCATTGGGTGACTCTGTTGGCAGCTGGGAAGGATGCAGGACAGGGTGCAGTAGTGTTGGAGGTTGTTCCGCCACCACGCCTCCAAAATGCCACTACTAATGATTGTGACACACCTCTCTCCTCCACCCCCTCCTCTTCTTCTTCCTCCATGGCCTCTTCCTGTGCTTTGTCCTCGGAACCAGCGGTGCTCCGTAGGCGTTCAAGGGGCTACGCATGTACGCAGGCCAAAAGATGCCATGTGGTGCTTGAGCTGGTGTGCTTGGGGGACACGAGCCACACTGGGGCAGAGGTCCTGTCAGCTCTGCAGGGGCAGGTTGAGAGGTGGTTGACGCCACGCCAACTTAAGGCAGGAATGGTGGTTTGCGACAATTGCACCAACCTCCTCTCTGCCCTCCGACAAGGACAAATGACCCATGTGCCCTGTTTGGCTCACGTCCTTAACTTGGTGGTGCAGCGGTTCTTGGGCAGGTACCCAGGCTTACAGGATGTCCTGAGGCAGGCCAGGAAAGTCTGTGTGCATTTCCGCTGGTCATATAATGCCAGTGCACGGCTGGCGGACCTCCAAAAGGAGTTTAACCTGCCCAAGAACCGCCTAATCTGTGACATGCCCACCAGGTGGAACTCAACGTTGGCCATGATCAGGGATGCATGCACTGTCCTGTCACCATTTTAGGAGGCCACGAGGATGGTGAGCAGTGACAGTGCATGCATCAGTGACATTGTCCCCCTTGTCCACCTGTTGGAGCACACGCTGCCTGGAATAATGGACAGGGCACTTGAGGCAGAACAGAGGCAGGAAGAGGAGGACTTCCTTAGCTCTCAAGGCCCCCTTTATCCAGACAGTGTTCCTGCGTGCCCGCCGATCACACAGAAAGAGGAGGAGGAGGATTGTGTCAGTATGGAGGTGGAGCCTGGCACGCAGCATCAGCAGCAGTCTTTAAGGGATCAGTCCCAAGAAACACATGGACTTGTACGTGGCTGGGAGGAGGTGGCTGCAGACCATGTCATCCTTAGTGACCCAGAGGACTCCGGACCAAATGCCTCAGCAAACCTACGCTGCATGGCCTCCCTGATCCTGCAAAGCCTGCGTAAGAATCCTCGTATTCGTGGTATCAAGGAGTAGGACCAATACTGGCTGGCAACCCTCCTTGATCCACCTTACAAGGGTAAGGTTGCGGACCTTATCTTGCCGTCGCAGAGGGAGCAGAGGATGAAACATCTTCGGGAGGCCTTGCAGAAAGGTTTGTGCAACGCGTTCCCAGAGACTGGGAGGTTACAAACTCCTGTTTCTGGACAATGTGTTGCTGAGGCTTCAGTCAGTCAATGAAGGAGCGGTGGAGAAGGTGGCTGTCTGACCGATGCGTTCAGACAATTTTTTAGTCCGCAGCCCCAAGGTATGATCAGTTCCAGCAACCATCGCCAGCGTCTGTTTTACATGGTGCAGGAATACCTAGGGGCAAGATCTGACTTGGACACCTTTCCCACCAAAAATCCTCTGGGTTACTGGGTCTTGAGGATGGATCACTGGCCAGAGCTTGCACAGTATGCAATTGAGCTACTGGCCTGTCCTGCATCCAGCGTTCTTTCAGAACACACATTCAGTGCTGCTGGAGGCTTTGTAACCTATCACAGGGTGCGTCTGTCCACCGACTCGGTCGATCGACTGACCTTCATAAAAATTAATCAGTCTTGGATCACCACCAGCTACCAAGCACCTGATGCTGATGTAACCGAATAATTTTTTTTGAAATCTCAGATCCCTTCAAAGACTGCTTATGCTGATGCTGAGTGACTATCCTGAGTAATTATCCTCTTCCTCCTCAATGATCACGCTGATAGCTTGTAAGAATATTTTTGGTTCTGGGCGCCGTCACCAGTGCCTAAGGCCAAATTTTTCAGCCCCTGTTTAACAGGGGCATGTAATTACAATTTTTAATGCAATACTTTGCAGCAGGGCACGTTCCTGCGTTCCAACTAGAGTATCTGTGAGGGCTTGCAGTGTTGTGGCACCAGCACCAGTGCCTAAGGCCCAGTTTTTCAGCCCCTGTTTAACAGGGGCATGTAATTACAATTCTTGATCTAATATTTCACAGCAGGGCCCGTTTCTGTGCCCACCAAGAGCGAGTGAGGACTTACAGTGTTGTGGCACCAGCACCACCACCAAAGGCCCAATTTTTCAGCCCCTGTTCAACAGGGGCATGTAATTACAATTCTTGATCTAATATTTCACAGCAGGGCCCATTTCTGCGCCTACCAAGAGCGAGTGAGGACTTACAGTGTTGTGGCACCACCACCACCACCACCAACAAAGGCCCAATTTTCTGCCCTTGTTCAACAGGGGCATGTAATTACAATTCTTGATCTAATATTTCACAGCAGGGCCCATTTCTGCACCCACCAAGAGCGAGTGAGGACTTATAGTGTTGTGGCACCAGCACCACCACCACCACCAAAGGCCCAATTTTTCTGCCCCTGTTCAACAGGGGCATGTAATTACAATTCTTGATCTAATATTTCACAGCAGGGCCCTGTGAGGGCTTACAGTGTTGTGGCCACAACAACACCTAAGGCCCCAATTTCTGCAGAGTATATAGGGCAGGCCCCTACTTTCAAACATCCAACTTACAAACAACTCCTACTTGCAAACGGAAGGAGACAACAGGAAGTGAGATGAAATCTACCCCTAGGAAGGGAAATTCTCTCCTGTAAGAGTTAACATGGGAAAGACATTTCTCCTTTCCACTGATGCTTTATCACCATTCCTTGTTTCACAAAAAAACCCAAATTTTCAAAAAACATTTGTCATTGGGACAAAAAGTGAGGTGAAATCTTCTGAAGAGGAGCACAGACAGCAAAACAAATGCCATAGGGGTGATAACCCTTCCCTATGTTTTCCAAAAAGCTTAAAAAAGATTTTTTGGCTGGAGCTAAACACGTTAAAAATGTACCCGTTCAAAATTACAAACAGATTCTAGTTAACAACAAACCTACAGTCCCTGTCTTGTTTGCACCGCCTGTATACTGCTGTTAAGAGTATATAGGGCCTGGTGGCCCCACACCTTTCCTTTTTTTAATTTGGGTGCCTGGTTCCCCTTAATATCCATACAAGACCCAAAGGGCCTGGTAATGGACTGGAGGGTACCCATGCCTTTTGTCTCACTGATTTTCATCCATATTGCCAGGACCCAACATTACATTAAACCCGCAAGCAGTTTTAAATGACTTTTTTTCCTTTAAAAATGACATTTTGTGCAGGGACTGTTCTAAGCACGGGAAACACGCGCCACTTTACAGGCATATTATAGACACCCCCCAGGTACAAATTTAAAGGAATATTTCACTTTTTTTTTTTACTTTAAGCATCATTAAAATTACTGCTCCCGAAAAAACAGCCGTTTTTAAAAGTTTTTTTTGCATTGATACATGTCCGCTGGGGCAGGACCCGGGTCCCCAAACCCTTTTTAGGACAATACCATGCAAATTAGCCTTTAAAATTAGCACTTTTGATTTCGAACGTTCCAGTCCCATAGACATCAATGGGGTTCTAACGTTCGTGCGAATTTTCGGTCCGTTCGCAGATTCTGGTGCGAACCAAACCGGGGTGTGTTCGGCTCATCCCTACTTACCTGTTCATTCCATATCTTGGAGTACAGTACAGGACACAGACAAAGTATTCATAGAGTGAATCCAATAAGTATTACAGCGCTGACCTAATATAAACTTATAAAACACAGTTCTAGGCTCCTATACAGTTCATGAAGTCCAAAAATATCATCTGTGTTCAAACAAATTGTGACAAAGTGCTCTGTGCTTATTCCATCTAAATAGGTGACTTCTGTTCCCATGATGTGTTACACAGACGTGCTCGCCTCCTATGGTCCCTTCCTCACCAACATTAGGTTTATAACGGGCATTGATTGTATATAAAGTCTCATTTCTTCCTCCTTTACTTTTCCAGGAAACAGTGTATGATATTCCCATATATAGGGTATGGATATATAGGGGTTGATTTACTAAGGGCAAATCCACTTTCCACTACAAATGCACTTTTAAGTGCAGTCGCTGTAGAACTGAAGGGGGGATCTGAAATGAGGGGGAGCTCTGCTGATTTTATCATCCAATCATGTTCAAGCAAAAATGCTGTTTTTTATTTTCCTTGCATGTCCCCCTCAGATCTACAGCGACTGCACTTCCAAGTGCACTTGCAGTGCACTTGTAGTGCAAAGTGGATTTGCCTTTAGTAAATCAACCCCATAGTCTCACTTTTCACCCCCTCCTCTCCTCCATGGTGTAATATTGTTTTATTAAAATAAAGTTAATACGCAATTGCACTTACATTGGCATAGAAATATAAAAGCAGAATAAAACTCGAAACGGCCGCCACGGTGCATGGGTCGGCTGTGTATATCACCACTGACTGTCCTCGCTTGACGTACGTTTTGCCCCTCCATCTTGGAGCCTAGAACTGTGTTTTATGAGTTTATATTAGGGCAGTACCATAATATTTATTGGATTCACACTACATGGTACACAGCACCTTCATTGCAGCAGCAGCCTAATCCAATGTAACTTAATTGGTTTAATCATTTAAATTTATTTTCAATTTGACCATAGTGCAGGTGCATTTCTACTACTTCAAAGTATTCATAGACCCTATGTTATAGGCTCGTACATTCAGATAATTGGACATTGGCAAGCTCATTGGCACCTTCCCTATAACCCTACCCTACTCTGTAAATCCTCAGTTTTGTAGCAAGTAATGCAAAGTAACCAAAGAATGAAAGGAAGGGTGATCTGTGTCCTGTACTCCAAGATATGGAATTTACTGGTAAGTCAAAAATATTCATAGACCTTGTGATGTCAACAAGCAATTAATGAGAAAGGTTGGGAAACAACTAGACAAACAGAACTATGCCAACAGACCCGACAACAACAAGGGTCAAAAAGACCCAACTTCAGAGGATGTTGATGGGGAGCTTACACAGGTGACCATGTTTTCTGCACCATGAGGAACTGGAACAATCCTCGCCAGCCTGAAAGACTAGTATCTGTTCTTATAACTTTGCAGTGATAGGGAAAGATAAACGTCCCCATTCCTAAAGCTGGCATGGAGATTCACCAAATTAGGGAATTCATTGTTTGGCTGGTCAGGGACATGGGTAGGGCAAGAGAAGGAGCAGTTGTGGTCTATTCCAGGTCAACAAGATGTTGTGTTGGAGGGGTCATGAATGAATTTAGGAAAATGGCACTGCCATTGAAGGCAGCTACGATGAGGCTTACAACTCTCACAGAGAGTCTCACCATGGAATCTCTCTTTGATTTCAATGCTTGAGCGCAGGCTCTGAAAGAAAGAATTTTATTTTCTGGAAGGAAAACTTTTGCTTGAGATCAAAGACCAGACCCAAGTATTCCAGGTGAAGAGAAGGTAGGAGAGCAACTTTTTAAATTATTTCCCAACTGAAAACTTGGAGTGTCGGAATTGTCTTGTGGATGTTTGCTGACAGCTGAAAGAAAGATGAGTCACTTTTGACAAGGAAAGAAAGATGAGTCCTTCAGGAGAAGGTTGTCAAGAAAACCAAATCAAATAAAGATTTATACAGTTTAGCAATATAGATAAACTTTTAACTAAGTATGCATAATTCCTGACCATGCTATACATTTGTCCTTTTAGTCTTTAATATGGTGATTGCAGTGAACCAAAAGTGAAAAATGATGTACTATTTTTACTGCTAATTAGTTCTTAGTGGTTTCTATGTATATTGATTTAATTGCTTAGGGTACTGCACCACTGTAAGTGTGCGCCATTGGTCTAATTTAAAACATTATCAAATAGGAACGCTTAAAAATGTGTCACACCAAACAAGTTTTTTAAAACTGCATTTTTTTTCCGAAATATATACATTTTTTAACCCATAAAAATATTTAAAAACAGTTTCCTCAAGTGCAATGGTACATAGCTATAAACTGTAAATATATTTTTTTAATTGATGGTTATTGTATTTTGCCACAAATGCCTTTGTATTTGGGAAACTGTTTTTTTTATATATATATATATATATATATATATATATATATATATATATTGAAATAACAACAAATTTTTTTACTTTAATACATTTTGATTGGCCCACCGCCCATATTTTCATGGACAGTTTGTAAAAAGCACCCTGATTTCTCCTATCCACAGAAGTTCATAGATGGGAGAAACTGTTTGTGAAAATACTTTGGCTGGATCCCCCTGTAGTCTCCAGGACTTCAGTGCAGCCACACGTCTGCTGAAACTTTCAAGGTTATTGGTTGCTGGGGCCGCCTGGCATCCTAGCAACCAATGAATAGCATGTTTAAGCTCCAGCATTCAGAAGAGGAGAGGCCTTGCAGAAAGGTTTGTGCAACGCGTTCCCAGAGACTGGGAGGTTACAAACTCCTGTTTCTGGACAATGTGTTGCTGAGGCTTCAGTCAGTCAATGAAGGAGCGGTGGAGAAGGTGACTGTCTGACCGATGCGTTCAGACAATTTTTTAGTCCGCAGCCCCAAGGTATGATCAGTTCCAGCAACCATCGCCAGCGTCTGTTTTACATGGTGCAGGAATACCTAGGGGCAAGATCTGACTTGGACACCTTTCCCACCGAAAATCCTCTGGGTTACTGGGTCTTGAGGATGGATCACTGGCCAGAGCTTGCACAGTATGCAATTGAGCTACTGGCCTGTCCTGCATCCAGCGTTCTTTCAGAACGCACATTCAGTGCTGCTGGAGGCTTTGTAACCTATCACAGGGTGCGTCTGTCCACCGACTCGGTCGATCGACTGACCTTCATAAAAATTAATCAGTCTTGGATCACCACCAGCTACCAAGCACCTGATGCTGATGTAACCGAATAATTTTTTTTGAAATCTCAGATCCCTTCAAAGACTGCTTATGCTGATGCTGAGTGACTATCCTGAGTAATTATCCTCTTCCTCCTCAATGATCAAGCTGATAGCTTGTAAGAATATTTTTGGTTCTGGGCACTGTCACCAGTGCCTAAGGCCAAATTTTTCAGCCCCTGTTTAACAGGGGCATGTAATTACAATTTTTAATGCAATACTTTGCAGCAGGGCACGTTCCTGCGTTCCAACTAGAGTATCTGTGAGGGCTTGCAGTGTTGTGGCACCAGCACCAGTGCCTAAGGCCCAGTTTTTCAGCCCCTGTTTAACAGGGGCATGTAATTACAATTCTTGATCTAATATTTCACAGCAGGGCCCGTTTCTGTGCCCACCAAGAGCGAGTGAGGACTTACAGTGTTGTGGCACCAGCACCACCACCAAAGGCCCAATTTTTCAGCCCCTGTTCAACAGGGGCATGTAATTACAATTCTTGATCTAATATTTCACAGCAGGGCCCATTTCTGCGCCTACCAAGAGCGAGTGAGGACTTACAGTGTTGTGGCACCACCACCACCACCACCAACAAAGGCCCAATTTTCTGCCCTTGTTCAACAGGGGCATGTAATTACAATTCTTGATCTAATATTTCACAGCAGGGCCCATTTCTGCACCCACCAAGAGCGAGTGAGGACTTACAGTGTTGTGGCACCAGCACCACCACCACCACCAAAGGCCCAATTTTTCTGCCCCTGTTCAACAGGGGCATGTAATTACAATTCTTGATCTAATATTTCACAGCAGGGCCCTGTGAGGGCTTACAGTGTTGTGGCCACAACAACACCTAAGGCCCCAATTTCTGCAGAGTATATAGGGCAGGCCCCTACTTTCAAACATCCAACTTACAAACGACTCCTACTTGCAAACGGAAGGAGACAACAGGAAGTGAGATGAAATCTACCCCTAGGAAGGGAAATTCTCTCCTGTAAGAGTTAACATGGGAAAGACATTTCTCCTTTCCACTGATGCTTTATCACCATTCCTTGTTTCACAAAAAAACCCAAATTTTCAAAAAACATTTGTCATTGGGACAAAAAGTGAGGTGAAATCTTCTGAAGAGGAGCACAGACAGCAAAACAAATGCCATAGGGGTGATAACCCTTCCCTATGTTTTCCAAAAAGCTTAAAAAAGATTTTTTGGCTGGAGCTAAACACGTTAAAAATGTACCCGTTCAAAATTACAAACAGATTCTAGTTAACAACAAACCTACAGTCCCTGTCTTGTTTGCACCGCCTGTATACTGCTGTTAAGAGTATATAGGGCCTGGTGGCCCCACACCTTTCCTTTTTTTAATTTGGGTGCCTGGTTCCCCTTAATATCCATACAAGACCCAAAGGGCCTGGTAATGGACTGGAGGGTACCCATGCCTTTTGTCTCACTGATTTTCATCCATATTGCCAGGACCCGACATTACATTAAACCCGCAAGCAGTTTTAAATGACTTTTTTTCCTTTAAAAATGACATTTTGTGCAGGGACTGTTCTAAGCACGGGAAACACGCGCCACTTTACAGGCATATTATAGACACCCCCCAGGTACGAATTTAAAGGAATATTTCACTTTTTTTTTTACTTTAAGCATCATTAAAATTACTGCTCCCGAAAAAACGGCCGTTTTTAAAAGTTTTTTTTGCATTGATACATGTCCGCTGGGGCAGGACCCGGGTCCCCAAACCCTTTTTAGGACAATACCATGCAAATTAGCCTTTAAAATGAGCACTTTTGATTTCGAACGTTCGAGTCCCATAGACATCAATGGGGTTCTAACGTTCGTGCGAATTTTCGGTCCGTTCGCAGATTCTGGTGCGAACCAAACCGGGGTGTGTTCGGCTCATCCCTACTTACCTGTTCATTCCATATCTTGGAGTACAGTACAGGACACAGACAAAGTATTCATAGAGTGAATCCAATAAGTATTACAGCGCTGACCTAATATAAACTTATAAAACACAGTTCTAGGCTCCTATACAGTTCATGAAGTCCAAAAATATCATCTGTGTTCAAACAAATTGTGACAAAGTGCTCTGTGCTTATTCCATCTAAATAGGTGACTTCTGTTCCCATGATGTGTTACACAGACGTGCTCGCCTCCTATGGTCCCTTCCTCACCAACATTAGGTTTATAACGGGCATTGATTGTATATAAAGTCTCATTTCTTCCTCCTTTACTTTTCCAGGAAACAGTGTATGATATTCCCATATATATATATAGGGTATGGATATATAGGGGTTTATTTACTAAGGGCAAATCCACTTTCCACTACAAATGCACTTTTAAGTGCAGTCGCTGTAGAACTGAAGGGGGGATCTGAAATGAGGGGGAGCTCTGCTGATTTTATCATCCAATCATGTTCAAGCAAAAATGCTGTTTTTTATTTTCCTTGCATGTCCCCCTCAGATCTACAGCGACTGCACTTCCAAGTGCACTTGCAGTGCACTTGTAGTGCAAAGTGGATTTGCCTTTAGTAAATCAACCCCATAGTCTCACTTTTCACCCCCTCCTCTCCTCCATGGTGTAATATTGTTTTATTAAAATAAAGTTAATACGCAATTGCACTTACATTGGCATAGAAATATAAAAGCAGAATAAAACTCGAAACGGCCGCCACGGTGCATGGGTCGGCTGTGTATATCACCACTGACTGTCCTCGCTTGACGTACGTTTTGCCCCTCCATCTTGGAGCCTAGAACTGTGTTTTATGAGTTTATATTAGGGCAGTACCGTAATATTTATTGGATTCACACTACATGGTACACAGCACCTTCATTGCAGCAGCAGCCTAATCCAATGTAACTTAATTGGTTTAATCATTTAAATTTATTTTCAATTTGACCATAGTGCAGGTGCATTTCTACTACTTCAAAGTATTCATAGACCCTATGTTATAGGCTCGTACATTCAGATAATTGGACATTGGCAAGCTCATTGGCACCTTCCCTATAACCCTACCCTACTCTGTAAATCCTCAGTTTTGTAGCAAGTAATGCAAAGTAACCAAAGAATGAAAGGAAGGGTGATCTGTGTCCTGTACTCCAAGATATGGAATTTACTGGTAAGTCAAAAATATTCATAGACCTTGTGATGTCAACAAGCAATTAATGAGAAAGGTTGGGAAACAACTAGACAAACAGAACTATGCCAACAGACCCGACAACAACAAGGGTCAAAAAGACCCAACTTCAGAGGATGTTGATGGGGAGCTTACACAGGTGACCATGTTTTCTGCACCATGAGGAACTGGAACAATCCTCGCCAGCCTGAAAGACTAGTATCTGTTCTTATAACTTTGCAGTGATAGGGAAAGATAAACGTCCCCATTCCTAAAGCTGGCATGGAGATTCACCAAATTAGGGAATTCATTGTTTGGCTGGTCAGGGACATGGGTAGGGCAAGTGAAGGAGCAGTTGTGGTCTATTCCAGGTCAACAAGATGTTGTGTTGGAGGGGTCATGAATGAATTTAGGAAAATGGCACTGCCATTGAAGGCAGCTACGATGAGGCTTACAACTCTCACAGAGAGTCTCACCATGGAATCTCTCTTTGATTTCAATGCTTGAGCGCAGGCTCTGAAAGAAAGAATTTTATTTTCTGGAAGGAAAACTTTTGCTTGAGATCAAAGACCAGACCCAAGTATTCCAGGTGAAGAGAAGGTAGGAGAGCAACTTTTTAAATTATTTCCCAACTGAAAACTTGGAGTGTCGGAATTGTCTTGTGGATGTTTGCTGACAGCTGAAAGAAAGATGAGTCACTTTTGACAAGGAAAGAAAGATGAGTCCTTCAGGAGAAGGTTGTCAAGAAAACCAAATCAAATAAAGATTTATACAGTTTAGCAATATAGATAAACTTTTAACTAAGTATGCATAATTCCTGACCATGCTATACATTTGTCCTTTTAGTCTTTAATATGGTGATTGCAGTGAACCAAAAGTGAAAAATGATGTACTATTTTTACTGCTAATTAGTTCTTAGTGGTTTCTATGTATATTGATTTAATTGCTTAGGGTACTGCACCACTGTAAGTGTGCGCCATTGGTCTAATTTAGAACATTATCAAATAGGAACGCTTAAAAATGTGTCACACCAAACAAGTTTTTTAAAACTGCATTTTTTTTCCGAAATATATACATTTTTTAACCCATAAAAATATTTAAAAACAGTTTCCTCAAGTGCAATGGTACATAGCTATAAACTGTAAATATATTTTTTTAATTGATGGTTATTGTATTTTGCCACAAATGCCTTTGTATTTTGGGAAACTGTTTTTTTATATATATATATATATATATATATATATATATATTGAAATAACAACAAATTTTTTTACTTTAATACATTTTGATTGGCCCACCGCCCATATTTTCATGGACAGTTTGTAAAAAGCACCCTGATTTCTCCTATCCACAGAAGTTCATAGATGGGAGAAACTGTTTGTGAAAATACTTTGGCTGGATCCCCCTGTAGTCTCCAGGACTTCAGTGCAGCCACACGTCTGCTGAAACTTTCAAGGTTATTGGTTGCTGGGGCCGCCTGGCATCCTAGCAACCAATGAATAGCATGTTTAAGCTCCAGCATTCAGAAGAGGAGAATTGAATTTCCTCCTCCAGATCTGTTCCAACTCACTAGCTCACAGCTTCTGTTCTGCTCAGAATGGGTAAGAGGGGCTCTCGTGTAAGGAGGAATGCTGTGAACTCTGATGTAAATGGAAATGCTGGCAGACTCTAATGTAAAGGGGGACTCTGGGGTGTTTGATAAAAGAGAGACTCAGATATGAATGGGGAGCTTGTCCTGACTGCTGCACTCTATAAGTTTTTTTTTTTTTGTTACTTACGCCTTACCCATATGCACTATACACTATGTTGTATGTTACATAATCTTGACCAAAGTGTTCATTATCTAAACAGTTGCTGGTTTTAATGAAGTTCTTTAAGGTAGGCTCAGGCAGAGAACGTATATCTTTTTGTGCACAGAAAAGCTTTTGTAGTAGAAAATTTAATTTTATAAAACTAATCTTTTGTCCTGAATTTTATTTCTGTCTGTGAGACTTTCAGTTGTGGTACAGTAATTAGGATTATTTTGTGGGTACTGTGGCATATGTGTGCAGTGTATACAGTAATGGGGCACAAATTCTGTTTATTCATCCCCCTTTAAGCCCCTCCAACTGTTGGGCATACTGTGGCCATGTTCATTGTTTGCCATGGTACTACATATCCTGCAGAACTTGTTTTTCTGTTCTATCTCAGGATGCCGCAGAACTTTCATAATGCATAATGCAGTAATGCTTGCTTTTTCTCACATTGTTGACTTTTAATTGTAAAGCCAGGCAGATTACTTGTCATGAGTATTGTTATTGTTTACATATTTTTTTGTACTGTTTGGATATCGACTGTCAGCAAAAAATGTGCTCAGTCAGTAACTGTTCCATGTTTTGTCAGTAAAAAAAGTAATGAGGGGTTTGCTACCTTGCTCATTACTAATTTCTTAAATAATTAATTTTAGCGTAAACCTGGCAATATGTGACATCTGAAGGGACATACCCATGTGTCCACAGACTTAGTAGGATATGGATTTGGATTTTATTTATTCATTTTTAGTTTTTTTTTCTTTATTCAAATGTGAATGACCATGACATAATACACTCATGTAAATTCAGCATCTCAAACTGAAGTTATTTTATTGTACTCATCCTTCTTTTTAACAAGTGGGCTTAGGGATACTGTATACTGATCTAATGGAAACAATGAAACCAAAGCCTTGACTTTTTCATACATAGAAAGATCATTTTGTTATCTTGCCATGTAAAAAAGAACTAACTAAAACATTCTTTCTATCTCCTTCATCATGCTTCTACACGTTGATCAAAACTCCTTAAGTGAATAAAGTCTGTATGGTCAGCGCCCCAGCCGTGAACCCAGTTAAAAGCAGTACTTTAGTAATCGAAAGTACAAAATATAAAAGGCACTCAAATACCTATAGTATGTGTTTCATAAAGACATTTTACTGATTTGTTGCAATTGACAGCTGAGAAAATCAACTTTTGCACTAAGAATAAGGCCACTTAAAATGGCTCCTGCAAAGCACCTGTAAAGAGCCTCTCCTGTCACTCCGGTGTGAAAGCCCGAGTGCTTTCACACTGGAGTGGTGCGCTTGCAGGACATTAGAAAAAGTCCTGCAAGCAGCATCTTTTTTGAAAAACTTTTTTATTTTTCTTAATTAAACACAGAGACATTACAAACTTACAACAGCACAGCCACCATTAACCGGGAAAGGATAACAACATCAATGGGTTGTCCTGGCTCCTGCTCCGAGGGTGGGCTGATAATGAGCTAGCTCACATAAATTATCATGCTGTCAAGGATTGTTTAATTGGGATTTCAAGGGGAGCTATCATATATCAGAGAGGCCACCTAGTCTGCTGCAGCAGTAGAGGGTTCTGCTAACCACTTACTCCAGACTCTGTTGTGTTTTTTCGGACAGCCTCTATGTATATAGGTGTCCCTGTATAGGGGTATCACATTATTTACAAGTGTTTTCCATAGACATTTAGAGGGAGAAGTCTTTCTCTTCCAGCATAGGATGATGGATTTCCTGGCATAGAACAGCAGGAGACCCAGCAGGGTTCTCTCAGCCACCCTGGGCACCAAGTCCTCCACCATCCCCAGCAGGCATATTCTTGGGGATGGAACAATAGAGATATGTAGTTCACTCACCTCCGTAAGGATTTGTGACCAGAAAACTGTAATTACCGGGAAGACTAGAAGATGTGAATGTAGTCCCCAGGGACATGGTCACAATGCCAGCATTCCGGGGAGAGAGAAGACCTCATCCTGTGCCCCCGAGCGGGAGTAAGATATGCCCTATGGACAATCTTGTATTGAATGAGGCGGTCTCTCAAGGAAACAAGTATTTTAAATGGAAATTCCTATACATCTCCCCAGTCCTTGGAGTCCAACCCTGGAACATCCCGGCCCTATTGCTGATAGAGCCTGGACAGTTCAGGAGATGAGACCCAGAGGAGATGTGCATATAGCACGGAGGTGGGCTTTTCTGTACAATCAAAGCGCAAAATCCGCTCCAGGTCATACTGCACCAGCTGCCTTTCGCCTGATGGGAACTGAGCCCTGAAAGCATGGGACAACTGTAGATATCTGAATTTGTGTGAGGGTGGGGCATTGTGATGAGACATTAAGTGATCAAATGAGAACGTCGATAGTTCTGAGGTGATGTCTGAGAGAGTCCTACTTGGCCCATATCACAGGGTCTGGAATCTCGAGAAAGTGCTGTAGGTTGGAATTGTTCCAGAGGGGGGCGTTCAGGGATACGGCAGTCAGAGGGTACTTTTTACAGGCCAGGCCTTTCCTTTCAGGCACTAAGGGTGGTACGCATGGAAGGGATAAAGTCGTATGGAACCTTTGGACCCCGCAAAAGGAGATTCGACAACACCTCCACTGATCGCAACACCTCAGCCTTAATGGCCCAAGCCTAGTTGGATCTATCTGGAACAAGCCACCAAAATGCAGTGACTAATTGAGTCGCAATGAAGTATTTGTGGCAGTCCAGGAATTCCAAGCCCCCCTGCGAACAAGGGCACATTAGGGTGGTTAACTTAAAGCGGGGGGGGACGTGGGCCCCAAAGAAAGGAGGAGAAAAATTTGTTTCGTTGGGAGAAAAATGATTTGGGGATCCATTGAGGGGAATTATGAAACAAATATGTAAACTTGGGAAGGATTTTCATTTTGATGAGGTTATTATGAGCCAGTAGGAACAGAGGGAGGTTCTTCCATGCTTTCAGCTTGGTTTTGACTGAGTTGATTACTGAGGACAAGTTCAGTGGAATGAAGTCAGTCACGTTTTTTCAAAATACATACCCCCAAGTAGGTAGGTGAAGAGAAGCCGAAGCCTCTTTTTTAGCATCAGCATCAATAGCAAGCAATTGCGTCTTTGACCAATTGACCCTAGGCCCCGTCACTTCAGAGAATTCTTCTGGGACTGACAATGCGCCTTGCAAGGAGGAGCCAGCATAATTTAGGAACAGGAGGAGGTCGTCTGCATACAAGGCCACCCTCTCCTCAAGCCAGGCCAGCCGAAATGCTTTAATGTGCGGCGAGACTTGTAATGCCTCAGCCACTGGGCCGGAGAGAGAGGGCAGCCCTGCCGTGTACCCCTAGAGAGTTCAAAAACAGGAGACAGATGACCCCCCAAATGAATGGCAGCCGTTGGCGAATGGCATATAGTCCGTAACCAGTGAATGAACACAAGGGAAAATCCCATTCTCCGCAGAATCTCCCATAGGAAAGGCCACTTAATCGAGTCCAAAGCCTTCTCAGTATCGAGAGAGGCAATCACTCTGGTACCCTGATTGTCATGTCTTGCATGGAGGTTTGTGAACAATCTACAAAGATTGATATCTGTAGACTTGTGGGTCATGAACCGAGTCTATGAGAGAGGGGAGTAAAGAGTTAAGTCTAATGGTGAGGAGTTTAGTTAGGATTTTGAGGTCATTGTTAAGGAGTGCTATAGGTCTATAAGAGGCACATAATTAGTAAATAGGGCAGCCAGCTGGAGGGCCAGCATGTTGCCATGTGCTACATAGAAATCAATCGGAAGACCATCTGGGCCAGGAGCCTTGCAGTGGATAGGGAGTTAATTACAGCAAGAACGTCTTCCGCTGTAATTGAAGCAACTTGAGATCTTTCGAAATTGGAGAGCCAGCCAAGGGCTATCGGATGCTGAAGAGATGCCAACCTCTCTGGGTCTAAACCCGAGGGTAGGGTGGTGGTATATAAGGATTGATAAAAACCATGGAAAGCCTGCAAAATAGCCTCTGGGGAGGAGATGGCCTCACCTGTGGGAGAGGTAAGTTCAGGAATCATGGTACTAGGGGTGTCATGGTGAGACATCATCACCAGCAGCCTGCAACTCCTGTCCCCCTGTTCGAAGAACTTTTGCTTCGTATTATACATTTCTCGTCTAGTGACCTCTGTTAAGTGAAGGGGAAGACTGCATTTAGATGCCTGCAATGCATCAAACTTTGAAGTGGAAGCCAAACCACCTCGCTCTCCAATGCTGTTGTGGTAGCAGTTTGTTGCAACCTGACCGCCTTTATGGCTGAGATGTAATGGCCTCTTGTAAATGCCTTGAAGGCATCCCAGACTATCTCAGGAGAGGATGACCCCTCATTAGAATCCCAGTAATTGCGTGGGGCCAGGGGGTTTGATCGGCTATATCGAGTTGGGAAATCCATTGAGCACACGCCACATAGAGCCACTACGAGAGGCAGAAGTGTGCAGGGTGATCTCTAGGGGGCTGTGGTCAGACAGGCCGCTGGGTAAATAATCAGCTTCTAGAACATCTGTCAGCATAGAAGGGTTAGCAAACACATAGTCAATTCTGGAGGTGGTTTTGTAGGAGGTAGAGAAACACAAAAAGGTTTTAGTGGATGGGAATTTCCACCTCCAGACTTCTGTGACCCCTGCACTGGAGAGTTTTACAACTCCCCAGTGAAGGACTTAGGTGGTAAGGGTCTATCCAAGTCTGGGGAAAGGATGGCATTAAAATCGCCCAGTAGTAACATTTTTGCAGGACAATAGGGGGTGATCCTCTCCAGTATTGTATAATGAATTTTGGACTTAAAGGGTGGATATGCCAGCGGAGACATAGCTGTGCTGCCACAGTGTGAGTACCAATATCACATATCTACCCAGTGGATCTGTGTGAGCCGCTTCTATGACACACAGGAGAGACTTATGCACCAAGATGGAAACCCCCCTCGCGTATGTCGAGTAAGAGGCATGAAAAGCCTTCTGTACCCAGGGCCTGTTCAGAGCCCTTAACTTACTGCCCACCAGGTGTATCTCCTGCAGAACTAAAACAGCTGGACTATATTGTTTGATGTATTGAAAAAGAAGCGCCCTCTTAAATTTAGAATTGAGGCCACGTACGTTCCAGGATACCACAGAAAAAGTATCCCGATCACGTGATGCCATATTCACTCTGGCCAAAATAATTAAAGGAGATTAATAGTTGTCGAGCAGATGATAACCGGTGAGCAGCAGTGGAGCATGAGCCATTGTACGTGAAACACAAAATAAATATATATAAAAACATTTCAACCAAACTAAAACCTCCCAAGCACCAAGTGTTTATCCTGTCATTTCCCAGCGCCCCCCAGAACATCATGGGGGAGGCCAGGAAGTGGTCTACACCCATCAAGCAAGTGGTTTAGGAGTATACACCGCTCCTAAACAACCCTGCTCATTGAAATGAGTGGGCAGCGCTGCAAAGTGCTTTGGCAGCGGCACTACACAGGTGGTATTAACCCCCTCTTCAGCTGCTAGCGGCCAAAAAGAGCCGCTAAAATGATGGTAAAGCACCGCCAAAACTAGCGGCTCTTTACTGCCGACGTCCTCACCGCCCCAGTGTGAAGGTAGCCTAAATGCTCAAGCGTGACAGTCCTGATCTAGAGATGGTCACAAACAGTATGCTAAAATCTGATTTTACATCCTGCTTTAGATTCAGCTACAACTATGTAGTGTAGGGATTTATGACTAATCTCCTCAAGGTGAGAAACGCATCAAAGCAGTTATGATTGTAACCTGTGAAGTGTGAGCTGCACTTCAATAAATGCTTCATAATCTGGTAAATTTACCTTATAAATTTATGTTTTTTAGTGATGTAGTGTGAGGTCCTACCTAATTGGATAAACCTTGAAAATATTGTTTGGGAAACCTTTATCAACATAAGTGATAATAATCCAAACTCATACACAAAAATCAGGCACTAGGGTAGAGAACATGGATAATGGCTGAATAAAGGAACTTGGTAAAGGCTTATCTGAACTGGACGAGATAAAAGACCACATCTATAAAACAAAAAGGAGCGTATATAATACTAAATGTTCCATTGTGCTGAACTGTCAATCAGACTGCAACTTCTTAAGAAAGAAGTAATAAATATTAATAGAAATTATTATGAAAAAATTATGAACTAAATTATTGTATGGATTTCTAAGGCCTGATTCACACCTACGCAGGTTGCAGTTTTCATAATCCAGGTGCATTTTGCGTTTTTCAATACACATTTGTGATCCATTGAAGTCTATGGAACCTAAAACCAGAAAAAAATCCCCGGCCCTTTCCATAAAATGCACAGATTTGAACTACATCCATAGAAAACCATTTTAAATGGACTGTAGTATGTTTCTGCAAAACTGAAAACGCACTAAAAAATGCATAGTTGTGAAACAGGCCTTAATTCTCATTTAAATCATTGTGGGGCAAGGCACCCAATTTGTAAATCTAGAAGGTTTCTCTCTTACATAATAATGCAAATCTCTCGTTTTCAGTCAGAGATCCCTCTGGTATGCACTTGACTGTCAGCACAGTAAGAGCCCCTGAAGGGTCATAGCATTATGCTGGGGCCCACATGGGATGGCTCAGAGGGGGCTGCAGTTTCTCTCTCCCTTTTATCTATCTATTAGGTTGCCATTGGTTGCCACTGTTGCTCAGGGCAGCAACAGTAAGAGGATTGGTAGCAAGGGCCAGCGTCGGATTGGAGGAATTTGGTGGGCGCTGAGCAGCGCTGAAGAAGCCTATATAAGGGGCTGAGTGCAACGGCTCACTGACCGTTTGAAGCAGAACAAGCGACGTCACTGAGCTCCTGCAGCATGAAGCGCCGTTCGTCTGATAGTCGGGAAGAACTCCTGTGTCGCCTTATTGAGAGAGCGGAGGGAGAGGGCGGTGAAGAATGGCTCCTTCAATGCCTAGGGGAGGAGCGCGACTCGGCTCGGCCTGCTGAAACATCCCTCACAAACCAGAAGATGTAAGAAGCTTCGGCCCCAGTCGGAGGCGGGACTCGGCAGCAGCCGGGGAGAAAGAAGAAACGAATGAGAACAGCGGCTTCGCCTCAGGTGGCAAGGGAGGAGAGAGCTGGCACTTCCAGAACACAGAGAGAGCCGGCTATGAGCGCTACTCAGCTTCCCCAGGCTACTGCACTCAGTGAGCATCCGTCAATATCATATGATGGTGAGCAGAGTCAGTTTACAAATATGGCAGATGTTTCATTCCTAGTGAATTCATTGTCAAATATTTTACAGCAATTTAAAGGGGCACGGACTGCTGGTGCTAATAATAATAGTTTTAAAGGAGCACAGGTCACTGGTGCATTGAATGTTAAACAAACTAATGTTAATTCTCAAATTCTAGGGGCACAAAAAGAAAAAATTGGTGCTAGGCATAGTATGCATACCAGTAAAGTTGATCAGAGGTCACAGATATCTGGTGCTTCTGAGCCTGTTGGTAGTGATACTGAAATATTTACAGGGGCACATGATTATGGTGCTGTTAAAAAATTACCATTGAATGATTATATGAATGAAGTTAGTTCAGTATGGCAAAACTTAAATGAGTCACAAATGATTGATCATGGAATGTTAAACCATGATAATGTGGTTAACTCTCCTTTGTCTTTTAATCCCATCCTGCCTATCAGGCCATCAGCAGTGGCAGTTGGGGAGGCTTCTTTTAAAGAACCCTTACCATGTGTTTTGTCACCTTTAGGGTTCCATTTAGCCAAGCCTGTTAAAGAAAAGATTTGGAGAGGAGAATTCATTGACATATTGTCACTTTTGCCGGCTTCTAAAGAATTTTTGTTGAAATCTGACAGGCTGGCAGCGGATAGATCTGAGGAGGACAGGAGGAGGGCTATACCAAGGACCTTCCAAAATTGGCTGCAGGCTTTCTGCATTTATGCAGCAGTTATGGGTGAACGTTTCCCTGCAAAGTGTTCAGGTTTATTCCAACACTTAGTTATTGTTGCAGAGGCTTTTCGTCATTTCGGTGGCTCTGCATGGTTCACATATGATGAAAATTTTCGCCAAAAGTTGGCAGTCCACCCCTCCCTACATTGGGGATCCAAAGATGTTGGGCTATGGTTGAATCTCATGTTGCCTCCTAAGCTTCAGTTCACTCCAAAAGGGGTATCTAACGCACAGTCTGCGTTTCGTAAGGGATTTTGCTTTTCTTTCAATGAAGGGCAATGCAAGTTTCTCTCAAATTGCAGATATAAGCATGAATGCTCCCATTGTAGCGGGAACCATCCGGCTAGCAGGTGCTTTCACAAATCTGCAGCGACAGCCTTTCAGCCATTCCCCGGGCACACTCATGGGAAGGGCAGTGACTCCAGTGAACCTCCCAAGATTGCTCCCGTGGTTAGAGCGCTATCCATATCGCAGGATGGCGGCTCTGCTAACTGAGGGTTTCAAGGAGGGGTTTATGGTCCCGGCCTTTCAAGGCACGGGCTGTTCTATGGTTCAGAATTTAAAATCTGTTTATACTAACACTTTAGTGGTAAGAAAGAAAATTTACAAAGAACTGGAAGAAGGGAGGGTGGCAGGTCCTTTTGCTTCTCCGTCATTTGCAAATTTTAGGCTTTCCCCGTTGGGGTTAGTTCCTAAAAAAGAACAAGGTTCTTACCGTTTGATACATCACCTTTCATATCCAGAGAACTCCTCTTTGAATGATGATGTGGCTGGTGTTGAAGCTCCAGTTTGTTACGCATCATTCGATGAGGCTTTGGTTATACTAAGGAGTCATGGACAAGGGGCTTTGCTAGCCAAGGCAGATATTAAGTCAGCATTTCGTTTGCTCCCGGTCCATCCGCAAGGCTTCAGTTCGCTAGGTTTTCAATTCTCGGGTGAATATTTCTTTGACAAATGTATGCCCATGGGGTTTTCTTTGTCTTGTTTTTATTTTGAAGCTTTTTCAACCTTTCTTCAGGGGATTTTGTCAGATCTCTATCCCTGTGGAGATTTTCTGCATTATCTAGATGATTTTTTATTTGTTGGTCCATCTGATTCCCCCTCGTGCCTCAAATCTCTTCAGATATTTTTTAATATTTGTGAGCACTTTGGGATCCCTTTAGCAGCAGAAAAGACAGTGTTTCCATCTACTTCGATTTAATTTTTAGGGATTACCATCGATTCAGCTGCAATGGAATTTAAATTGCCTCTTCAGAAAATACAAAAAATGAGATCCCTGATCTCAGTTTTTCTTTTAAGAAAGAAAGTACTATTGAAGGAGGCTCAATCTCTTCTGGGTCTGTTCGCTTTTGCAGCCAGAGTCATTCCAATGGCTAGGGTGTTTTCTCGCAAGTTTTCATTGGCAATCAAAGGTTTTACAAAGCCATATTCCCATATTCAGATCTCCAAGAGCGTTCGGGAAGACCTTAGAATTTGGGATGCTGTTCTGTGTAATTTTAATGGTTCTACTATTATATGGCAACAGGACTTTGTTACTAACGATCAGCTTAATTTTTTCACGGATGCAGCTGGGTCTTCAGGCTTTGGAGCATTTATGGATGGGCATTGGTGCGCAGGTGAGTGGCATCAGGACTGGTTACAAAAGGACATCATTCAAAATTTGGTCCTTTTGGAGCTTTTCCCTGTGATAGTCTCTTTAGTAGTTTGGAAAGATGTTTTTGCGAATCGTAGAGTTCTGGTGCATACTGATAATAAAGGTGTTTTGTATGCAGTGAATACTTTATCCTCTAAGTCTAAGCCGGTGATTAGGCTACTACGTTTTCTTGTTTTACAATGCATGCGATTCAATATTTGGTTGAAAGCAGAGCACATTCCAGGCGTACAAAATAATATTGCTGATGCTTTATCTCGTTCACAGTTCACGAGGTTTCGGGAATTGGCTCCAACATCGGATCGGTGCGGAACTCCTTGCCCGGATTTCCTCTGGGGCTTAATATGGAGTTAATTCTTGGTAACTTCAAGAATTCAGTGTCGAAGAAAACGTGGTCAGATTATCGCCTATCCTGGACCAGATGGTGCTCCTTTTGTCAGGACTTTGGTCTAGATTCTCTTGTTGTAACTTCTTATGTCTCCCTGTCTTTCGTGTCTTCATTGCTTCAGGCTAATTTTAGCCCAGCTTCTATCAGCAAAATTTTAGCGGGTGTCTCCTTCTTTCTAAAATTTGCTCATTTGCCATCTCTAACCTCTTTCTTTCAAGTTAATCAAGTTTTAAAAGGTTTTAGGAGGTCAAGACCTTTGTTAGATAATAGGCGCCCTATTTCGGCTGCTCTGTTGGTTGATCTCCTTAAGATTCTAGAAGTGGTGTGTTTCTCGGAATTTGAGTTAATTTTGTTCAGGGCCGTTTTTTCAGTTGTCTTTTTTGGCGCCCTCAGAATTGGGGAATTTACATCTGAAAATAAAAGGTCCTCATCTTTTCTCCTCAAATCACATGTCGTTGTGTATGATGGGTCCCTTAGCCTTTTCCTTTGTAGGTCTAAATCCCTTCCAACAGGTCAAGGTCATTGGATTTCTCTGGCTAGCTCTATCAATCCTACAATATGCCCGGTGCTATTGGTTTCTAGATATATGTCAATTAGACCATGTTCTGATGATTCCTTCTTTATCCATCAGGATCTGTCCTCCTTAACTAGGTATCAGTTTTCAGCTGTGTTGGCTGCTTCTCTGAAACGCTTGAACCTGTCTGGTTTTTGCTTTTCTTCACATTCATTTCGCATTGGGGCAGCCACCACAGCTGACACTTTAGGTTTTCCGGCAGAAACTTTAAAAAGAATTGGCCGTTGGGGTAGTGATAGATATAAGATTTATGTTCGCCTTGATCTTCTAATTTTGTAATCTCTTTTCAGGATCTTCCAAAGCTACGGTCTGGATTGTAGGTCATTCCTATGTTTTTTGGGCAGCCAAGCATGCTGAAACTAGAACCTACTCTGCTAATTTAGGTCTGGACTCTAAGTCTTTTACAGTTTTGTGGTCAGGTATTAGGGGTTTGAGGTGGAAAAATCTGAGAAATCATTTACTTCACCTATCTAATGTTTGGCCTTTACCCCAGATCTTAGTGCTTCATGCCGGGGGCAATGATTTAGGTAAAGTTAAGACGTGGAATCTTCTATGTGAAATTAAGAGGGATCTTTGTTATATTCAGCTTTTATTCCCAAATGCTATAGTGGCATTTTCAGAGATGATTCCTCGTCTTCTATGGTCTCCTTCGGGCAACTTATTTTATGTGGATAAGATTAGAAGGCGTCTCAATAGAACAATCCATAGTTTTTTAAGTTCTTCCGGTGGCATATCTTTTCGCCACTTAGAATTAGAAGGTTTTGTACATGGTTTATTTCGTGAAGATATGGTCCATTTATCTGTGATAGGCTTAGATATATTTAATATGGGTTTACAAAATCGAATTGAATCAGCCACGGTGTTGGGGGGGGGGCCTCGGCCGGCAGCACTGCTGCTGTCCTCAGCCGGTGGGGAGTAGTCGTCCAGCATTGTTGGATGGACACCATTTAATTTGTTCAATTGTAGCCAGGATGGCTTTATATTCTTTAAAATAAATTTGAGTACTTTTAGGTAACCCCTATGGATAACACCGTGGCCTTATAAATACCAATTAATAAATAATTTGTTTAAATTTAAATAACAGTGTTTGTCTTTATTATAATTCCATCTGTGCTAGCCCATGAAGGGTCATAGCATTATGCTGGGGCCCACATGGGATGGCTCAGAGGGGGCTGCAGTTTCTCTCTCCCTTTTATCTATCTATTAGGTTGTCATTGGTTGCCACTGTTGCTCAGGGCAGCAACAGTAAGAGGATTGGTAGCAAGGGCCAGCGTCGGATTGGAGGAATTTGGCGGGCGCTGAGCAGTGCTGAAGAAGCCTATATAAGGGGCTGAGTGCAACGGCTCACTGACCGTTTGAAGCAGAACAAGCGACACCCACCCACCCGCCCCTTTTTTGTCATGATGTTGTCCATGAGGGGGAGTAGTCGTCCAGCATTGTTGGATGGACACCATTTAATTTGTTCAATTGTAGCCAGGATGGCTTTATATTCTTTAAAATAAATTTGAGTACTTTTAGGTAACCCCTATGGATAACACCGTGGCCTTATAAATACCAATTAATAAATAATTTGTTTAAATTTAAATAACAGTGTTTGTCTTTGTTATAATCCCATCTGTGCTAGCCCATGTATCTTTCTTGTGGTGTAAAGCAAAGTGGCGCAGAATACTATGTTTGTCTTTCCCTTCCTCTATGAGCCTGTGGGGTTCCCCCACACTCTTGCGCAAAGTGTGTTTAGCCTGTCCAGTGTTTAATAGATTGCAGGGGCACCGCAGGCCATAGATTGCATATTCAGTATAATATTTTATGAATTACCCTCCTAAAAGTTATTTTGGGGGCTGATGGGAGGTATGGGGTCCAAACACAGGATATGCCAATGTTTCATAATGATGTTACAAATGGCTTTGTAGTTGCCATTAAAACCCATGATAAATATGGCGTTATTTTCATTTGGCCCTACCGACCTTTTCGTAGTAAGTGAGTCCCCCAAAAGTCTACTATAGGCATTTTTTTAAAATCTTCAGCATAACCCTTTTCTCTAAATTTATTAATGAGGATCTCACTCTGTTGGGTATAGTACTGCATCTTGGTACAATTCTTTTTAAACCTATGGAAGTGTCCCATTGGTCCTTACTTTCTAGCATGGATTACTGCAATATATAACAATCCTAAGGCATGCATTCAATACACTGGTTTCTTTTTTTTTTTTAATTAAATAATCTTTATTCAAATCTTCAGAACATATAAAATAAATTCTCATTACAAAAATTCTTAAATACATCATATACAAAACATTTTATATATATATATATATTAGCAAAGAAGAAAAATGTGATAATCTGATTTTCCCCCTTTAACCCTTCCCACTCACCCCTATATCCCATATTCACCCTCCCCCCTATCTTAATCGCAATTTACAATATACCTTCATAAATGCACTCAATACCATACCTTCATTACCTTATCTATTTCCTACACACATCTTACGTAGGATAACCCAGTTCCTCTAACCAAGGCTTCCAGATTTTTTTAAATTCCTTTAAGTTTCCTCTCCTTGCATATACTACCCTTTCTTTCCATACTGTTTCAGTTACTGTTTTAAACCAGTCATCTTTTGAAGGGGGTTTCTCTGCCTGCCATCTCTGTGCTATTAATTTTCTCGCCTGGAAAAGGCACCTTAGCACCGTTTTAGTTTTAATATTCCCCAGACTCTCCCCTACTCCCAAGATACATAGTTTGGGGTCCATTCTGAGAGTCAGCTTAAAGATCTTATTCATTGTATCTAATATTTCCGTCCAATAACGGAATAATTTTGGACATTTCCAGAACATATGCATCAGGTCCCCTATATTCTGGCACCTAGGGCATTTGGCGTCCCCCCTCCGCCCCCATTCAAACAGTTTTTTAGGGGTATAGTAGGTTCTATGTAAGAGCATTAAATATGACATCTTCTGGGCCGACAAAACTGTAGCTTGGTTCCCTCCTGCCAGTATCTTCTTCCATTGTCCATCCGAAATTCTACCCAGGTCCCTTTCCCACTTACTCCTACACTTAAGCTTCCCTGAACCCATAATGATGTTGCTACATATATATGGATAAAGTTCCGCTATGGATCCACTGGATCCACCAGAACTATTTATTCTTTCAAAAATGGGAGAGCTATTCCACCGCGGGCCTTGTTCCCCAAACTGAGCTTTTAAAGCATGTCTAATTTGTAAATAATTATAATATGAGTAGTTAGGTATCTCAAACTCCTCTTTTAATGAGGCAAACGTTTTAAGGGAACTACCATTATATAGTTGGTCCAAACTAACTATGCCCTTTGTTTCCCATATCTTAATTTTCCCCATTGGCCTTAACTCTTGTAAGTTCTTATTGTCCCATAACGGGACACCTTTAAGCATACCCCCCATTCCCCTCAGATCCTTTATGGTTTTCCAAACTTTTATTATTAACTTAACTGTAGGGGATCTGTAGACGAATGAGTTTGCCTCCAAAACCTTCACTAGTGTCTTATGTGGTGCCCCTATAGTCATCAGTCCCCCATTATTTTCTCCTTCAGGGTCAGTTACTGATATCAAATGTTGAAGTTGGGCTGCTAAGAAGTAACCCCGCGGGTGTGGTACTGCCAGGCCCCCCTCTAAAGTTGATAATTGTAGGGTTTGTAAGCTTATCCTAGCTTGTCTACCTTTCCATATTAGAGCTCTTAGTAATGTATCTATTTTTTTAAACCATTTCCTATGAATCCATATTGGCGAGTTATGCATTATATATAATAGCTGAGGTAACCACAGCATTTTAATCAAGTTACATCTTCCAGCAACTGAAAGAGGGAGTCCTCTCCATATATCGATCTTATTTTTAAATTTGGATAACAGAGGGGTTAAATTGTTTTTAATAAAGTCATTGGGGTCTTTAGTTATATATATGCCTAAGTATTTTGTTATCTCTACTATTTCTATTTGGATCTTTTCCAAACAGGAGCTCTTCCTAATTGGGTCTAATGGCAACAGTGCTGATTTCTCCCAGTTTATAGTGAGACCAGAGAGTGCTCCGAATCTTGAGAAGATGTCTATCACCTGTCTAAGTGATCTCTCCGTATCTCCTAAAAATATAAGAACATCATCCGCATACAGCACAATCCGCTCTTCTCTGTCCCTTCTCCTAAACCCTTCCATAGTTCTATCCTGCCTTACTGCAATGGCTACTGGTTCCATTGCCAGCGCAAAGATCAAAGGTGACAGGGGGCACCCCTGCCTTGAGCCTCTTCCAAGTCTGAACCCCTCCGAAGAGACATTATTAACTCTGACCTTTGCACTGGGGTTATTATAGAGAATTTTAACCCAATTAATATAAGAGGGTCCAAATCCAAACTCCTTCAGTACACGCCAAATATACCCCCATTCAAGACTGTCAAATGCTTTAACAACATCTAGCATCATCACCGCCCTTGAACCTACATTTTCAGTTGGAATCTGCAGGTTCAAAAACAGCCTTCTAATATTCTTGCTAGTTGATCTATGGGGTATAAATCCCGTTTGGTCAAAATGAACCAATTTATGGATTACTTTCTTTAATCTGGCAGCCAGAATCTTTGCTAGGATCTTTACATCCGAGCATAGCAGAGAGATAGGCCTGTAAGACCCAGGCTCTAGAGGGTCTTTCCCTTCCTTATGTAACACTATGATCGTGGCTTCGGTCATTGATACGGGAAGCTTCCCCTCTTTCTTTGCCCACTCAAACACTCTAAGTAATTCCGGCAGTAATACCGTCCCATAGTTTTTATAAGTCTCAGCGGGTAGACCATCAGGACCAGGGGATTTCTGATTTTTCAATTCTGTTACCGCTAGTTTAATTTCCTCCAGAGTTAACGGGGCCTCCAATTCCTCGTTGTCAAGCTCTGTAAGGGAGGGCATTCCAATATTCCCAAAAAATTTATCTAGTTCCCCTCCTCCCATGGATCCCCGAGATGTATACAGTTCTTCATAAAAGTTCTTGAATGTGTCTGTAATCTCACCCACCTGAGAAGAGATCTCACCCCTCCTAGTCCTAATAGCAGGTATCATGGAAGGGGAGGAGCCTGACCTGACCAAATGGGCCAGCATCTTCCCGACTCTTTCCCCCTCCCCATATACAATTTGGTTCTGAAATAATCTCTTATTTTCAGATTTCCTAATCATTACGTCCTTGTAGATTTGTTGCTTATTTTCCCATATACTTTGTTTTCCTGGTGTTGGCTCCTTCACATACTCCCTTTCTGCTGTTATTAACTCTTTCCTAGTCTTATCCTCCCAGTTCAACGAGGATTTTTTAATTCTAGAAATTTGTTGGATTAATAAACCCCGTAAATAAGCCTTCAATGCATCCCACATTATCCCTCTTGTTGTGGTATCTGCATTAAAGCTTATGAACTCATTTAGCTTAGCTATTATCCCATTCTGATCCTCTATTAATCCAAACCATATTGGGTTCATCTTCCACACTCTACGAAACGTATTATTATTTATACTTATCGAGACCATCAGCAACGAATGGTCAGAGACTCCCCTGGGTTGATAAATTATATCTTTAATTATTTGAGACCCTAGCTCATTTGCCAGTACCAGATCTATTCTTGAAAGAGTAGAATAAGAGCCTGAGTAGCATGAGAATTGTAATGTCACCGGGTTCCGTATTCTCCAAAGATCCAACAATCCAGCTTCACAGAGGAAATGGCTCATACGGTTTCCCTGTAACCCCTGTCCCTGATTACCTGGAGGTAGCCTATCTATTTTTTTATTTATGACCACATTGAAGTCCCCGACCACAATAATTGGTATGCTAGTCCATGATAAACTCCAATAGGCAGTACAAAACATCTAATTTGAAGGGAGGTGGGATATAAACGTTTGCTAATACATATTCCTGATTTTCTATTACACAGTGCAAGAAGATATACCGGCCCTCAACATCTATTTTGCACTGTCTGCAGGTGAAAGCCACCCCTCTCTCAATTAACACTGACACCCCCCTAGAATAGGTAGTGTGCACGGAGTGAAATTGGCACTGAAATCTCTTGTTCCTTATTTGGGATTTAGTGTCTTGATTCAGGTGTGTCTCCTGCAGACAGGCAATTCTTATTTTAAAAATATCCAACATATCAAATACAGCTGCTCTTTTGGCAGGGGTACCCAACCCGCGGACATTCCATGAACCAATATTCAATACCATTGGTTTTTTAGGTAACATCCATCAGAAAGTAGCAACAAGAATTCAAACCTAATAATGTCAAGGAGAGATACCCAATTAGCCATAGGGATTCTATAAATATTAACCCAGTAGTACATTTCTTACTCTTACCCTTTGTGTCAAAAATTACCTTCCCCATGATTGCAAAACAAACCCATATTTTCACGCTGTAAACATTCATATTCTATCTGTATTTCTTTTTAGTGCCCAATGTGTTATCCTATATATTATCCTATCTTCCAGTGTACTATGTGTATTTAATTTTACCAGTGCCCAATGTATATTCCAGTGTACAATATATCTTCTTGTGTATCTGTGTACTATAAATTGCCTTATTAGGTATATTCCTACTCTTATACCCATTGCCCATAAAAATATATATTTTTATGAATTTACTGTATATTACTAATTCTATTTCATCATACCTATGAAATATGTACAATTTGTTCCCCTGTTATGGTAATCATGTTTTACATTCTGTTTATATGTATGCTATGTATTTTCCAAGATGTCTGCATATGCATTGAGCAATTATTTGTCATATACAACATTACGCAATTTGACATTCATGTATAATACATTTTTACTCTCACGTTGTGCTTGAGCCTGCCTCATTTAAAGTCCCATACTCTTTTATTATTTTTTGAATGTATTATTTTTTTGTTGCAGGAACCTGGAAAGCATTGCACCAGCGATCGGTTGATCGCTGATGCTCTGCAGGTCTCCTGCACACTGTCAGTGTATCAGATTACTCGTACATCCTGAACGGTTAAGCCGATTCTCCCTGACAGGAAGTCTCAATGAACTACCACAACGCTCCACAGCGCCGTGGTAGTTCATTGAGAACTACAACTACAAGCCGACAGCTGCTAACAATTTCAGGGCTTGTAGTTTATTCAGACACACAGAGCTGTTTTCAAATAGTGTCAGCTAGTACGGGGAACCTCTCTCTATACTGCTGCCGCAGGGAGGGGGGGGGGGGCAGTGGGAGGCGGCTGCAGCACTGGGAACATGTAACATGTTACATGTTCAACCCAAAAATCGGGTGGAACATATAACATGTTCCCAAAGGTGAACTTATCCTGTAAACCTCACTCTCCCCGCAAATTTATTACAATCTTTAAAGATTATTTTTCCCTTCTTGATCGCCTTCCCTATTTGGGAATATATTTTACACCTTCATATTCCACTTTATACTAAGCTAATTATGGTTCTCTTCTTCACCAAACTGACAACATTTTAGAATCCTGGAAAAAAATACCAAATTTCATGGCTTGTCCACATATCAGCATTAAAGATGTCACTCCTTCCTAAACTTTGATTTATATGGCATGATTCAAAGCCACGAGTATCAAAAAAAGTCATATTACCCCCAAGAGTTAAAGGGGGTCTAGCTGTACCTCAGCACTACTACCAGGCATCCCAGATAGCCGCCTTATCAGTATATCATACCACAGCTCATTGTCCATTATGGGTTAGTATAGAGGCGTTCCTAATTTCTTAATTGTCTATAGCTATTGACACAACTCTATGAATACCCCTGATCTTAAACAATCTTTAAAAATCTGGGATACTGTAAAATATTGCAGCAAATTAATTTCTCCTCATCTACCACTATCTACCATAATACATAATCCCTCTTTCATGCCAGCATTCCAAGATCCCAACAGCTTCCAGTAGTGGAAAAAATCAGGCTTTTATTGTATTTACGGTTTCCTAACACCAGAAAGTATTTTGAATTACCATAAAGTACAAGCCTCCCATATCATTCCTTCTTCTGAATTTCCCCACTATACACAGTTGAGAAACTATTTATCCAAATCCTTGAACCATACAAAAACAAATGCATCCTCACTTCCTTTGAACGTAATATGTCAAACGAATCACTTACCTAAAGGAGTTCTCTATAAATCTATCCTGTCTGGACACATGTCCAGCCCCCCCACCATATATTTCCCATTGGGAAAAGGACCTAGGAAAAAATCTGGAAACACATCAGTGGTCCTAAATTTGGGATAATATTGGTCAAAGTTACATAAACTCTTCTTTGTTAAAAACCAACTACAAACTCAGCATACATCCAATTGTTGTTTTAGGAATCGCGGTATGACTGGCACATTAGTACAGATATGGTGGGAATGTCTAAAACTAAATTGATTCTGTACAGGAGTATACAATTTAATCCATAAAGTTCTGGGCCCAAATCGCCCTGAAAATCCTTATGAAGTATTACTTAATTTAAAACCTTCTTTTTGTACCTCATTCCAATTTAAACTTCATTCCTTTATTTTCACAGTGGTCAGACAAACCTTAGCCAAAGCCTGGAAATCGAATACCCCAACATTGACTCAAGTTAAAAATAAAATATCTTGGGATTTTACTAATGCAAAATTAGCAGCCATTTCAAATGGCTACATTCTCCAAAATATGGAATCCCTGGATTATAAATGAACTAAGGGTGAACCTCGATGATGCAGCATGGTTTTTACAACTTACTTTAGCTTACTACATTTCATATTCAGATGAAGCGGTAACTATATCTGTCTATGTTCCAATACCCTCCTCATATCCTTTTCTCCAAACTTCTTTCCCCCTCCTTCCACATTGTTTTTCTTTATTCCTTTTCTTTTCCTTTAATTTACAATTCGATAGGCAAGTATTATAACCCTTTTTATTTTCTTTCATATTCTACATATTTTGTATTGAGTAAACTTTACTTGCTTTTTATTATACTGATGTTATTTAAATGAATATTTCATATTTAATATAATATATTACACTATAATATGTATTAAACGTTCATATTTTTCATATTCTACATATTTTGTATTGAGTAAACTTTACTTGCTTTTTATTATACTGATGTTATTTAAATGAATATTTCATATTTAATATAATATATTACACTATAATTTGTATTAAACTACTGTTGTTTAAATACATATTTCTTGTCTTTTAAACAGAAATATTTTTATTAATATTTATTTTTATTTATTATTATTTAGCTTTCCCATACCTTCCAAAAAAAGTGAATTTTATTTCTTTTGGTGTTGCTGTTGAAGAGTTCCCCCTCATTTTCTTTCTGGTAAAAAGTCAGCAGGACAGGAAGTTGAGAGAAAATTTACCTTACCAAGTCAAAGGCAGTAAAAATCTAGCAGGGGTTTTTCCAAGGTAAACAAAAAAAACTATAAACAGCATACAGATACTGACAATCACTGCAGCAGTTAGTGACACTTGTGTACTATCCACATTCAGAGACAATCTGCAGTAACATACATCATTCAATAATCCGACTCCTGCTTCTCTTTAAACACCCACAAGCCCATAAGGTAAAACCTTTGTTTTCATTTTGGATAGAGTAAAGTATTAAAACACAGTTTGTTTGTTTTTTTTAGTTTTGTTTTTTTGCCATCTGCTTCTGACTAAAGAGATTTCAAATCATTTCTTGTCCAATAGCCAAAACAACAAGTGAGATGAAGGAATCCACGGTTGTCACCAAATCTAGTGTTCCCACTGGAAGATTTTCCATCTCTTATTGTTCTAATGACAACCCAAAATTTGTGATTTTCTTTTACTTTCACTTGCGATGTTAACGGTAAACAGGACAAAAAGAAAAGGCGAATCTCCATACCAGGGACACAGACAGCAATAAAAACCTGAAAGGTTGTCTAACCTCTTTCCACTCTATCTTTTAGTTATACTTTAAAAATAAAAATGTTTTGTGTAACAAGGCTCCCTGCTCCCTGGAGCCATAGCAGCCACACAGGCTGATATACGTATATTTATGCCTCGGTTATCTTTATAAATGTTTGACTTTAGCCATTTCCTAAAATATTTACCATAGAGGGCAATTGCAACAGTGACATCTTTAGGTTAAAAAAAAAGCAGGTATTGCATATCTTAAAATCAAACCGTGAGGCTTATTCATTAAAGTGGTAAAACCATTACTCTTCTAATGTACTCAAGCAAGCAAATATAATTCCCAATATTTATGAAAAAAAATTCTAACCAGGAGTATCAATGCAGATTTTGAATTTTTTTTTAGAAATGTCAGTTTGAGAGCAAAACTCATGTCAGTATCAAGAAACCTGCAATTTTGTGACATCTATTCATTTTTTATAAAGCCGATGTACTAACATGGTGTTTATTTGAGTTAACAATGTTGTTTTATATTAGCAATCTTTGAAAACTGCTCTGTGCATTACCAGCAACACAACAGTCAAAGTAGTTAAATGAAACATTTACATATGCATTCTGGATTCTGTTGCTCCAAATTAGAAAGAAAAAAACCATAAGCATTAGCAATTTAAGGCTGATCAACTCAATTATTTTCTAGTGATGAACATAACTGAATTTAATTTCAATTATACTCATTTCAAAATATCAACTTTCTGATGATTTAGCCTCTTTAGGGTTCAGAGGAGAAATTTGGGTTCTAATAAGCTCCATTCTTGCAAACAAGAATATAAAGTTTATTTGTCATGTTATTTATGTTTTATTTTCAATGCTAAGATGCTGTTTTGTATTACTGTAATAAACACAGATTAATTTACCAATTGACAATCTAGATCTACCTGGAATTACCTGTGCCATGGCAAACTGTACTGTACACAAAAGGGCTGTATCAGAATTTTCCCAACTGACATATTACTGTCCCTGCTAGTTCATGTGACATTGAGCCCAGGTTAACACTGACAGCAGGAATTAAATTGTGCGAGTTCAGCTGAACTCACACGATTTCATTCCTGCATGTCAGTTCCGACTTTGGTGGTGATTTCAGAGACAACTGTGCAGGTTGCTGCACAGATGTCTATGGAAATTGCACCCTGAAGTCACCAAAAGTAGTAAAGAAACTACTTTTGGGAATTAGTGTGGCGTCACAAATGCAGCGTCGCACCAATTCGGACGGTACCATTGCCGGCATTTGCCACCGATTTGGCATGACATTTGACAAATCGCACTCCAAATCGCTCCAATATGAACCTAGGCTAAATGGGAGGATGAAGAATTGTGGTCACAGAGAGATTGAATTTGGTGCAACTGGATTGAATCTATAATGCTCTATATGCATGCATGGCTGCAGTGTCCATAAATGAGTTGAATGCCCTGTCAGAATATTTGGGTGTAATTACATTTATCTGTGGATTTAGCAGCTGTCCTAGGTAGAGTGCTTTTTATATTATCCATTAAGCATGCTAGTAGAATTATTATATTTCCACTTCCTCTAACAGAGTGAGAATGCTGTTTATTATGCATTAAAAATTGTACCAGCATTGTCACGTTATGCAGGGATCTCTAATCTATCGCCTTCCAGCTGTTGCCGAACTACACGTCCCATGAGGCATTATAAAACTCTGACATTCACAGACATAACTAAGCATGATGGGAATTGTAGTTCCTGAACAACTGGAAGGCCATAGTTTGGAGATCCCTGCCCTATTGGATGCACCTAAAGTTTTAAATAGACTTTAAGCAAGTGGTAAACAAATCAAAATCACAGACATAACTAAGCATGATGGGAATTGTAGTTCCTGAACAACTGGAAGGCCATAGTTTGGAGACCCCTGCCCTATTGGATGCACCTATATTTAAATAGACTTTAAGCAAGTGGTAAACAAATCAAAATCTCCAACAGCTCCTCCTCCAAACCTCAAAATCTCCAACTCCTTAAAGGAATTGCAACAACATTTTTTTTCATTTAGAAGAAAGGTTTAACCCATATAAATAAATACATATAAAAACCAGTGAAATAAAAAAGAAAGTGCATACTATTATTACAAATATTATCCACAAACAGTTACTAGAATAGAATGTTTTCATTACAGTGGTCAAATAACCACTTCAGCCCCAGAAGAATTTACTCCCTTCCTGACCAAAAGACTTTTTACAATTTAAGTAAGTATAAGATGATCAGCATAGATTTCTATACTAATATCCAAAATACAAAAACTAATAAACTGTGAAGTGCTACTAATCACAAACAATAATAAATAATAAAAAAGTCCATAAATTCTTCCTAGTAACAGTAAACAAGTGCTTCCAGTTTTAATGGATTGCAAACAAAATTCCCATGCCTTCACACAATTGCTTAGTGCTCCCAGAACTCTCACCTCTATGTGATGTTGAATAAAACTTATAAGTATCTAAAGATGGTGGCGGCCTTCCACTTCCAGACTTATGAACACCAAATAACTCAAAGTTCCAGATGTGTCTATGTAGTGTTAGGTCAGCCTTACAGATATCATATGGTGGTGACGGGCTTCCACTTCCAGACTCCCATGGGGATAAAGTCACGTCACGTGACGTAATGCGTAAGGCGTGGCCGGAAACACAGAGCCGACCGGAAGTGACATAAGAGGAACGCTGTTGTTACATTTTACATGCTCTTTTTTAACTTTGTTTGTGTAAGAATCCATTTGGCTTCTAATAAAAGTTTTTTATACGTTTTACACTAAGGGAGGCATTATTTTTTCCTCACATAACATTCAGAATACTGAGTGACCTGGTACTCAGGAGTCTGGAAGTAGAAGCCTGTCACCACCATATGATATCTGTAAGGCTGACCTAACACCACATAGAGACATCTGGGAACTTTGAGTGATCTGGTATTCGTGAGTCTAGAAGTGGAAGCCCTCCATCATCTTTAGATACTTATAAGGCTTATTCATCATCACATAGAGGTGAGAGTTCTGGGAGCACTAAGCAATTGTGTGAAGGCACAGGAATTTTGTTTATTATAACTGGAAGCACTTGTTAACTGTTACTAGGAAGAATTTATGGACTTTTTTATTATTTATTATTGCTTGTGATTAGTAGCACTTCACAGTTTATTAGTTCTTGTATTTTGGATATTAGTATAGAAATCTGCGCTGATCATCTTATACTTACATTCATTTATGTGCACTGTGTACACTACAGGTCTAGCAGCAGTTTTATTAGCTTTTTTAGTTTATTTAGTTGGTAGCGCGAGGGACTTCACTTTTTATACTTTTTACAATTTGGCACTGCGTCGCTTTAACTGACAATTGCGTGGTCATGCAACGCTGTACCCAAACAAAATTTGCATCTTTTTTTCCCACAAATAAAGCTTTCTTTTGGTGGTTTTTGATCACCTCTGTGGTTTTTATTTTTTAAGCTATAAACAAAAAAAGAGCAACAATTAAATTTTTTTTTTTTAATTTTTGCTATAATAAATATCCCCAAAAATGTTTTTAAAAAACAAATTTTTTTCATCAGTTTAGGTCAATATATATTCTTCTACATATTTTTGATAAAAAAAATCACAATAAGCGTATATTGATTGGTTGCGTAAAAGTTATAGCGTCTACAAAATACGGGAAAGATTTACGGCATTTTTATTATTTTTTTTTTTTTACTAGTAATGGCAGTGATCTGTGATTTTTAGAAGTACTGCGACATTGCGGTGGACAGATTAGACACTTTTGACACATTTTTTGGACCATTGACATTTATACAGCGAACAGTGCTATAAAAATGCACTGATTACTGTGTAAATGCCACTGGTAGGGAAGGGGTAACACTAGGGGGCGATCAAGGGGTTAAATGTGTTCCCTAGTTAGTGTTTCTAACTGTATGGGGATAGGACTGAATGCAGGGAGGAGACATATTGTTGTTCCTACTTACTAGGCCACACGCATTGGGTCCCCCGCCATGCTGGGGACGCACGCGCCTCCGGTGGCTCTTAAAGAGACCAACGTACCCATACATTTTTTTGCACAGCCGTGGCATTCTGCCGACGTATATCGGCGTGAGACGGTCGGCAGGTGGTTAATAGAATATATTAGCTGTCCTTTAAAATTGTATAACATGTTAATTGCTCCAAAAATTATATTTAGCTTTTTTGGGCAGTTGCCTTGCTGTTATACAGGCTAATGCCCCCTACACACGGTCGGACATTGATCGGACATTCCGACAACAAAATTCTAGGATTTTTTCCGACGGATGTTGGCTCAAACTTGTTTTGCATACACATGGTCACACAAAGTTGTCGGAAAATCCGATCATTCTGAACGCGGTAAAGTAAAACAGGTACGTTGGGACTATAAACGGGGCAGTAGCCAATAGCTTTCATCTCTTTATTTATTCTGAGCATGCGTGGCACTTTGTGCGTCGGATTTGTGTACACACGATCGGAAATTTCGACAACGGATTTTGTTGTCGGAAAATTTTATAGCCTGCTCTCAAACTTTGTGTGTCGGAAAATCTGATGGAAAATGTGTGATGGAGCCCACACATGGTCGGAATTTCCGACAACAAGGTCCTATCACACTTTAGGTCAATGAGCCACAGTCAGCATACAGATTAGGTGATCAGACTTTGCTTGGATTTTACCTGCCACTGGCGTGTTTAAGGTTAGTGATCCAAATGGTATTGATATCAGAGGATCTGAGCGGTAGCTAGAGACCTAGCATTTTCTGTAGGATGTCAGAAATGACAGCTCCCTTATTTAGTTTGGCACATCTCCTGTATTATCATAATGTTAACCATGATACTGAAATGTTATTGCTATTTTGGCAAGATGTATGAGCAAATATGCAAAAAAGTGTCTTATAGACACATAAATTGAAACTGGTCTTTTTATTGAAAGATGTATTACTGATTTTGGATGATTTTTTTAGCAGCATTGCCTTATGACATAAGATAAGTTGCTAATTCCAGACACTCAAACTTCTGTGTAACGTGCAATGAAAAACACAAAGAAACAAACAGGTTTAAAATTAAAGTAGCAATAATACAATTGAATAACGTTAACAGGTGCAATATTAAAGAGATGAACAGTTTATGCTTAAAAACCTGCTGGTTTATTTTATTTTCAACAGTGCTATTTCCAGATCAAGTGGCCTAAAGGATAACATTTTAGCAAACCCTTAATATTGTAACTTGTATAATTCCCAAATCAGAGCTGTTAAGAACTGTCATTCACTTGTAATATAGAATCAATTTCTATCAGTTATTCACTGAAGTCATTTGTAACTATTGGTGCATCATGAAAACTATTAGCTTAGATACAAGGATTGTGTCTCTGTATGCTACATGAGTAAACCTCATGGTAAATACTACTGAAGAGCGTAACAATGAATTCTGATAGTAACGTTTTTGACGTGACATGTTGCATCACAGTGACAGTTTTGAGGCCGACTGAGGCCCTAGACATCCGAATTGCTGCAGCTGGGTTTCCCTTTGAAATCTACAGGACAATAGAAACCAGTGTTCTCCGTTGCTTTGCTTTCCCATTTCATTTACATAGTCTGTTCTGCCTGAATGCCCTGCTTGGTCTGCTTATGGGACATGCATTGTCCTCTGATCACTTAAATATGGTAGGGATGACAAGCCTCAGGTGAGAGATGAAGTGGGGCGGTTCTGCTTTAGCAAGTCTAGAAGCATGAAAACAATTCTGGGAACTCTTCATCCAGGGATGAGCAACTTGTAAGCATCAGTCATCTTATTAACTTCCTGAAGTGCTTTTTATTTATTTCACCCAATGGCACTGACACCGCTGTGGGAATTATAAAGGCCAAAATAAAATACCATATGAATCAGATATGTTTCATGAAAGAAAAAAAAGGTATATGGACTGTAGTACATCCAGATTTTGGTGTTTTTGGTATGTTTATCTTCTCAATCTTTCAAGTTAGCAGCTCAGTTATTGAGGTCTACATTTTGACAAAAATAAATTCTGGCGAAGGTATGTGATAAAGAACCAATGGCCTAATAACCATGTTAAAGGTTTAAAATAGAATGTTGATGTGAATTTATTTTTTTACATATCTTCATGAAGTGTTTTCTGATCTCCTGCTATCTAATTTGACTAAAGTAAATACAATAGATATATTATAATACATTTGAAGGACAAGGCCACCCAATACTGCAGTAAACATTCTGCAGAATGGAGTGCAAGAATCAAAAAATGCAGAAGATTGAACAATAACACTAAATTCTCAATAATGAGAGCACAGAGTTATAATGTTATAAGGCAGGTTTAAGTTAGAATTTCAAAACCTCTCACTGACAATATTTTGCTTATGTCACATTTAAGACACAGATAGCATAATCTTGCATTAGGGTGTTACTCCATCTATCCCCATTGGCACCCGCAGGCATTGGGGAATAGAAAAAGGGCATTGGCAAATGGGAGAGTGGAAAGTTGCAAGCTTTGCAACCTTCCACTCTTTTATCTGACCCACTGAACAGGGGAATCCCGCAATGTTCCTCTCTGCAATAGTAGCAACCCATTTCACACCTCCTGGCACCAGGGGTCAGCATCGGGAAAGGCTTGATTGGATGAAAAGGCCCACAAACCAGAGTGGTGTCTGATACAAGCAGACAACAGAGGCAGGTGGGGAAGCACAGCAGATGCCCAGACAGCTTTCCCAGGGCATAGTCTGGAAATCCAGGGAAAGGAGATGGCAGCCCTCGCTACTTGCCCACATTACTCTATTCATGGATCTGACACTAGGGAGGAAAAGAGGCAGGTAGGCCACATCACCCACTTATCTATACTATCTCTCTATCTAACCTGTTCGAGAATGTCATACAATAAAACTAAAATTTGAGGCATGCTCATTGAGAAGTTTTTAAAAAGGCTTAATGGGGGTTATTTACGAAAGGCAAATCCACTTTACACTACACGTGCAAACTACAAGTGCAATCTACAAGTGCAAAGTGCACTTGAAATTGCACTTGGAAGTGCAGTCGCTGTAAACAGATCTGAAATGAGGGGAAGCTCTGATGATTTTATTATCCAATCATGTGCAAGCTAAAATGCTGTTTTTTATTTTCCTTCCATGGCCCCCTCTGACTGTCTTTTACTGAATTAAAACCTTCAAGACATCGCAGGCTCAGGCACATCAGCAGTTAAAGCAAACATCTGACAAACATAGCACCCACCTCAGAACTTTCATGTTCAAAATGTAGGACCAGCAAAACAGATTTTGACAAAACAAACTTGCACATAAGAGGTCTCCCTGAAGCTATCAGAGGTCCTGACCTAGTCCATACTAGGATCAGCTTCTTACGTTCAACCAGCAGGTTGAAATTTAAAAAAATGGACCTATTGCCTGGCCTATTGCCTGCAGCGCTGAGCAACTAATTGTTAACTAATTACACAGACGTGACCTGATAAACACTTAAGCACTAGGGGGGATACCCATTGTCAATCTTTGCACACTGCTATACTGCAGTATTCTGAGGAACTCGTGGATTTTTGCCTGGCACGAGTTGGCAGATTGTGAATCTCCAAATACGTGTTAATTGGACTTATTAACGAGACAGCTATGCCACTATACCCATACGCCCCCAATCTGTTCTCATTTTGCTACCAGTTTCTGATGTTACAAGGTTTTCTATGGTTAACTATCTTTTAGACTCTGGGCCAGGTCTGGAGTGGGTCACAGCCTTTTGATCCATTACAGCAGGTTTTCAATCTCCTGACATTACACTTACTATCCTTGAATAGCCACCATGGCCACAGGCTGGTACCTTTGGTCCTTTTGCAGAATAATGTTGTCTTATCTCATCCTTCCTGTACCCCTTTTTCTCTTTTGTATGAAATTCTATACTGAATGTTGTTATGTTACTTCTCACTGTCTTTCACAAATTGTCTATGGTGTGACATAGGATTTACCTTTTAATGTTATAAGCTTATCCTAAATTCTTTCAAGGAATGCATGGCCTAACTGGCCATACTTTGCATTAAGAAGACCCATTTGAGATGTTTGTCCTACCTAGATTTTTCTCTCCTAGACTTCAAACCTGTTTTTTATTAATTCTCCTCAACAGAAATCTTGTGGAGTAGTAGTATTTCACAGTTCTGTCCAATCCATGCTAGGTGGAGAAGTATGAGTGGTTGAGAGAAGATTTAGTTTCCTGAAAAGTACAACAGGGAATATAAACGTAACCATACAAGTTATACTGAACTAAAAAACACCAGATGGGCTTCTTAATCGCTACTTAATTAGGAGTTAGATAAAAAAAAAACATAGGTTTGGTATGTCTAATTGTAAAATCCTGACAATGCAAACTTTAATCAGAACCCAACTGAAGTCAATGGCGTATGTGTTTGTGTGTGTGTGGTGGTGCGGGGGTTTGGGGGGTAAATAGGCAAAAACAGTGCTGGATACAAACAAATAGGTGAAAAAACTGGGATAGGATCCTTCGATTTATGCAACTTTGATGGTGACACGGGGAAATAGTCAATCCTTTCATATACAGTGCTGCAACATATACAGCCTCAAGTGATAGGGAGGGAAGTCTGACAAGGGGTTTGATGGGCTCAACTCACAGGGGCTTAACTCTCACAGCCCATTAAGTGTGGAAGAGGGTCAGCAGGTCACCATGGCTCTAAGCTGAGTAGGGTCAAGTGTAGGATTCAACCCCAGGGTAAGACTTCTAAACCCTACCTGTTGTCTCCAGCATGGTCTTTACAAGGCAGATGTCTCTTCTACAGCTGCTCGAGTGGAGGAAAAAAATTTCCCCAATCACTCACATACCCAACATTTCAATGCCAGTTTGGCAAAACTCCTAACGTCACAGCTCCTTCCATTGAAGCTAGTGGAGTCAGTCCCCTTATACCATTTATGGCCTGTGCTGCACCAGGTACCCATTCACCATTTTCTGTCCATAAAACTATACCTGCCCTTCATCAGCATGAGCAAAGGTAATTTTTCTGTATTAGAGCATGCATTCAATAACAGGGCCCACCACAAACATGTGGTTCAATAAGCATAGCAGGAAAGTTATATCTCCTTAATGGTCCACTGGACAAATTTGATGGCAGCTAAGAAAGATGGAGGATGGAGCACACCACTGCAGCTGGAGTTGCTGTTCCATGTCCTGAACCTTGGTGATGGTGGCAGAGCAGTCACATTTTCCTCCATCTCTTAGGAGGGGAGTGGTTAAATGGTCACAAGTGCTTGAGGTCCTACATAAATTTCTGTAGAACTCATTTTTGAGCCTGCTCATCCTTGAACTTGCCACTTTTTTGCTTGCTTGAACTCTGACCAAGTGGAACTGGACTAAGTGGTGAGTTTAAAAAACAGAGTTTAAAACAGGAGGTTATAACAGGAGTCATTAAACCTGTAGGTAACATCTGAAATTTCCTGTTAGTAACATTATTATTGTAACTGGGAAAATGGGGGTTAGCAACATTGAAGGTTTTGTGCAGTGCACAGTGTGCCACATGTATACAACAATGAAGCAACAGCTCCAGGATGGATACCGCTGCGACAGATGTGAGCAGGTTGCCCTTCTGGAAGCTCACATTAGAGATCTGGAGGAGCAAATTGCAACACTGGGCAGCCTTGAAAGAGGTCTTCTGCTCACTGAGCAGGTGGCTAGTGGGGTAATGGGTAGGGTGGAGTTGTAAGTCAGGATTATCAGCTAGGAAGATGGGTTAATACAGTTAGAGGGAGTGGTAGGGGCTCACAGATAAGGAAGGCCAGCCCTGGGTTTGAGCACCCTAACAGATTTGCCATGTTGGGTCAAGATGTGGGGGGTATCAAGCTCAGAGGTGGCAGCCCTAGATGTCAATGCTCCTCAGCCGGGAGAGCAACCCACCACCTCAGGGGTGGTAAGGGGAGTGCAAGGCCCAGACAGTTGGTGGTAATAGGGGATTCTATAATCAGAAGGATTGATAGAATAATTTGTTGCCAGGATCGCCTCAATCAAATGGTTTGCTGTCTCCCTGGTGCCAGGGATCGGCATGTGGTGGATGATAAATTACTGGGAGGGGCTGGGCATGACCAAGCTGTCTTGGTCCACGTTGGAACCAATGACAGATTATATGGAAGGTGGAGGCTCCTTAAGAACCAATTTATAGAACTAGACTGCAAGTTGAAGGGGAGGACCTCCAAAGTGATATTCTCTGAAATATTCCCTGTGCCATGCGCAACACAGGAAAGGCAGGGGGTGATTAGAGAGCTGAATGCATGGCTAAAGACCTGGTGTAAGAAGGAGGGATTTGGGTTTTTAGAGCACTGGGCTGAATTTTCATTGGTGTGCAACCTATATACTAAATATGGTTTGCACCTAAATGGAAGGGGGTCTATTGTGCTTGGGGAGAGGTTTATGGGAAGGCTGGAGTAGTATTTAAACGAGGATTGCGGAGGAGGGTGAATTCGATTATACTGGGTCAGACAGGTCAGACAAGGGTCAGCCCCTATTGGTGGGTGGAATGGGAAAAGATGAGAGGAGGGCTATGACAGATGATATAAAGTTTCCTGTGTTACAAACAACCATTGGAAATGGTACTATTTGCACTAATAAAAATAAAAAATATGCAATATGTATTTGCAAAATGTGACAATGAATTAAAGTGTTTGTTCACCAATGCCAGAAGTTTGCCAAGCAGAATAGTTGAGTTGGAAGCTCTGGTGCATGAGGAGAACTATAATCTAATTTGTATTGCTGAATCTTGGCTTCATTCTTCTCATGACTGGGCTATTAATATTCCTGGCTATGCTCTCTTTCGGAAAGACAGGGTAAAACGGAGGGCTGGTGGTGTCTGTCTCTGTGAGAAGTGATCTCAAAGCTAGTGTCAAAGAGGACCTAATTGATTGAGAGTGTGATGAGTGTAAAGCATTATGGGTAGAACTGCATATGTGTGTGCGTACTACAAAGCTTGTCATTGGGGTTTGTTATAGACCTCCCAGTGTTAGTGAGGAGGTGGAGTCTCAGCTCCCTGCACAGATGGAAAGGGCTGCAAGGGCTGGGACACTGATAATAATGGGGGATTTTAACTACCCGGAAATTGAATGGAGTAATGGCACTGCTGGGACAGTTAAAGGGCAAAAATGTATAAACCTATTACAAGACAATTTTATGGTCCAGTTTATTAAAGCCCGACTAGGAATGAAGCTCTGCTGGATATTCATGTAAAACAACATCTGGGTAGCAGTGACCATAACATGAGTTCATTTAATGTTAACTGTAAGCAACAAACACATACGGGTAAGATAAAAACACAACTTTAAGAGAGCACATTTTCCAAGGGTGAAGGCTGCTCTCCAGGATTTAGACTGGGAGGGAATATTGACATCAATGGATACAGAACAGAAATGGGAATTCTTCAAAGTGACTGTATGTAAACTCACTGCAAAGTATATTCTCATGGGCAATAAGTTTAAAAGGCTAAATATAAAACCTATGTGGCTCACGGCCAAAGGTAAAATGGCCAACAACCAATGACGTCATCAGTTATTAAGGAGAATGTCTGATGCCTCCATAGCATCCTTGTTCGATTCTCCTGTGCCCCTCTCCTGTGTCCTAATATATACTTTGATTTTAAAACATATGTATAGCCAGTGTTGCCAACCCCTGATAACTTTTTTTACTCACAAGGAACATGAAAAATTTACTGATGGAGCACTTTTTCTGACAACCTGAAAAATGGCAAAAACTACTATTATAAGGCAATCAGTATTCAAAAACTAAATTTGCCTTTAAAGTTTTACTAAACAGACCCTGCATTCACTATATCTGGTCTCCCAGAGTACACAGAACATGAAAATGCAATTATTTTAGTAAACAGGCCCGCCATCAAGGGGGGACAGCCCTTACCCTTGTAGGGGGTCTGTGAATCCCGAGGGGCCCGGCTCCCAGCAGGGTTAGGAGAAGGCAGGGGCAGGTGCACGGGCGCTCCGTGGCTGCACTGGCTTTCAATATAGTCAGCAGCTGCTGCTGCTTTGTGTCATTGAGCTCACATTGGGCTCATTACTGCCACCTCTGGAGACTTCCTGCATGTGCACAGCTCATGTTTGCTGCCTGTACTGTATTCTGAACTGCAGCTCCTGTGTCCTAGCAACACATGTAAACAAGAGCTGGGACTAGAAAGTGACCGCACTCCAAATTGCAGAAGATGAAAACTTTATTGCATAAAATCCATAGAAGGTATCAAAACACAATCACGATACAGACAGAAAGCAGCAAGGTTAGTAATAACCTTGCTGCTTTCTGTCTGCCTCGTGATTGTAGCATGATTATGTTTTGATACCTTCTATGGATTTTATGGAATAAAGATTTCATCCTCTGCAATCTGGAGTGCAGTCACTTTCTCTTTTACATTGGACAGACTGGACCAGCACCCAGTCATCAGAGGGAGGATCACTTCACCTGGAGCGGTGTTACCTCTCCTACTCATTGTATGCTGGGAATAGGAAGACCACCTTGACAAGTAGGGGCCGTGGGTAAAGGGAGGAGACTGTTTGTGTACAGGAGGGGGCAAAGCTGTGTGTCTGTGTTTATAGATGTGTGTGTGTAGGGGAGCTGACATATATACAGATGTAAGGGGGGCTGAGTGTGTACTGGTATGTTGGGGGGGCTGAGTGCGTATAGGTATGAGAGAGGAGCAAAGTGCGTACAGGTGTGAGGAGGGGGCTGAGTGGGTACAGGTGTGAGGAGGGGGCTTAGTGTGTACAGGTATGAGGAGGGGATTGCGTACATACAGGAATGAGGGGGGACTAAGTGCAAGCAGGTGTGAGGAGGGGCTGCGTGTATACAGGTGTGAGGAGGGGGCTTAGTGCATTCAAGTATGAGGGGGCTGAGTGCATACAAATGTGAGGAGGGGCTGAGTGCAAACAGGTGTGAGGAGAGCGCTGAGTGCATACAGGTGTGAGGTATGGGGGGGCTGAATGCATACAGTTGTGAGGATAGGGGTTGAGTACATACAGATATGGGGGCTGAGTGTGTACAGGTGTGAGGAGGGGGCTGAGTGCATACAGGTGTGATAGGGCTGAGTGCATACAGGTTTGAGGAGGGGGCTGAGTGCATAGAGGTGTGAGGGGGGCTGAGTGCATAGAGGTGTAAGGAGGGGGCTGAGTGCATACAGGTGTGAGGAGGGGGCTGAGTATGTACAGGTGTGAGGAGGGGGCTGAGTGCATACATGTATAAGGAGGGGGCTAAGTGCCTACAGGTGTGTGGGGGGGGGCAACTGTGTACAGTTGTGAGGAAGGAGCTGAGTGTGTACAGGTGTGAGGAGGGGGCTAAGTGCATACAGGTGTGAAGCGGGGGCTGAGTACATACAGGTGTGAGTGGGCTGAGTGTGTACAGGTGTAAGAAGGGGGCTGAGTGCATACAGGTGTGAGGAGGGGGCTGAGTGTGCACAGGTTTGAGGATGGAGCTCAGTGTGTACAGGTATGAGGGGGACTGAGAGCATACAGGTGTAAGGGGGGCTAAGTGCATACAGGTGTGAGAAGGGCTGAGTGAGTACAGGTGTGAGGAGGGCTGAGTACGTAGAGGTGTTAGGGAGGCTGAGTGCATATAGTTGTGTGAGGGGACTGAGTGCATACATGTGGGTGAGGAAGGGGCTGAGTGCGTACAGGTGTGAGGAGGGGGCTGAGTGTGTACAGGTATGAGGGGGGCTGAGTGTGTACAGGTGTGAGGGGGCTGAGTGTGTACAGGTGTGAGGAGGGGGCTGAGTACATACAGGTGTGAGGAGGGGGCTGAGTGGGTACAGGTGTGAGGAGGGGGCTGAGTGTGTACAGGTATGAGGCGGGGATTGCATACATACAGGTGTGAGGGGGGCAAAGTGAAAGCATGTGTGAGGAGGGGCTGAGTGTATACAGGTGTGAGGAGGGGGCTGAGTGCATACAGGTGTGAGGTATGGAGGGGGGCTGAATGCATACAGGTGTGAGGATGGGGGTTGAGTACATACAGATATGGGGGGGCTGAGTGTGTGCAGGTGTGAGGAGGAGCTGAGTGCATACAGGTGTGATGGGGCTGAGTGCGTACAGGTTTGAGGAGGGGGCTAAGTGCATAGAGGTGTGAGAGGGGCTGAGTGCATAGAGGTGTGAGGAGGGGGCTGAGTATGTACAGGTGTGAGGAGGGGGCTGAATAAGTACAGGTGTGAGGAGGGGGCTGAGTGCATACATGTATAAGTAAGGGGGCTAAGTGCCTACAGGTGTGTGGGGGGGCAAGTGCGTACAGGTTTGAGGATGGAGCTCAGTGTGTACAGGTATCAGGGGGACTGAGAGCATACAGGTGTGAGGGGGGCTAAGTGCATACAGGTGTGAGAAGGGCTGAGAGAGTACAGGTGTGAGGAGGGCTGAGTACGTAGAGGTGTTAGGGAGGCTGAGTGCACATAGTTGTGTGAGGGGACTGAGTGCATACATGTGGGTGAAGAAGGGGCTGAGTGCGTACAGGTGTGAGGAGGGGGCTGATTGTGTACAGGTGTGAGGGGGGCTGAGTGTGTACAGGTGTGAGGGGGCTGAGTGTGTACAGGTGTGAGGAGGGGGCTGAATACATACAGGTGTGAGGAGGGGGCTGAGTGGGTACAGGTGTGAGGAGGGGGCTGAGTGTGTACAGGTATGAGGAGGGGATTGCGTACATACAGGTGTGAGGAGGGCTAAGTGCAAGCAGGTGTGAGGAGGGGCTGAGTGTATACAGGTGTGAGGAGGGGGCTGAGTGCATACAGGTGTGAGGTATGGGGGGGGGGCTGAATGCATACAGGTGTGAGGATGGGGGTTGAGTACATACAGATATGGGGGGGCTGAGTGTGTGCAGGTGTGAGGAGGAGCTGAGTGCATACAGGTGTGATGGGGCTGAGTGCGTACAGGTTTGAGGAGGGGGCCGAGTGCATAGAGGTGTGAGGGGGGCTAAGTGCATAGAGGTGTGAGGAGGGGGCTGAGTATATACAGGTGTGAGGAGGGGGCTGAGTAAGTACAGGTGTGAGGAGGGGGCTGAGTGCATACATGTATAAGTAAGGGGGCTAAGTGCCTACAGGTGTGTGGGGGGGGGGCAAGTGCGTACAAGTGTGAGGAAAGGGCTGAGTGTGTACAGGTGTGAGGAGGGGGCTAAGTGCATACAGGTGTGAAGCGGGGGCTGAGTACATACAGGTGTAAGTGGGCTGAGTGTGTACAGGTGTAAGGAGGGGGCTGAGTGCATACAAGTGTGAGGAGGGGGCTGAGTGTGCACAGGTTTGAGGATGGAGCTCAGTGTGTACAGGTATGAGGGGGGCTGAGTGCATACAGGTGTGAGGGGGGCTAAGTGCATACAGGTGTGAGGAAGGCTGAGTGAGTACAGGTGTGAGGAGGGCTGAGTACGTAGAGGTGTTAGGGAGGCTGAGTGCATATAGTTGTGTGAGGGGACTGAGTACATACATGTGGGTGAGGAGGGGACTGAGTGCGTACAGGTGTGAGGAGGGGGCTGAGTGTGCACAGGTTTGAGGATGGAGCTCAGTGTGTACAGGTATGAGGGGGACTGAGAGCATACAGGTGTAAGGGGGGCTAAGTGCATACAGGTGTGAGAAGGGCTGAGAGAGTACAGGTGTGAGGAGGGCTGAGTACGTAGAGGTGATAGGGAGGCTGAGTGCATATAGTTGTGTGAGGGGACTGAGTGCATACATGTGGGTAAGGAAGGGGCTGAGTGCATACATGTGGGTAAGGAAGGGGCTGAGTGCGTACAGGTGTGAGGAGGGGGCTGAGTGTGCACAGGTTTGAGGATGGAGCTCAGTGTGTACAGGTATGAGGGGGGCTAAGTGCATACAGGTGAGAGGAAGGCTGAGTGAGTACAGGTGTGAGGAGGGCTGAGTACGTAGAGGTGTTAGGGAGGCTGAGTGCATATAGTTGTGTGAGGGGACTGAGTGCATACATGTGGGTGAGGAGGGGACTGAGTGCGTACAGGTGTGAGGAGGGGGCTGAGTGTGCACAGGTTTGAGGATGGAGCTCAGTGTGTACAGGTATGAGGGGGACTGAGAGCATACAGGTGTAAGGGGGGCTAAGTGCATACAGGTGTGAGAAGGGCTGAGAGAGTACAGGTGTGAGGAGGGCTGAGTACGTAGAGGTGAGAGGGGCTGAGTGCATAGAGGTGTGAGGAGGGGGCTGAGTATGTACAGGTGTGAGGAGGGGGCTGAATAAGTACAGGTGTGAGGAGGGGGCTGAGTGCATACATGTATAAGTAAGGGGGCTAAGTGCCTACAGGTGTGTGGGGGGGCAAGTGCGTACAGGTTTGAGGATGGAGCTCAGTGTGTACAGGTATCAGGGGGACTGAGAGCATACAGGTGTGAGGGGGGCTAAGTGCATACAGGTGTGAGAAGGGCTGAGAGAGTACAGGTGTGAGGAGGGCTGAGTACGTAGAGGTGTTAGGGAGGCTGAGTGCACATAGTTGTGTGAGGGGACTGAGTGCATACATGTGGGTGAAGAAGGGGCTGAGTGCGTACAGGTGTGAGGAGGGGGCTGATTGTGTACAGGTGTGAGGGGGGCTGAGTGTGTACAGGTGTGAGGGGGCTGAGTGTGTACAGGTGTGAGGAGGGGGCTGAATACATACAGGTGTGAGGAGGGGGCTGAGTGGGTACAGGTGTGAGGAGGGGGCTGAGTGTGTACAGGTATGAGGAGGGGATTGCGTACATACAGGTGTGAGGAGGGCTAAGTGCAAGCAGGTGTGAGGAGGGGCTGAGTGTATACAGGTGTGAGGAGGGGGCTGAGTGCATACAGGTGTGAGGTATGGGGGGGGGGGCTGAATGCATACAGGTGTGAGGATGGGGGTTGAGTACATACAGATATGGGGGGGCTGAGTGTGTGCAGGTGTGAGGAGGAGCTGAGTGCATACAGGTGTGATGGGGCTGAGTGCGTACAGGTTTGAGGAGGGGGCCGAGTGCATAGAGGTGTGAGGGGGGCTAAGTGCATAGAGGTGTGAGGAGGGGGCTGAGTATATACAGGTGTGAGGAGGGGGCTGAGTAAGTACAGGTGTGAGGAGGGGGCTGAGTGCATACATGTATAAGTAAGGGGGCTAAGTGCCTACAGGTGTGTGGGGGGGGGCAAGTGCGTACAAGTGTGAGGAAAGGGCTGAGTGTGTACAGGTGTGAGGAGGGGGCTAAGTGCATACAGGTGTGAAGCGGGGGCTGAGTACATACAGGTGTAAGTGGGCTGAGTGTGTACAGGTGTAAGGAGGGGGCTGAGTGCATACAAGTGTGAGGAGGGGGCTGAGTGTGCACAGGTTTGAGGATGGAGCTCAGTGTGTACAGGTATGAGGGGGGCTGAGTGCATACAGGTGTGAGGGGGGCTAAGTGCATACAGGTGTGAGGAAGGCTGAGTGAGTACAGGTGTGAGGAGGGCTGAGTACGTAGAGGTGTTAGGGAGGCTGAGTGCATATAGTTGTGTGAGGGGACTGAGTACATACATGTGGGTGAGGAGGGGACTGAGTGCGTACAGGTGTGAGGAGGGGGCTGAGTGTGCACAGGTTTGAGGATGGAGCTCAGTGTGTACAGGTATGAGGGGGACTGAGAGCATACAGGTGTAAGGGGGGCTAAGTGCATACAGGTGTGAGAAGGGCTGAGAGAGTACAGGTGTGAGGAGGGCTGAGTACGTAGAGGTGATAGGGAGGCTGAGTGCATATAGTTGTGTGAGGGGACTGAGTGCATACATGTGGGTAAGGAAGGGGCTGAGTGCGTACAGGTGTGAGGAGGGGGCTGAGTGTGCACAGGTTTGAGGATGGAGCTCAGTGTGTACAGGTATGAGGGGGGCTAAGTGCATACAGGTGAGAGGAAGGCTGAGTGAGTACAGGTGTGAGGAGGGCTGAGTACGTAGAGGTGTTAGGGAGGCTGAGTGCATATAGTTGTGTGAGGGGACTGAGTGCATACATGTGGGTGAGGAGGGGACTGAGTGCGTACAGGTGTGAGGAGGGGGCTGAGTGTGCACAGGTTTGAGGATGGAGCTCAGTGTGTACAGGTATGAGGGGGACTGAGAGTATACAGGTGTAAGGGGGGCTAAGTGCATACAGGTGTGAGAAGGGCTGAGTGAGTACAGGTGTGAGGAGGGCTGAGTACGTAGAGGTGTTAGGGAGGCTGAGTGCATATAGTTGTGTAAGGGGACTGAGTGCATACATGTGGGTGAGGAAGGGGCTGAGTGCGTACAGGTGTGAGGAGGGGGCTGAGTGTGTACAGGTATGAGGGGGGCTGAGTGTGTACAGGTGTGAGGGGGCTGAGTGTGTACAGGTGTGAGGAGGGGGCTGAGTACATACAGGTGTGAGGAGGGGGCTGAGTGGGTACAGGTGTGAGGAGGGGGCTGAGTGTGTACAGGTATGAGGCGGGGATTGCGTACATACAGGTGTGAGGGGGGCTAAGTTAAAGCGTGTGTGAGGAGGGGCTGAGTGTATACAGGTGTGAGGAGGGGGCTGAGTGCATACGGGTGTGAGGTATGGGGGGGGCTGAATGCATACAGGTGTGAGGATGGGGGTTGAGTACATACAGATATGGGGGGCTGAGTGTGTGCAGGTGTGAGGAGGAGCTGAGTGCATACAGGTGTGATGGGGCTGAGTGCGTACAGGTTTGAGGAGGGGGCTAAGTGCATAGAGGTGTGAGGGGGGCTGAGTGCATAGAGGTGTGAGGAGGGGGCTGAGTATGTACAGGTGTGAGGAGGGGGCTGAATAAGTACAGGTGTGAGGAGGGGGCTGAGTGCATACATGTATAAGTAAGGGGGCTAAGTGCCTACAGGTGTGTGGGGGGGCAAGTGCGTACAGGTTTGAGGATGGAGCTCAGTGTGTACAGGTATCAGGGGGACTGAGAGCATACAGGTGTGAGGGGGGCTAAGTGCATACAGGTGTGAGAAGGGCTGAGTGAGTACAGGTGTGAGGAGGGCTGAGTACGTAGAGGTGTTAGGGAGGCTGAGTGCACATAGTTGTGTGAGGGGACTGAGTGCATACATGTGGGTGAAGAAGGGGCTGAGTGCGTACAGGTGTGAGGAGGGGGCTGAGTGTGTACAGGTATGAGGCGGGGATTGCGTACATACAGGTGTGAGGAGGGCTAAGTGCAAGCAGGTGTTAGGAGGGGCTGAGTGTATACAGGTGTGAGGAGGGGGCTGAGTGCATACAGGTGTGAGGTATGGGGGGGGGGCTGAATGCATACAGGTGTGAGGATGGGGGTTGAGTACATACAGATATGGGGGGGCTGAGTGTGTGCAGGTGTGAGGAGGAGCTGAGTGCATACAGGTGTGATGGGGCTGAGTGCGTACAGGTTTGAGGAGGGGGCCGAGTGCATAGAGGTGTGAGGGGGGCTGAGTGCATAGAGGTGTGAGGAGGGGGCTGAGTATATACAGGTGTGAGGAGGGGGCTGAGTAAGTACAGGTGTGAGGAGGGGGCTGAGTGCATACATGTATAAGTAAGGGGGCTAAGTGCCTACAGGTGTGTGTGGGGGGGCAAGTGCGTACAAGTGTGAGGAAAGGGCTGAGTGTGTACAGGTGTGAGGAGGGGGCTAAGTGCATACAGGTGTGAAGCGGGGGCTGAGTACATACAGGTGTGAGTGGGCTGAGTGTGTACAGGTGTAAGGAGGGGGCTGAGTGCATACAAGTGTGAGGAGGGGGCTGAGTGTGCACAGGTTTGAGGATGGAGCTCAGTGTGTACAGGTATGAGGGGGGCTGAGTGCATACAGGTGTGAGGGGGGCTAAGTGCATACAGGTGTGAGGAAGGCTGAGTGAGTACAGGTGTGAGGAGGGCTGAGTACGTAGAGGTGTTAGGGAGGCTGAGTGCATATAGTTGTGTGAGGGGACTGAGTGCATACATGTGGGTGAGGAGGGGACTGAGTGCGTACAGGTGTGAGGAGGGGGCTGAGTGTGTACAGGTATGAGGGGGCTGAGTGTGTACAGGTGTGAGGGGGCTGAGTGTGTATAGATGTGAGGAGGAGCTGAGTGTGTACAGCTATGAGGGGAGGCTGAGTGCATACAAGTGTGAGGGGGGTTGAGTGAATACAGGTATTATGGGGGGGTGAGTGTATACAGGTGTGAGGAGGGGGCTGAGTGTGTACAGGTGTGAGGAGGGGTGTGAGGGGGGCTGAGTGCATACAGGTATGAGGGGGCTAAGTGCGTACTGGTGTGAGGAAGGGGTTGAGTGCATACAGGTGGGAGGAGGGTGCTGAGTGTGTACAGGTGTGAGGAGGAGGCTTAGTACATACAGATGTAAGGAGGGGGCTGAGTGCATACAGGTGTGATGTGGCTGAGTGTGTACAGGTGTGTGGGGGGCTGAGTGCATAAAGGTGTGAGTGGGGCTGAGTGCATACAGATGTAAGGAGAGGGCTGAGTACATACAGATGTGGGAAGGGCTGAGTGCGTAGAGGTGTGGGGGGGCTGAGTGCGTAGAGGTGTGGGGGGCAGAGTGCTCACAGGTGTGGGGGGCTGAGTGCATACAGGTGTGGGCGGGGCTGAGTGTGTACAGGTGCTGGATTGGGTCATCTCTTTGCTGAATATATGTGAATGTCTCTTTGCTAGATTGGGATTTCTCTTTGCTGAATATATTTGTTTGTTTTGGAGGTTTTAGTTTGGTTTTTGTTTTCTTAGATCTGTTAGGGAAGGATAGATGGGGGGGGGACGTTGAAAAGGTAGTGCAGTAAATGCAGAGTCCTGCTCAAAGGAGTCTACGTTGTCGTGGTGGCAGGCTTCACATTTTTGGGCCAAAGTATGTATCCTTACTGTTAAATCTTGAAAGCACTGATGACTTGTGATTGACACTTTTCATATATTAAGTTGTAAGAGTGTTAACCACTTGCCGGCCGCCTTCCGCAGATATACTGTGGCAAGGCAGCTCATCTGCGCAAACCGACGTACCTGTACATCAGTCCACTGGTGAGTGCACACGTGGGTCCAGCAGGACTCGATCGCGGTATAGAGAGGCAGAACAAGTCGGTTCCCCATTCTGACAGGAGGCAGCACCGAGATCTGCTGTTCCTAGTGATCAAAGACAACGATCTCTGTGTTGTCCCAGTAAGCCCACCCCCCACACAGTTAGAACACACCTAGGGAACACAATTAATCACTTGATCGCCCCCTATTGTTAACTCCTTCCCCGCCAGTGTCATTTATACATTGATCAGAGCATTTTTGTTAGCACTGGTCACTGCATTGGTGTCACTGGTCCCCAAAAAGTGTCACTTAAGGTCAGAATTGTCAGCCGCAATGTCACAGTCTCGCTAAAAATCACATTGTCAGTCGGTAATCAAATACCACCAAAAGAAAACTCTATTTGAGGGAAAAAGGGACACCAATTTTGTTTGGGTACAGCGTCGCACAACCACGCAATTCTTAGTTAAAGCGACGCAATGCCGTATCGCAAAAAAATGGCCTGCTCATTAAGGGGGTAAATCCTTCCGGGGCTGAAGTGGCTAAAAAAAACGGGAATGTTGGTAGTCAGGCCTGGGGGCTCCGAGGTCTAAAGCTGTGTAAGGCCCCCAAAATTTCTGATGGCTACCTTGTTAGTAAATATAAACTGCTAAATACCTTTTCTCATCGGCAGTATATAGCAGTCTTGTGACTTCTATCATTGTCTGGTTGCCAGTGTTAGGTGGTTGGTCTCATCCATGTAAAATGACACATTCTGTTGGAGAGCTTGAAGTGACATTAAAGGTTTGGTTTTTATTTTTTTTAAATAGCAAACATGACATACTTACCTGCTCTGTTCAATGGTTTTGCACAAAGAAGCCCTCCTCTTCTAGGGTCCCCCACCAGTGCTGCAGGCCCCTCCCTCCTGCTTAGCGCCCCCAAAGCAAACAGCTTGCTATGAGAGCGCCCGAGCAGGCTCACTTCTGAGCTGCTGTTCTGTGTGCTCATTCACACATGAAGCGTGGCTCAGCCCCTCCCCCACTCCCTCCTCATTGGCTCACTGGCTGTGATTGACAGTAGTGGGAGGCAAAGGCTACCACTTCTGTCTTAACCAATGAGAAGGGAAAAGCCTGGGAGAACTGAGGTGCACATCCCTGGATCAAGATGGGGCTGCAGGACAAAAAAGTTTTTTTTACCCCTCATACAAAAAAAGCGTGAAGGTAAAAAAAAAACCTTGAGCCTTTTCAACCACTTGTATGTGAAACACAACAGACTTGCTGGCTGGATCCCTAGATGAAAATAGAGGAAAGAAAGCCTAAAAAAATGAAACTAATACAGACCTCACATCTAAGAACTGGTAAGTTGCAATATAATAAATGTTTGTTTTTGGGTTTAAAACTGCTGTCAGTTTATCTTATTCACACCCATGTCTCATTGAAGTGATTTACTTTCACTTCTTGGACTGTTCTGGATACACAACAGGAAGTGAGAGGATATCTTCACAAAGTAAAGGAATTCCTCTGTAACTCATTTGCTGCCATTATAAGATTTGCCCTCATGCCCTTTTCTGATGACTTACGTAAAATTTTGTTCCCCCATATCTTTCTGACATTGTGAAAATGGTCACAAATAAAAATGGAAATCGTGAATCTTCCCAGCACACTGATAAAAATAAAACCAGAGGTTCTAAAACTGAAATCTAAAAAAAATAAATAATTGGCTATAAACACTCATTAACCTAATACTTACAGCAGCACTTCGATCAAATGTAAAACAATTGTTTAAATTTGTATAGCATTCAGAACATCTATTAGGTTTTATGGTTCTCTACATTCCTATTGGGGTAAGCTGGGTAAGCTGTGTTATCTAGAGAAAAACCTGAACTTCAGAAGTTTCTGCTTTGAAATTCAAAAAACAAAAATGTAGAGTTTTAATAGCTTACCCATCCTTTAATGTGGCTGCATTTGTTTTGTTTTTTCTTTCTTTTTTTCTTGGCGATCCAGCCAGTAACACACTATCAGTCTCCACTGGAAGAGAAATGGGGACACCTTTGGAAACCAGCATTATTAAACTGGGGAGAGGGTAGTGGATGATTCAGATGCACTTGACTAGCAAAATAAAGTCGAACTCCAGCTAACACTTTTTAAGTGTCCAGCCTTGCCCTTATCAGGAATATTAGGACCTACTAATACTTAAATTGTAATTATGCCCAATTCATGCCTTATTATGCATCCTACCATGAGCCCTAATTATAATGAATTACCCCTCACGTGCCTTTTTATTATTGGAAGGGAACATCTCATGTTACTCTGCCACCTGGGGGACTGGTTTGCATATTTGTGGGACCCTCAATACTCCTATGTCCACCCAAGAGACTGGTTATGCATGTTGACTTCCTGCCTTTTGGATTTAAGTACATATCTATGTATCCCATATATCTCTTCTTGTTTATGTGTTTCTATATCCTGAATGTGATGCAATATCTATTATATATTTGCTATAGTTTGTTGCCTGGCGTGTTCTGGTCCTGAGGAAGCAATGCAGTAGCTGAAATGCATTCATGCAGTAGGCAAAACGTGTTGACCTACGGATTGGGACTGATACACTCCTATCTACTTTCTAAAAGTTATTTCACATGAATGTTTGTGTTTTGGTCCATTTGGGATATAAGCTGTACCAGGCTCCTTGTATGTAGCACTGGTGACCTTAATTTTAAACTATGTTTATATGCATAAATGTTTTTGAATGACAATATGAATTGTAAATATATTGTTTTTTATACATAAGGATTTTGTTTCATGCCAGCACCAACATTATTATAGAATTTTTTTCCTATATGAATATTTAAGGGCCCTTAGCCAATTCCCAGGAAGTAGGCCTGCCAAGGATCTAAGGAGCCCTTAAACAGACATGAGCCATGCCAGCAAGGGGAGTCAGGTGGAAGATGGAGAACCAGTCCTGAGGGAGTCTGTAGGTGGTCCTTAAGTGACCCCTGCCAGGAAGGGGTTTACCTCAAACATGAGCCTGGTTGGCTGGCCTGGAAGGATCCTGCTACGTGAGACAGTTGGAAGGAATCTTTCAGGAAAGGCAGCAGGAGCAAAGAGAGACAAAGTGAGTAGATCAGCGTAGTGCAGGGGCAGACAAGGGGAGAGACTACCACATGTAGCAGGTCTTTCTTGAAGACAGCTGTGTGCGACAGCGGTGTGCCTAAGTCTGCATCCAACCTTGCCCTGGGAAATCTCCAGTGTGTCAGTTACGTAGACTGGGAAGAAGAAGCAGCCAGGTGGGCTGGTGAAGTGGCAGTCAGGTGGGCTAGCATTTCTGTGGGCAGTAGAGCTGGGACCAGTATCTACAGGGAAGAAGAAGGTGATACAGGAAGGAGTTCACTCCACATGTGCTACTTTTCTAAGGGACTGAGAGTTCCTAGTCTGTAAGGGGTTGTTGCTAAGCTAACAAAAAGACTGTTGGCTCCTAAGGTCTGGTTCACACCTATGCATTTTTTAGCGCATTTTCCGTTTTGCAGAAACACACTACAGTCCATTTGACAATGGATGGAAAGCATGTATTGAAAAATGCACCTGCAATATGCAAACTGCAACCTGCATAAGTGTGAATCAGGCCTAAAGGAGTGAACCCATCAGAGCTGTGCAAAGGATCAAGATTTGTGCAGGAGGGAGAAGTGGAAGCTGTAAATAGGGTGGAAGTTGTCCCTGGTTTTCTTTGTCAAGTTGGGCATCCTATAATCCCTAACCCTATCCAAGTTATTATCCCCTAAATAAAACAACAAAAACAAGCTCAAAGACTGTTTTTCTGTGTCTGGATACAAGAAGATGCTATGTGACTGGCTGTGCAGCAGTGGGGAACCCTCACATTTGCAATTCCTATGGGAGTAGTGCTACACAGGATAAATTGGTAAAATATTAATTGCAATAAGAGTCGAACAATAGAAATTTAATATGTAATGTAGGAGAAGAAAGCATGTAGGGTGATAAAATCTGTGACCTGCATCTGTGAAGCATTTTGTGATAGGGTTTATATAAGAAAATTTCCAGTGGGCAAGCACGCAACAGATGCTAATATTGAGTAATCCACGGCACTGCAATTTGAGCTATTTTGCTGTTACCTGTGCATTTGTTGTGACAATGGCAGACTTCTCTCTTATTCCTTGCATCCCTTTTTCTTATTGTGGAGAAGTAAATACTTTATGCATTGGGGAAAAAGGCTACTTATATTTGGGTTTGAGATTTGACTTACTACTTTGTCTTGCTAAGAAATACTTTGTCAACTCTTCTAGAATGGAGTCATGCTTTGAACTGGGTATTACCCATCGGTACCTTCATATAACCCATTTTGTAAACTCCTCTGGATAGGTGCAGGTTTTTTTCTTTTTACATTGGGGTATTACCTTGCTGCTTTATCATAGTGTGATTTACTTTTGTAACACCTTTGGAAAGGATTTAGTTAATTATAGAATCTAGACAGGATAGTCCCAGCATATCCTAACTGTTCCAAGGTCTATAAATATATAGCCACAGAGCAGAGGTGGGGGACTCGAGTCACATGACTTGACTCGAGTCAGACTCGAGTCACCTGTTTGAGGACTTGCGACTTGCTTGACAAAATTAAATAAATGACTCGACTTGACTTTGACTTGTCACTAATGACTTGCGACTTGACTTTGACTTGGGCTATTTGACTTGCAATGACTTGCAATGACTTGGCACCACCAGTTCTGTGTCTTGGCCTAGGCAAAAGCCGCCCCCCCCTCCCACAAAAGAAAGCTCCCCCGAGTCCCGGCTTCGGGGTAGATCAGTATTTTGACTTAATTTGTGACTAGACCAAAATAAATGACTTGACTTGACTTGCTTGACTTCTAGCAGGGACTCGACTTGACTTGCTTGCTTTTTGCCACAGTAACTTGGGACTTGCTTGTGACTTGAAGGTTAAGACTTGAGACTTGCTTGTGACTTGCACATGTGTGACTTACTCCCATCACTGCCACAGGGCCCTTGGATAAATGGGTATGCAGACTAGACCAATGACCTGAACTGGCCCAGGTTGTCCTTCGGTGACCTCTAGCATTTTATCTGAGAACATTTTTAATGTGGTTGGGTGGCACCGTTATTGAAAGATGTACAAGACTTTGGATACGTTATGTATTTCTGCATCTCATTCCTAAAGCCTCAAAAAAAACACAATTATAAGAGCTGCCATCATATTTTGACCAGATGGGGGGATTGTTAAGCTGAAAGTTAAGCATTATTACAATACTCTGGGAGAAAAATATATAATTGCTATATTCATATTTAGTATATACAGGCACACACACAGTTTATTTTGGAGGAGGCATTGATGCATAATGCACTCCCTGACATGCCAGCTCTGACCGCCATCACCACCATCACATACAGTAGCTACTAAAAAAGAAAGCTGCTTTCAAGCTACTCTTCTATCTATCTATCTATTGGTGTTACATCCTCTGCCATCACAAAAATAATATTCTATTTATTTCAGTCCTTTCTTGTCTAAATGGTGGTGCCACAATGTTCAATTTGTTCTAGAAGATTGGCTAATGTGACAAAACAGAAAAAAATAATTTAGGGATTTGTTTCATATGAAATAAAATTCAAATTTCACATTCAACAGCCATTACAGCAAAGTACACTTTAACTCTGATTCTTCATTATTGCTGATGTTTTGACTGGGAATTGTGGAAATGTGATTTTTACAGGTAAATTCTCAGGGCCCTGAGGGATTTATATGAACATCTTTGTAAAAATAAAACCATACCCAATACAATGATGAATTCAATGGTACTGCCACGTCTAAATATCTTGTACATGTACTGCAACCAGGAATCAAGACAGATGGGAATGTATTATTACATGAATTATTTTTAATAAGAACACATTTAAACCAGTATTAAACAGAAAAGCAAACATTTATTATATTGCAGCTCACCAATTCTTAGATGTGATAGCTGTATTAGCTTCCTTTTGTAATTTTTTGTTTCTTCTATTTTCATCTGGTGATTCAGCCAGCAAGTCTGTTTTGTTGTATTTATTTATTACAGGTACTCATATAGTGCTGTCAATTTATTAAGCGCTTTACATATATATTATACATTTGCATTAGTCCCTGCCCTTGAATGAGCTTACAATCTAAGGTCCCTAGTAGGGATGAGCCGAACACCCCCGTTCGCACCAGAACCTGCGAACGGACCAAAAATTCACACGAACGTTAGAATCCCATTGACGTCTATGGGACTCGAACGTTCAAAATCAAAAGTGCTCATTTTAAAGGCTAATTTGCATGGTATTGTCCTAAAAATGGTTTGGGGACCCGGGTCCTACCCCAGGGGTCATGTATCAATGCAAAATTTTTTTTTAAAAACGGCCGTTTTTTCGGGAGCAGTGATTTTAATGATGCTTAAAGTAAAAAAAAAAGTGAAATATTCCTTTAAATATCGTACCTGGGGGGTGTCTATATTATGCCTGTAAAGTGGCGCGTGTTTCCCGTGTTTAGAACAGTCACTGCACCAAATGTAATTTTTAAAAAAAAATCTCATTTAAAACTGCTTGCGGGTTTAATGTAATGTCGGGTCCTGGCAATATGGATGAAAATCAGTGAGACAAACGGCATGGGTACCCCCCAGTCCATTACCAGGCCCTTTGGGCCTTGTATGGATATTAAGGGGAACCCCGCACCCAAATTAAAATAAGGAAAGGAGTGGGGCCACCAGGCCCTATATACTCTGAACAGCAGTATACAGGCGGTGCAAACAAGACAGGGACTGTAGGTTTGTTGTTAACTAGAATCTGTTTGTAATTTTGAACGGGTACATTTTTAACGTGTTTAGCTCCAGCCAAAAAATCTTTTTTAAGCTTTTTGGAAAACATAGGGAAGGGTTATCACCCCTGTGACATTTGTTTTGCTCTCTTTCCTCCTCTTCAGAAGATTTCACCTCACTTTTTGTCCCAATGACAAATGTTTTTTGAAAATTTGGGTTTTTTTGTGGAACAAGGATTGGAAAGCATCAGTGGAAAGGAGAAATGTTTTTCCCATATTAACTCTTACAGGAGAGAATTTCCCTTCCTAGGGGTAGATTTCATCTCACTTCCTGTTGTCTCCTTCCGTTTGCAAGTAGGAGTCGTTTGTAAGTTAGATGTTTGAAAGTAGGGGCCTGCCCTATATACTCAGCAGAAATTTGGGCCTTAGGTGTTGTTGTGGCCACAACACTGTAAGCCCTCACAGGGCCCTGCTGTGAAATATTAGATCAAGAATTGTAATTACATGCCCCTGTTGAACAGGGGCAGAAAAACTGGGCCTTTGGTGGTGGTGGTGCTGGTGCCACAACACTGTAAGTCCTCACTTGCTCTTGGTGGGTGCAGAAATGGGCCCTGCTGTGAAATATTAGATCAAGAATTGTAATTACATGCCCCTGTTGAACAAGGGCAGACAAATTGGGCCTTTGGTGGTGGTGGTGCTGGTGCCACAACACTGTCAGTCCTCATTTGCTCTTGGTGGGTGCAGAAATGGGCCCTGCTGTGAGATATTAGATCAAGAGTTGTAATTACATGCCCCTGTTGAACAGGGGCTGAAAAATTAGGCCTTAGGCACTGGTGCTGGTGCCACAACACTGCAACCCCTCACAGATACTCTAGTTGGAATGCTGAAATGAGCCCTGCTGCAAAGTATTGCATCAAAAATTGTAATTACACGCCCCTGTTAAACAAGGGCTGAAAAATTGGGCCTTAGGCACTGGTGCTGGTGCCACAACACTGCAACCCCTCACAGACACTCTAGTTGGAACGCAGGAACGAGCCCTGCTGCAAAGTATTGCATCAAAAATTGTAATTACACGCCCCTGTTAAACAAGGGCTGAAAAATTGGGCCTTAGGCACTGGTGCTGGTGCCACAACACTGCAACCCCTCACAGACACTCTAGTTGGAACGCAGGAACGAGCCCTGCTGCAAAGTATTGCATCAAAAATTGTAATTACACGCCCCTTTTAAACAGGGGCAGAAAAATTGGGCCTTAGGCACTGGTGCTGGTGCCACAACACTGCAACCCCTCACAGACACTCTAGTTGGAACGCAGGAATGAGCCCTGCTGCAAAGTATTGCATCAAAAATTGTAATTACATGCCCCTGTTAAACAAAGGGCAGAAAAATTGGGCCTTAGGCACTGGTGCTGGTGCCACAACACTGCAAGCCCTCACAGATACTCTAGTTGGAATGCTGAAATGAGCCCTGCTGCAAAGTATTGCATCAAAAATTGTAATTACACGCCCCTGTTAAACAAGGGCTGAAAAATTGGGCCTTAGGCACTGGTGCTGGTGCCACAACACTGCAACCCCTCACAGACACTCTAGTTGGAATGCAGGAACGAGCCCTGCTGCAAAGTATTGCATCAAAAATTGTAATTACACGCCCCTGTTAAACAAGGGCTGAAAAATTGGGCCTTAGGCACTGGTGCTGGTGCCACAACACTGCAACCCCTCACAGACACTCTAGTTGGAACGCAGGAATGAGCCCTGCTGCAAAGTATTGCATCAAAAATTGTAATTACATGCCCCTTTTAAACAGGGGCAGAAAAATTGGGCCTTAGGCACTGGTGCTGGTGCCACAACACTGCAACCCCTCACAGACACTCTAGTTGGAACGCAGGAATGAGCCCTGCTGCAAAGTATTGCATCAAAAATTGTAATTACATGCCCCTTTTAAACAGGGGCAGAAAAATTGGGCCTTAGGCACTGGTGCTGGTGCCACAACACTGCAAGCCCTCACAGATACTCTAGTTGGAACGCAGGAATGAGCCCTGCTGCAAAGTATTGCATCAAAAATTGTAATTACACGCCCCTGTTAAACAGGGGCTGAAAAATTGTGCCTTAGGCACTGGTGGTGGCGCCCAGAACCAAAAATGTTCTTACAAGCTATCAGCGTGATCATTGAGGAGGAAGAGGATAATTACTCAGGGATAGTCACTCAGCATCAGCATAGGCAGTCTTTGAAGGGATCTGAGATTTCAAAAAAAATTATTCGGTCACATCAGCATCAGGTGCTTGGTAGCTGGTGGTGATCCAAGACTGATTCATTTTTATGAAGGTTAGTCGATCGACCGAGTCGGTGGACAGACGCACCCTGTGATCGGTTACCACGCCTCCAGCAGCACTGAATGTGCGTTCCGAAGGAACGCAGGATGCAGGACAGGCCAGTAGCTCAATTGCATACTGTGCAAGCTCTGGCCAGTGATCCATCCTCAAGACCTAGTAACCCAGAGGATTCTCGGTGAGAAAGGTGTTCAAGTCTGATCTTGCCCCTAGGTATTCCTGCACCATGTAAAACAGACGCTGGCGATGGTTGCTGGAACCGATCATACCTTGGGGCTGTGGACCAAAAAATTGTCTGAACGCATCGGTCCTTCTTTGACTGACCGAAGCCTCAGCAACACGTTGTCCAGAAACAGGAGTTTGTAACCTCCCAGTCTCTGGGAACGCGTTGCACAGACCTTTCTGCAAGGCCTCCCGAAGATGTTTCATCCTCTGCTCCCTCTGCGATGGCAAGATAAGGTCCGCAACCTTACCCTTGTAACGTGGATCAAGGAGGGTTGCCAGCCAGTATTGGTCCTTCTCCTTGATACCACGAATACGAGGATCCTTACGCAGGCTTTGCAGGATCAGGGAGGCCATGCAGCGTAGGTTTGCTGAGGCATTCGGTCCGGAATCCTCTGGGTCACTAAGGACTACATGGTTCGCAGCCACCTCCTCTCAGCCACGTACAAGTCCATGGGTTTCTTGGGACTGATCCCTTAAAGACTGCTGCTGATGCTGAGTGCCAGGCTCCACCTCCATACTGACACATACTTACTCCTCCTCCTCCTCCTCCTCGTCCTCTTCCTGTGTGATCGGCGGGCACGCTGGAACACTGTCTGGATAAAGGGGGCCTTGAGAGCTAAGGAAGTCCTCCTCTTCCTGCCTCTGTTCTGCCTCAAGTGCCCTGTCCATTATTCCACGCAGCGTGTGCTCCAACAGGTGGACAAGGGGGACAGTATCACTGATGCATGCACTGTCACTGCTCACTATCCTCGTGGCCTCCTCAAATGGGGACAGGACAGTGCATGCATCCCTGATCATGGCCCACTGGCGTGGGGAAAAAAAACCAAGCTCCCCTGACCCTGTCCTGGTGCCATAGTCGCACAGGTACTCATTGATGGCCCTCTGCTGTGTGTGCAGCCGCTGCAGCATGGCCAACATTGAGTTCCACCTGGTGGGCATGTCACAGATTAGGCGGTTCTTGGGCAGGTTAAACTCCTTTTGGAGGTCCGTCAGCCGAGCACTGGCATTATATGACCGGCGGAAATGCACACAGACTTTCCTGGCCTGCCTCAGGACATCCTGTAAGCCTGGGTACCTGCCCAAGAACCGCTGCACCACCAAACAGGGCACATGGGTCATTTGTCCCTGTCGGAGGGCAGAGAGGAGGTTGGTGCCATTGTTGCAAACCACCATTCCTGCCTTAAGTTGGCGTGGCGTCAACCACCTCTGAACCTGCCCCTGCAGAGCTACCAGAACCTCTGCCCCAGTGTGGCTCCTGTCCCCCAAGCACACCAGCTCAAGCACCGCATGGCATCTTTTGGCCTGCGTACTTGCGAACCCCCTTGAACGGCTACGGAGCACCGCTGGTTCTGAGGACAAAGCACAGGAAGAGGCCATGGAGGAAGAAGAAGAGGAGGGGGTGGAGGAGAGAGGTGTGTCACAATCATTAGCATTTTGGAGGCGTGGTGGTGGAACAACCTCCAACACTACTGCACCTTGTCCTGCATCCTTCCCAGCTGCCAGCAGAGTCACCCAATGCGCCGTGAAACTTAGGTAACGTCCCTGTCCATGCCTGCTGGACCATGAGTCAGCGGTAATATGCACCTTACCGCTGACCGCCCTGTCCAGCGAGGCATGGACATTGCCTTCCACATGCCGGTAGAGAGCAGGAATCGCCTTCCGTGAGAAAAAGTGGCGTTTGGGTACCTGCCACTGAGGAACCGCACATTCCACAAACTCACGGAAGGGGGCAGAGTCTACCAACTGAAAAGGCAGCAGTTGAAGTGCTAGCAATTTTGCCAAGCTAGCATTCAACCGCTGGGCATGTGGATGGCTGGAAGCAAACTTCTTTCGGCGGTGCAGCAGCGGGGGCAGGGAAATTTGCCTGGTACAATCTTACGTCGGTGTACCAAAATCAGATTGCCCACAAGTACTTGGCTGTGACACACCTAATTCTACACCTTCATTCCTCTCAGTGCAGGTCTCAGAGAGGACTGAAGGTATAGTGGGGTTGGAGATCTCAGCTGATGAGGAGCAAGGAGAGGTCCTCTTTGTTCTTTGGTGTGGGTCTTTTAGATACGCTTGCCAACGAACTGCATGGAAGGTCAACATATGTCTGGTCAAGCATGTGGTACCCAAGCGGGAGATGTTTTGGCCACGCGAGATACGCTTTAGACATATGTTGCAAATAGCAGCGGTGCGATCTGATGCACTCGTCTCAAAAAAGGCCCACACCAAAGAACTTTTTGAATAACGGGCAGAGACTGCAGCGCCCTGCACATGTGGAGCTTTGGGGTGTGATGCAGTCAAGGTGCTGCCCTTAGGCTGGCCCCAGGAGGGCATCCTGCCTCGTTGGTGATGTGCCGCCTCCTCCTCCTCCTCTCTCCTATCAGGCACCCACATTGAGTCAGTGACCTCATCATCCCCTCCCTCCTCATCACTGGAGCAAACCTGGCAGTATGCTGCAGCAGGGGGAGCATGACTGCCAGATTGCTGTCCTTCTTGGGCACCCCCTCTGTCCGTGCTCATATTACTGCCTTCATCGAGCTCAGTATCATCATCAGAGCCTTCCAAACGCTGGGCATCCTCCTGGAGCATGTACCCAACACCGTGGTCAAACAGTTCGAGGGACTCCTCAGGAGGACATGGTGGGGCTAGGGAAGGAGTCACTGATGACATTGAGCCGAGGGAAGAGGCCGCTGCTTTGCCAGACAAAGTACCCTGGGCATGGGTGAGAGAGGATGAGGAGGATGAGGACGGCTTGGTCAGCCACTCGACCAAGTCTTCCGCATGTTGTGGCTTAACACGGCCAGCTGCCTAAAAAAAGCCCAAGCGTGTCCCACGGCCATGTGCTGATGAGGATGCACCGTCTCCACGACCAGCACTAGACACAGAGCCTGCTTGCCCTCTCTTATTGGCTTGTGACTGTCTGCCTCTCCTTCTTGGCCTTCCAGACATACTAATGGCCTGTAGCTGCACTAAGCTGGGATATATATATATATATATATATGTACTGATACTGCAGCTAGCAAAATCAACTGCCTGCCTGTAGTATGAGAACACCACCAACCTTCTACTGGTAGCTTCAGTTGAACACTGTGAGGTGGACGCACCCCACTAACTTGTAGGTTTAGCTGAACACTGTGAGCAGGAAGCACTGCACTAACTGTAAATAGTCTAGCTGCCTGACTGTGGTACTAATAGGATCAAAAGAACACCAGTAATTTTCTTCAGGTAGCTGTATATACTGTAACAAGACAAGCCTGCCTGTCAATAAGAAGATAACAGGAACGGATCTAGCTGAACACTGTGAGCAGGACGCACCCCACTAACTTGTAGGTTTAGCTGAACACTGTGAGCAGGACGCACCCCACTAACTTGTAGGTTTAGCTGAACACTGTGAGCAGGAAGCACCCCACTAACTTGTAGGTTTAGCTGAACACTGTGAGCAGGACGCACTGCACTAACTGTAAATAGTCTAGCTGCCTGACTGTGGTACTAATAGGATCAAAAGAACACCAGTAATTTTCTTCAGGTAGCTGTAGATCCTGTAACAAGACAAGCCTGCCTGTCAGTAAGAAGATAACAGGAACGGATCTAGCTGAACACTGTCAGTAGGATGCACCCCACTAACTTGTAGGTTTAGCTGAACACTGTGAGCAGGACGCACCCCACTAACTTGTAGGTTTAGCTGAACACTGTGAGCAGGACGCACCCCACTAACTTGTAGGTTTAGCTGAACACTGTGAGCAGGACGCACTGCACTAACTGTAAATAGTCTAGCTGCCTGACTGTGGTACTAATAGGATCAAAAGAACACCAGTAATTTTCTTCAGGTAGCTGTATATACTGTAACAAGACAAGCCTGCCTGTCAGTAAGAAGATAACAGGAACATTCTAGCTGAACACTGTGAGCAGGACGCACCCCACTAACTTGTAGGTTTAGCTGAACACTGTGAGGTGGACGCAATACACAATACACTGTAAGTGCAGCTAACTGACTGACTGTTCTGCCTAATCTATGTAACTCAAATCAAATGTCACTGTCTGTCTCTCTCTCTCTCTCTCTCAATGAACGCCGGAACACACACTACACAGGGCCGCCGTGCAGGCGGCCTTATATAGTGTGGGGCGTGTACTAAATTCCCTGAGCCATAATTGGCCAAAGCCTCCTTGGCTTTGGCCAATTACGGCTCTCTGTTCAGACGGCGCTGTGATTGGCCAAGCATGCGGGTCATAGTGCATGCTTGGCCAATCATCAGCCAGCAATGCACTGCGATGCCGCAGTGAATTATGGGCCGTGACGCGCCACACGAATTTGGCGCGAACGGCCCATATCGTTCGCAATTCGGCGAATGGGCGAACAGACGATGTTCGAGTCGAACATGGGTTCGACTCGAACACGAAGCTCATCCCTAGTCCCTAGCTTTGTTTCACAAGTTCAAGCTCTCCAGCAGAATGTATCAGTTTACATGGATGAGACAAACCTCTTAACCAGTGGCGGCTGGTGCTCAATGTTTTGAGGGGGGCGTTAAACCAAGGGCACAACACCCCCCCAACGGTAGACGGGCGGGGAAGCAGCGTTCGGAGGCCTCCATACCTTAGGAGGCAGATGACAAGGAACTGGGGTAGGGCTGCTGATCCTCACTCAGGGGTCGTTGCTTCTCCTCCCGGTCAAACAGGAAGTGGGTCCCGAGACCTGATTGGCTGGGAGTCCTAAGACTCCTAAGATATTAATTTGCTATTGTCACACAACTGGGTGGGCTCAGGGCGCAGTGCTCTGTGCCCCAAGCCCACCCTTTTTTTAAGCCAATTTGAGCCTTTGGCTCTAATCACATGCTTCATAAAAAAAAAAAAAGAAACCCACGTTAAAATCCATGCATCCGGAGCCCCGCATGTAGATCAGGGGCCGGGTGCATGGATTAGACTGACAATGCTGTTGTCTGCTGTGCCCATTCCTCCACAGTCTAGTTAAGTTAATAAAAAATAAATTCCCTTCATGGCTCTAGCTAATCATAAGCCTTTGTTTAAAAAGAAAAAGGCTTCATGCATGGGGCTGTTTAAAATGCATATACAAGCATTTTTAAATAAAGAATCTGAATGCAGCTTCATTGTCTTTAGTGTAACCATTCACACAGGTGCGTAGACATGACCTGCTTTCAGATTCCTAATACAGGATCCAAAAATCTGCATTTAAGGACATGTGCTTTCTGCACTTACGCATATAAGCACATATATACGTGCTTGTAACAAAGGGGAAAAACGAATTATCATAACAACAAGTTAAGCACACATACGCATCTTTACACATTAAAACACATCTATATACACAAGTATTTTACTGATCATTATGCATGAACTTTTCTCCTTGAAAACACATGTGTAATAACATCAGTAAAATTGTTACGTCCGTGTAAATGAGGCCTAATTGAATTTCCCAAATACTTACCTAAAACTGCACACATGTGACAGTCGGGGTCCGACTTCTTCTGGTCAAAGATTTGGAAAGGTTCTTCTTATAGTGCACTTGTTGCTTCATGCTGACATGGGTACTTTCCATTGGCTGGCAGAACTGTCAATCTTGGGGCACTTACAGGGTGCTCTAGGAGGGTCTCTCGGGGTCCTGAAGTCTTCCAGCAAAGTTTCATGACATGGAGACTAGAAAAAGACCAGATGGCTGCCCTGGAGTGTAGTGGCTACATTCCCCAGTTAATTATCAGAAATTTGGATTGTTGCAGCAATCTTAAAGTGGCTGTAAAAAACTGAAGGTTTTTTTTACTCATGCATTCTATGCATAAAGGCCATCCCTAATACTTACCTAGGCCCGATCTTAATCCAGCGATGTGCACAAGCCTTGAGGCTTTCCTGGGTCTCTCCCTAGTGATTGGTTGAGATGCAGCAGCAGGAGCCATCGGTCCCACTGCTGTCAATCACAGCCAGCAAGATGGGAAAGGGGGCAGGGCTGATGGCTCGGGAGTGAGCACACACGAGTGCCCCCACAGGAAGCGGCTTGCGAAAAGGGTCAGCGGGGGACACGAGAAGAGGAGGATCGGGGATGCTCTGTGCAAAACCACTGCACAGAGCAGGTAAGTTTTTTTTTTAAAATACAAATTATTCCTTTACAATAACTTTAAGTAAGTAAAACAGGGTGTTAGAAGCTTTTTTTTAAAACAAATGAATGGATAGGAGTAGGTAGCGGGCATTGTGACTTTTTTGCACTTAGGTGCACTTAAAATATAAAACAAAAACAAGGTGGGAGACTTACTAAAACAGGTGCACACAGAATCTGGTGCAGCAGTGCACAGTAACCAATCAGCTTCTAACTTCAGCTTGTTCAATTAAGCTTTGACAATAAAACCTGAAAGCTGGTTGGTTAATATGCACTTCTGCATCAGATTCTATGTGTTCCAGTTTTTTTTTTAAATCTCCCCCAAAGTATTTGAATGAAAAAATCATATCAACATATAAATGATAGATAGATAGATAGATAGATAGATAGATAGATAGATAGATAGATAGATAGATAGATAGATAGATAGATAGATAGATAGATAGATAGATAGATAGATAGATAGATAGATAGATAGATAGATAGATAGATAGATAGATAGATAGATAGATCAGTGTTGCATCCTTTATTGTTTGAATGGTGGTGCAACAATTTTCAGTTTGGCTAATATGATAAAACAGAAAAAAAATATTTGGGGATTTGTCTCATATTAAATAACAATCAAAATTCACATTAAAAAGCCATTACAGAAAACCACATTTTAACTCTGCTTTTGCATTCATAACTAATGTTTTGACTAAGAATTGTGGAAATATAATTTTTCCAGGTAAATTCTAAGGACCCTGTAGGATTTTTCTGAACATCTTTGTAAAAATAAAACTATACTTAATGTACTGGTAGACTAAATGGTGCTGCCATATCTAAATATATTTTACATGTACTGCAACGTGGGATCAAGACAGTTGTAAAAGTATTTTTTAAAAGCACATTTAAAGCTCAATTCCTGTTAATAAAAATCTTTTTCCCTACCTGCCCCTAGCTAATCATAAGTTGTTTTTTTTAAATCTAGCTAAAAGCTCCAAATACGTACCTAAAATTGCATTCATATGACAGACCATCTCCCAATTCTTCTTTCTTCTGGTCTGTAGTGTGGGAAGATTTTCTTGCAGTGATAATGTTGCTTCATGCTGACATGGACACTGCCCATTAGCTGTCAGAACTGTCAGTCACAGGACTCTTAAAGGGTATTTCCACTTTTGCAGAAAAATTGGCATAACACCTTGCTGTTTACGTTTGCTTAAAAATCCTTACATGCTCTCTTATTTTGTATTGTTTGGGAGGGGGCTGTGTGTTAATGTGTAACATAATTACCAACTTCTGCAATGTGTTTGTAGTCTTTCCCTATCAGATTGAAACTAGATTTGAATACTGTCTATCCTAACAAAGGGTTACATTTTTAGTAACTGCTCTACTGCATTGTACATCAATAAGGAATCTCTCAGTCAGTGTGAGGACAAAGACACTGTTAAGACTATCCAGAAATTCTAAAGCCGCGTGCACACGAGCGGAATGTCCGACAGAAAAAGTCAGACGGAAGCTCTTCATCGTCTATTCCGATCGTGTGTTGGACTTTTTTTTTTCGAAAATTCTGACGGATCTAGAAATGAAACATGTTCTAAATATTTCCGACGGAACCAATTTCTATCAGGAAAACTGATCATCTGTATGCTGTTCCGACGGACCAAAAATGACGTATGCTCTGAAGCAAGTACGAGACGGAAGCTATTGGCTACTGGCTATTGAAGTTCCTTTTTCTAGTCCCGCCGTAAGTGTTGTACATCACCGCATTCTTGACGGTCGTCTTTGGACGGACTTTGGGTTGACCGTGTGTAGGCAAGACCGCTTGAATGGAATTCCCTCTGAGTTCCGTCGGAGAAACCTTCAGAGTTTATTCAGACGGCAAAACCGGTCGTGTGTACACAGCATTAGAAGTAGCCATGATACCATCTCATTAGAAACATGTAAAAGGTTTTTTCTTTTTCTCTTTTTAGGTATGCTGCGGGAATATGAACACATAACAGACATATGGTAGAGTTTTCTCAACTGTAAAAGTGAACATATGGGTCCTCGGTGAGTTCTCTCAGAGTCCTGAAGTCTTCCAGAGATGTGACATCACAACCTGAGCGGTAGAAAAAAGACTGGTCTGCTGGCCTGGAGTTTAGCTTCTATATATATATATATATATATATATATATATAGATAGATAGATAGATAGATAGATAGATAGATAGATAGATAGATAGATAGATAGATAGATAGATAGATAGATAGATGTATATATATTGTATATATACAGTATCTCACAAAAGTGAGTACACCCCTCACATTTTTGTAAATATTTTATTATATCTTTTCATGTGACAACACTGAAGAAATAACACTTTGCTACAATGTAAAACAGTGAGTGTACAGCTTGTATAACAGTGTAAATTTGCTGTCCCCTCAAAATAACTCAACACACAGTCATTGATGTATAAACCGCTGGCAACAAAAGTAGGTGCACCGATAAGTGAAAATGTCCAAATTGGGCCCAAAGTGTCAATATTTTGTGTGACCACCATTATTTTCCAGCACTGACTTAACCCTCTTGGGCATGGAGTTCACCAGAGCTCTACAGGTTGCCACTGGAGTCCTCTTCCACTCCTCCATGACAATATCACGGAGCTGGTGGATGTTAGAGACCTTGCGCTCCTCCACCTTCCATTTGAGGAGGCCCTACAGATGCTCAATAGGGTTTAGGTCTGGAGACATGCTTGGCCAGTCCATCACCTTTACCCTCAGCTTCTTTAGCAAGGCAGTGGTCGTCTTGGAGGTGTTTTGGGGGCGTTATCATGTTAGAATACTGCCCTGCAGCCCAGTCTCTGAAGGGAGCGGATCATGCTCGGCTTCAGTACGTCACAGTACATGTTGGCATTCATGGTTCCCTCAATGAACTGTAGCTCCCCCGTGCCGGCAGCACTCATGCAACCCCAGACCATGACACTCCCACCACTATCCTTGACGGTAGGCAAGACACACTTGTCTTTGTACTCCTCAACTGGTTGCCGCCACACACACTTGACACCATCGAAACCAAATAAGTTTATCTTGGTCTCATCAGACCACAGGACATGGTTCCAGTAATCCATGTCCTTAGTCTGCTTGTCTTCAGCAAACTGTTTGCGGGCTTTCTTGTGCATCATCTTTAGAAGAGGCTTTTTTCTGGGACGACAGCCTTGCAGACCAATTTGATGCAGTGTGCGGAATATGACAGGCTGACCCCCACCCCTTCAACCTTTGCAGCAATGCTGGAAGGACTCATACGCCCATTTCCCAAAGACAAGCTCTGGATATGACGTTGAGCACGTGCACTCAACTTTTTTGATAATAAAAAGGGGATACCGTCCAATTAGGTCAAGAAAGTTGCCACCATCCCTGATACAAGGAAATAAGATAACCCCCTCAAATAGTAGGTGGTACTTTAACGGCAACGGGGTAATAAAACGCAATTTTATTGATACAAATATACAAGATACAAAACAATATAAAGAATACACATATAAATTAAGTAATATATACAAAAAAGCTAAAATATGCATATGCTGATGTAATGATCGAAAACATATATATTCGCGCAGTCTTCCACTTGGAGCTACGCGTTTCGGGACTGAATAGAAAGTCCCTTCATCAGGGGCAACCTGTGGGAAGAGTCACACTGCATAATAAAATGTAGATTTGAGTAAGTACACATCATATGCATTACAACAACTGCTTATATTACAGACCATTCAGCCCAGTTAACCCAAAAGAGGGATACAACATACCCAAACATATTCAAATTGAGAAGCTTACTGCCAGGTCCCAGGGGCAAGCCCGTCAGAGACGCCCGAGATACCAAAGGAGGACGGGGCGTGTGACTGGCCTCGCCCTATCCACACTGGTCCACCCGTATGACGCCAAATTTGGCAAGGCTCAGCTGAAGAAAAAATGACAATGTCTTAGATGAAACATAAGATGGCATCTAGAAAAAAGGAAAAAAGAAACCTGGCGAAGCCAATATCTATATAAGCTATCTGGCTCTCATATGAAACTATGTCAGAGCAAAACACAAAAGAAGTAATAGAGGTATAGATCTAGAGGTATAGATCTTACCCAATTAATAACACTGAACCTTGAGGCTATAAAAAGCAGGTGAGGAAAAAGGCCAGAAGGTAGGAGGGAGGGGACCACCCTGTACAGGTAGGTGGCTTAGGTTGATCAATTAGGTAAATGGTTCTTTCACAAAAGCAGAGTCTGCAAGTGAGAGGAAAAGCAATGATGACAGGCAAACAATTCGTGCCATCAGCACACTACATTTCCACAAACCAAAAGAAGAGGGAAAAGTTACCATGAAGATCCGGAGCTGGCACCCATTGCTAGAGGGCATGTTACTCGTCCATCTATATAAGCTATCTGGCTCTCATATAAAACTATGTCAGAACAAAACACAAAAGGAGTAATAAAGGTATAGATCTTACCCAATTAATAACACTGAACCTCGAGGTTATAAAAAGCAGGTGAGGAAAAAGGCCAGAAGGTAGGAGGGAGGGGACCGCCCTGTACGGGTAGGTGGCTCAGGTTGATCAATTAGGTAAATGGTTCTTTCACAAAAGCAGAGTCTGCAAGTGAGAGGAAAAGCAATGATGACAGGCAAACAATTCGTGCCATCAGCACACTACATTTCCACAAACCAAAAGAAGAGGGAAAACTTACCATGAAGGTCCGAAGCTGGCACCCACTGCTAGAGGGCATGTTACCCATCCATGTGAATGAAGCCGCCACCGGCCAGGGCAGTGACAGTGTCTCACGGTCCGGTGCGGCTTCATATAGGCTCAAAGGGGCGGGATCAGGTGCGATGCTGATGGGCGTACAGACGCCGTGCGTCATGATGTCAGCGGTAGAAAAAAGAGCCGACACCAGTTACAAGGAGGCGTCGCATTCACGGAGGCAACCTCGCACAATGGCACTACGCGGCCGAGAGGGAGGACACACGAAGCCCCTCCCATACGCACGCGAGAGGAGGCAACCGCCTCAGAACGGTCTCTCAGCAGCTAAACAAGGAGAAAAGAACAACAACCAATGATGCAGCAGGCTGTATAGAATGGCATAAAGTAAAAAAAGGGGAAGCAAAAATGAATAGGAGACATACGGGGCAAATAATGGGCCAGAAAATCACTCGGCTAAGACGAGGCACAGAGCAACATTATACATATAATCCCCACGAGGAGCAATGCCAAAAGCGCCAATGAAAAGGGGGGACCCTGAGCCGACGCTGCACAGCACCTCCCACAGCGAAACTGTGAGGGGGGTCATGCAACCACAGCCCACCGACGCAGGAAGGCGACCGGGCTGGCGGTCGGACCGGGACGGCTAGAAAAACCACCCAGTACTCACCGTCGAGGTCGGATGCCAAAAAATGAGGCCCCCCGATGGATCAAAGATCCCAGGGGGCCGCCCTGTGCCGGGCAGGACGGGGGGGGGGTCAGTAGATGTACCCTAACCAGGCCTGCAAATCACAGGAGTGGCACAGAGCTTCACTGAATACTGAGAAATACATGAGTGAAACAAACTCATCCATGGCGAGGCCTGTTCTGAGTGGAACCTGTCCTGTTAAACAGCTGTATGGTCTTGGCCATCATGCTGCAGCTCAGTTTCAGGGTCTTGGCAATCTTCTTATAGTCTAGATCATCTTTATGTAGAGCAACAGTTCTGTTTTTTCAGATCCTCAGAGAGTTCTTTGCCATGAGGTGCCATGTTGAACTTCAGTGACCAGTATGAAAGAGCGATAACACCAAATTTAACACACTTGCTCCCCATTCACACCAAAAACCTTGTAACACTAATGAGTCACATGACACCAGGGATGGAAAATGGCTAATTGGGCCCAATTTTTGACATTTTCACTTAGGGATATACTCACTTTTGTTGCCAGCGGTTTAGACATTAATGGCTGTGTGTTGAGTTATTTTGAGGGGACAGCAAATTTACACTGTTATACAAGCTGTAAACTCACTACTTTACATTGTAGAAAAGTGTAATTTCTTCAGCGTTGTCACATAAAAAGATATAATAAAATGTTTACAAAAATGTGAGATTATGGGGGTTATTTACGAAAGGCAAATCCACTTTGCACTACAAGTGCACTGCAAGTGCAGTCGCTGTAGATCTGAGGGGGACATGCAAGGAAAATAAAAAACAGCATTTTTGCTTGCACATGATTGGATGATAAAATCAGCAGAGCTTCGCCTAATTTCAGAGTTTCCCCTCAGATCTACATCTACGGCGACAGCACTTAAAAATGCACTTGTAGTTCAGAGTGGATTTCCCTTTAGTAAATCAACTCCACTTTATATATATATATTAAAAAATGTCAATACAGTTGTCCTATAGTGTACACATGTAATAATTTAGAAGGTGTATTTCTACAAAGGGTATCTCTTCCTGTATATACAGTATATAAAGTGCCTTAAAAAAGTATTCATACCCCTTGAAATTTATCACATTTTGTCATGTTACAACCAAAAATGTAAATGTATTTTATTGGGATTTTATGTGATAGACCAGAACAAAGTGGCACATAATTGTAAAAGTGGAAGGAAAATTATAAATGTTTTTTCAAAATCTGTGAAACGTGTTGCATGCATTTGTCTTTAGCCCCCCTGAGTCAAGAGAACCACCTTTCGCTGCAATTACAGCTGCAAGTCTTTTTGAGTATGTCTCTACCAGCTTTGCACATCTAAAGAGTGAAATTTTTGCCCATTCTTCTTTGCAAAATTGCTCAAGCTCTGTCTGAGCAGATGGAGAGTGTCTTTGATCAGCAATATTCAAGTCTTGCCACAGATTTTCAATTGGATTTAGGTCTGGACTTTGACTGAGCCATTCTAACACATGGATATGCTTTGATCTAAACCATTCCATTGTAGCTCTGGCTGTATGTTTAGGGTCATTGTCCTGCTGGAAGGTGAACCTCCGCCCCAGACTCAAGTATTTATGAGTCTCTAACAGGTTATGTTCTAAGATTGCCTTGTATTTGGCTCCCTCCATCTTCCCATTAACTCTGACCAGCTTTCCCTGTCCCTGCTGAAAAAAAGCATCCCCACAACGTGATGCTGCCACCACCATGTTTCACGGTGGGCATGGTGTGTTCAGGGTGATGTGCAGTGTTAGTTTCCGCCACACATAGTGTTTTGCTTTTAGGCCAAAAAGTTCAATTTTGGTCTCATCTGACCAGAGCTCCTTCTTCCACATGTTTGCTGTGTCCCCCACATGGCTTCTTGCAAACAGCAAACAGACTTCTTATGGCTTTCTTTCAACAATGGCTTTCTTCTTGCCACTCTTCCATAAAGGCCAGATTTGTGGAGTGCACAACTAATAGCTGTTCTGTGGACAGATTCTCCCACCTGAGCTGTGGATCTCTGCAACTCCTCCAGAGTTACCATGGGCCTCTTGGCTGCTTCTCTGAGTAATGCTATCCTTGTCCGGCCTGTCAGTTTAGGTGGACGGCCATGTCTTCGTAGGTCTGCAGTTGTGCCATACTCTTTCCATTTTCAGAAGATGGATTGAACAGTGCTCCATGAGATGTTTAAGGCTTGGGATATTTTTTGTATAACCTAATCCTGCTTTAACCACTTGCCTACTGGGTACTTACACCCCCTTCCTGCCCAAGCCATTTTTCCACTTTCAGCGCTGTCGCACTTTGAATGACAATTGCGCGGCCGTGCTACACTGTACCCAAACAAACTTTTTAGCATTTTCTTCACACAAATAGAGCTTTCTTTTAATGGTATTTAATCACTGCTGGGTTTTTTATTTTTTTACAAAAAAAACCCCAAAATTTTTGAATAAAATGTTTTTCACTTTTTTCTGTCAGTAAATTTTGTAACTAAGTGATTTTTTCCTTCACTGATGTGCGCTGATGAGGCAGCACTGATGGGCACTGATAGGCTGAACTGGTGGGCATTGATGAGGTGGCACTCATGGGCACTGATGAGGCGGCACTTATGGGCACTGATTAGGTAGCACTGATGAGGAAGCACTAATATGCCGCACTTATGGGCACTGATAGTTGGCACCGATATGTGGCACTGATGAGCACTGTTAGGTGGCACTGATGGGCACTGTTAGGCGGCACTGATGGACACTGTTAGGTGGTACTGGTGGGCACTGATAGGTGGCACTAGTTGGCACTGATAGGCGGCACTGGTGGGCACGGATAGGCGGTACTGATAGGCACTGATGGGCATTGATGGGTGGTACTGATGGGCGACACTGATGGGCATTACTGATGGGCATTGATTGACAGCAGTGATGGGCATTGATGGGCAGCACTGATAGGCAGCACTGATTGCCAGCACTGACTGGCATCGCTAATGGGCACTGATTGGTGGCACTTGTGGGCAGTGGTGGGCACTGATTGCTGCCACTGGTGGGCACTGATAGCTGGCATTGGTGGGCACTGATTTGTGACACTGTTTTTCAATATTGTAATCAGGGCACTGATGATCAGTGCCCTGATCACATTTCTAAATGTCCCCCTGCGTGGAGATGCCGCTGATCGGCTCTCTTTGCCACACACTCTGTCATGTGACTGGCTGTGATTGGAGACAGCTGATCACATGGTTAAAGAGCCACAGACGTGGGTCTTTCCACAGACTGGGATCACGGCGAGTTCTACCAACACGGCACGGCCACGATCGCTGCGTGCGAGAGCGGCCTTCTGTGATGCCATCATATAACGGCGTCCCAGAACGAGAGCTGCACCGCCCACCATCATTTGACGGTGGGCGGGCGGCAACCAGTTAAACTTCTCCACAACTTTATCCCTGACTTGTCTGGTGTATTCCTTGGCCTTCATGATGCTGTTTGTTTACTACGGTTCTCTAACAAAACTCTGAAGGCTTCACAGAACAGCTGTATTTACACTGAGTTTAAATTACATGCAGGAGGACATACAGGAGGACTCTATTTACTAATTATGGTGACTTCTGAAGGCAATTGGTTACACTAGATTTTATTTAGGAGTGTCAGAGGAACTTCACAAGTATGTGCCACTTTGTGTTGGTCTATCACATAAAATCCCAATAAAATACATTTACGTTTTTATTTGTAACATGACAAAATGTGGAAAATTACAAGGGGTGTGAATACTTTTTCAAGGCACTGTATGTGTGCATGTGTCTGACTACTTATATATGCCCAAAGTTTAATAACAAGTAAATGCTCAGGAAACAGTGACACGCAGCAGTTAAGCCTTGGCAGCACCTCAGCCCCCTGGTAAATTGGGCAGCTTGCCAGATCCTTTCTCAGGATCCCTTTACTGGCACAGTATGGGGACACAAGGGGGACATCAGTGCTTCCTCCAACCTCTTGCCTTTAGTGTGTGTTTACTGATAAATTCAAGAGACGCTTCTCTCCGGGAATATAACGATTAATACAGCCGCAGGTTTCTAGATAAGTGATTGTGATGGAGATTGTTGGCGAGAAAATAGACAATTATCCGCTGTTAGTTTTACATAAAGATCGCATTAACTTGAATTAGTTATCAGACAAAAGAACATCAGAGGGCTGCACCTTACTGCCAAGGCTGCAACTAGCAGGCAACTGACAAATATATTCATATGATGCAATGTTATTAATACTTCGATACATACAGTCATGTGCAACTAAAAACATTCAGGCACTGTGATTAAATGTCCTATAGGTATTATGGTATAATATGAACATAAATTAGGTAGTGAAAGTCAAGTTACTTTTTCATCATAACAACTTGCTGTCTTGAAATGGACCTCAAAGCTAGATAAAATGCCTTGCTGTGATAGATGAATAAAGAGTAGGGATGACATTGGGGTGTTACCAAGCCAGAGTTCAAATTATTGTTATTATTATTAGTATAGGTTATTTTACAGTGCCAGCAATTTATATAATGCTTTACATAGTGTACATGTAGAGATACGTTGATATCAGCAAAAATGAGATGCACATACAGTGCCTTGAGAAAGTATTCATACCCCTTGAAATTTTCCACATGTTCTCATGTTACAACCAAAAAATGTAAATGTATTTTATTGGGATTTTATGCTTTGGACCAATACAAATTGGCAAATAATTTTGAAGTGGAATGAAAATGATAAAGGGTTTTCCAATAATGTTACAAATAAATATCTGAAAAGTGTGGCGTGCATTTGTATTCAGCCCCCCTGAGGCAATACTTTGTAGAACCACCTTTTGCTACAATTACAGCTGCAAGTCTTTTTGGGGATGTCTCTACCAGCTTTGCACATTTAGAGAGTGACATTTTTACCCATATCTCTTTGCAAAATAGCTCAAGCTCTTTCAGATTGGATGGAGAGCGTCTGTGACCAGCAATTTTAAAGTCTAGCCACAGATTCTCGATTGGATTTAGGTCTGGACTTTGACTGGGCCATTCTAACACATGAATATGCTTTGATCTAAACCATTCCATTGTAGCTCTGGCTGTATGTTTGGGGTCGTTGTCCTGCTGGAAGGTGAACCTCCACCCCAGTCTCAAGTCTTTTGCAGACTTTAACAGGTTTTCTTCTAAGATTGCCCCATATTTGGCTCCATTCATATTCCAATCAACTCTGATCAGCTTCCCTGTCCCTGCTGAAGAAAAGCATCACCACAGCATGATGCTGCCACCACCATGTTTCACAGTGGGAATGGTGTGTTCAGGGTGATGTGCGGTGTTAGTTTTCTACCACACATAGGCCAAAAAGTTCATTTTTTGTCTCATCTGACCAGAGCACCTTCTTCCACATGTTTGCTGTGTCCCCCACATGGCTTCTCGCAAACTGCAAATGGGATCTATTTTGGCTTTCTTTCGACAATGGCTTTCTTCTTGCCACTCTTCCATAAAGGCCAGATTTGTGGAGTGCACAAATAATAGTTGTCCTGTGGACAGATTCTCCCACCTGAGCTGTGGATCTCTGCAGCTCCTCCAGAGTTTAGAGTAAGTTTGCAGTTGTGCCATACTCTTTCCATTTTTGGATGATGCATTGAACAGTGCACTGTGAGATGTTCAAAGCTTGGAATATTTTTTTATAACCTAACACTGCTTTAAACTGCTCCACAACTTTATCTCTGACCCGTTTGATGTGTTCCTTGGCCTTCATGATGCTGTTTGTTCACTAAGGTTTTCTAACAAACCTCTGCGGGCTTCGCAGAACAACTGTATTTACACTGAGATTAAATTACACACAGGGGGACTCTATTTACTAATTAGATGACTTCTGAAGGCAATTGGTTACATTAGATTTTGGTTAGGGGTATCAGAGTAAAAGGGACTGAATACAAATGCACGCCACACTTTTCATATATTTATTTGCAAAAAATGTTAAAAAACATTTAATTTTTTTCCTTCCACTTCCCATTATGTGCCACTTCGTGTTGGTCTATCATATAAAATCCCAATAAAATACATTTATGTTTCTGGTTGTAACATGACAAAATGTGGAAAATTTCAAGGAGTATGAATACTTTTTCAAGGCACTGTAATATACCACCAGCTAAAGCATATCATACACAGTATTCCAACAGATGTATATTCTGCTGGTGTTCAAAGAAAATGTATATGCAGCTAAGGGGCCTATATATTGCTGTTTTATCAATCTGCAGCAGTGGGGAATCAAATGATAATAAGGGGCATCCTTTGTCTTTGCTGTTATAGAAGAAACAGCTTTTGTAAACCAGTTAGATGAGGAGCATAAGTGGTTATAGAGCCTTTAATAGAATGCATTAAGGTGAAAAACCTTCTGTGCTGCAAAATCCCCCCCTGCCCCCCTTATACTTACCTAAGGTCAATCCGATCCAGCGGAGTGCAGGAGAGTAGTAGCTCCCGCCACTATCTCCCTACTCCCTGGGCAGATTGATAGCAGTGGGAGCCATTGGTCGGCTTGAGCGGGGGGGGGGGGGGGCAGGGCAGAAACGCCTGCATTGTGTCAATAGATGCAGAGAGGGTGGCACGGGAGCGAGCATGCATGGGTACCCTCATGGAAAGTCAGTTTCCATGGGGGCACTTGTCGAAGAGGAGGAGCCTCGAGCGCTGGCAAAAGTCCCCAGATGAAGAGGATTGGGGCTGCTCTGTGCAAAATCAATGCACAGAGCAGGTAATTATAACGTTTTATTTTAATTAATTTTAACTAAAACAAATGCATAATGCCTCTCTAAGCCTGGTACACACAGTCTTCTTTCATTCAACCTAGTGGGCTAGAGCTTGTGGGGATAGCTCAGCAAAATAGCTTAGCAGGGGGATCGCTATACTAAAATCACTGGTGTGTTCTGGCCCCCCCACCAGAACACACCAGCAATGTTAGTATAGCGATCCCCCTGCTGAGCTGTTTTGTCAAATAGACTGCCCTCCCCTCTGCCAGAACACACCGGTCAGCAGTGGTTTTTCTAGCATGCCCGTTCAACAGATGCCGGACGTTTGGCTGGCTTCTGTCAGACAGGCTGCTGTACACACGGCCAGAATGTCAGCTGGTTTCTGTTAAATTGGCCCATTCCGCCTGATATTCGCCCTGTGTGTACCAGGCTTTAGACTAAAAGCTCTAAGCCAGGTAAAGATTACACTGCTGTCTGAAATACTTTCCTGTTGAAAATGCTGCTGCAGGTTCTATCAGTTCTGGGAACAGGAACTAAAGCTTGGCCTTTGGTCACACAGGCTCTGCTGTTGGGGAAGATCTGCCAGTCTGATCCTTCCTTTTAACAGTAATAAAAATGCCAAACGTCCAAGCTTCCTCTTTTTGATTGGCAAAAGAGGGAACCAGGAGCAGAATTTTCTCCAGTTATACCAATTATATAATTATAATTATACCAATTATAGTTATACCAATGTATAAGTTCAGTTTAGGGGCTGGTTCACATTTGTGGTATGTGTTATAGGCAGTGCCGGGACGAGGTCAACCAGCGCCCAGGGTGAAAATGCCAAGCTGCGCCCCCCCATGACCAATTATCTTACACACACCTGAATAATATAATCGAGATATATATATATATATATATATATATATATATATATATATATATATATATATATATATATATATATATTGCAAAGGTCAGGATTGGATAAAATTACAAAGTACAAGGATCAGGAGCAGTGTGCATGAGTTAGGAAAACATACAGAGTGCAAAGGTAGCGTATGTATAGTAATATACAATGTGCAGGAGTCAAGAGCGGTAAACTGCAGAGTACAGAGACCAGGAGTATATACACCCTAGTGCATAGCAGTACCCCTATAAATTAGATCAAATTTAGTGTATGTGTCATTATCAAATATGACCAAGTGAATTATATATATCACATGAATATAGAACCAAAATACCAGTGCTGCAAACAAAATTGTGAGGGGGCAAATCCCAGCCTCCCAGGGTTGTATGTGGAATACCAAAACATATAATACTAACAACCCATAAATATTCAATTACATATCACATGTATGTGGGACCAAAATCCCTGGGCTGCAAAAACATTTTGTGAGGGAGTTAAGACTACACTCCTGGTGCTGTAAATAAAAAAAATAAAAAATACTATAACATATAACGTGAATAACTCCCAAATATTCAAATAACTCTAGTCTAATTCTTATGGTTCATTTGTACACAATTTGGTTTTGGAGTTACTACCAAACTCCCAGTGCTGCAAATCAAACACACAGTGCAAAGTACTATTAAAGTGCACTATGAAAGAGTCCACTAGAGAGCAAGTGCTCTTGTGCACATTGCTGGATCGAGATGGGGCTCAAGCAAGTGGCAACAGATTCCTCCATCCACACAAGTGGGGTGGGTGTGGGAATTCCCCCTCACTGGGACATTGTATTCTGACAGCAGGGACTCTCCTCTATCAGAATACACTGATCAGCACTGCTGCCGTTTGGCTGCAAACAGCTAATTGAACAAGGATTTCCAGCAGACGTGGATATAACAATTGGTTTCTTTCTAACAGAGAGGGTTAGACACCGATCAAAAATTTATCCCCGGCTGAATTCTGATCTGTGTACTCAGTTTTACCTTGTCCTTTGCTTCAGCAGGCTCTCTGCAGTTCTGTTACTGGTCCCCTGCAGCTCCTGTGTCAGTTAGGAGTGACAGTGGTCACACTCCAGCCTCCACTTTGGACTATACAGGGTTAATCTTCCTCTATATGTGATAGGGAAGAGGAGAGCACTGGAGCTGGCTAAAGCATAGAATCAAGTATTATACAGTACCCCCCTTCTCCCCCCTCCCCCACTGCAAGAGTGGACTTTCTTGGAGTTGGGCTGGGATAAGAAATCTAATCCTTTGCTGTGTAATGCTTATATTCTTGAACAGGTTAGGAATTAGTGTGACATTTCAGGTGCTACATACATGTATTCCGCATACACATTGTATCTTATTAAAATAATTATTTTTAGAAGATATAGGGGTTGATTTACTAAGGGCAAAAAGACCGTGCACTTTGCAAAATGCAGTTGCACTCTGCAAGTGCAGTTGCTCCAGAGCTTAGCAAATGAGCAGAAACTCTGCTGACTTCCATCATCCAATCATGTGCAAGCAAAAATGCAGTTTTTTTTCTGCTTGCACGTGATTGGGTACTCTTTGCAAAGTGAACCCTTACCTCATTTACTAAGCTCTGGAGCAACTGCACTTGCAGAGGGAAACTGCACTTTGCAAAGTGCACAGTCTATTTGCCTTTATTAAATCAACCCCATAATGTGTATGTCGATTACATATATGTAGCACCTGAAATGTCACACTAATTCCTAACCTGTTCAAGAATTTTATTTTCACTTTCAATAAACCTGCCTGAAAAGTGCAGGGCACGTTTATATCACAGTATGGAATGCAGAGCAGTCGGGACTCACAACAGAAGAGGATTCAGTCTGTCATCCGTGATTTACACATCTCCACTCTGCTCTGGAGAAGTTCTCTGCTGTGTGCTGGGCGGGAACCAAAGATCGATGCTGCAGCGTGAGGTTCTCTTCCTGCTCCGCCCACATGCACTTTCACTGGGACTGTACCAGCTCGGACCCAGGGGGGGAAGCTCATAGGAACTCAAGAAGGGAGCCTGGAAAGGGGTGTATCTGCTGCCACAGAGCAGTGAGCAGGAATACATAATCCTTGATTTAGGTGGGCAACAGGGGCATACAAGTTTTACAGCTACATATTGTGGACAGATTTTTCTGCTCAACCTAGCACCCCCTCCCACAGAAGCCCTGCCCGCCCAACCCTTGTACCGGCCCTGGTTATAGGTGAGGTGTGTTTTACATGCATTTTAGGTGCATTTTAGGTTTGTTATCATTAAACTCTATATGCATCTATATGTATTGTAAAGTATTTTCATAAAATGGCATGAAAGTTGTAGCATCTGTTTTTACCTCACAGATATAACTGGGACCTAAATATTTCAGAATTCAGTTCTAAGGATTTAAGGAACGCTTCACAGTTGTTGTGAGGTTTTTCTTCTTAAATTATTTCTTTGGTTTGCTGCAAACATATGACCAGCCTTTGCTCATAAAGTCCTGGTCTTGTCTTTATGTTCAATGGAAAACTGTAGTCTTGCTCCTATGTTCTTTTTGAAACATTTGGGGCTTTTTCTAAGGCACCTATAATGCAAGTTAAATTGGTGTAATCTCTTTCTGATTGTAGATGCATGCACTTTAACCTCAACTGTTACAAGAGTTACTTGAACAGCACGCAATTCCATTTTGGGGTTCTCAAAGACTCCTTTTAGCATCAACACTTCGGATTGCATTTTCTGAAAAGGTCAATTCTGGACAAAGTCATCTAAGATCTATGCCACTTGTAAATGTTTTTTCTTACTATCGAGTGATTGATTTCAAATTATTTGGCAATCTATTTAAATCCCTTACCAGACTAGTAGGCATCCACTACTTTCTCTGTGAAGGCCTTATTGAGCTTTATTGATTTTCACTGTAGGCAAGACACACTTGTCTTTGTACTCCTCACCTGGTTGCCGCCACACATGCTTGACACCATCTGAACCAAATAAGTTTATTTGGTCTCATCAGACCACAGGACATGGTTCCAGTAATCCATGTCCTTAGTCTGCTTGTCTTCAGAAAACTGTTTGCGGGGTCTCTTGTGCATCATCTTTAGAAGAGGCATCCTTCTGGGACCACAGCCATGCAGACCAATTTGATGCAGTGTGCGTTGTATGGTCTGAGCACTGACAGGCTGACCCCCCACCCTTCAACCTCTGCAGCAATGCTGGAAGCACTCATACGTCTATTTCCCAAAGACATCCTGTGGATATGACGCTGAGCACATGCACTCAACTTCTTTGGGCGACTATGGCAAGGCTTGTTCTGAGTGGAACCTGTCCTGTTAAACCGTTGTATGGTCTTGGCCACCGTGCTGCAGCTCAGTTTCAGGGTCTTGGCAATCTTCTTAAAGCCTAGGTCCTAGACTTTAAGAAGATTGTCAAGACCCTGAAATGATGGCCTAGGTTATAAGAAGATTTCCAAGAGCCTGAAACTGAGCTGCAGCATGGTGGCCAAGACCGTACAGCGGTTTAACAGGACAGGTTCCACTCAGAACAGGCCTTGCCATGGTCGACCAAAGAAGTTGAGTGCACTAACACTAACGAGTCACATAACACCGGGGAGGGAAAATGGTTAATTGGGCCCAATTTGGAATTTTTCACTTAAGGGTGTACTGATTTTGGTTGCCAGTGGTTTAGACATTATTGGCTGTGTGTTGAGTTATTATGAGGGGACAGCAAATTTACACTGTTATACAAGCTGTACACTCACTACTTTACATTGTAGCAAAGTGTCATTTCTTCAGTGTTGTCACATGAAAAGATATAATAAAATATTTACAAAAATGTAAGATTTTTTTTTGTTTTGTTTTGTAAGATACTGTATGTGTGTGTATGTATGTGAGATAGGGACCTTAGTTTGTAATGCCTGTAATAAATTATTACCAGGTTATAACTACTTAAAATAGCAATAGCTTAATTTGTGTGATATCTGTTAGTTTTAATGAGTAAAATAACTTTGTGAAATAAAAAAAAAAACTATTTAAATGAAAATATTACTTTCAACAGATTGAGGAGTTCATGCAATGAAATTATCTTAAAACAAGAAATAGAGTTAAAACCACCTTAGGAAATTGAGCCTAGGGCCTCTTGGCTTATAAGGTACCAAGAATGTTAGATACAAGCTACCTTATAGCTTAAAATGTCATTACTTATAAATCTAGAAGTGGGCTCACAATGTGGACCTGTGTTAAATTGTATCACCCATTTAAGTCCCGTAAGTAATTCAATGGTTAAATACTTCATTACATCAGAATATTGTGGCAAAATTTCAGCCTTGGTCAGCATTCCACAAGCTTACACACACTCATGTTCACAAACACAAACCCTAATTCATTGTAAATCTGACTCTTGTCCCAAAAAAACATATTTACAACAAATTGTGAGTCATTAACAGGTAACTAACTGTTGCTTGTGTCTTTTCCTAAGCATAAAATGAAACATTGCATGATACGGCATAATGAAGCCATTTTGAGATGCCGTTAAACAAAATAATGTTTGTTTTTTGCCTGAGTATGACTGATTAAAACAGTAAGCAGCTCACAGTATGTCATCTCCCAAGGTAAACACGGAGGCATTGGATTGTCTTTGTGAGATGCTCTATTAATTATGCTCATTTTAGCAGCAGATCTGGGAGGATCTCACAATCTGCTAAAACTATTAACATTGCATATCATTTACATATGATTAAGATACTTGCTGTCATTACTATGCAAAGCAGGCACGTGTAAGTTTGTGAACCGACGCGTAGTGTTCTTCGGAGAGAAATAGAGGTATTGATAGATAGATGGATAGATAAATAGATAGATAGATCATTTTTTGTTACCTACAGCCTTTCATCTGTAATAGTTTTTTTTACTAAGTTACTGTTATAAAAAAAAATGTGGTCAAGAGATGACTTGTGTTAAATGTGTCAAATGTAAAAGGGTATAGCAAGAAATATTTCATTATTATCCAGTAACCCATAATTGCATGCAAAAGAATTTTAATTACATTGTAAGCCAGTTAGAACAGTGGAAGATGTATACTATGTAACGGAGATAGCAAGAAAGAATTTCTATTTAACTTCAGTAGATGGAAAGCTTAATTTATACGCAATTACAACACAAATAAATAAACCTTTTACTAATTAACTGGTGTAAATTTTTTTTTTAGATAAATACTATCACATAACAGATCATTGTTATCACTGTTGCTCGCTCTCCTTTCTAATTTAGATTAGATTAAAGATCCATTATATGTGAGAAAAAAATGGCACAAATATAATCAATCGTATTTTAAACTTGATATTAAGTGTATCAACTTTATACAGTAGGAAAACTGTAAGGAGTTAAAGGGCAGACAGAGGTAACCCCCCCCCCCCCCGCCACCACCCAACCGCTCATACTCCTCTATTCATCACCAAGGAGAAGAGAAGGACTGTAGGGAGCAACAATGACTGGACAGCAGAACAAAGCACATTACCAGTTAATGACAAACCCAACGTATACCAGTGTGTCCCCTCCTGAAAACAGAGCACAGAAGCAAAGTGGAAGTCAGCACTTAATTACATTCACATCGTCCACATGGGTCAGTAAATTGGCCTATAAAGTTTATGACCAGGGGTAAACTATAAGGTCACGGGATTTAATGACATGATCAGTAAAGTATAATATTGTACTGGATTTTGATGAAATATGTTACAGTATATACTGCAGAGATATCACGTCACAGTCAAGTACTGTATGCTAAAGTCAGAATCTTCAGAATCTTGCCTGATATATAATTAAAGATTCATACCTTGTTTTTATTGTGTTTTAAATACTTTACAAGATAAATGTATTTAATAAACTACTACTGACACTTTTTAATTGTTTTTTTACATCAGAAAAACATGACCTAGATGTGGTAGATGTTTGATTCCTCAAAATCACACCTTTAGATAATACATTAAGTTATACAGATTAGTTGGGGGACAAAACTTGGGTGCAATGTAATCTGTATCCCCCTCCTCCCAAAGCACAAGATGCACTTGGTTGAAGTAACTGATGGAGCTCCCAGTGAGAGACTGGATACTTACAAGCTGGTCCTTACTGAATGGAATGGATAATGACCTCAAGTTCCCAAGGTTTGTTGCTGCCTGGTGAGCAGAAGCCTGGATTTGTGTGGTCCAAGCTTTTCCCAGCTTGTCTCATTCTGTCACTGGGATCACGGGCTCCCTCGGCTCGTTTGCACCTGCGTCGCTTTTGGCTCCTTCAGGAATTCGCTGAAGCTTGTAATCAGCTTTGTGAGGCTATTGAGTACACGGCTGAGTGAAACTTGCAAAGCTCACACAGAACTGGCCCTGTGAATAGGAGTCAGCATGGGGCTGCTCTCCAAGCCTCTGGCCTGCCAAATTCCAGCAGAGACTCTTACAATCACTCCACACAAGCTGCATTGCTTCCCCACACTAAGAAAAGTTAGAAAAGAAAAGCTAAAATACCAGCCCCTGAGGTTAGCAGTTGGTTCCCATATTAATGATCAACCTGCATTGCTGATGCAAACACTGGAGCTGTTAACTCAGTGTGGACATCAGTCATGCTAAAGTGCATAGTTTTACAATACGGATGAAAGGGTTAATGGCACAAATTATCACTTTAGACACTGAAAAAACCCCATTTTTTCTTTTGGTTAGAAACACATTTATGCTGTTTATGTTTTGATAATGTGAGGACTAACAAATAGTTCACATGTAGATGAGGCAATAAAATGTCTTGGACTCAGCAGCATGGCAATGAAGGGGCCCATTAGACATTAGAGGATTGTCTTCCAATGTGGTCTATTCAGTCTTCTTTTGCACAAAATCCCAGAATGTTTGTTTTTTTTAGGTTATAAAATGTTACCAGTGCCTGTGCATATGGCTCTCCTTCCCTGCTCCACCGCACCACCACCGAGAGGACATGCCCAACAGGCATTGGGGTAGATGTACTAAAACTGGTGCACTCAGAAACTGGTGCAGTTGTGCATGGTAGCCAATCAGCTTCTAACCTCAGCGTGTTCAATCAAGCTTTGGCAAAAAAACCTGGAAGCTGATTTTTCTACGCAGAAGTGAGCCTTATTTTGCACTCTCCAGCTTTCATAAATAAACCCCAAAGTGCTGCATTGGACCTTTGCAACTACGCCCAATCAGTCTCTAATGTCTATGGTAAGCCCTAGGCTGGTGATATACAGGTAGCTCTCTTCAAAAAAATAACTCTGATCTGTCCATGTAAAAATAAGTGTAGAACGATCAAACCTGCTGGAAATGTTCACCCAGCTCATGCTATATGGGAAAGGGGGGTATTGCTTTAAGACCAGTCATACAGCTAAATTTAAAGTTAAAACACATGTGTATTTTATCTATGTATGTGTACATGTATAAGTGAACTGCTTTAACTACAAATGGCTTTGTAATTCTCTTCATAAACTCTTATTATTTACTTACCCTTGCACACCATATTGACAGTAGAGAGGTCTTCTTACTGCCTATTGGACTTAGCATTATCAAACTTTCTTTATGCTCCTGCTTTTTTAACGTCCTAAACGTCGCCACCTCCATCCCCCAGTGCCTGACAGCATGTAAGCTTAGCAGCACTCGCATTGCAATTGAGCAATGAATGGCTCAGCATGTGTAACCTGCCATCCTCAGTCTGACAGGACTAGGGGATAGTAGGAAGATAATACAGAATTTAGCCAGTTATACTGTTCTAGCTTAGAATCCAGCATTATTCAGCTGCAGAGATCTTCTAGCATTGTTGAGAGTCTGCCACTAAAGCCACAGATTTGCTTTGCACCTGAACACTTGTTGAAACTCATTTCCTAACCCCAGTACTACCTGATTATCAGTAGAGATACTCAGATCAATTGCTTTTTTAAGCATATGTGCACATAGATTGGATATCATTAAATACACTATTCACTTTGCAAGTGAAGTTGCCCCAGAGTTTAGTAAATGTGGTAAAGCTTCACTTTGCAAAGAATACCCAATCATGTGCAAGGAGATAAAAAAAAAAATAATAATTTTTGCTTGCACATGATTAGATAATGGAAGTCAACAGAGCTTTGCCCCATTTACTAAGCTCTGGGGATAATTCACTAGCAGAGTGCAACTGCACTTGCAAAGTAAACAGCCTATTTGCCTTTTGTAAATTATAATCTATACTTTTAGGCTGGCTTCACACTTTTGCGTTACAATTATATGCCTTTAATGTGCATTTTATCATGAGTTACTTCAATTTATGTCAATAAATGGCCCTACATGCATTATCATAGTATGCATTTAAAATAGAACACTAAGGCACAAATTCAGTTGCTGTCAACGCATCTGCTCTAAAGTGAATGACAGCACATGATATATAATGTGTTTTAGTATGCTTCTTTGCCAAAAACACTGCCGTTGTGGTTTCTGTTGCATTGATCTGACAGATGTTCCTCAATGTACACATAAGTGTGAAGGGACCCAAAATGTAAATGCAGTTTGTTTGTTTTACTAATTTATGTGGCGCCTAATACCTAATATTTCTACCAAAGTCAAACACACATAGTCCCTATAGGGCTCATTTAGACAGGAGCTAACTATTCTATTATGTTTTCATTGTTGAAGGAGAAATAAGGATAACCATGTTCAGGTGTGACGTCATCAGTAAGCGTTGGCTTTTCCGGGTTCAGCCAGCCGGCCTACTGATGACGCACCGCTTAAACCGCCTCCTCCTCCTTTACTAAATGGAGAGACAATGCCTCCTGGGATATGTGACGTGCATATTCCAAGAGACAAAGGATTCACAGTGCACGTCATCCACTTAGACGAATGATGCGCACGGGGGGCTCCCCAAACACAATTTTTTTTTTTTAAAAAGGTAAAAAACAAAAAAAATGACGGTGTTATTTAAGGATAGGAGGTCAGGAGGGGTGGGGAGGAGGGAAGAGTGCCAAAAGGGTTAAGAGCAACTTTAACCACCAATATTAAAAATACTAAATGTAATACAAAGCCTCTACTAAGAGAGACAGGTAGGCTGAGGGTGGCAACAGCTTATATGTTTCCTTCATTCCGGGGGCAGCTCACCCCCTGTCTGCACAGTTCCTTCTCCTCTCTAGCTAGACTGCGAATGAAGGGCACTGCATGCTTGACTCAGAAAATGATGTCACATGCTGTTCTTTGTTTACATCTCCAAAATAGGAATTCTGGATTTGTAATGATTCCGTTAATGACCCGGTGCAAAATTCTGGCATTGCCAGGTCAGTTTGGAAATGTCTTCAGGTATGCCGATATACTGGGGGAGAATGGAACTCCGGAATGCTTATACTATAGCTAGGGCAGTTATTGCATTTTATTTATTAAAAAAATGTGTCTGCAAAGAACAGTTTTAAATTTCACAAAACGCATATGAGCAGAATATACCGCACTTCAAAATCAAGGGCGAGTTAATAAAGCAAGTCCATGACAAACAGAGAAAAATGTATTTGATTCATAATTGAGCACATACTGTACCCTACTGCTGAACATACACAGCATTTCTTCCTAAATGTTACTGCTTTTAATTATCTTTTGATCACAAAACTAGTGGAACAGATCAAGTCAACCTACAACTAACTGTTTTGAATATTTCACAATTTTGATAAGTGGAAGGTTGTCTGCATCTGTTCAGTCATTTTTGTGGGAAAAAGTGGTTGAAATTGCCTGAAATTTGCTCTGTGTATGACCAGCATGAGGCTCGGTATTACTGTGTTTACTACTAAGGTGACTTTTTCTAAGACTCCAAACAATGCTAGGCTGCATAGGGTATCAGAATGGTCACCCTCTTAGGATGCAACACACTGAAACATACAACACGTTCAATCTTTGATTCTTTCCTTTTCTTTTGGGTGAATCAATTGTCTTTGGACAAAGCAATTATCTTTCATTGCATACACTTTAAACCTAGCAATTCATACAGTTAAAAAAACTATGGTGGTATTGGGAACTAGGGGATTGTTAAGAGGAGCAAAAACCCTAGATCTAACTGTCTATGGCCTGATCAAACTAAGATATTTGCATCCTTGTGAACAAAATTAGGCTTATTTTAAAATTTAGAGTACAGAGCAAAAATGAAGCGCAAAGTGCTGTTATTGATAGCAGCCAATCAGATCCCATATTACTGAATCAATATCTGTGAAAAATGAATTCATATCAGTTGCACAGGGTTAATGTGTTCTTCCCTTTACTATTTGCCTACTAAATAAGGCCCCTGGATGATGTAAGTTATTACGAAACGCATAGGGCGGAGCGACGCGCTGACGTCACCTCATGCTCCATTCGCTTACCCAGAAGGATGGGTTGTCTGTTTGTGTACCGGCTGGCACATCAGACTTCAGGCTCTGTTTTAACTGCAACATTGTAAGTGTGATACATTCTTTTAATCAATAAATATTTGTAAGGTTTTACACCATATGGAGCACCTCTATTATTTATGTACCACGTATATCCGTATGATGGTCTGATTGGCTGTGAGGTGGTTGCCAAGAACCCGTGATTGTGCCTGCTGTCTTTTGGAGCCAAGCTGTGATTCACTTTTTGCATTCCTTGATCCTATGTCATGGTGGATCACGGTGATTCGGTAAGTTTATTCCCGCTGGTTTGGTGGTGGATTTTTTTATTTGGAATTAGTTTATTTGGCACACTTTATAGCTTATATGTGTTTTTTTTCCATATTCATGAACATTTATGTGTATTTTTTATTTGATTCATAATTTGTGGACACAATTTTTTGGATCACAACAATTAGTTCAATATCGATTTTTTTATTAACTTTCGATTGTCATTACAATTTTTCACTCATTGGAATAATATACACAGGATTTTCTCACATTATTTGAGTAATAGGTGGTTCATATATGTTATCCTTGATTCTATATATTCAGAATTATATGGGTAGCGCAATTCTAATTTTTTCCCAAATAAGCCCGATGCCTTTAAGGCCCCTTTCACACGGACAGACTCTGTTGGAGTCTTCTTGCTCAGCTGGAAATCTGTCCGTTGATCCTCGCTGAGAAAGTGAATGATGGGTCCATGCCCACTCTGTTTATGCAGAGCGGACACAGACCCAGCCCGCTCCTCTGTATGGGCGGTCGGATGTAAACTAAAGACCTGTCCGTTTACACTCCTTATCCATCCAAACCGCTAGATGGATAAGGGACGGATCTCCATCCATCTTCTTTTAGCGGACAGGATTGGATCTTATGGTGGTGAGTGTCAATGGGCATGTTGGCTGCTCTATAGAGGAGACTGGAGAGTCCGATCGGGTCCTGAATTCCAGGATAAGCAAATATTGTCTAAGTATAAGAGGGTATTCTTTCTTGAATCTTGGTATGCTTTGTGTATTTCTTCCAGATCTGTGCGGTAATCCAACCTGTAACTTTGCCTGTGCTGGAGTATCATGTAATAAAGACTAGTAGCTGCTGCTCTCCCTACTTGTACAGGATGACAGGTCTTGTATCCGCCCCTCTTGTAGTTTTCTGAAGGCATCCTCTAGTAGGCGGAGCTGCTGTGTCTCTCCTACAGCTCTGCTCCCTGTACAGGCTCTGATGATATTGCTGCTACTTTTACAAGGTAATATCTATGGTTTTCAATGTCATTTGGTCCACACAAAGTCAATTTATATCCTTGCGAAATATATTGAAATTAAAAATATTGTGCCTGGGGTTCAGATTTAACAAAGCAACATGCAATATCAAAACTAAACCATAATGACCAGCCAAACCATCTTTCATCATTATAATTTCTCTGAATTGATGAAAAATGAAATCTCATTAGTTGCTAGAGGTTACTTCACATGCTTTTTCTTTGTACTAGATTTTTAAACAAGCCTGGCTATATTAAACATTTACCATCCCAGCTTTTACAGTACATGGATATCATTATTTCCCCTCAAGGGCTTATTACTAATGATCCAGTTAATGCCGTTATTTACGTGCCATCATTTTATTTGTACTACAGACCTGCCTTGTTTGTAAAGTGATGAATTGTTTACCAATGTCGCAGCACAGGCTGTTAACCAGTAATTCTCTGTATCGACTTATATAAATGCAAATGTTTTCCTCTATGTGGAACTCAAAACACACAAAAGCCTAAGCAGGATGGCAATCTAGATAGTATATTTTTCCATTTGTGTCAATATTGCCTTTTCCAAATATTCTCAGTGACAAGTCGCACGGATCTGCAGTAATTCAGAAATTAGTGAATTTTCATACGTGGTGGGGTGCTGGATTAAGAGGCTGGGAGAGTGTGAAACAAGTCAACGTGTAATTGTATGATAAGGCTCTCACGAGGTATTTATTGGCCAAGTTGCTATTTCTACTCCTTTCTAATCTCGTTTAGCACATTCATTCTGTGCAATCTGTCTCCATAATCTTCTGTGACAGAATGGCAGCCAATAGAAGAATTGCATGTTTGGAGAGCAGAGGAAATATGCAGAGACGTGATAAACCGATGCTAATTATCCATATTTAGGACACCAAGTGCAGAAGATCAAGGTTTACAAATAACAAACCAGAGCCAATGATGATGGCTTCCTAGTGTGGGATATATTGGAGGGGACAAGATAAGGGTTTCACATGCAAAAGAGATTTATTGGTCAAAGGGGTTTACCTCCCACTTTCCCACTTTTATATTGCAGTAAATTTATTTCGGCTAAATTCACCAGAACATCACTCTTTTATTTGGCAATATGCCACGGCTTGCTCTGCCTTTGTGCTTGTTCAATAAAAGTCCTTGTAATATAGAGCCGCTTGATAAGATACAAATAATTGTGGCAAAAGGCAATTTCCTTTAAATTGCTCAGATTATCAAATGTAAGGTGAGGGATCAGTCCCAAACTGAATGCAGTGAGGGTCTAAATGTAGTTCGTATCCAATGAGTGGACGTGGATGGAAAAATGTAAACTTAATGATAATACTTGTAAACTTACATCTGCACCTACATCTGCTAGCAGATAGATGGTACCCTTTCTGTAATAAATAATGACAATAAAGGAAAACTGCTCTAATAGTGGTGAGTATATTTAAATTAGAGGATAACCTTAACATATAAACAATGTTGAAATTTGTCTGTATATGCAGCCTTCCTCGACCTGATGTTTTCTATGGCTGGTCACTGCTAAGCATGTTTTCCTATATGCTTTTTATATTCCCCAGGAATACAAGTTAAACCAACCCTCAGAGTCATTGTTCCTCAACCATGGTGTCTCTTTTCTCCTGTTACATTTTCCATAATGTAAAATAAATAAAAATATCCAATATAGAGAGTGAAACTCCTTCAAAAACAAGTATACGGAGCAGCATTTTTATTTCCTTGGGAGGTAAAGTGAGTGTAATGGATTTTTTTAAAATAACAAACATCTCTATAGTTACCTGCTCTGTGCAATGGAATTGCACAGAGTGGCCCCCGAACTTCCTCTTCTCTGTCCAGTGCCCCCACGTACCACACTTGTACCTGCTCACTCCTGTGCCCCATTGCTGTGTCCATTGACAGCATGACTTTGCCCTGCCCCCCCCTTCATCACTGGCTTTGATTGACAGCACTGGGAGCCAATGGCTCCTGGTGCCTCAGCAAATCCAGTAAGACAGGAAAGTGAGGGGAGAGAAGAGCTTCAAATGTGCACAGCGCTAGATTGAATGAGGGCTCAGGTAAGTATAAGGGAGGGTGAGGGGCCAAAATCGATGCCTAAACACTTTTTTCCTAATGCAAGGAATGTACTGATGTAAAAATTGTTTAGGATTTAGAACCACTTTAAGTTATACCAACCCTCAGAATCACTGTCCTTCCACCATGGTGTCTCACTTCTCTTGTTGCAATTTCTGTAATGCAAAATTAATTTGAAAAAATCCGACAGAAAATAAGACTCCTTCAAATAGCCCCACAAGTGTACAGAGCAGCTTAGGTACAGGAATATCAAATTAAAGTGGAACGCCACCTAAAGGGTAAGCACTGCTTGTTTGCACCCCCCCTCCACTGCCACATTTGGCACTTTTTGGAGGGAAAGGGGGAGTGGGTACCTGGTTTTGACAGGTACAGCTCCCACTTCCGGCTCAGATCGCCGCAGTGATCTGAGCAGGAAGTTGGGCTAGCCCTCCTTCCTGCACATTACAGGTCCCAGAAGGCTATGGGACCATTCCCAAAGCACAGTGCAACTTGCATATGAGCAGTAGGAAAAGGCTGTGAATCCGCAAGGCTTCACTTCCTGTTTCCCTTACTAGAGATGACGACCCTGGCACCCGAAGCCGATTGAAGAATCAGTTCAGGTGAGGACATCACTGGATCCCTGGATAGGTAAGTGTCCTTATATTAAAAAAATCAGTAGCTACAGTATTTGTTGCTGACCTTTAATTTTTTTTTGATGGGGGGGGGGGGTCTGGAGCGCCTCTAAAGTAACCAGTGTTGTTTCCTAAAACTGAATTACCCTGCTGCATTTTATGAAACAAAAATCTTTATATGATTGGACACTTTGTTATTCATACCTCAGAGAATTTAACAACATGTTTAATTATATCTTTAGCTATTTTATACCTTAGCCAACAATAGCATAATAAAGAAGGATGATTGGCTAATTGTTTGACAAACAAACTATCCTTGACTTGAGACATCCAATAGGGTTAAGCACGAAACACAGATAATTTCCTGGCCTAACAGATATCTAAACCCACACATCTAGTAGCAATGACTTATCCCTTCTTATCTGCAGACCATCTCCTTGTGCAGTTTTATAGCTTCCTTGGGGACATACAAACATGACTAATAGGTACAGCAGGTGACACTGGTGAGGAAGATATACAAAACACTGCTTTTTATCAAACATGTAACATTTTTTTAAATTTGTTTCTTTTTTAAGAATATTTTTTATTTTTTACAGACATTTGCTAATGATTTAGTAATTAGTATTGTTTGGAATTCAGAAAAGCAGGGAAATTAATTGTTCACAAGCATTTTAATTGTAAGTGTCTTAGCTGTAATGCTTATTTAAAACTGCTAATTCTGTGTGTCAGTTGTGCATATTAAAAGATGTTTCAATGTGTACATTTTTAGAATTAAATTTGAAAAACTTGTTAAACCTTTGTCTGATACATTTCTGTAATGTATTGGTCTATTTTTGCTGAGTGGGGGATCCCCTCTGGCAAGGCACCCTCCATATTGAGGGTATGTGATCTAGTATGGTTCACGAGGAGGGTCACACTCACCCCCCCTCTCTTTTCTGGCCACCCAGACTACTTGCTTAGATAAGGGTATGGTATAGATTTTTAGGGAGACCCCATGCATTTTTTGTAAGGTACTCCCTTAAAATTCATATGCCACAGCAAAAGTGACTTTTTTTTCACAAAGAAAACAAGATGCAGTTTTAGGCAAAAGCTCATTTTATAGAAAAAAATAATAAATGCAGATAATTTTTTTTGCAAGTCTGCCTGGTTGCTAGGACTGCTTGGTGTCCTAGCAACCAATGACTGTTTGCTTAGGCCCCAACATTCAAAGGAGGAGAATAGAAATTCCTGCTCCAGAACCTTCTCTGTTTCCTGGTGCTGCAAGGGCGAGGGAAGGCTGATGTAAGGAGATACTCTGGAGACTTTGCTGTAAGGTGGGACTTTGATGTGAATTGGAGGGGGCGCATCCTGACTGCTACACTCCGCGGGGGTTATTTACTAAAGCTGGGGAGTGCAAAATCTGGCGCAGCTCTGCACAGAAACCAACCAGCTTCCAGATTTTATTATCAAAGCCCAAATGAACAAGCAAACATGAAATTAGAAGCTCAATATTGGGAATCTCATCAGTCACAGGATACACTTGGTTGTCGAACACATGTCGGTTGTGGGAGGGGGTTGAGACAGGCAGCGGTTTTTCCATCCCTTTTTTTGGGGGGGGAGGGGATAGGGTCAGTTGTAAGAGAAAGATGTTACCAATTGGTCTCTTATGAATGTTTAATATGTTAATCCTGTGTAGTTACTGTAAAATATGAAATTAAGGATGTATAATTGTGAATTGTGAAAAGTATAACAGAAAATAAAAAAATTTTGATTATAAAAAAAAAAAAAGAATGAGTCCTCAGCTGTCAATGGGTTTCCCCGCTGACAGCCAAGTTAAAAAAAAAAAAATCGACAGCTGAGTAAAAAATCGAAAAGAAAAAGCCCCCCCCCCAAAAAAAAAAATTTGGAGTCCTCCCCAAAATCCATACCAAACCCTTCTTATCTGGGCATGCAGCCTGGCTCAACATGGGGTGGTGTGTGCTTTGCGGCAGGGGGGCTCTGTCCCCCTACCCCAAAGCACCTTGTCCCCATGTTGTTGGGGACAAGACCCTCATCTCCACAACAGTGGCCAGTGGTTGTGGGGGTCTGCGGGCAGGGGGCTTATCAGAATCTGGAAGCCCCCTTTAACAGTGGGGCCCCCAGATCCCCCCATGTGAATGAATATCGGGTACATAGTACTCCTACTTATACACCAAAAAAGTGTCAAACATAATAAAAACAGACACAGTTTTTGACAATTCCTTTATTAAAAAATAAAAAAAAAGTCAATCATGTTGCACGCTGCACCCAAAAAATAAAAACCACTCCTGCCAACACGAAGGCCACCTGCCTACTGCAGGCTCCGCCATTTGACATTTCTTATATAGGTAAGGGACGGGGCCACCTGACTATGTCACCTGGTGGCACCGCCCTCTTCTGACATCACAAACGTGAATGGTGGGTGGTGAATGCTGGGTCAGCAATGTCACAAGGGGGCGGTGCCACCAGTTGAGGTAGCCTGGTGGCCTGCCCCTTACTTATATAAGAAATGTCAAACGGCGGAGCCTGCAGTAGCAGCCAGCCTTCATGTCGGCGGGGGGCATTTTCTTTTGCCTTTTTTTGGTGTGGCGGGCAATGTGATTGACGATGGATTTACTTAGGGGGACACTATTTTTTTATTTTTTAATAATGGAATTGCCAAAACTGTGTGTGTGTTTTTGTAGCTTTTTAACACTTTTTGGTGAATAAGTAGGGGTGCTATGTACCCCATATTCATTCACATAGAAGGGGGGCTGGGATCTGGGTGCCCCCTTGTTAAAGGGGGCTTCCAGATTCCGATAAGTCCCCCACCCGCAGACTCTGACAACCACCGGCCACGGTTGAGGGGATGAGGCCCTTGTCCTCATCAACATTGGGACAATGTGCATTGAGGTGGGGGGGAGAGTCCCCCTTTACCCCAAAGCATCCACCCCCCATGTTGAGGCTATGTGGCCTGGTGTGGTTCAGGAGGGGGGTGCTCGCTTGTCCCCCTCCTTTTCTGACCTGCCAGGCTGCATGCCCAGATAAGGGTCTGGTATGGTCTTTTGGAGGCATGTTCTATATATGCTACAGATGCACCACTTTACAGGCAGATTAAAGGGACCCCCAGGCACTATATTTAAATGAATTTTACATTTTTATTGTTGCACTTTGAGCATCATTAAAATCACTGCTCCTAGGTTACGTTAGTATATTTTTGAATTAATCAAGTATGTTTTAAATTTCAAGTAATATGTGACAAACCAGTGATATAGTGCTTTTACTTTCAGAAATAGCCACTATGGTGGAATCTGCTCTAGCTGCTTTCCTTTGATGGTCACTGATCCCCTGTGGGACTTGAAGCCCACCTCAGGTGGGAACCCGAATAGCATGTGTTATTAGCTACCTCCACGGGTCTGGACATTTTTTCATGTGCTACACCACTGTGCTGGGCAGCACAGTGGTGTAGTGGATAGCACTTTCGCCTAGCAGTAAGAAGGGTCGCTGGTTTGAATCCCAACCATGACACTACCTGCCTGGAGTTTGCATGTTCTCCCTGTGCCTGCGTGGGTTTCCTCCGGGTACTCTGGTTTCCTCCCACACTCCAAAGGCATGCTGGTAGGTTAATTGGATACTGTCTAAATTGTCCCTAGTATGTATGAATGTGAATTAGGGACTTTAGATTGTAAGCTCCCTAAGGGTAGGGACTGATTTGAATGTACAATGTATATGTAAAAGCACTGCGTAAATTGATGGCGCTATATAACTACCTGAAATAAAATAAATAAAATAATAATAATAATGTCCATTTCTGTAAGTCTTAAATGCCGATATAGATATTGTTATCATGTGTAATTCGATGAAGTAAACATAAATTCTGCTGTGTGTTTTTTCTTTTCGTCATGTATGTAGGATTGCTTCCACCCTCTTATTCCCTGAAGAAGACTACGAAAGTTGAAACGCGTTGGAAGATTTTGGTGGCTATGCAATTTATATCTCTGCTCCCTGTGAGGTCAGGAGGAGATGATAACAGATTAGGACATGAATTGTATAGACCAGCTACTTTAATTCACCGTACAATAAAGATTTTTTACTTTTATAAAATATATTTAAATTTGTGTGATTTCTATTTCTGCAACAAAGTCCTATGGGAGATACCTTTCTAGCAGTTTAATAGGGATGGAGCAGCCACTTTACCCATGATACAATTGCTACCTTTTGCTGTATACATAGTGACTAGGCACAGATTCTGTTTAACCTTCCCTCTTTTAACCACTTCAAGACTGCCCATAGTACATTTACGTCATTATTTTGACATTAAATACCGTTGTTATGGCAGCAGTTAGCTGTCATAACCCCAGTATTTTCTTGTACTGCGGGCAATTCTCTACAAGATAAAAGTGGTCTCGGTAGTCGACTCACAATGGTATCACTTTTCTCTTTCAATGTTTTTATTAAGGTTTTCAAAAAGAACATAAGAGCAAGCATATATGTAAAATTGTCATACATTAGGCGTTGTAAGTGATCATAATACTAACAACTTGTACTAAGTTAGTTAACAGTCATAAATCATGCGTATGAATAGTATCAAAACATGTCTAGGAATGAGGAGTGTTCCTCCGCTTCCCTCGCTACCCCAAGTAGGTGCAAGCTGTGGCGGGGGAGAGAGAGACACATCCCCTTGTATAGATACCAAAAAAAAAAAAAAATTGTAAATAAATAAAAAAATATATATATTAAAAAAAAAAAAAAAAAAAAAATAGGAAAGGTTCAGAGGAAGGATTAATTATCTATTGCTGTATGTGGGTGACAGTCTAACAAGAACAATAATGAACTGAGGACAAGGGTAACAGATGTTGCCGCCATTCCTGTAATTAGGTTGGCTGTCTACGTATATCAGCGTATTCACTATATTGACGTAACAGAGGTACACAGAATAAGTGATCAGAACAACGTGAGCAACTATATAACATATATTAACCTTATTGTTTAGGCTTGTTAAACACTTCTTTGTACCAGATGGACCAGTGAGACCACTCTGCTTGTGTGGAGCGTAGACGGCCTTTGCTTGATGCAAACAAACATTCATAAGTACTGTGTAATTGAGTAGTGGTTATGACTTCTGAGCAAGAAGGACTTAGTTTAGAGCGCCAATTACGTGTGATGATCAATTTAGCCGCTAATAGTACAATGGTATCACTTTTATGGGCGGCGTGAGGGATGCCCCCCCGCCATTTTCTGGTCATCTCTGAGCTTACCAGAACTGTCGGTTAGCCCAGAGCCGATCCGATGTGATCCATGGCTAAGCAGGAAGCCGAGTGAGCGCACGGTAACCCCCACTCGGCTCTATTCCCTTGGATGAACAGAGCGATGTCCCCTCCCACTGTTGGACAAAAACTGGCAATGCCCATCGTTCCTGCTGCAGAACTTGTTTTTTTGTTCTATCCATGGGTGCCCCAGGTCTTTCATAATCCTAGTCATGCTCACATTTTGTCACATTGAGGTTGATTTACTAAAACTGGAGAGTGCACAATCTGGTGCAGCTATGCATGGTAGCCAATCAGCTTCTAACTTCAGCTTTTACAAAAAACTGCATTTTTTAAAAGTTTGAAAGTACTTTTTAAATCAGATTAATATGTTTAGCTTCTCCCCTAATGAATTCTCAGCATTAGGGTAAAACATACCATATATATATATATATATATATATATATATATATATATATATATATATATATATATATATTTATATATATATATATAAATATATATATGCAAGGGTGCCCAAACACTTACAAAATTTCCCTGCTCACCTTCCCTGGCTCCAGGTCCCACAACGCTACATATCAAAACCTTTAGGAAGGGGATCATATGCCCTGTGCCCTTCACATGTACAGAGAAGCAAGGACAGTGAGGGCTTCAGGGAAGGTGCAGGGAAGTGGCTTGTGGCTGGGACTGTGTGTTAGTATGGATACAAGGAGCCCAGCAAGAAGTATGCACACAAAGGTCAATCCATTGGACCCTGTAAGAGGACAGAGCCACACGAAGACAGGAACCAAGGAAAGGGGGATTTTAAGCAGAGGAATTAGAAGAAAAAAAGGAAATACAGAAATGCATGTATGTAAGTGATTCATATTTCATTTCCATCACATATCTAAAAAATATTAGATTATTATTGCATAGTGGGTGAGGCGATGCAGATGCAATAAAGAAAATAATTACTTTTTGTACCTTAAACAACTGTGTGTCCAGAATTGTTAGGCAAATATTGTACAGCAATTTATTCCAAACTGCATACAGCTGCTTGTTGCCCATCATTAATACAAATGTCATACTGATTGTAGCGCACCATGAAGTCAAATTAATTTGCTAATTGTACGGCATCTTGCACCACTCGCATTTTTGACCACGTTGGGTGAGATCACAAATGATTGTTAACTTGATCCTTCAGGGATGGACATGGTCTACTGTCCTTGATATCTTTTGTAAGTTTCCTAAGTTGTATTGCAGTACTGTTTTTTGTATACTATATTTTTGATTCTGTACTATTATATAAGCCTATTGAGCGAAATGCGTCAGTTGAGGCATCCTTCTCCCATTTTTTCACGATATGTGATGTTTTTTTCCATTCCTATTACTGTATGATATTGTATAGGGGAGGGCCTTTAAACTGGGGCTGCAATAATGAATATGGTGTGCTCAGCAATCTCATGTTTTTAGGGGGTGATTACCCCAGAAGAACTCTTTAAATGAATTTGTAATAAAGACACATTTTATTAGAATACAAGTCTATTGGTGAATCATTTTGATAGAAGGCTTCAACACCCTTTGAATACCCATTTTTTTCATTCAAAACATTTTTCTTATTAATGGTATGACCGGCTTTCTAAGTATTTGAATGTGGTTGCTAAATGCCACAGCCTTTATATAATTTCTTCCACTAGTTTATCCCACAACATAATAGTATTTCATGTTGTCATTTGCTGTTTTTAATGCTAAGTGTTTCTAGGCTCAATATACTGCATATGGCTATGTATTTTCAGAATGATTCTGTGGGTCTTAATTTACTTAGCCATTAAAGTGCAACATTCTAGTGATGTATGAAGAGATCTATTTTGAGTCCGATTAAGTAAATTATGGGATGAAGCCTGGGTTCACATAGGTCATCTTTTCTAGATTGATCATCACCCCTGATCGGCCGGCGATTAATTGCAAGTGCTTGCTACACATTGGGAACAATTGAGTGTAGCATGTAGTTGTGACTAACTGCTAATGATAGCAAAATGCTCCGACTGCATGTGTAGCAATCTCTGGTGATTAATCACGGGCAACTGGAAGACACTTTAGCAGCATGAACGACCTAGCAAAATTTGCCTGTGTGTGCCTAGCCATTAACTTAATATAACATGTTTCAAACAATGCTAAAATATTGAGCATAACTTTTCAAGGAGCAGTGAACCATTCACACCAGTCTGTGACCAATGCATTATTACTTTGAAGAGTTTGGAGAGGTACATAGCATATTCACTGTCTTCAGTTTCTCTGCATAGTAGTACGGAGATGGTATATCCTCCAATAGACCTTTTTTCTCTGCCACGTCGATTTTTTGATCAAAAATTTTACCCACATCTCAACTTTCTATAACATTTTTATGGCAGGTCTTTCAATCAGTCGTAAAGATGCTTTATTTGTAAATTTTGCCTTTTTTTTTTTAGTAAATTCCACATACGCATAAAGTGGACTTAATAAATGCTAACACATAATGGGGGTTATTTACTGAAATTGAGAGTGCAAAATCTGGTGCAGCAATGCATAAAAAACAATCAGCTTCCCGGTTTTATTGTCAAAGCTTAACCACTTCAGCCCCGGAAGGATTTATCCCTTACTAACCTAAGCCCTTTTTTTGCGATTCGGCGCTGCGTCGCTTTAAATGACAATTGCGCGGTCATGCGACGTTGTACCCAAACAAAATGTATGTCCTTTTTTCCCACAAATAAAGCTTTCTTTTGGTGGTATTTGATCACCTCTGCGGTTTTTATTTTTTGCGCTATAAACAAAAAAAGAGCGACAATTTTGAAAAAAAGCAATATTTTTTACTTTTTGCTATAATAAATTTCCCCAAAAAATATATATATATATAAAAAAAAATTCTTCCATAGTTTAGGCCAATATGTATTCTTCTACATATTTTTGGTAAAAAAAATCACAATAAGCATATGTTGATTGGTTTGCGCAAAAGTTATAGGGGATAGATTTATGGCATTTTTATTAATATTTTTTTTTATTAGTAATGGCAGCGATCTGCGATTTTTATTGTGACTGAGACATTGCGGAGGGGAGATTGGACACTTTTGAGACTATTTTGGGGCCACCGGTAGATATCGAGTCTGCGGGACCTGTGGCACGCAGCGGCGTGCTGGTGCCTCTTAGCCACGGATAACGCAGTGACGTACAGGTACGTTGTTTTGCGCACCCATGCCACTTTGCCGACGTATATCAGTGTGAGCCAGTCAGCAAATGGTTAAAGGGTAACTCCACTTTCATGGGGGAAAAAAATAGCACATAAAGAAAAAATAATATAGTGTATACAATTGCAACACAAGTCATATTGTAATTGAATGTTATTAAAAATGACCTTTCCTTTTCAATATGCAGCGGCTGTAATTTTCTGTAAATGCAATATGGCTACCTGGAGTTGTTCTGTACATAGAATGTGCACTGACCACCCCCCAGAAACTTCATTTCCTGCTTGTGTGATTGTTTCACCATTTTTCCCAGAAGTCTGCCTAAGATACAAGTCAGATTTCAGGCATCCCCCGCAACAAAAATGTAATTTTTGGTGAGATACTCCCAATGGGAACACATCTTAAGGGATGCAGGCCCAGCAGCTTTCCCCATTAGTGCCCTGCAGTTGCACAGCTGGCTGATAATTATGAAACCACTCCTATTAGACCCACTCAGCACAGAGGAACAAACAGTGATTTCTTCAGTATAACTTATAACAGTATAAATTCTACTTCCTCCACTCCTCTTCCCTTCTCTGTCAGGGTCCCCAAAGGTTCTGTTCTTGGACCTCTTTTATTTTCAATCTACACCTCTTCCCTGGGTCAGCTGATTGCATCACACGGCCTTCAATATCATTTCTATGCTGACGACACGCAAATCTATCTCTCCACCCCTCAACTCACTCCATCAGTCTCCTCACGCATCACTAACTTACTAACAGACATATCTGTCTGGATGTCAAACCACTGCCTCAAACTCAACTTGTCCAAAACCAAGCTTATAATATTTCCTCCTCCACTTGCCTCTTCCCCTGACTTCTCTGTCAAGAGCAATTGCACAACCATCCACCCATCCCCAAATGTCAGGGTACTAGGTGTTATCCTGGACTCTGAACTCTCCTTTCTGCCCCACTTGCCGCCTCAACGTCCGCAACATCTCTAAACTACGTCCCTTTCTAACCAATGAAAACACAAAGCTCCTGATTCACTCCCTCGTTATCTCTCGCCTTGACTACTGAAACTCCCTTCTCCTTGGCTTACCTTTCAATAGACTATCCCCCTTCAGTCCATCATGAATGCTGCTGCCGGACTCATCCACCCTACAAACCGCTCAGTGTCTGTTACCCCTCCCTGCCAATCCCTCCATTGGCTGCCACTCGCCCAACTAATTACATTCAAAATTCTAATAATTAGTTATAAAGCCATCCACAACTCTGCCCCCAGCTACATCACTAGCCTAGTCTCAAAATACCAACCTAAACACTCACCAGTTGGTACCACTGTCCACATTTTTTGCACAAAAATGTCCCCAATGTCTCTGGTGTTGCCTGACTCACCAGGGTATGATGAGCCATGTCTGGTGGGACTGCCCTAATTAAGGCCCTTTGGGGATGAGATACTGAAGACCCCTCAAATAGCCCTTCTCCCCATGATACCTGGTTCCTCAGTGAAAAAAGATTGTTTGTGCTTTTTCCTTTTAGCTGCTAGAGCTGTCATACCCAGACATTGGAAATCAACAACCCTACCAACCATTCTGGAGTGGATTGATGAACTAAACCCAGCGATACGAATAGAGGAATTGACAGCACAACTATAGGAAAGATACCATCAATTCTCATATATATGGCTTCCGTGGATATTCTATAAATATAATTGTGATTTTAGAATTGCTTTAAAATGATGGCCCTTGTGCCATACCTATTACCAACTGTGATTTTTCATTGTGCCCTTATGTGGCCGTGCGTGCCTTTGATGCCTGGCTCCTCCCTTTTTTTCCCCTCCCCCCCTCCCACTTCCCTGCAGGACCCTTTGGGTACTCCCTGCTCTGTGGTCCCTGTGGGTTCCCATGTACGGCGCGGGACGCATCCGGCATCTTGGCCTCATGTTACGGATCTATTACAGCTGTATGGACACCCAAGGGCATTGGTATCCCCTCTGCCCGTTGTTAGCCTTGCACACTGATGATCCTCGGATCATAACATCCCAGGTATTGGGCTGCCTTGTTTGGCCGTCCAATATCGCGCGGCGTCAGTAACGTGTTTACACACGTTACTATGACACTACCGCTATGTCTCCTGGACCTTGTAGGCCCGGAGGCGGCGGCTAGTTTGCGCATGCGCAATGGCTTTGTTGTGTCCGCTCACACGTGCGGTGACGTCAGACGCCGCACGTGTGTGGGGGGCATAAGAACGCCGGCATCCCTGGCCGGTACACTCGCCAGGGATCTACAGGACACCACCTCGGTACCTGCCTTTTCGGCTCGGTAGGCACTTTTATTGCATAAATTCTACTCTGTAATGCCCAGTTGTTCCTATAGTTTACTCTCATTAATAGCATGTTTTGTCTTTAATTCACAGCATGACATACTGAGCGATACTACCAGCTGTAACTTTTATACCAACCATTGATTTAATTCATTGCACTATGCCTATCGGTAAGTGCAAGTGATGTTTAATTTTTAGCATATATGTAATGTATATCATTGACCCCTAGATATAGCTGGCTGCATATTTTTTATTTTTTTATTTTTTTATTTTTTATAATTATGGGTTTTTTTTACAGAAAAAAAATTTTTTGATCCTTTTTAGAATGTTATACCTACCTCATGATCTATGGTATCCATAATATCCTTAACTAATCGTTAACGGTGTCCTGCATATTACCGGTTCAATTAATTATTGTAAGTATAGGTGAGACTATGTGAGTCCCAGTGGGCCCTTTATAGGCTTGTCCAGAGCCCACTATAATTGTATTTTAAAACATAATTTTTTTTTTCTCTAGAGATACTCTCTGTCAGGTCCTTCTATCTGCCCCCTGCAAATATTGAATGTAGTCTGTGCTTGAGGCCTTGCTGAGGGTTCCTTGCGCCTGTTCCTGGTGATTTACAGGTACACATTTACTATCCTATGGGGATCTGGCTGGGGGATTCTTCTTCCCTTTTTTTTTTTTTTGGGAGGGATGGGGACCGCCTGGCGCCTCGTGTGCGTGGGGCATATGTGGGCTCGTTTTGGGCGGATGTGGTTGGTTCTTGTCTGACAGCCCGCAAACATGTTTAAGTACCCATTTACATGCACGTATTTTATATTTTGATTATAGAATTTTGCCTGATTGTCAATTTTCTTTCAAAGATTAAATTGTAGCGCTATAGGTATCAAACATCTGTCCCTGAGGAAGCCATTACTGGCGAAACATGTCGGACATCTAAATACCTATCTACGGAACTGGCCGCCATGCTTCTTAGGCCAAGTTTCGTAAACAAAATTTCCGCTACACAATTTTTTTTTAAATATATGTATTATGATGCACACCTTGTCTTTGTGAACTCTATATCGACCTTTTAAGAATTTTTTGTTAATAAAATATTTCTGGTTTTTACTATGATGTAGTGTGTATGTTTTGGCACCGCTATAATCCCCGTATTTCCCTTTGATTTTTCAACTTATTGGGATGAGGTGCTGTATCACATTGAGGGTCACCCAGTCATTTATATTTTTTTACCAACTGTGATTGTTGCAACACTCCATATAACCAACAAGCATCCTAGTCCATGCTTTCTACTCTACAACCTTCTCCTCTTTTTTCTTACTTTCTTTTCTTTCTTCTTATATCCTATATTGTCTCTTTGTTCTCACATGATCCATACTCATTGTGTTGAGAACTGTCATTTTGCATTTTCATCTTGTCTTTCTTGCCTTTCTTGTCTCAGATTGTATATGTGTACCAACTTTGATATGTCATATTGATATGCCTTTATCACGATTGTATTTCTATCTATGTATTAGGAAATCAACGCGGGCACCTTGCTTTCTGTACTTCTGTAGTATTATTTTGTATTGAACTTTTGAATAAAAATGTATAATGTGAAAAAAAAAAATCACTACTTGTGTTATCACTGGATGTTACAGCTATCGCTGAACTTTCGTCCCATTGCAGCTTTCGTACAGGGAAGCAATACTTTCATTTTGCCTCTCAATCTCGTTGTCCATTCACAGAATGCTGTGTAATACACACCACAACACACTGTATGTGTTACCAAGTCCTCTGGTGCAATGTATGTGTGTCTCTTATGTGAGTTAGGTGTATATTGATTTGTGGGTAGTGCATGCATTCCTGCAATGCATAGGTGTGAAAGGACCCTGTTATTAACCAGGATTACTTTGTACAGCTTTTTTCCTACATGTTGTACACATTAAAAAATGCTAACAGTGGGATCAAAAAGTATTAGAGAAGGCCACAGTTCTATTTTTGGTTCACCATTTGTTAGCTGGCATACATTTGAATGCTGGAGCATACAAACCGTAGAAAACCACAGTGACTAAGCGGTTAGTGCTTCCGCCTAGCAGCACAAGGGTCATCGCTTCACATCCCAACCATTGTACTACCTGCCTGGAGTTTGCATGTCCTCCCTGTGCCTGCACTGGTTTCCTCCCACACTCCAAAAACATGCTGGTAAGTTAATGGCTGTCTAAACTGTCCTTAGTATGTAAATGTAGAAATGTAAGTTAGGGACCTTAGATTGTAAGCTCCTTGAGGACAGGGACTGATGTGAATGTAAAATAAATATGTAAAGTACTTTGTACATTGATGGCACTCTATACAGTAAATACCTGTAATAAATACATAACCACCCTTGTTAGTAAATTCTGAACAATAAACATGTAGATTTTGGTATGCCTCATGAGGTTCATAGTAAATTCTGTGAGCATATACTTGTTCACACACAATCAATGCACCAACTTTCACTATAATTCTTTAGTAAATTCACCATTTAAGTTCAGAATTTGCTGAAATGCTTTCTCTAACAGTAGCTGTAGCTCCCTACATACCAGAATCCTGAAATTCTGCATAAAAACAAGGAGGTTTTGTTATTCTTTAAGAAGAGCAAGAGTTGCATGGTATGACACTCATCCGGATGTATACAATGGCTTCTGTTTTTATGGGTCAATGCATTTATGTTCATGTCTCCACTAATCAAAGTCGTGACACATTGGTAAAGTTCAGGAACTGCAGCCCTGAAATGTGACTCACACAACTCGAGTAAGAAGATTGTAAGATGCACATCATGTACTTGCACTCAATTAATATAATATTGAACAAACGCATGATCACATTATTGATACACTTATCAAAAGCATACCTACAAAGAAACAACATGATTATTTTGTAGAAAAAGACTAATGTTATAGCATCAAAGGCAGGGGTAGGCAACCTTTCAGAGGTTAAGCTCTACCTGGACAACATGAAGCAAATCAAAGATCCCCTGGGGAAGAGGGGGTGCCCTTTAAAAAAAATAACTTTTAAGGGCCCAATAAAACCAGAGCATACTGTCCTGTGCCTTGTCCTCCTCTTCCTTTCACATCATCCCCCTCACAGTAGTGTCCTTTGCCCCCCCCCACAGTAGTTTTCCTCCTCCCCTCCAACAGTAGGGACCTCTACCCACCATAGAGTAATGTCCTCTGTCTCCCCATAGCAGTGTCCTGCCCCCCTTCACATCACCCCCCCCCCCCCACTGTAGTGTCCTCTGCCTCCTTCACTCCGCAGTAAAGTCCCCACTGGTGACACAGACAGAAATAAAACCTTGACAGAGGGTTTAGTCAATCCAGTGCCATTAAGACTCTTTTTACACTAGGGCGGTGCGGGTGTTAGTGGTAAAGCGGCGCTAGTTTTAGCGGCGCTTTACCACTGTTATAGCGGCGCTTTTCGGCCGCTAGCGGGGTGCTTTTTACCCCCTCTAGCAGCCGAGGAAAGGGTTAATAGCACCCACTTTGCAGGTGCTTCAGCAGTGCTGCCTATTCATTTCAATGGGCAGGGAGGTGGAGTAGTGCTGTATACACCGCTCCCGCACCGCCCCAAAGATGCTGCTTGCAGGACTTTTTTTCCCGTCCTGCAAGCGCACCGCTTTCACACTGGGGTGGCTTGAGAGGCACTTTTCAGGTGCTTTACAGGTGCTATTTTTTTCGCCAAAACGCCTGAAAAGCATCCCAGCGTGAAAGGGGTCTTAAAATAAAACAAAACTTTTCCTAGAGATGCACCTAAATGTTTTCCCATTCTCTCTTCAGTTTATACACTGCTCAAAAGAATTAAAGGAACACTTTGAAAACAGATCAGATCTCAATGGGGAAAAATATCATGCTGGATATCTATACTAGATTGGACTGGGTAATGTGTTAGGAATGAAAGGATGCCTCATTGTTTAATGGAAATGAAAATTATCATCTTACAGAAGGCTGAATTCAAAGACACCCCATGTTGAGGGCATGTGGCCTGGTACGGTTCAAGAGGGGGGGGCACTCTCTCATCCCCCCCTTTCCTGCGACCTGCCAGGTTACGTGCTCGAATAAGGGTCTGGTATGGATTTTGGGGGGACCCCCACGCCAGTTTTTTAAAATTTTGTCATGGGGTTCCCCTTAAAATTCATACCAGACCTGAAGGGCCTGGTATGGATTTTAGGGGGAACCCCCACGCCATTTTTTTAAAAAAAATTGGCGCAGGGTTCCCCTTAATATCCATACCAGACCCAAAGGGCCTGGTAATTGACTGGGGGGGGAACCCATGCCATTTTTTTCAAATGATTTTCAATACGTTACAGCCACGAGCAGTTTTAAGTTTAATTTTTTCATTTACAAATGTTTTGGGTGGTTTTGCTGCTCTCATTCATAAAACTATGTATGGCCACTTGTAAGCAGCCTAACATAGTGTGGACATAGTGCATGCTTTGGCCAATTAGCAGCCATCAATGCACTGCGATCTCGCTGTGCATTGACGGTCTTGCTGTTCATTATGGGGCGTTCCGCCGGCGCTCGAATTTCCTGAGGATGCCCCATAATGTTCTAAATTTGGCAAACGGGTGAACACCCAATGTTCGAGTCGAACTTACGTTCATCTCGAACATCGGGCTCATCCCTACTCCTAAGCAGCCTGCGAGATCTCACATACTGCTGTAAAAACCCAGTGCCTGCCTGGTCCACAGCCAAAGTAGTTCATGGAAAAAGATAAAGGTGGTGGCACATCCAGGGATTAAAAACTATAGCTTTATTGAAGATCCATAAAAAGATGAAACATGACACACATAAGATCCAAAAGTGCTCAGTAGACGCGTTTCACACAGTCGCGCTTACTCATTACTAGTTACCCCAGGTATGCATACTCGCTTAAGACCACAAGTCAACAGGTGGGATCAATCAATGGTTGGGGAAATAACCCACCCACCATGAGAAACCACAGTCTGCAAACCCTACATCAACAGCAAAATTGCAACTGTTTCAAATAAACAAAACATATGCACATACATGAAAAGATCAATTCCATTAATGAGAAAATAAGAAAGAATATATGTGCAAAGTACAATAAATAATATGAAAAAAGTATGAAAAAATAAATGTATATGATGAAAGTAAAATGGAAATATATACAATGAAAGGAGATATATTATGTAAATACTGTAAATATAAATGAAACAACCAAAAACAGGAGAACCAACACCCATAAAACAAAAAACAAAAAAGTAACATACAGCATACATGTTCTATAGAGTAAACCCAACCATATTAACATTTAAACAGGCAGTAAAATCCATCCAAAGTTAGGTACTCCTGGGAAAGGTATGTACAGTACATACATACCGTATATACTCGAGTATAAGTTGAGTTTTTCAGCACATTTTTTTGAGCTGAAAGTGCCCCCCTCGACTTATACTCGAGTCAAGCACTTTTCTGCAGCAAAAAATTTCATTTTCCAAACCGAATTTGGAGCCCCATATCTCAGGGCCACTTGGTGCTAGGAACCCCAAATTTGGTGTGCAAACCCAGTGGAACTGGTACCACAACATATCCAAAGCTGGGGTTCCCAGCACCAAGTGGCCCCGAGATACGGGGCCCCAGTTCTAAAACATCTGGGGTGCCAAGGTTCGCCATCACTGATCTATGGTATTATGAATAAGCTGAAATATTTATCTTATATCTTGCACCCCCAACATCTCTCTGACACTTCAAGTTATGAGGGGGACCTCACCATCTTCACATACAATGCAAGGCTGCTGGTCCTTTATTGTACATGGTAATGTCAAAAAGCCTGCGACTATTAGGGTGGCAAAAGGAAAAGGCTTCAAGGGACCAGTCATACTTTTTCTAATGGAAGCCTGCTGGAGTGAGGAATAAGATAAGTATTATGGATTAGTCCTCTACCCAACAAGCTTTTCTTCACTTAAAGGGGTTGTAAACCTTCTGTTTTTTTCACCTTAATGCAACCTATGCAATAAGGTGAAAAAACATCTGATAGTTACAGGCCCCCCAGCCCCCCGGTTTACTTACCTGAGCCCTCGAAAGTCCCCCGTTGAGAACACGCTGGCTTCTCGGCTCTTGTCGGCCCGTTCTTCTTGGATCTTTATTGGATAGATTGATAGCAGTGCAGCCATTGGCTTGCGCTGCTGTCAATCAAATCCAAATTACACGGCCGTCGGGGGGCAGGACCGAGACATACACTTTGTGTCTATGGACGCCAAGTGTATGAGACAGGAGTGCACCCGCAAGGTAACCCCCTCGGGAGAGAGCTTCCCGAGGGGGTTATCTATTGTGGGGAGGAGCCGAGAGGGACCCCAGAACAGAAGGACCAGGGCCACTCTGTGCAAAACGAGCTGCACAGTGGAGGTAAGTATGACATGTTTTTTATTTTTAAAAAATAAAAAATGAACCTTTACAACCCCTTTAACAAGCATTTAACTCTCACCATGTGGGGAGGCCCCACTACAAGGGTATTTTTTTTTCTGCTGCCCAGAGTGAAACTTAAAATGAACTTTGAGCTGATCGCAGAATTTAACAGGCACAGTAGGAGTCAGGCATAAACACTGTGCCACGCTTCTTCTAAACTGAAAACACAGCATGCCTACAGACATGATTGCCATGAGTACATATATACATTACTATAAAAAGGAACTTAAAAAAAAATTACAATACAAAGTAATCATATAGTTTACAATAAGCCAAACACACCATTTAAAGAAAAAATACTGGCAAGTCAACTGGCTTTTTCTTGGACCTATTAAAACAAATCACACTTCATATGAATCATTATGGCCCATGTTACCATTATCAAATATATGCTCAAACTATTTTAAGTTGGGAGATTGGGGTGATCTTTTTTTATTAATAGCAAGAAAAAGATATATGAAAAAAATATGAATATGCTCACCTTGAATCAGATACTTTTTTCATGTTCATGAGTGTATCAAAAGCTAAAGTAACTGTTGGAGTTTGTTATAAGACCCTTAACATACAAGTCAAGGAAGAGATTCATCTCCTTTCATGAGTTGAAATAGTTTGGAAATAGGGCAATGTTTTCATTATGGTGGATTTCCATTACCTTGATAATGATTGGGCTAATGGAACTACACATTCATCAAAGGCCTGTCATTTTATGATTACTTTATCTGCTCATCCCCGACAACACCCTTTATACATGGATAGATAAAGGAATTAGGCAAGTGTCAGACCTCTATTCCCATACTCATACCTTTCTCTTCTCTCCAAACCACCTACACTCTACCCTCCTCAGAATACTAACACTATATACAATTAACTCATTGCCTATTACAAAATACCCACATACGTGTGCCAATTTCCAATCAAGCATGGGAATAACTCACAGGCAACAAAATTCATATGAAAGTTATCACTCTGTTTTACAATCTTTTGCAGGACAAACTCACCTTTACTAAATTGGCCCCATTGCTTAAGTGGGAAAGGGACTTACGTAACTCCCTTACCAATTCTCAAAGGATGGCAGCTCTCCATACCACTTTTAAGGCCACTCGATCCACTAATCTCTTGGAACTAACCCACAAAATCACTCTCAGATGGTATACAACTAAATTTATTCTGAACAGAATGCTTCCATCCACCTCACCTCTATGTTAGAAGGACTGTGGAGTACCAGGTACCCTATTCCACGTTCTCTGGGAATGCTCCAAACTCACTAACTTTTGCGCCACCATTTACCAGATTATTGTCGCTGTCACTAATCTGCCTCTAGATCTCACCCCAGAACCAGCCCTCCTTAACATTGGTGTTGACACCCTTCCTTACCACTTCCAACACATTGTTACTCACATCTCACTAGCAGCCAGATTGGTAATAGTGCGCCATTGGAAGGAATCCCCCCTCTCAAAATGAAGTGATTGCATTAACTCATACTCACATTTCCTATGAACGCATGCTAGCTTCTTGTGAAGGTTGCCTACAAAAGGCAAATAATAACTGGCCTTGTTGGTTCCAGTGGTACACCAGAATATAAGATTGCTAGTCTTATATCCTTTCTTTTTCTTTTCCCTGACACTTTGATAAATAGATTGGCCAGGCTAATAATGTTGTTCTTGAATAATTTGAACCTATTTGCTGTAGACCTGTTTTGTCAAACTTTTTGCGATAGCACGCTTTGTGTACTGTTGAATTTGTTTACTCTCCTTCTGTGAAAATTCTTCAATAAAAACGTATTGAAACATAAATAAGTGCCCTTGTTAATTCTACACTTCTGACCTCTGTGAAGTCATAGCAATAAGTCTTGGTGCTCATAGTAAGTAAGTAGCCAAATACAGCAATCCAAAAAAACAAAGTCTAGGGAACTTTTGTTTTGTAAAGAAGAGTGATATGCTGTGAATGCTCTCTACTTTGTTGTCTTGGAAAGTGAGTATGAATTAGGATAGATGAATGACAGCAGATGTATTATACCTGGATTTTGCTAAAGCATTTGACATTGCACCTCAAATTTTTAATTTACAAGACAAAGTATTCTAGTGTAGAAGAAATAGCATGTAAATGGATAGAAACCTGATTACAGGAACATGTCAAGAGAGTGGTGGTCAATGATTCATTCTCTAAAGGACTAAGGTTGTGAGTTGTATGCCCCAGGCATCTGTCTTGGGGCTGATGCTGTTTAACTTGTTCAATAATGATATTGAGATTGGAATTAGAAGTTCAATTTCATTTTTTTTTCCCTGATGATAGGCAGGGAAATGAATTCAGCAAAATATGTAGCATTGTTATAGTAAGCAAAATATGATAGGTAATCACTGCACCACTATTTTCAATAAACTAAAGGAGGTAAAATAAAAAAAAAATACTATGAGTAAAAGGCTTGCTGCTAAGCACTGTTATATGTTCCCACGCGAAAAAAAAGTGCAACGCTACCTTACTAATCAATAACTTAACAATAATGGTGGAACCCTCTAATGTATGGTACTCTCAATAAACTTTAATATTACCATAATATCAGTTTCTGTGATATGTAACTACACATGTAATACACATTAAACTAAAAATAAAACATACAAAAATGAAACTTAGCAGGGATGGTGGAAGCCTCTCCTGTATACATTTGTCATACAAATTACCTTCAATTGAAATAATTCAAGTGATATGTGACTTCACATGCAATACACATTAAAATGAAAATAAAACAAACAAAAAAAAACGTAGCCGGGACATGGGAAACCTCTCCTATAGATATAATAACAAATTAACTTCAAGTGCAATAATTCACATTCAATAATAACTAAACCATAATAAATTCAGTATAACAATCTAAACAAATAAAAACATCTAAAGTGCAAACACGGTGGGAACTCCCAACTACAAAGTCTTAATTTTGTCAAGAGAGTGAATCAAAAATAATAATCTGTCAGTAAAACGTCCAATACATGTATCTAGACAGCAGCATGTGTCCACAGCGAGCCCCATCTTCAAAGAAACCCTCATGATCCACCACCAGTCAGTGAATTTCTCACCTTAAACGCAGGTAGCCATGCACTTATGGGATCACCACTCCTCAACGTATAGATTATGGCTCAAAAACAATTATGGATAAACCATCATAGTGTTTTTCAATTTTAAAAGCTTCAGGTTTTATTAAAAACACCTTAAAATGCTCACATTTTAACATGCACTAAAATCTGTGCAAAGAGATATACAGCTTGTCAGGGTACAATCACACTGGCCCCTTTAAAAATCCAAGATATCAGCAACACATTATACCAGATTACAGGGAATAACCTCCTGCTTTGCATAATGACTTCACCTCTGACAAGTTTCATCACCAGTCACGTGACTTCACGTGTTTTCTCCTTGAGGAAGTCACATGACTGGTGACGAAACATGCTGGAGACAGAGTCATCATGCAAAGTATTAAATCCAATGGGATCTTTAATTCTAAAGCTGCTTTATTTGTATACAGTGGCTGGTGCACATTTGGTGTGAAGAGTTTGAATTCATGGTGGACTACCTGAGTTTGAGTTTGAATTTTTCAATGGACTCTAATTTGATAATATTATGATTTATACACTCTTTATGAATATATGATTTATGTGATAGTGCATCACTATTTTTGGAAATCTGTCAGGGATTATTCCTGTATGCGCTAAGTAGAGATATGTTCCCTTATGTTCCCTTATAGCAAATAGTATTACAGTGGGGTTGATTTACTAAAACTAGAGAGTGCAAAATCTGGTGCAGCTGTTCATGGTAGCCAATCAGCTTCTAACTTCAGCTTGTTCAATTAAGCTTTGACAAAGAAAATGGAAGCTGATTGGTTTCTATGCAGCGCTGCACCATATTGTGCACTCTCCAGTTTTAGTAAATCATCCCCAGTGTAAGAAAGTGTGGGAAACCTCAATAATGGGGACACGTGTAAGAAAATTATAGTTGTATTTAAAATTGTATAACGAAACAATTAAATACTGTGTGAAATACTTATTTTTATTTGTACTAACAGTTTTTTTTGAAGGACAAGCTTTCAAAAATTCAGCTCACCCTTCTAGAATTTCAGGTTTTCACAACTCTCTTTGTTTCTATTTGGAAAATTATTTCTCTTTCACCTGTCATTTACAGTATAGTATGTGAAAGACAATCTTCCAATGGGAATGCCCCTGGAAGACATCTTTTGAGACAAAGTGTATGTCGGGCAGCAGGTGGAATGTAGCGGTGACATCATCACTCACACTGAGAAAGGTGGAGCGTTTTCATGCTATGCTTATTTGTACACCTTAGTGTACACTAAGGTTTTGTGAGCACCAATCCTTTGTTAATAAATACTTCAACCTAAACACTGCACTATGGTGCCTCTGTACTTTTTCCTGCAACATGGTTGACCTGTTAAATACGGAGCTGCTGTTTGGTTCCTGGCTGCTCTTTGGATCACATTTTGAAAAGCTGTGAGGCCTTATGATCTGTGGCATCCATTAGTCTTGGTAAGCAGTTTGATGTGGTGGTAGAGGAGCACCTGGAGGATTATTCTCTAAACACAAGTCACATTTTTTGCAGCATGGTGTGTTGCCACTTACAGATTTTATGTCACTGATTTAGAGAACTTTATATGGTTGTGTGTTGTTTTTGTTTTTTGTTTTTTTGTGACACTGTAGGTGTGATTTATTTTTATTTATTTGTTTCATTGTTAACTTCTGATTGTTATTCACATTTTTCCAAAATAAATGTTTAAAGAGATAGTGCATCACATTTATTTAATTCATATGTTTTTTATTGTTGGTGTTCAAACAATAGTGAGTGCTGCTGTCTTACATTTATGTTTGTACTAAGCACTTTAACGTCAGTACACTACTAGGAGGCAATGCTCTGGATAGAAGTTGACAAGGAAGAGCTTCACTTCAGGGAACTAACTTTGAAGAACTCCAGCTTTTCTTGCCCAAAACAATAAAAGTATTGTACATGTAAATGAATCACAACCCCACTGTCAGTTTGTGTATTCCTTACCTTCTTTAGCTGTATACTGCAGGTTTCTGTGTCTGTGATGTCACTCCTCCTCCTGGCTGAATTTCTAAGTTCTCTGACTGCCTGTTTCTTTCCTTTGCCAGTCCTGATACTACATGTTCCATGATCCTTTGAGGCTCTGTAGTTTCAGAAGTTCTGGGAGTTGATGTGGGTGGGTCCTAGGGTTACTATGGGTTTTTTCTAGGTCTTAATGTGGGTGGTGAAAGGTGTAAATGTGTCATACCTCCTCCTGTGTCATTCCTGTCTTGCAGCATGCCAAAGAATAATGGCTTGCTGCAAGACTACAGAGGAAGGGCTATGGGAGGTTATTATGAAAGTGTTTCCTTCATATGTAAATAAATCACTTCACAGAGAGCAGGGCCCTGGGAGGGTGGGATCTGAGGGGAGGGACTCTCCTTGTTCAACTGGTCAGCATATTTAACTTAGCAGGAATAAATTCTAATTGTGATCCATTCATACCCCATCCATACTCAGCCATCCTCATTCATGCTCAGTCATCCCCATCCATACTCAGCCATACTCAGCCATCCTCATTTATCCCCATCCATACTCAGCCATCCTCATTCATGCTCAGTCATCCCCATCCATACTCAGCCATTCTCATTCCTGCTCATTCATCCCCATACATACTCAGCTATCATCATTCATGCTCAGCCATCCCCATCCATACTAAGCCATACTCAGCCATCCTCATTCATGCTTAGCCATCCCTATCCATACTCAGCCATCCTCATTCATCTCCATCCATACTCAACCACACTCAGCCATCCTCATTCATGCTCAGTCATCCCCATCCATACTCAGCCATCTCCATCCATACTCAGCCATCCTTAATCATGCTAAGTTATCCCCATCCATACTCAGCCATCTTCATTCATGCTCAGCCATCCTCATTCATGGTCAGCCATCCACATCCATACTCATCCATACTTAGCCAACCTCATTCATGCTCATCCATCCCGATACACAGGTCATCCATCCCCATCCACGGCTCATCCATCCCCATCCACGGCTCATCCATCCACATTCATGGCTCAGCCATCCCCAGCCATACTCATCCATACCCATCCACAGCTCATACATCCCCATTCATGGCTCATTAATGCCTCATTCATGCTCATCCATGCGTCATCTATGCCAGATCAGTACTCATTCATGCTACATCCATGCCACTACAGTGCCCATTAGTGCCACAACAGTGCCTCACAAAAGTGTAATAGGTAGTCAATTAGATTAGAAATGTATGCCCCTAGAACACCTGATGGTGCTCCCTGCATGTTGGGCCTCTTTATGTGGCCAGGCTGTGGAAAAGTCTCACACATGGGGTATCACCATACTCACTGGATAGACATGCCTCATGTAAAGTCCCATTATCCCTTCTTCTTTCTATATATCTATGTATCAGGGATGAAGGCATGTCGGTGCTAGTTGTGGCAGGTCACTTTTGTCCTTATTCTGCCATTTATTTTGCAAATAATTGTGGGAAAAAATTACAACTTTAAAAAACTCAACATGCCCCTAACTAAATACCTTGGAATGTCTACTTTCCAAAAAGGGGTTATTTGGGGGGGTATTTGTACTTTCCTGGCTTGTTAGTGTTTCAAGAAACGAGATAGGCCATCAGTACATCAAGTGTGATAAACAGAGCACTGAAAGCTGAAAATTGGTCTTTTTAGAAAGGGGGTTTAAGTGCCCAGTGGGTAAGTGGTTAAATCGTGTGTTTTTTTTTTTTTTTTTTTTTTGCAAAACTACTAACAGATATCTTACCAGCTTGTAGCTGAGGAGACACTTTTGGGGTAACAGGGTTCAGTTCAGTGCTATCCAGGATGACCAGAAGCTTTGAGGGCAATTATTCTACTGTACACTTCTAAAATAGCTAAACAAGATCCCTTTACTACACAGCCTGCTAAGGGAAATCTCTGACTAGCTACAATCATTTTAAGTCTACTTTTGTAGGTCATACATCAGCTCTTCTTAATTTGAAATGTCACAGGGGGTGCAAGGTCAGTGTCAATTGCAACCTCTGTAATCCTTAAAGTGTTTCTAAACCCACAACAGTGAAATCAGTCTGTATATGCAGTAAAGCAAGCTTGTTATTCTCACTGTGGAACCTAAGGGGTTAATCCTTGGCATTGCGTAAAAATTATGTTTGATCCTGTCTCCTCTGATCCCCTCCTCCTTCCACTGTCCCCTTTATATTTCCTGATAATACAGAGACAGGGCACAGGCTGCACATGCTCAGTTTGGTGTGTATTGCTAAAGAGTTTTTTTATTTTCTTGGGAGGGTGCATGTGATTAGCACAGGGCCAGTCAGCCCTGTCCAGATAGAGGGTCCAGATAGAGGCATCCTGATAGGACAGTCCGTGCAGAATGAAAACTCCTTCTACAAGCTTTAACCAAACACTCATAGAATTCACAAGATGGCTATATACTGCTGATGAAAAAAGGAATTTATGCGCTATGAGTAAGCACTCACCATGAGTGCGAAACGCGTCAACTGAGCCTTTACATCCTGCCAGATTGTCCTGTACTTTTTGTGATCCAGCTTTTACAATAAAGGCGTTTTTGTAATTCAATCCGGTGTTCGGCATCCAGATCTTCTCGTTCAAATTTCTGAGAAAAGGAATTTAGCAGTTTATATTTACTAAAATAATTGTATTTCCATGTTCTGTGTACTGTGGGAGACCAGATATAGTGAATGCAGGGTCCTGGGTTTAGTAACACTTTAATGGTAACGTACATAGATTATCTATGTTTAAATCGCCTTAGCAGACTAATGGAGCACCCTCCACCCCCAGGACCTATAGCAGCCACCTGGGCTGCTATGACTATCAATATGCCATTGCTTACAGGTCTTCTTCTTCTTGCACCCACTGGACAGTGAAAAAAAAATCAACAAACTAATGAGCTCATCTCACTGTCAACTCTATCACTCTGCTCTCTTTATCTATCAACATGTTTCTTTACTGGAGAATAACTGACTGGCTACTTGTGCTGCTCCCCTCTATCTCTAAGCTCTGTTGTACAGTGACTGTGAGAAGCTGATAACAATTCAAATTCTACCTTTTATATCTTTTTAGGGTTTAGCTTTAAATAAAATCGAAGCCACATTTAAAAGTGGAAAATGTTTTTTTTCTCCATACTAGAAAACTCTGACTTTGTTTTTCATTCACCATTTTGATATTACGGCTACTATCAACCATGTAATTACAAAGGAGAGTGAAGTCAGGCTACTACAGGCATATATTCCCTGACTATTTGCAGAAGATAAAATAAACTTAGCACATTTTACAATAGCTGGAATGTTCATAGTGGATCAGAATAATTCAATTAGAAATACCAAACGTGGCATCCTCAGTGTCTATTAAAGTCTTACGTCTCTTTATGTGCCAACCGCTCACATTGATACAAGCTGATTAGCATCTGCTAGACATTGTTTTGCTGTAACAGTATTTATCTGTACTTATCTGTTTTGGGGTTTTTATCCTAAAATGTAATTTTGAACTCCAAATGAACTCTATTCTGATTCCAAGAGGATCGCTTACTGAAAATATATGAGAAGCAACTTGCACTGATAAATTATCATCTTCATCCCAACAATAGTGTCCAATCAGTTGATGTTTGAAACACCCAATAATGTGCAGTAACCCAAAGCAGCCATTGAAATGTAAACTTTCTTTAAAATAAGGAAAAATGGTTTCTGTTTTGACTAGTAGCTGTGTGTCAATGAGTTAGCACTCATTATCTTGGATAAAAGAGTACATAAAGGTCAAAATGCTGTAAAGCTGGCCATCAGTTGAGGCAAATAATAAGAACAACGTTACTTCTTCAGAAGTATTTACAGTGAAATTCCAACCAACACCTTTGGTTAGCAATCATAAAAGCAATATGTTACCTTGGTGATTCTTGAGCCACGTTCCACTAAATGGAACTCCTACGCTGTCCTGACCTCCCTGCCCCTGTCTTTACTGACACATTCTAATTCATTTTTGCCGCCCTCAGTTTTCCGTTAAAACAAATGTTAAATTCTGAAGGTACAATCTGACAACAATATTTAGCCCAATACACTTTCAGGAAAGGTAAAAAGAGAAGTTTTTTGAGAAGTTAGTTTAGGGCTCACAGCTTTCAGACTTTCAGCTTTGGTTGTGTGAACTTTTAAAGACAAAACTCATTTTATAGTGTGCACTCTTTCTAACCTCATATTTTAAACTAGAGTATAGTGATTATTAGCATGAATGTATTGCTACATTCCCAGTGCGAACATTTACAGATTTCCAAATCTGTTACTCTATAACTATTTTAATTTTTTTTTTTATAATATTCCATTTACAGCTCATGTTCGTGCTATTGAACAATACAGGTTTGTAAAAAGTACAGTAATCTATCTTTTTGAACAAAACTCCCATTAGCTTATGTTAAATTATTTATTCTACTGTACAAAGATGCTGTACCGTACTTAGGAACATACTTTAAGGTTTATATAAACCCAAGAAAAAAAATGCAGTAAATTGCTGCATTTGTTTTTTTGGCAGTTGCAATGCAGCAATAGCCAATCATCAGGGCTGGGCCTTATCACAAGGGAGGCATACTAGGCAAGTTTAGATTTTTACATATGTTGAAACATGGAAATTTTACTTTTTAGGCCAGGTGTAAAGATCAGGTTTACTTTGATTACTTTAGCATAAGTACAGAGTTGCTTTAAAAGAAGAATCCATAGTATAAAAACTAGACTGTTTTGAAAGGTTATAATCCCTATATACAACAAAATAATTAATCTGACTGGTCTTATTGCAATAGGAGAGGAATTTATTTACAGCCCTAGTACCTGACTGTCTCGAAACTACTGTCTGTGCCTATCCTCTCCATTATATCATAGTGACTGACAGCCAGTGGTGTATTAAGATTTTGTGCTGCCCTAGGTAAAACTAAAAACGGCACCCCCCATGTAAATTTGTCCCACCCCAGCTGCAGTATACCGTTCTTGTCTCAGGGTCTGATGAGGAAGCTGCAGCCATTCACACTGAACAGCTGTGGCTTCCTCATCAGACCCTGAGACATGATTTGTCCAAGTGCAACATATGTGGGCAATGAAGCAGAGGATAGGGTCAGCTGGGCAGAGGATGAGCCAGCACTGGTGGGCACTGATGAGGCGGCACTGATTGGCATTGATGAGGTTGCAATAATGAAGCTGCACTGATATGCTGCACTGATATGCGGCACTGATAGGCAGCACTGATAGCACTGATGGGCACTGATAGGTGGCACTGAGGAGGAGCCACTGATTGGCAGTCCTGATGGGCACTGATTGGCAGCACTGATGGGCACTGATTGGCAGCACTGATGGGCACTGATTTGCAGAACTAATAGGCACTGATTGGCAGCAGTGATTGGCAATACTGATAGGCAGCACTGATTGGCACTAATGGGCACTCTTACCATTGCACTGATAATCAGGACACAGATGATTAGTGCCCCAATTATCAGTGTAGATGTCCTCTTTTAAACTGGCCAGTTACCGGCTCTCACTTCCTCTCTTCACACTGTGACAGCATGAGGAAAGGAATGCCTAAGTATAGTTACATTATGATCAGCTGTGACACGCTCCCAGAACTGGATGACTGCGCTGTAGCCATAATTTGGCTATAATGCAGTCGTCTGGGCGGCGGTGCCATCCCCCTGAAAAATGCCACCCAAGGCAAACGCCTTGTTTGTCTAGTGGCAGGTACGCCCTTGCTGACAGCACTACACACAGCTAAGGACTGAAAGCTTGTGCTGTGTTTATGGGAGCTCAGTTTTCTCTGGGTTTATAAACTAACCAAACATTTAATAATCATAATTTATTGTAGTATTATAACTGATTTATACCTTGCAACCATATTAAATGCAAATGGATTTGGTGCAGTTATTCTAGCAAGTAAACCTATCATGCCACTGCTAATCTCAAAATGCTAACCCTCTGGCTTTACTTCTTTCTGAGTAACAAGCTTAGACCAAACATAGAAACCATTAAAGTAGAGAAATATCAGTCCCAGTCTGCATACTTTTTCTGAGCCTGTGACACACAATGGTTGATTTACAAAAGACAAGGGAAGTTGCACTTTGCAAGAAAGTTTTCCCTAGAGCTTAGTGAATGTGTGAAGCTCTGTTGACTTCAGTCAATCATGTGCAAGCGAAAATGTTTTTTTTATTTTGCTTCTATGTGATTGGGTAATCTTTGCAAAGTGAAACTTCTCTATATCTATTAGGCTCTGGGGAAAATTCCCTTTTAATGTGCGCCTTCACTTGCAAAATGAATAGACTATTTGCCTTTAGTAAATAATGCCCACATTGTTAAGACAAGAGGGTACCATGGCAGGCAGGCAGGCAACTATGATTTTTAAAAGGAGATGTCAATAGTGGCATCTATAATGCCATTTTCTATCATTCCAAGTTCATTTCAAGCCACAGAGTCATTGTGAAAGTATCTTTTATTTCCTTTGGTAAATAATGTGTAAAAATGCTGTGAATTTGAAAAGTGACAGTTGGCACAATCAATTCTTTTTCCAGCATGAACCTAGCTATATCTAGTGGTATTTGTGGCTGAAATTGCTAGGATGCGATGCTCTCTGCTACCAAGCTCTTACTAAAAAGTAGAAATTGCTCTGATGGTTAATGCTAAGTGCCATGATGATGCAGTGCCCTCTCCGTTTATCATTCACATGTAGTACAATAACAACTTCATGGTGTTTTAGTATGAAAATCGAATACCAGTGTAAAATTCAGAGGTCTTTAAGTATATAGAGAGAAGTTGATGCATTTAAAAGCTGAAATAGCAGAACAGTTTACACATGACTTGTCCAACAAGCTGAGGGATATACATTGGAGCTGTTTCCTAATTTAACCTCTTAGATTTTTGTCCATTAAAGCAAGACTCTAGATGTTAAAGCAGAACACTAGGCAGACATAAAAACATAACTTACAGTTATATATTATGAAATATATTTTCACATTATACAAGCAAAAGCAACTGCACCTATCTTCAAGTGCAATTAAACCCAGACTACAAATATTAATACTATTAGTATATTCCTAAAGCGGCATTCCACTTGTTTTTCAGTTTATTAAAAGTCAGCTCAGCAGCTACAAAAAGTATAGCTGCTGACTTTTAATAAACAGACACTCACCTGTCCCACGGTCCAGCGATGCAGCTGCCAGAAGCCTTGCTCCTCTCCCTCTCCTCTCTGTGGCATCGTCATTGCAACTGTGTGCACCCAGCTGTGACAGCTTGCAGATTCACAGCTGGGCATGCACTGCGCATGCACGAATCGCACTGCACTCTCCTAAAATCTTCTGGGACCTGTGACGTGTCCCAGAAGATTGCAGAGAGGGAGGGCCCACCTAGGGGGAGAGGAGGAGTCGCCTAGGCAGCCAGAAGATGGAAGGAGGAAGTGGGATGGCGAGGAGTGCTTAAAGTCGAAGTTCCACTTTTGGGTGGAACTCTGCTTTAAAGTGGTAATAAACTCCCCAGAAGAACTCAGCGTCATAGAAAAAGACTTATTAGTGGGTGTTTTTGAAAGTACTTTCAGGTCCACTGTTTAGAAGATATCGCCCAGTCTTGTTACAATTACGTCACTCGCACATGCGCATTACTATCCCGAATGATGGCACACTGAGTGTGCCATCAATCAATTCAGCTACGTGCTGTGTCTCCATCAGCATTACTACATATCATTTTATTGTAAAGTCGCGAGATTGCTGAGCATTCACCAGTTCCTTCGTTTAACCTTATGGTACATGTGCAAGATTATTGCACGGACGTGCAAGAAGGGCGGAAGATCGGATAGAGAAGGGAGCGAGAGGACTCCACAAAGATGGTGGTGGCTTTAGACTGAATTGTCTACAAAAATAGTAAACTGAAGAAATTGTAAGAACAGTAATATGATGCTTTGGATTACCCCTATGTGTTTAAAAAGTGCATTTATTTTTACTGTTATGCTTTTAGTGGATTAGTTGTAGTGAGTTTTCTACCGCTTTAACAAATGGCAAAACAGCCAAAAAGAAAGCCCTTACTCACTTCAATAGCTGCTTGTAATTTAAAGACATTTGTTTTCAAATATATTCACAGATCACAACAGAGGCTCTAAAGTTGGGTTTCATTTGGTTTCGAATCATCTGCTGTGTGTTTACATTAAAAGGATTGCCCGCTGCCAAGATTCTGTTCTTCATAGAAAAAAAAGTAAGATTTCATTGCCCTTGTTGTGAACCTTGAAAATACATTTCCCCACAATGCCTATAGATACAGAGGATGATGGCTTATTTTAAAGTGCTTTTACTGCTTATTCAGAATATTAGCGTGTATAGTCTGGTTCACTTTAACATAATCCTACTGAAAACCTTTGCATAACAGAAGTTAGAATAGCAAAGGGATACATTTTGCACTGATCTTGCACTGACAAACTGAATTTCATACTCAAGCCTAATATTACAAAAAATGAATTATTATTTTTATTCTTATTTGCTACAGAATCTTCAAGATTAAAATTTATCTTAAACTTTATTTTATATCATATGCCTTCTGCTCATTAGGTGGTTACAGATTTCTCTTTGCCTGTCTTAAGACACCAGCTCTTTATGGAGTATTCCATATAGTATGTATCACCAGTGGAGGCCCGTCCATAAAGGGCACAGGGGCTCCTCCCCCCTATCCATGCATCCGCCCCCTAATCTACATCCGGGGCACCAGACGCATGAATTCCAATGTTTTTTTTTTTTGAAGCACGTGATTAGAGCCTAAGCTCTAACTGGCTTCAAAAAAGGGTGGGCTCAGGTCACAGAGCACTGTGCCCTGAGCCCACCCAGTTGTGTGACAATAGCGAATGAATATTCGCTATTCTCACACTGATTCTCCTCCTGGCCAATCAGGAAGTGGGAGGAGGGCGATTGGCCAAGAGGAGAAACAATCATATTGGCCGGGGCCTGCGGGGACAGGGAGGATGAACAGGAAGATCCAGAAGGGAAGATGGCCACCGTCATCGGAGCATCAAAGCGATCTCTCTGCTCTGCATCTCCACCAACTGCGTGAGTACCACCCACGGGGGGGGAGGGGCTGGGTGATCTGATTGCTGCCACCAGGGGGGGTTCGGGTAGTTTGTTTTCCACCCTCCCCCCCGGCTGGAGCACCAGCCGCCACTGTGTATCACAATACACAGGAAAAAAAATGAATGATGACATTTCCTGGTGTCAAAATCTGCTACACTCAATCTTCTGTTACTTTTTACTAACTTGGGTAAAACTTGGCTCTGCAAAACTCTTTTTTCTATAGAGAAAAGGAGAAATTGTTTACTGGTTGTATAAGGTTTCCAGCATGTAAGAAAAAAAACTGTGATGCTCTCACATGCACTTTCATCAACATTTTCTAAATATACCCATCTCAAATCTGTTGTATCACTAGTAAAAATCCCCCTGTGTATAAGTGCCCTTTCCCTATGTCCTACATATTAGGATGTGCCCTCCAGACTCTTTAGTAGATAATAACTAACTATAGTGATTTTTTTTGTTCATTCACTACTGTATGACCCTTCCAATATTTCTATGGTTTTTATAAACATAATTGCTGAATTAAGCTCCCATGATCAAGTCTTTTTTCTACTTCAACTGGATTTCCCACTTCATTTTATTCACAGTATAAATACACTCTGATGTCCCTCACTGTTTTCATTGTGAATTGCTTACGGCTTTACATATTTGCTTCAGATTGATGTCCTGTAAATTTGATTTTTAGCCTAATATCCTCATTACATACACTGGCATGAACATAAATAAAATGTGATTGAATCCAGGAATAGATATTTTGAAGAATATGTTGGATAGCTTGATTTTTTATTTATGTATTTATTTATGGAAAAGCCCAAGCACTTTGCATGTTGTTTTACATGCAGATTTAATATATCTGTCCATATTCACCTCGAATTTTACTTGTACAGAAGTTCGAAGAATGACCAAACTAAAATGGTGTTCAGCAAAGCCAAACAAGCAGTGTTGTACCCCTGCCCAGCCCATTCAGTTGTGTTGTACTTCATGGGATAGCACAAAGGAGTTAGTAGCAAATAACACACAGCACACAGTAATTAATTAATTTTAAACACTTTATTGAAATTTATTTTGGCCATGGTGCTATTTATGGGGTAACCTTAATTAGAATCAAAAAAGCAGATTTATTTAACCAATATATAGCCATCTTTGGCTAAACCATCAACCATAAACAAAATTAACCACCATGTCCGTCCAGATAAACTGGACGACTAATCCCCCAGTAAATAGGCACCATGACAGAATTTGGATAATAAGAGGGGGGGTGGGTGGTAGCCGCGGTCCGGTCCTTCTGAGGCGGCAGCAGCGCAGGAGCAGCAGGCTCTTATGAGAACAGGAAGCGTGGGCTGCAGCTGCCTGCCAATTTAGACCAATCCACCTCCTGTTGCCATGCAGATTCTCAGCTGTAATTGCCAATAGCAACCGGCTAGAGAGGTGGGAAGGGGGAAAGAAATACCCAGCCCTTTGTGCCATTCCATGAGGGTGCCACTGAAGGCTAGGGACCCTGTCATGGGATAGCACAAAGGAGTTAGTAGCAAATAACACACAGCACACAGTCATTAATTACCTTTAAACACTTTATTGGAATTTATTTTGCCCATGGTGCTATTTATGGGGTAACCTTAATTAGAATCAAAAAAGCAGATTTATTTAACCAATATATAGCCATCTTTGGCTAAACCATCAACCATAAACAAAATTAATCACCATGTCTGTCCAGATAAACTGGACGAATAATCCCCCAGTAAATAGGCACCATGACAGGATTTGGATAATAAGAGGGGAGGGTGGTGGGAGCCGCGGTCCGGTCCTTCTGAGGCGGCAGCAGCGCGGGAGCAGCAGGCTCTTATGAGAACAGGAAGCGTGGGCTGCAGCTGCCCGCCAATTTAGACCAATCCACCTCCTGTTGCCATGCAGATTCTCTGCTGTAATTGCCAATAGCAACCAGCTAGAGAGGTGGGAAGGGGGAAAGAAATACCCAGCCCTTTGTGCCATCCCATGAGGGTGCCGCTGAAGGCTAGGGACCCTGTCATGGGATAGCACAAAGGAGTTAGTAGCAAATAACACACAGCACACAGTCATTAATTAACTTTAAACACTTTATTTGAATTTATTTTGGCCATGGTGCTATTTATAGGGTAACCTTAATTACAATTAAAAAAGCAGATTTATTTAACCAATATATAGTCGTCTTTGGCTAAACCATCAACCATAAACAAAATTCGTCACAATTTCCGTCCAGATAAACTGGACGACTAATCCCCACTAGCCGAGACCAGCCAGGAACTGGCTGGCCGAGGCCCCCCCAACACCATGGCTAAATCAATCAAGTTTTGCAGACCCATGTTGATTATGTTGAGGCCAATGTCTGACAGATGCACCAGGTCATGCCTAAATAGACCAGACAAAAACCCCTCAAGTTCAACATGACGATATGATAGTCCACCGGAGGAAACTTAATAGTTATGTACTGTCCTATTCAGGCGTCTCCAAATCTTATCAATGTAGTGAAATTTACCCTGTGGAAACCATATGAGCCTAGGAATCATCTCTGAATAGGCCAAGACAGCATGAGGAAATAATAGCTTAAATAACATAAGTCTTTTTTTCATCTCACAGAGAAGCTCTCATGTCTTTATTTTTCCAACATCAATAGCCCCGGCATGAATAATTAAAACATCGGGTGGAGGCCAAATACTTGACAAATAGATCAGTTGGTCTCTAACATTCCTCCATTGGAGGCCTCTAATGCTCCACCAAAGAACCTGGAATATATTAGAGTTCAAACCTAAATTGGCAGAATAAGTCCTGGACTCAGTTCAATTCTTGGCCCAATAAATAAATGGATGACCAACTATCCAAAGTGTACGCTTGGATGAACCTGAAAAAGAACAGAATTAATTAATTAACAGGTTAGGACGGATATAAGATTTGTACCTATCACTATACCAACACCCCACCCTTCTAAGATCAGCAGGGGAGAAATCTAAATGATTGGCATTTGTGGCAGCCCCAGTCCTAAAGGAATGGGAAGTAAAGTGGAACCCAGAAAGATTTAACTTCTTGAGGTATGAAGAAAGAATAGCCGAAAACTGGAATCTCGTGAGTGGGGAAAAATCGGCATGAATGAAAAAAGAACCATGGCACAAAGGCCTAACCGACACATATCGAGATGCATTGGAAACAGGACAAATAGCCAGACTTGAAGAACAGAATAATGTAATATGTCTGCCCAGACCAAGTGAGTCTGTTTTAGATCTACTGGTGTATAATAGAATTAACATCAAAAAAGACATGAGAAGATAACAGAAAGCTGGACGATGATTTATTTGGAGCGGTAACTTTCCCCCAGTCTTAATGCTCCAAAAAAGGCTAAAGTAAAGGCAGCTCGAAACAGCAGAATTTCAAAGGGAGAAAAACAGACAACCTCAAGAACTGAGAAGAGATTACCCAATAAATCTATTGATACAGGACGTCTGGTGTCCAAAGTTGGGCGGGATTTCTTGAAACCCTTAAGAACCTGCAGAACTTGATAAAAGGATGTTAGGCTAGGAAGGCCAGAAAATTTCAGGAAAAAGGATATTCCTGCTAGTATTTTGTGCATTGAGGCCGGACTGAAACTAGAATGCGTTAAAAAGGACACAAAAGATAATGCCACATACGTATCTACTTTCAAAGGATTGATAGACATATTAGAACAAAAAGAAGACCATTTGTACCAGGAATTCATGTAATCCTCCCAGGTCTTGACGGAAACAGAATTCTTGAGGGTGGCAGAGATCAATCCCAGATCAAGCCCCAGAGGAAATCTGGGCAAGGGAAAACGATTGGATCAGCCTCTGGAGCCAGTTCTCAGAACCTGCAAAACTGGAAACAGGATAAAGCATCCGCTATATTATTTTCAACTCCGGGGAAAGAAAAATTGCCCTTAAAAATATATTAAATCTTATACAATGTAACACAAAAAAATGGAGTAATTTAACAACTAATTCTGATCTAGAGAATAACTGATTAATTGCACATAATACACCCTTATTATCTGTGTGCCAGAGACACACCAGATAACCACTGAAACTACCACTGAAAATAGTTCCAGTAAAACTAAATTATGTAGAATTTCTGAAGTCCTCCAAGTCTCATGCCATTCAGTAGCACACCAGTGGCCTTGCAAAAATGCACCAAAACCTATAGAGCCAGAGGAATCAGTGAAAAATTTAAGGCTAAAGTCGTCAGTCAATTCTTCCTGCCATATAGTAGAACCATTAAAACTGCTCAAGAAAATATCCAAATATTTAAGTCTTCTTTAATTTGTTTAGAAATAGTAACATGCGCTAAAGGGTTTTTAATACCCCTTGTAGCCAGAGCCAATCAACGAGAAAATATTCTAGCCACTGGTTTCACCCTCGCTGCAAAGGCGAAAAGTCCAAGAAGGGATTGGATTTCCTTCAACAAAGCTTTACGCCTAGACAGGAAGGAAGTGATTTCATACAGGCCAATTTATTCATTCCATATTATAGAAATCAATCGCAATTTCAAGGAATTCAATAACTGTGGTTGGGAACACTGTCTTTTCTTGTGCCAGTGGGACCCCAATTGATTTGCAAATATCGACGAAACAGATTTATGTATTGTAACAGATACTTGACTCAGGGGAGCCAACAAAAAGAAAATCATCTAAATAGTGCAGGGACCCACCCGATGATGTATTTGCAGAAAGAACCCGTTGCAAAAAGGTGTAGAAGGCTTCAAAGTAGAAGCATGACAATGAAAACCCCATAGACATACACCTACCGAAATAAAATAAGCCATTAAACTGAAAACCCAAAGAACTGAAACCCATAGGGTGTACAGGAAGAAGGCGGAAAGCCGATTATGTCAGCTTTGGCTAAGAGAGCTGATTTACCAAAGCGTCTCAATAACACCAAAGCCTCATCAAAAGATGTATAGGATATAGATGCCTCAACATCCCCAACCTCATCATTAAGGGACCTATCTGGGGGATAGGATAAATGATGAATTCGAGGAAAAATCCCCAGTTTCTTTTTTGGGACTAGACCTAAATGAGAAAAAGAACCGGCTATCCTACCCTCCTCAATTTCTTTTTTAATCTTATCTTCCACAATACTGGAGTGAAGCAAGACTGAACGCAAATATTTTAGAGGTGAGCAACCCTTACCGTTAAAGGAAGGAATCAAAAATCCCTCACTGAAACCTCTCCGCAACAGATCCGCCATCCTGGTGTTTGGATAGCAATCGAGCCATGGTAGTATTTTTGCTAGCATCACCAGCGGCCTGGCTTTTGATACCTGATTCCCGGTTTTGCAAGTGAAGTGAAGCATCTAACAGCTGGGTGTGTCCCGCCTGAAGTGAAGCATCTAACAGCTTGGTGTGTCCTGCTACAGTTCGAACACTCATGTTTGTATCTGCAGTTTTACAAGAACTAACACTGGCCTTCATTGAATGCAAAGCAAAAACCTTTGCGAAATTAATTTTAAATAAGGCTAGGCTTTTGTGGAACGAAGGGTCTTTGTGGTCACATCAGGTTGAACCACAGTCCCATATCTTTAACTCCCCAACGTAAAGAAGGGTGGACCGACAGCTTTTGCCTGAAATTTTCATCATATGTGTACCAAGCAGTACCACCAAAATGACAAAACGCCTCTGCTACGATATCCAAATGCAGGAATAAGCCTGAGTATTTTTCCAGAAAGCATTCACCCAAATCCGCAGCATAAATACAGAAGGCTTGAAGCCAATTCTGAAAAGTTTTTGGTATGGCCCTTCTCCTATCTTCCTCAGTTCTTTCTTCCCCCTTTTTATCGGTTTTAACCAGAAATTCTTTAGATGCTGGCAATAAAGACAGCAAATCCATGAAACTACCCTTTCAAATTTTTTCTTTTACTGCAGGGGCTTAGTGAAAACCGAGGGGGGATAACTCACATGGAAGAGCCTCCTTAAGGCATGTTTCAGCCCCCAAAGTGTCAGGAGCAATAGCATTTGCAATAGGCAAAGGAGCAGGTAATGGAATTGTAGAAGAGCTGACAGGCAAATAGGATGGCTTAAATCATGTAAATTAATACCAACAGATGAATGGTTAACTTCCCCTTGCCAAATTGACTTGACGTTTAGCATTTTTTGTTTTATAACTCCTTGCTGAGGCAAAAAAGGACCTGTAAATTTCTGAGAGTGAAAATTTTTAAAAGAATTATCACAAGCACCAGAAAACTGTGCCCCTGAACTTTTATCTTGAAACATATTTACATAATTAAAGCGGGGTTCCACCCAAATTTTGAACAATATCTGTATGTATTCTCTTCCTTGCCTAGATGCTGACATGCCGTTTAAAAAAATTTAAATCGCCGTAATTACCTTTTATTTTTCTATTCTTCTTTGCACTTCCTGGTTCTCCTCCCGTGGGAGTAGGTGTGTTTCTAGCCTCTCCCAGACTCCTGGGAGCTAGTCTCAGGCTTCCCAGGATGCCACTGAGCATGTGCGGGAACGAGCGGTGAATGCTGGGAGCACAGCATTCACCACATCCAGGAAATAAATGCTTGTGGGCTTCAAATGCCCACAATGAAGATGGAAACCGCCTGCAGTGAATAATATAAGTTATTCTTTCCGACGAAATCTGACACAGGCGGACATATTACACACAATATGTGAGTATGTAATGCTGAGAAGAAAAGTTTGTGAATGAACTAAAAAAAAAAAAACGATAAATAGGTGGACCTCCGCTTTAAATAAACACCAATAGCACCAGAAGACCCTAAAACTTTATCATGAAATACCTCAGGAGCATTTTTAACACCAGCTAAAATATTAGAAAGAGCATTAACCACCAAACCTAATTCATTAATATTGGACCAATTCTCACCAGCATTCATGCCATTAGAATGACCACTAGAGGCTGCTGATAAGCCAGAGGAAGCACAGACATTGTTTAGCGAAGGAGAAACAGCATCCTTCCTCAGCATCCTTCCTCAGCCTCTTTCTACCAGGCTGCCTGCCTGTACCAGGTATGCCCCGAAGCTCCTTCAGCCACATTATCAGAGCTGATTTGCGTCTGTGCAGCGGGTATGAGGGCCATTCTTCCCCGCCTGAGCTTTCGACTTTTTCTATGAGGCAACACAGGAGGTCCTCAATGTCTTCCGTAAGCCACAGTCCGGTCCTTCTGAGGTGGCAGCAGCCTGGGAGAAGCTGGCTTTTATGAGAGCAGGAAGCATAGGATGCAGCTGCCCGCCAATTTAGACCAATCCACCTCCTGTTGCCACGAAGATTCTCTGCTGTAATTGCCAATAGCAACCTGCAAGAGAGGTTGGAAGGGGGAAAGAAATACCCAGCCCTTTGTGACATCCCATGGAGGTTCCGCTGAAGGCTAGGGACCCTGTCAGGGGAAAGATCTGGGAAACACATGGCTTTATTTCCTTTCGGTTTCTTCAGTTCCCTGACCATCCGAAGTATATTTTCTTTATCTCTGTAATTTAGTAGGTGAATAGGAAATGTTTTCAGAGGGTTACTTGGGGGTGGAGGGTGGGTGGGGACTCTATGTATACATTCAATAGCAAACAAGGGAGAGAGATGTTCTTTGCTAAGTGTTTCTACTAGTCAATGTTCAACATATTCAGAAGGGTTAGTACCCTTGGCTCGCACAGGAAGACCTACTATACTAACATTATTGTGTCTTAGCATCTATTTTGTGCATATCATATTTCATGTCATTAGGGGGAGGGTTAACTGTATATTTTATGTCACTCATAAGGTCCTCAATAACTGAGGTGCAATCCTACACTTTTTGCAAATCAGGGAGAAGCAGAGAGATGTCTTTCCTTACCCCCCTGGACTTTCCCAGTGAGAGTGTGTATAGAGGCATTGCACTGCAGAACTGCAGAAAGAACATCTTTATTTGCGGATTCAGAGCTAGTGCACTTAACTTTGGGTTCCTGGGGTATTCTGGGAGGTATAACAGTACTACTCACAATGTGCATTCTATACACAGTCCATTTGACCTCATGTGGTTGTTGACCTGTTGTGAAAGGGGAGGGGGAGCGCAGTCTGCTGGCATTGGTGGAGGGAGAGATTCTGTCTCGTGGGATAGGGTGCCTAGCAAAACACTCCATACAAGCAGCAGCAGTAGCTTCCCTTGTTTTGTCTCTCATGGCTCTAGCAGGAAGAGGGGTTGGAAAGGGACAGGTGCCATCTTGGATTATAGGATCCGCAATTCCTTCCTTTCTTTTTTTATCATGTTGAGTGGAGCATAAAAACCATGGTCTGGAGGTGCCTGGGAGACTCTGGGACTCACAGCTAGTGCTGGCAGGTGAGAGTGCCAAGTCAGAAGGGGGTAAAGAAAGATGTTTACAGGATCCCAAGACAGGGTTCCTTTAATCATGCCTGCTCACATACATGGTTGGCTATGCCCCCATTCAGTTGTCAACTATATTTTTTTATTTTTTTTGTGTGGGGTGTCCCATTAAAATCTATACAAGTTTCCTTCTAGAATAAGGGTCTGGTATAGATAAAATCTCTGGATGCTTTGATTACAAAAAGAATGAAGCAGCTGGGAACTGTCATTTACCTGCAATTTAAACAGCATTTTTTTCCTTGTAAATGTCAGTTTTGTTGTAGTAGGTTGTATATGTCATGCAATGCGCCACTTCACAGTGGGGTTTCCAGCATGTTATTTAAAGGAATTTTGCATTGTTAATCTTTCACTTTGAGTATTTGTAAAAGCGCTTCTCCCCATCAAAAGAAATGTACATTTTTGACTATATATTACCTATTGGCTCAGAACATAACCATTACTGATTTGTGAGATTCGGCTCCCATTGGTTTTAATGAGGTTCAAATTTGGCTCACAAACTGTAATATTCAGCAAACAGTCCCTAAACCGAACTAAATATGTTTGGCTCATCATGTAAAAACATTTTATTAAATATAAAACACATTTTTCATGGGAGAAGAAGCATGGAGGAGCAGTTATTCTGCTTATCTACAAGTCATCCCTAACAAAACGTTTGATCCAATAGGGAAAGCAGGGTTCCAAGGATTAGAGCTGACCCCCAGCCCCTTATTACATGGTAAGTCTGGATTTATAACTGATTCTTTAGCAGTGTGTATATTTATCAAGGTTCATGGTTTGGATATTTTTTCACCAAAACATTTGCAGGTTCAACAGGTATATAAGTAATAAATAAATAATAATCAATAAAAATATTACTTCCCTTTCCTATAGTTACATGAAGAATTCCAACATGCCAGAGACACCTTTTACCCTGTCCTAGGTTATGCTGCCATAAACTTCCACCATCTTCTTCTCAGGTCAATGAGTGGTAGGGTTGCATATATGGTGAAGGGAAACAATCTGTGTTGGATCTCACAGAGATTTTCCCCCCAAAAAAAGAAAATCTTTGTGTACAAATATGAGCTGCTCCTGTAATTGGAAAGGCCCATTGTTGTACCTAATGGTGACATTCCGCCCTTGATTAAACATTGCAAGTTGTACTCGAATCAACCCTTAGAAAGTCCATCAGTAGGTATATTCATTATGCAGCTCACTAATTTACAGGATAATCCATTTAAAGAGTACTGTGTATTGCAGACCATGTGTTAGTTTAACTAGAAGAGTAACACACAGTGGCAGCCCGTCCATACGGGGTGCAGGGGCGCCACCCCCCTAATCCATGCGCCCATCCCCTAATCTACATGCAGGGCGCCGGATGCATGGATTCCAACAGGGTTTGTTTTTTGCATTCTCGTACATCTAACGCCAGGGGGTGCTTGCGGCGATCACTGCCTTTCTGTCTGCCATCCATCTCCCGCATGGGGGAAGGGGGGATTGGGTGCTTACGGCGATCTACGCCATCCTGTCTGCAATCCGTCTCCTGTGGGGGGGGTGCTTGCGGGGTGCAATCACGACCTTCCCGTCCGTCTGCCCCCAGGGAGACGGGGCGTTAGCTTGCCGCCACTGGTAACACACATGCTCTAGTAAACCACACAGTCTGCAGTGGTAAATCCATGACCAGAGCTCTCTATAAACTCTGAAAAACCAGCAAGTTTTTTCATTTATATTTATTAAAACAATGCAAAGAGTAATGCCAATGTTCAAAATCTATCTGATTTCAGCATTCATTTGTTTTTTAGCAACCAGTATCACAAAAAAGGAACAGTGATTGTTTGTATCTAGGTTACTTTGAATATTTTTAGCACGTGTTGCAGCAAAAGAGAAAGACAGCTTGTATAGGGTCATCACTTCTCTCCCAGGCACATGTGTACATAGGAAAACTGCTTTTGTCTACAGGTATATTTAAGTTTACACTTTAAAAACAATGATACATAACAGGAGCCATAGCACTTTAACAAGATTTACACATTTATGCTTACTTAATGCACAAACATATAAAATTATCTATTTGTGCAGCTCTATACCATTTAGATACAGTATAAGGTTGCGTCACTGGTAAATAATTAATCAGTAAACTCCCAAACCTCCTATTCAGTAACAGAATGAAAAGACCTGAAGTGGTCTTGACAGACTGTTAATGCCAAGACCAGGTTAGTTCTGCAAACTAATAAAAGGAAACAGAGTTAGTTCTGCAAAATATCAATTAGTTTTGCAAACTGCCAACGAGTTGCAAACCCTCTGTTTTCAGTGGTAAGCAGAATTCACTATGATGAAGTAAGAGGTCCTGAATTTAGGAAGCTGTACCAATAATGCCATTCAAAGGGTAAAGATAATGCCACCATCATTGCCTGTAGACTATCTGCAGCTGATCTCTTCCCCATTACAGTTTTACCATGCCTTCCCTTTGCACTGAGTCTAAGAAAAAATTGCACATCCCAAGGTACAGCTACCTCTCTAGCAAGGAGAACAGTGAGAAGCATAGCAGTAACATCACCAAATCTCTGGCCAAGTCTTCGGAGATCAGCAGTCATACACAGAAGTGTCTTGGATGACCTCACAAAGAAATACAGCTATGACGCTTTAGCTACAGGCATGCCTAGGCACAGGAAGTGTGTTACTTTTTTTAAAAGGAATTCCAGTCAAGAGGTAGTTTTTGAGGGGTAATGGTTAAGCACAATTAGCATATCTAGATGTTTCCTACATATTAAATCTTCATTTTTTTTTAAGTTCAGGTCCACATTAATGACAGACTACTCTAACAGGTCTTCTACTAAGTACCCCCCATATCCTTTGCAGTTGTAATTGCCATCATGCTAAGTATCATCCTGTAGACAATTAGGATGAATATTTAGTGAACTTAAAACGGAACTTCAGTCATTTTTTCATCTTTTAATCTATTAAATCTTCTACCCTTGTTGTTTTAACTTTGGATAGTAAAACATTTTTTTTCTGCCAGTAAATATCTTATACAGCCCACTACCTGTTTCTTGTCTGGTAAAAAGCCTAGGCTTATGACATCATGCACAGCTCTCTCACTCTTGTGAGAGTTTGCCAGGAAGAGAGGGGGGGGTGAGTCATAAGAGGGACAGTGAGATCTGCAGAGATGGAGGTGTGCCTCTGTGTGTCTGTGTAAATCCAGGAAGTGAACAGGTGGCAGCTTCAGCTGCCCACAGTTAACATGGATGCAGCCAGACTCAGTGGAGGGAGATTTCTGCAGCATATTTGCCAAGTACAGAATCACAGTATATATAAAATAATATGCAAAGTGGTTGGAGGGAAGCTTCAGGATGGCAAAGATGTTTTTATTACAAATTATGTGAGCAGACTGCAGTTCCTCTTTAATTCTAACATGATTTGATATCCTGTACATTCCTTCTCATAGTCTCAGTTGTAGCTATAATTCCCATAACATTTATTTAAAATTATATTGGGTAGATCATTTAATGAAGTTTGAGACCCTGGAATTTTTGATCCATTGCTGTATTTCTTTCTTTATCTTGGTTTATCTGTATTTTCCAATGCATATATTTTCGTCACTTAAGAAATAAAAATCCTATTGGTCAACTATAAAATGATACACAAGACACTTTTAAACCTAATGTAGTTTATATATTTTTTTATGAGTATTACTTTCAGAGCCTGTTCATGCTAGGTGTGGTGGGCCTTTGCTGGGCACAATACCTTGTCTACTATGAGGCCAGTTCACACCACTCTTTGCAGTGGTGTGTGCAGAAAAAAAGGATAGCATGCAGTACTTTTTTCAGCGCAGTGCAGCACAGTGCAATGCAACCCACCACCTTGCATAGCACTGTGGTGGATAGAACTTAATAAAATGTCCCTTTGTGACATTTAAAGAAGTAACATTGTGTAAAAAGTACTTTTTTACACAATGTTACTTCTTTAAATTCTGGTTTACCTCCTTTGCCCGTACAATCCCTGGGGCACCTCTCTTTGCAATTTCTTCTGTGACAACGGAAGACAGAGATCCCATGTTTCTGCTAAGCAGGAACAGGGATCTCTGTCTTTCCACAGTTAAAGCATCCCCCACACAGTTAGCAAGCACTCCCAGGGAACACATTTAACCCTTTGATCACCCCAGATGTTAACCCCTTCCCTGCTAGTGTCATTATTACAGTGACAGTGCATATTTTTTAGTATTGGTCACTGTATTGGTGTAACCGGTCCCCAAAAAGTCTCACTTAGTGTCTGATTTGTTTGTGGCAATGTCGCAGTCCCACTATAAGTCGCTGATTGCTTCCATTACTAAGAAAAAATAAAAAAATAAATAAAAATTCCATAAAAATATCCCATAGTTTGTAGTTGCTATAACTTTTGCTCAAACTAATCAATATACACTTACTTGGATTTTTTTTACCAAAAACATGTAGCAGAATACATATTGGCCTAAACTGATGAAGAAATAAGATTTAAAAAAAATTGTTATTGGTTATGGTTTATAGCAGAAAGTAAAAAATATTGTTTTTTTTTTTTCAAAAATATCAGTCTTTTTTTGTTTATGGCACAAAAAATAAATACCACCAAAAGAAAGCTCTATTTGTGGGAAAAAAGGACAACAATTTTATTTGGGTACAACGTCACACGACCGCGCAATTGTCAGTTAAAGTAACGCAATGCTGTATTGCAAAAAATGGCCTGGTCATGAAGGGTGGTAAACCTTCTGGAGCTGTAGAGGTTAAAAAAAGCAAACAGTAAGATGCTGAATAGTGGCATCAGTGTTATCATACCGCACATCAGCAGCTGCATTCTAGGTCAGCTGCTGGTCAGAACAGGCCATTGGTGTATCTTTAAGCAATAATGAAATATGTGAATTTTAATTTAAAGGCTTAGTTCACCTTTGTTCACCTTTATTTTCTAACTTCCAGCCCCCCTGTGTACCAATATAGCATTAATGTACTTATTTTGCAAAAAAAAAATACAGCTTTCTATTAATTCTACACAGGCTTACCTCAAATAATAAAGTTTTCTATTAATTCTACACAGGCTTACCACACTCTCTTCGCAGCTGTTTAAACACACTGCTCCATTACGTCCGCCTTACTTCCTGGTCAGACTTTAGGTCATGACACAGGAAGGAGTTGACCAGCTGAGGGTAGATGATGTAGGGTGTGTGCTAATGAGATCAGCTGGTCAACTCCTTCCTGTGTCATGACCTAAAGTCTGACCAGGAAGTAAGGCAGAAGTAATCGAGCAGTGTATTTAAACAACTATGAAGAGAGTGAGGTAAGCCTGTGTAGAATTAATGGAAAGCTGTTTTATTTTTTGCAAAATAAGTACATTAATGTTATGTTGGTACAGAGGGGAGCTGGAATTTAGAAAAAAAGGTGAACAAAGGTGAACTTAGCCTTTAAGCCATTACATTTATGAAATCACAGAACCAATCCAAAAAGGATTACCTTATTTCTATATGACTCATTTAGAAAAATGCAGGATAGGGTGTGTTGGATGCAGTAGCTTTGTAAGGTATTTGTAAGGGTCACACTGAGTGTCCTGCTCCTCTAGCCTGGGACCCATCATTAAAGGGCCAGAGTACTAATGATTGAATTTTAAAGGGGTGCAGCAGGAAAGGGAAAGCAGATGAAAGAAAGAAAAAAAGAAAGAAAGAAGCACCTAAAGGTATTATCAAAGCATGCTATCATCCCCACAGTAGAATGTGCCAAGGTGTACACTGGGATTTCAGACTCCAACTAAGCCACTGGTGGGCATTTTGTATGCTTGTACTGTCAACAGACAGAAACCATGACAGCTTACTTTATCTGAGCAGAGCAACTAAAGGGTTAGGCTCATATAAAGTTAGTAAAGTAATTGGTGTGGAAATATAAATCTTTCAAAAATAAGTCTACATAATTGTAATAAAGTCTGATTATTCAGTTTCTATCAAAAGACCATTTATAGCGTCTTTTCTATAAAATTGTTCCACAAAGGGATTCCCATGACCCCACAGTAAATAGGGAGGACTGACTGTAAACATTGCTTGTGTACCCTGACCGTGGCTTGCAAATCCAGCATTGGAAGAGTGTAATGTATATTATCGTAACTTTTTTGTCAAAAAAATGAAATTTGGGTGCTGTTCGCTCTATGGACAGTGCAAGAGCTGGTAATTGCTCTTGTGCACAGAAAAAAAATTGCATGGAAATGAGGAATCATGCAATAAAATTTGAAGCAATCAAAAAAATGTGCATGGTAAACTTTGTTTTTTTTATCTTTTTGGTGAAATAAAGCCTTGTAAATTCTTGCACAAAGTGACATATGTTGGTACAGTACTATAGTCAGAACTGTCAAAAAAAAAAAAGTCTAATTTTAGTTTCAAGATAAAGAAATAATAATATTGCAAGCTTATTAAAAACAATTTCATTGGTACAAATGTGTGTAAAAAGGTTCCATTATAAATGTAATCCCTAGGGGATCTTAGCATGCAAATGGGAAAAAATTATCCCATTTGAAATAGCCTAGTTCGATGGGACTTTAATTCAGCAAAATACATTCACCGGGTAATGCGACTAAATTTAGGTATTTTGGGAGGAAATCAGAAAAAAAGCATACTCCAGTACAATGTTGTGTTATATGCTTTGGAATATGCACATGTTATAATACAAGTTAATATTTGAGGGATATAAATATTTTTTACATTTAGATTTTTGATTATAAATGATAAAAGGTAGCTGAGAATGCATTTTAATGAAGGTCTGTGTCATCAAAGTGGAAGCTGGATATTTTTTCTCCTATTAATTTTTATTATCATGTCTAAACCCAATAACAACAATGTAATGTTTTGCAGCTTACCAGACCTTAGATGCAGTGGCTGCGTTGTTTTTTGTTTTTTTATTCAAGTTTTTCCCCTAATTTCACCTTGTGATTCTGCCAATAGCCCACTTCCTGTTCTAGAGGGACAGCGTTGAGGAGGAAAAGTAATCCTGAACTGCCCTGCTGTTTTGGACTAAAAACACCACCTCCTCTTATCTCTAATAATATAGGGGAGGTTATTGTAGTTTTTGTAAAGCAGCTGTGATAGCCAATAACATTGCTTGAGTTTTCAGTTCACTGCACAGGACAGTATAATACCCCAGTTAGTAATTAGCTTGGGTTCGGCCCTGGGTTCAGTCCAAACATAGCAGTTAGCTGAGATACACTAAGAGGCAGGAATGCCTGTGACATATTTTACCAATATGGGCACATGGCCATATTAGGTCAATGTTATTTCTCTTTGTGTTGCATTTGATATAAATATATATATTAAATTCATGATTTTCTCCATCAGACTAGTTTTTAAAAACAACCTGTTTAGATAGAAACTGAAATCAGGTTACTGTTGAGTTTGAGAATGCTTCTCAGATGAATGCCTTGGTAATCCAGGCTGTCCTCAAACAATGGGAACTGTTGGAGCAGTCTGTTGTTAAGGTAAGCAAGTGTGTAACCGTTGTTGGTAACTATGGTAAACAACCTGACATATAAAAGGATTGTCAGGCATAAGCTGGAAGGGACTCTCATCATGCCTTAAGACCAAAAAGAAAAAGTCTGTACCAGGCAAGAAGAAGATACCTGATTCTCATGCAACTGCTTAAGAAGCCTGAGTCCTCGTTGTCAACTGAGATCACGAACACACAGTAACCAGAGTAAAGTAACTTTTAAACGTATTTCCACTGTTACAGATCATAGTTTCTGCTTATTTGCTAGGCATCTTGCTTGATATATCTGTCAGTTTTGTATTGTAATCCTAATATTTGTATGTACAGCATTTTTGTGTAGTAAAAGCACATTTATACGCTGTAGAGGTCTGAGCTTCCTTGCATTTATCGCAAAGTAGCCTTGCTAGATAGATGAAAGTATAACACCCTTGCCCCCCCGCCTTTGACTCATTGGTCCAGCAATGACAGCTAACTTCCAGGTTTTGACCATACCCAAGATCATGCCTAGACTCAATGTTCTGGCAGGATCCACAAGAAGTTTTCTTTACATGCAGAAAGAAGTTAAATTAGTTTTCACTAACATTGCAGTTCTAAATCACTGGGAACTGTCTGTGACTTCATAATTATGGAGGAAAATATACACTGAACATTGGTGAACTGTGGCACACTCAGGCCAAATGTATATGTTTGAGTATTCCTAATAGTGAAATAAATGCCCAAAGTGAAAATCCAGTAAGCCTTGTTTTTATTGTAAAAATGGAGTTACTGTTCCTTTTCACCCAATATTTTAGTTCCTTGGATGGAGAAATAGTTTGGCATATTATGAATGGACTGCATGTGTGGCAACATTAATTTTCTTATTATACATGATATCCTGCACATGATTTTAGAGTTAGTCTTTCAAACAACAAGTGGTATGATATGGCATTGGTATGAAGACCTGAACAGGGGTTGACAGATATTTAAAAACTAGGATGCAATAAGATTTAGAACATTTATATAGAGATGAATAATAATCTTTGCAAAAAGGAGTTAGATATTAACTACATAGCCAGTTTTTAATATTGTTTCATACTGCCCTTAAAGTGGAACTCCACTTTTTGCAGGAAAAGTGCAATTTTCCCCTGGCCAGTTGCAAACATTACAAGGATTTAGCACATTTTGAGTGTTAAGTGTCTTCCTGCTACAGTGAGAAGCTCAGTTCCAGTGTTTTAATGGTGGAAAAAGTGATTGGTTCATCAAGTATCTACATGAGCAGAAAGTTACTTTCTTGGGGGAGTTCTGCACCCTATCATTGGACAGAACACTCCATTAAAAAGGGCCTTATTTGAATTTGATTGCCAGTTGTAGCTGGTTGCAGATTGAATTCAAAGGGCATTTCATTGCAAAATCCTTGAGCAGCAATTATATATATCAAATAAATTTTTTTCTACAGATAGTGAAGTTACACCAAGTAGCTTAACTTGGCTAACCTTCCCTATTGATGAAAAGCATTGTCTTAAGCGGATACTTTTCTAGTCTCTACTTTGCAGCAATGGTACAACAATCTGAAATAAAATATACATATTTTTACAGAGCCATTTTTACTGATGATTGATGTTAGAGATGTTTTAAATTCAAGGCTATACTGAGTATATATACTGAGTTAAAAATATAAGCTTTTCAGTGGCCTTGATATTATCCATCAAAAGCAAACATATTAAAGTATGTCTGTTTAAATTAAAATGGAACCTTAGTCAAAAAGTCCTGAAAGATCACTTCACGCTGCCCCCTTTTGCTGGTATAGCTATGTAAAACTTTAAAAATGTCAATCAATACCATCTTAAAATCTAGTAATATACTGTCTCCCGCTCTGCATATGCTCAGTTGCTCTCTATTCTCAGCACTGTGCCTAAAATCTGAGCCCCTAGGGGGCGATCATCTGACAGCTTTAAGATTTACGGTTGCTGAGGGGGAAGAAAGCAATAGGAATTATACAAACTGTGCAAAGAGAACACAGATTAGGGGCAGAGAAAAGAAAAGCAGGATAGATGACAAAGCAAACTCTGCTGCCAGGGATTCACAAAAGAGTTAAACTTTCAAGGAGAGTGTCTTATATTACCTCCCTGATATTCTATCCTTTCTCCCTCATCAGTTGATCTGTGAATTTCAGCACTGTAAAACTTCTGTCAGCCTTCTTTTATATCTGAGCCAAGACATACAATCAAGGCTGGAAATGTACACATTTTAATTGAAGAAAGTGAAATGTCATTTTTGAGACCAAAGAGAGGAGGGAGAGATTCCAACAAGAAAGTGACTGCTCTGAGCTTCAACAAAATGGCAGCCTCCAGCAAGAAGAAACAGGAGCTTTCCTTTATGCAATTTATAGCACTCACTAATTTTGGTAGCGTAATTATTAATGAGGAATGTATGCTCTTTTGTTAAAGAACATAACATGTTATGGGTAACGTTTCCACTTTATGCTCATATTAATTAACCAAAAAGATTGATCTTTTCTAAAAATCTGAAAATTCATTCACTTCCTTCAAATAGAACTAATGTATAAATACAGTGTATGTATTTTTAACACAATTACTCTAAAATAGCAAGTTAAAATTTGTGTATGCATGCATGAATGCTACTTTTTGCCTTATCTATATCACATAATATCCATATGCCATCTTGCTTAGTCTATTTCCCTGCATTGGTGGGAGGTGATGAAAGTATAACATTCCCTTCTTGATGAAATTATTTTAATTCTTTGCCAGGAATTGGGTGTGTAATAGAGTGGTTCTGTCCCTCCCTAATCTTTCCTTAGGGAGGGACAGGGTTGAACAAAAAAAAACTGACCCAATTTCCCCATCCACACATTTGATGTGGATGCAAGAACCCTCCCCACTGTGTCATTGTATTCTGACAGTGGGGAGTCAATCTACCGACAGTGGCCACACATGGATCAAAATTCAGCTGCTGAACCAGCCGAATATCAATGCATGTAAGTCCAGCTTGAGAGAGACCACATTGTTCTGTACATGCAGTGATGGCCTCTGGTTGGTATGCAAATATACTGTACTAGCATATTTCCATAGAAAGAGGGAAGTGTAGAAAGCCTATGACCTCTGAGCTGTGCAGCAAAAATAGCTGAATTCCAGGTCCTGTGCAGCAGCTGGAGACCTTCTAAAAAAGCCATAAGACACACAATTTTGCAAGTGGGCCTCCAAGCAGTTTTTTTAACTTGCATTATCAGACTGTTTGCATTGAAAAACAAACTTTAATTTTGCTTTAAAGTGACATTAACTGATTTCCTTGTTCTACAAAAAGAATCCATACACATCAACTATGCAATCACCCTGTAGTCTATTGTTCATGAAATTGCTTCCTACTGTGATTTTGCCTCCTTGTAAAGTCCTCTGTGAGCTCCAGAATATCTCCCTTTACCCCCTCATTTTCTTTTATTTGGAACAAACAGAGCCCATTAGTTGAGATCATGTGCACTGCTCTATGCACGCTACATAAACCATACCCATACCATATTCCATAGTCTCTAGTCCATCTAGGAAGCAAGCAAAAGAGGGTGGTCATGCTTCCACATACAGCGAGAACAAGGAAAACAAATGTAGCCACCCTCTAAGAGGGAGTCAGGTCACAGTAAATAAAAGGAATGTGGAGGAGGTTGAGAGCAATATAATTTACTTTTTAAAGCTAAGAAGACATACTTGGATAGATTTTTTTTTTTAAATCAGAGTTTAATGTCACTTTAACCACTTGCCAACCGCTGCACACCAATATACGTTGGCACAATGGCAGCGGTGGGCAAATGGGCGTACCTGTACGTCCTCCTTAATCGGCGGAGCTAGTGGGCGCGCATGTGCCGCCAGCGAGGCGCCCACGTGCCCCCCGCATACAGCATGACCGTGCCTGCAGGTCCCACGATCGTGTCACGGAGAGGCAGAACGGGGAGATGCCTATGTAAACAAGGCATTTCCCTTTTCTGCTTAGTGACATGACAGGGATCTACTGCTCCCTGTCATCGGGAGCAGTGATCGCTGTCATGTCAGTGGTAGCCCTTCCCCCTCACAGTTAGAATCACTCCCTAGGACACACTTGATCGCCCCCTAGTGTTTAACCCCTTCCCTGCCAGTGTCATTTACACAGTAATCAGTGCATTTTTATAGCATTGATCGCTGTATAAATGATAATGGTCCCAAAATAGTGTCAAAAGTGTCCAATGTGTCCACCATAATGTCGCAGTCATGATAAAAATCGCAGATCGCCGCCATTACTCATAAAAAAAATGAATAATAAAAAGGCCATAAATCTATCCCCTATTTTGTAGACGCTATAACTTTTACGTGAACCAATCAATATATGCTTATTGCGATTTTCTTTACCAAAAATATGTAGAAGAATACATATCGGCCTAAACTGAGGAAAAAATTTGTTTTTTTATATATTTTTTGGGGATATTTATTATAGCAAAAAGTAAAAAATATTTTTTTTTTCAAAATTGTTGCTCTTTTTTTGTCTATAGTGCAAAAAATAAAAAACGCAGAGGCAATCAAATACCACCAAAAGAAAGCTCTATTTGTGGGAGAAAAAGGACACAAATTTTGTTTTGGTGTAACGTGGCATGAACGCGCAATTGTCAGTTAAAGCGATGCAGTGTGAATCGCAAAAAGTATTCTGGTCAGGAAGGGGTTAAAATCGGGCAGGGGCGTCTCCAGCTTTCGTATTTAGGGGGGGCACATGGGGGAACAGGGACAAAAGTAGGGGGGCAACTATCAAATGCAAATATATATATATATATATATATATATATATATATATATATATATATATATATATATATATATATATATATATATATATATATATATATATACCCTGGGGTCCTTTACTAAGATCCCACAACGACCCTTTCACATGTTCTGCAGTGAGCTCCCTTCCTATTGTATTGCCCCCCCCCCCCCAGGGTGGCAGGAAACAAGAAATATATGTCACCAGCATACCAAGAAAATATAAGGGTCCAAAGCAGTGGGATAACTATCAGGGTTGCAAAGGTTGTTGCCACCGGGCCCTGGTGTTCTGCCACTGTGAGGTTCCCCAGCTTCCTCTTGCTGTCCTGCCCCTGCAATTGACAGCGCTGGTCTGGCATCTCTTGGAATTTGCAGGCTGGTTCTCCTGTCCTAAGGATGGGAGAAATCAGTCTGTTTTTTCAGTAACTGAGAGTCCTGGTGGAGTCCTTCCTGCAACTCGCTCTTCTCCCTGCCAATAAGGATGCAGGGGAAAGAGCAGATCAGGCGGCCGTGGTTGTGTGAGCGCGTTTGCATTATGCAGTGTCAGTGAGCAGAGGGAGGGGGAAGAAATCACCCGCAGAAGCTGACTGGGGACGCTCTCCCTCTCAATAGAGACTGTGTTACTCCAGCGGCGGCCCAAGTAAGATGTGGCACATCCGCTACGGATACAAACAAAAAGACATTGGCTTTTTGTAAAAAAAAAAAAAAAAAATTTAATTGGGGGGGCACATGGTGGGGCACAGCATAATGTTGGGGGGGTCAGGGCCCCCTGTGCCCCCTCCAGTGACGCCATTGCTTCCGGGGCTGAAGCGGTTAAGGAAAATATTTACACTATGACTATATGTAACAAGATGTGACAATTGTGTCTTCCATTTCAGTATTAGCTTTCTAGAGGAGAACAAAAAATCTTGACTTGGACGTGCGCACACAACCCATGGATTTATTAAAAGTTTGTAAAAGCAGTATCAGTGTCCTAAATTAATTCAAATGCTTAGTGAATGTCAGTACCTCAACACATAATGAAATTTGTGAGTATTCTAGAATGTTTTACAAGCTCACACATGTCATATTGTTTAATTCTTATAGTAAACAATTCTGAACTCAGTAATGCTTATGGAAACAATTACAGATCATGGGTAAATGGCAAATGTAACCAAGAAGTAAGTTATAACCATTAACACCTGATTTGATAGCCCAATGCTAAAGACATAAAAGGCCACCTTAGTGCGTGTCATGAGTTCTTCCGGCTTGTTGGACAGTCTCTATGCCACCATTCCCTCTTCTCAATAGGGATAATGAATGTGTTGTTCCCTGGCACTATAGAGAATGGCAGATATTCACTTTGACAGTTTTCTTGGAAAGAAATCTGCTCATCTGTGGGAAGTCTTAACATAATATTATATTGCAAATCCTGTATTAAATGTTAGGATTGTTAGCAGTGCTAAAGTCAATAAATTTAAAAGTATTTAGACTTCTACAGGAAAGTGAAAACAATATAAAATCTCTCAGTTTATGTATGTAAATGAAATGTTAGTTGTTAGAGAGCAATGATGAAATGCAGTAACCTGCTGATCTCAGCTTCCTTAGGCACTTGTGATGAAATGCTGCAAAGTCAGGATGCTTTCAAAATTAATACAATGAACATATTTTATATATAAATTAGCAAACTACAAAGTAAATAAGCAGAAATAACTTAAATCAATATATGGAGTGTTGTTTGCTTGGATGTGGAATGCTGTCCAGGATCCAATGTTACAATGCTTTTTATATCATTCCACAATGAACACCTAGGTGTAATCTATTCAAGAAAGCATGTGCAGGTGATTTGGGATAGGCCATCACAGGATTTAGCAAAATACTTTTTTCACTTAACTAACTCAATCTGTATTTATTTTAAAAAAATCCAGTTATGTGAAAACAGTATTGTTTTTTATTTTATATATTCCTATGCACATGATTGGGTGTTTAATGTGAACATAAGTTCACTTGGTTAACTGAAAAAATTTATTCTTTTGGCAACCCCTTTGTGTTTATAAAATGTGACATCTAAAACTAAGGAAGCAACAGATTACAAATGTGGCAAATTCTTTGGGGTGCCTGTTTGATCTCGATATAAATATGTGGCTATGGCACTTACAGGAACAATCCAAATTCTGCAGTGCTCTTGCAGTCGTTTAGTAACAGAACAAATACAATAAAAATGCATCACAGGGAGGATTAAATCTATTCTTGTACTTGCTTCATGGTCTCAGAAGGCGCAGTTCATATTTTACAATAAAATTATCTTGTGCTGAAATACCTCTGCCTAAACTGGAATAAAACTTTGTCTACCTGTACTTACATCTAATGCAATTTAAACCCACTAGCATTATATTCCCCTTAGGCTCCATGCACACTAGGAGCAGAAAAAACGTCAACGTTTTTAGCTTAAAAAACGTGGCATAAAAGACACAAATAGAAAGCATATTGTACAAAGTTTAGGTGAGCATATGAGAGTTTAAGCATTTTAGTTTATAGGCATTTTTTTGCACTACACGCCCCTCTGCAAAAGTTTTACTTCCAAAATAACCAGAATGCATTTTTACTAAAAAACGTTGAACTTCACGTTCAGAAGGGATAAGAGGAGTTTAGGAGAGATTGACGTTTTTACAGCTCCTAAACTTATCCAGAAAACGTGAAAGAGAAGGGTTTTTTTTCCTGCCTCTGAACGTCCCTGACAGAAAACGCCTGTAGTAGTCATAATGTGCAAAGACACATAGAACACAATAGAAGTGCTTCTAGAGGCAGGAGAAAAAAACGTCAAAGGCCTGTAGAATCGACGGTTTTTTAAGTCCAGTGTGCATGGAGCCTCATCCTGACTAGAGTTTGAAATGAGAATGTGTTCAGTGAATTGATTTCTGCAACACAGACAATATATTAGGTCTTGTTAAAATATTTATGTTTGAAAACATGTGTCACAAGCATACATTTATTTATGTATACATTTATATGCTGTATGAAATTTGACATGCAGTGTCATTGCCATACATGTGAACTGAGGAACCACTACATGCTTGATATCTGCAGAGTAAAACTAATTTACTGTATATATATATTCCATTATCATTATTATTGTTATTTATACTCCTACTACTGCAACAGTTTTACGATATAAAGAAAAAGAAGAAGGGGGGATATGAAATGGTGGTTTTATACAGATGTTTGTATACTGATGTACCTCCAGGAATCTAGTAATTAGCTACTGCAGAAAGAATGTACCTGTACAGATAAATTTCAGTAAGCTAAAAAATAAAATGTTTGAATAAAATATGTTCATTTTGAAATGGATACCTTACATGACAAAATAGTGGGATAAATGTGGGATAAATGTGGTTGCATGTTAAAAGTTGTATAGCTTTAAAATTCTGAGATATTAACATGTTTCCTTAATATTTAGCTTTACAATGTATTTGCTAGGTTCAGACACTAATTATACCATTCATCTGTACAAACATTTTCATATAAAACATGCTCTAATATTAACATTTTTTTTTCTTTTCTGAACAGTCAGCTGAGGTATACTGTGTGGCCACAATAAAAAGGGAAAGTGGAGGATTTGTGAATAGGCCTGCTTGTCCTTTGATTGTCATTTGCTAGGGATTAGTACTTGTCACCTTTACTAATTAGGGCTAACCGCAGTTCTGGAATTACCCTATATTTCATCTACATTTTATTAAGTTAGTATTAAAGAATGCTTTCATGCTAAATTAAGTAAATTAGCATATTTAATGTAACATATATGTAAATGAGTGAATCTTTGTTTATCTCAAGCATCACTTTGTATCAAGTGGAGGAATATCTATATATCTATAGATATATATATATATCTATAGATATATAGATATATACATATATCTATATATAGATAGATAGATAGATAGATAGATAGATAGATAGATAGATAGATAGATAGATAGATAGATAGATAGATAGATAGATAGACAGACAGACAGACAGACAGACAGACAGACAGACAGACAGACAGACAGACAGACAGACAGACAGACAGACAGATAGATAGATAGATAGATAGATAGATAGATAGATAGATAGATAGATAGATAGATAGATAGATAGATAGATAGATAGACACAGTGTATATAATAGATGAATACAGTATAGAGTATGCCTATGATGCTAAATCACAACTTTGAAGACTAAATTATAACTGTGATTGTTTTTTTCTGCCATTGCTAAACAGTAGCAGCAAACAAATTGCTTGCTAATTACTTTTTTTTCTTCTCTTCTTTTTTTTCAAGATTATGTTTATCTTTTTGACAACTTTCCAATGGATGAGACTTTGTCAGTGCTAAACTGAGTGGAAGAAAGCTATTCAGTTAAGCTATTCAGTTTCCAAATTGCCATTTATCATACCTATACTTACTTAACACTGTTCTCCTAACCTAAGCTACATTATATATATATATTGTTCACACTGACTCACTGACTCTGAACACACACCTGTTTAGCACATCCAGCTCTGTGTTTGTTTATACCTCCTTATAACCTGGTTGTATGTAATGTATAGCTGCTGTGACCTTGAAATTTGGCAGATCGATTGTCTGTATAACCTCAGTAACATGGCGGGTTTGATTTACTAATACTGGAGAGTGCAAAATCTGATGCAGCTCTGCATGGTAGCCAATCAGCTTCTAACTTCAGCTTGTTCAATTGGGCTTTGACAGTAAAAACCTGGAAGCTGATTGGTTTCTATGCAGAGCTGCACCAGATTTTGCTTTCTCCAGTTTTAGTAAATCAAAACCAATGTATATATATACCATATATATATATACTATATATATATATATACCATATACCGTATATATACCAACCAAAAATGAAACAACAGCAGCAGCAACATTGTGCAGCAAGGAAGCTTAGTATTTGAATGCACACAACACTGAGTATCCTATAGGTGCAGTGTGTGCAACAAGTACACCAGCAGCTCAAAGCAGTGCTAAGCCAATTCATTGTATGCTGTAAAACTCCCATGATGACTTTCTAGGTCGTTATAAATGTAGAGGAGAGAAGTCCCCTTTTCTGAAAATAGATGAAGGTGAAAGGATGGGCTACCATGCAGCCAAGGTCCTATCTCCATGCCATTGACCTTGCTGGGTGTGATATCTGCTGGCATGTGCCAGTGGTGTGGTCAGTAATACACACCTTGTGATAATGGACGTGCTGTGTGATGATGGCTCTGGAAGACTACCAAAGTTCTCTGATTTCACAGCCTTGTTGGGGGCCAGTGTGACAGCAAGGGGGTAATTGATACATAACTCTTGAGAAGAGAGGAGCCCCAGTTTGAACATTATCAGTGTGACACTTCTTGTCTCGTGCAGCAGCCCCTGCTAATACTTGCAGCAATCAGCACACACCAAAGGATATCTGTTTCTCCAGCGTGTCCTCTGCCTCCATTCTCCTAACCCTAATGTTCACATCTCCTCATTTACATAGTTTGATCCAATTTAACTCGCCGCTTTAATCTGCGGGGTCCGTTGGGAGCGGTATTTACCCTGCTCGCTCCATTAAATCACAGCTAGAACGGTGTGCCCCTGGGAGGGTTTAGCAGCATTTCATCCCTTTCTGATGGGAAGAGTTAGCAATTTCATGCTTACCCCGGGTATCAGAGCGAGCTGTGTGCCAGCCAAACACATGGCTTGCCTGCGGGGAACATGGGGTGCCCGGGGAGCTGTGTGCCCTCTACACACTATTACCTGCCTACAGCTCAGCTTTGTGCAAAAAAAAAGAGGGTATTTACTAAATAACTCAATATTTATAAATAAACACCAAGAATCAAACCAAATATGCCGATAGATACACAGAGCTTCTGTATTAACACTTTAGTCTCTATTATAAACTTGATAAATAAAATATGTGCCAGCTATATGAAGGTAATATACTATAACATTTTCAGACCTCTTTAATGCAGAAAAATGGACAATGATCAAGAAACAACAACAGCCAATGATCAGATTTAAACTTTCTACAGGCAGATCAGTGATAAAAAAAGGCCATCTAATTGGTAGATGTCATTGCATATAAGCAGAGTAGAGAATTTTGCTATACAGAAATGAAACATTTTTATGTTATATTTATTTGTAATGTTTTCATTACTGGCTGTTTGTTATTAATTATTAATAATAGTAGACATTGTATTAATATTAGTGGCAATGCTATATCATTTTTAGGTTGTTTGTTATTATTTATTAATAATAATAGAAGGTATTTTACTACTATTAGTAGCAATGTTATATCATTTTTAGGTTATTTGTTATTATTAATAATAGTAGACATTGTATTATTATCAGTGGCAATTCTATATCATTTTTAGGTTGTTTGTTATTATTTATTAATAGTAATAGAAGGTATTTTACTATTATTAGTGGCATTGTTATATTAGTTTTAGGTTGTTTGTTATTATTTATTATTAATAATAGTAGGTATTTTATTATTATTAGTGGTAATGTTATATCATTTTATTTTTTATTATTATTAATAATAGTAGGCATTTTAATATTATGAGTGGCAATGTTATGTCATGTTTAGATGTTTTTTATTATTTATTATTAAGTATTATTATTATTAATGCCAATGTTATATCATTGTTTAGGTTGTTTGTTGTTATTTATTATTAATAATAGTAGGTATTTTATTAGTATTAGTGGCAATGCTATATCATATTCAGGTTGTTTGTTATTATTTAGTATTACTAATAGTAGTTTTTTTATTATTATTAGTGCCAATGTTATATCATTTTTTAGGTTGTTTATTTGTAATAATAATAGGTATTCTATTATCAATAGTGGTAAACGTATATTATTTTTAGGCTGCTTGTTATTATTTAATATTAAGAATAAAAGTTATTTTATTATTAATAGTGGCAATCAAATATCATGTTTAGTTGTTTGTTATTAATTATTATTTATTGCTACTCCTAAAGAATAAAAAAACAGCCATTTTAGCAAAAGAACATTTCTTGGTTAGCTTTGGACTACCCATACATTATACAATTTCCTTGTACAGTCTTCCTTTAGATTTATTAAGCCATATAATATGAGGTCAAACCTAAACATTTTCAATTTGCATGCAATCAGGCAACCCCCTACACTACATAATTTACGGTAAATCTAAAGGAAAGTGAATAATAAAATAGTTTGATGTATGGCCAGCCTTATTTAAGAAGAGTTGACCAAAGGCAACAGGAGCCGATAATCCCTGATCACACTTCTCCTATTTGAATACATAAGTGACAAGTCTTGTCCTGTGTAGGAGCTCCATGAGACCTTACAGTGACAGCACTAAAACTAAATAATGCCAGACAGAGACATGAATAATAATAATAATACATCCTCCTATGATAACTGTCCCCTTACATTTCTAGGTAGAATAAATCTTGCTGTCCTTAAATTCACTTGTTGCATGGAGCTTTGGGTTCTATTAGGTGATTGTAAATGGGTTTGACTCAGTGATGACCCCAGGGTCAGGACTTGTGTTCTTTAATCCAGCCCTCTGAAAACACAAAACACTCTGCCCCATGGTCGCTCCTATTCATCTTAATCTCTGCTGACACATAACATATACACTGGCCTGCACAGCTACCATAACTTCTCCTCCAAGCACCAGAGACATGCCTCTATCATTAACAGCACCAGCCAGCAAAAGTCATACCAGAGCACAGCAAGATTTTACATAGCTGACTGCATCCATACCAGCACATCATAGTCTGCTCTTGGAATCCTATATTACATAATAATAATAATAATAATAATAATAATAATAATAATAATAATAATAATAATAGCAGCAAGTAAACTAATATAACAAGATAGAATGTGCCCTGACAACCCTCTACATATATACATACAGAAAGAAGAGTTGTGCCATAGTTTGCCACTAATAGGTCAGTCTCCAAGCTACTGATGCATATCTAAGTATGGAATGTGTTACTGCAAATTGAATAAATATAGTTATATCGTCTTAAATGCCTGTTCCAGGCAGAATAAAAATGATATTCTATTGAACAATGCTATCCAAGCTGCATTGGATACTACTAAAGATGATCCGAGATACGTCTATCAAGTATCAATCCATGTACTAGCTCTAGTTCTGGCTGTCAGCACAATTAACAGATACTATTATCCCCCCAACCCCCCCTCCACAATCATTTCAGAAAGTAGCAAACAGCAGACAGGCACAGATCCTAGAAGTAGTATCTTCTCTGTGCTTATTCTGCTCTGCCCCAAGGAAACATTTGCCTGTAGTTCCTTCACATGTCATAAATGAGTGTTTCTTGTTCTCTAGTCTGGGGTGAAAGGCCCTGGAGCTCAGGAAAAATCCATCAATTTAACCTGAACAAGACATTTAGGCTGATTTACTAAAGGAGTCGTGACTACTCTTCACTCAATAAATTGTAAATGTGTCCACTTTCAATACCTAAGCACGTGCAGGTTAAATAAAAAAGGAATTTACTTTTAATGAGTGAGGATTATCAACTCCTTTAGCAAACCAGTCTCTTTGATTTTTTAAGGAGTTGCAAAAAGAGAGAGAGAGAGAGATGAACAGTCATGTGCAAATATATAATACACACAGGAATTTCGTCCTAATGGAATCCTCCATAGGACATAAAAGTCATGTGCAGGTTAAAGAAATAAACTGGAATTTGCTTTTTACATGATTGGATAATTGAAGTGAATCTTGACTCATTTTTGAGTGAAGGTTCTCAACTCCTTCAGCAAATCGGTCCCTTTACTGCAAAAAAAAATAAAATATTAACAGTCATATGCAGATGTACGTCTGAACAGTCATGTGCAGGTTAAATACAGAAAATGAAATTGATTTTTACATGACTGTATAATTGAAGTGAATCTTCATTCATTTTTTGGAATGAAGATTCTCAACTCCTTTAACAAATCGGTCTCTTTATTGTACAAGGAACTGCAAAAAAATCTAGATCTAAACAACATAAGTAAACTTAAAAAAATGGAACACATAGGAAGGAACAGGCAGTAGTTTCCTCTATCTGGTAGAGTTTGTGATCCAACCAGACAGAAGCAGAAACAGACTCCAAAGAGAAGAGTCATGGTACTTCTATTTTGATCGCTATCAGAAAGAGATTTTTTTTTGTTCTTTTTCTATCCACCTTCTAGCATTTATTGATCAGAAATAGCTTACCCTTCAACAGCAAATATTAAAAACGTGTAACCCTAAGCACTTTGGTTTGAAGACTTGCCAACCGACATGAATATTTCTGTATCACTATAAACTATATTAAAAAAAAAGGTTCAGGTTGAGCAGAACTTAATTATGACATCATTAAATTAATAGAGGCCTTAATGAAACTGTTGCAATGGACTTAACGAAGCACGTAAAAAGCCAACATGCCACAAAAGGATTACTCATTAGTGAGGGTAATTACAATGGATTCACTACAGATCTGAGCTGTTTGCTGTGAAATGGGGTATTTGTTACTTACTGATCTGTAAGGGAGAAAATTGATAATCAGCTATGTGCAACTGGGCAAAACTTCATATGCTATTCCTCCTAGATCATGTGCATTGAACCTGAAACGCCAGTTTAATACAGTCAGTGGTTTTCGCATGTAAAGAAAGTGTTAAAATGATAGGTGTGATTTATCATTTTTAATAAAGGATATACAATTATAAAGAGTAGGTTAAACCCATTACATCATTATTTAGCGGGTTAAAGACAGGCTAAATCAAAACGGAGAATCCAATGAGATAGAACTGTAATCCCTGGCCTGAATACATTTAAATAATGATAAAGATAATTTAACACCAGTTGAAAGTGACAGTTATGTGCTCTGTACATAGCGCAGCATTGGATGAACTCAAAACATTTTGTGAAGTCTAGCCAGTCAATTTTGGAAGCATTACTTTTATGCTTAATTATTCATCTAATTACTAGCCAGTCAATTTTGGAAGCATTACTTTTAGGCTTTATTATTCAATTAATTACTACTATTAATATTTTTTTTATATATAGAACATCATTTTTAGAGTTATATTAAAAGAAAATCATGAATGGATAAAACAATTTTAAAAAGAGTTAAAATAGTTCAGAGATCTGCTATCAAATGGCAATTGGCAAAGGAAGCATGCATTTTATGTTATTTTTTTTTTCTTGTTGTTTTTTTAAACCATTCATTATTTTTTGTTTTAATGGAACGTCATTTTAGCGGTCTATGAAAGGAAAAACGTGAATGGATTAAAAAAAAAGAGTTAAAAAAAAAACAAAGTTAAAAAGTGTTTAAAAAAAGAAAAGTCGAGAGATCTGCTAGGCAATTGGCAAAGGAAGCATCGTTTTGTGTTTGTTTTTTTTAACCATTGATTTTATTTTCGTTTGTTTATTTTAATAGAACGTCATTGCTAGAGTTCTATGAAAAGAAAAACACGAATGGATAAAAAAAAGTGTTAAAAAAAGAGATTAAAGAGTTAAGAGATCTGCTAATGGCAACTGTCAAAGAAAGCATGCATTAAGGTTTTTTTGTTTTTTTTAGCCATTCATTATTTTTTGTTTTAATAGAACACCATTTTTAGAGTTCTATGAAGAGAAAAACATGAATGGATAAATGGATAAAAGAGTAAAAAACAGAACAATCTGCTAGCTGTAAATAGCATTTGGGAGGGAAAGTAAGCGTTCATTTTATCATTTTGTAATCATTCATTATTTTTTGATTCAATAGAACATCATTAGAGTTCTATTAAAAGAAAAACATAAACGGACAAAAAGAGTAAAAAAAATGAGTTAAAGGGTTAAGAGATCTGCTATCTGTATATGGCAATTGGCAAATCCCTTTGTGTTATCAATCCCAACTTTTTAAACTTTCCACCCAATAGACACTTATAATACATTTCTGTAATAACAAAAAAACATATATCTATTTTCTTTTTCAGTTGAAAATTTATTTAGCTTAAAATTCAGCTCATCCTTCTTGATGAATCTGTTTTTCTTTTTTTTTAAAGCAGAGAGGACGCTTAATAAACTATATACACAATAGGAATCCGCAACGCCTAGAATAAAAAAAAAATCGCCAGGAATGTACATGAAATAATATAAAACCAAAAACAGGAAAAAAACAAATACATAAACGCTTACAAAAAATAAAAAAAACAAATATATTCTAGCTTCGGATATTTTTTGTTCATAAATAAACAACAAACATGTACAGAAATTTGTGTGTAGAATCGATTAGGGGTTAGGGAAATTTGGAAAGTTTTTTTTTTTTAAAGTGAAAAAAAAAATCAAAGTAAAAGAAGTGTGATAGCAAATAAAATCTATACCCCATCCTATACAACTCATAAATACTGTACACTGAGACCCAATTTACACCCAGCTAAAATTGGTTTTGGCAAGAGCATTAGCTCAACTCCTAAAAAGATCCAAACAATAGTAGGTTACCTTAACTTTCCTGTTTTTTTTTTTTTTAGTTTGATATATTTTTATACAAGAACATCAAAACATTTCTGTACAAAAGAAAAGAAGTGAGAGTTCTGGAGCAAAGCAGGGTTCGGGGTGTCAGTTTCTTTCTAGTCTCTAGCAGTCTCTGTCCTGGATTCCTCAGATATGTGTAAGTGGCACCGTGCCGTTTACCCCCGTGCCAGCCCCCTGGTAGTGTTGGGGCAAGCTATGCAGTCTGCTGGTGGCTGCAGCCGCGGCCGCTGCAGCCGCTGCCGCAGCGGCCGCCGGGTCCCCAGCCTCCCCCCCACTAGGTAAGTACATACTGATCATCTCCCGCAGATCCCCAGGGCAAGGCGGCCGGCTGTGGGATCCTCCCCCGCTCACAGGTGGACTTACGCTGGGCTCCGATTTCACCAGGGACCCTAGAGCCCCAAGGGCCCCCGAAGATGCAGCGGCGGCAGCGGCGGCCGCAGCAGCCGCAGCCACAGCCGCCGAGGACGGGGAGCCCTGGTGCTGCTGCTGGCTGGAGGCGTAGCCGAGGGCCCCGTAACTGGAGGGAGAAGCGCTCATGTAGCTCTGGCCGGGCAGGGGGCTGTACTGTAGGGCACTCATGTCATAGCGGTGCATGGGCTGCGGGGGTGGTGGAGGGTGCGGAGGGGGGTTATGGTGGGGGTGATGATGGGGGTGATGGTGAGGGTGATGGGGGTGGTGGTGAGGATGGTGCCCCCCGCTGCCGGGGTGCTGCTGCTGCTGGCTGTAGGCGAGCTGAGCCTCCTGCATCATAGCAGCCGCCGCCGCTGCCGCCACCGAGCCCGGGTACGCCCCGTTCGCCCAACCGTTCATGTGAGCGTATCCTCCGGCCCCCGCGGATCCCCCTGAGCCCGGGCTCTCCAGGCGCTGCACCACCACGCCCCCTCCGCCTCCCGCGGAGCCTCCGCTGCCTCCTCCAGGGCTCAGGCCGACTCCCATGTGTCCTCCCCCGGCGTGCAGCAACCCCCCGGCCAGGGAGTACTTGTCCTTCTTGAGTAAAGTCTTGGTCTTCCTCCGGGGCCGGTACTTGTAATCCGGGTGCTCCTTCATGTGCAGGGCTCGCAGTCTCTTGGCCTCGTCTATGAAGGGCCTCTTCTCGGCCTCGGACATGACTTTCCACTCGGCCCCCAGTCTCTTACTGATCTCTGAGTTGTGCATCTTGGGGTTCTCCTGGGCCATCTTCCTCCTCTGGCCCCTGGACCATACCATGAAGGCGTTCATGGGCCTCTTCACCCGGTCCTGGCTGGCCTTGTTGCCCCCTCCTCCCCCGGCTTGGCCCGTGTTAGTGGGGGGCTGCACCCCGGGGGAGTGTAAGTCCGTCTCCATCATCATGCTGTACATTCACACGGCTGTTTTTTGGGGGGGGCCCCTTCTCTATACACAAGACGGCTCCTGAGTTCTGGATGGAGGCTGTTATACTCCAGACACTGCTTGGCAAACTTGGGGACACAAGAGCATCAGGTATGAGTGGGGAGGGGAGGGAGGGGAGGTAAAAAAAGAAGAAAAAAACTTTGTGACGGTGCTGAGTACAACAGGTCCCTCGCCTGCTCCCCTCACCTGGCCCCTCAGCCGCTCCGCGCTGATCACTTTATTCCGACTTGTCCCACGAGTCGATGAGTGACACTTCTCCAGCAGCTAGGAAGCGATGGCTCGCTCTGAGCCAGGTACAAATTTGTGACCCCTCCGGAGTCAGCGAGACATACAAGAGTAGTCACCGGTCATCACAGGCAAAGTCCCGAGTTTGCTGGGAGTAGAGCGCTGGCTTTAGTTCGCTGGATGGTGTGCGGCATCAGACGCTCGGAGCTAGGCGCACAGCAGCCATACGGCGCACGCCGGCTGGGATTAAATGATTTCACCGCGGCCAATAGGAGGCCAGCGGCCGGCGGGGAGGGGAGGGCAGAGCGAGCTGGAAGGAGGGGAGCTGGGAGGGAGATGTGAGCATGCCTGCCTCTGGATGTCACACTGCTGGGAAGGGGGACGGTGATTTGCATGGCACGCTGTCCCATGACGTCATGGGGTGAAGAATATCATCCAGAGGGAAGAAGAAGGAGGCTGCCGCCTGCTTAAAATAAAAACCTGGTGGGAGAGGGTCAGGATATTTCCCTGTTTATTATTTACTCTTTTACTTTTTAGCTTCCTGAGGTTGGGGGAGCGAGGAAAATGTCAGCACAAGGAGAAATCCAATAATAAGTGTCAAAACTTAGTCATTCTATAGGATGCTATAGAGAAGAAGAGGGCTGCATAGCCTACGAGGATTTATAGCTAGAAATTAATCCTGAATGCATAATTACATTGGAATAGTATACTCCCATTAGCTCTAAGTTGAGTATCTGGACCTTGGGAGAATGTCTAAAAAAATGCAATGACTTAAAATAAAAGTTATAGATCCACCCTGATTCCTGAATGCATGACTACATTGCAATATTCTACTCCCATTAGCTCTAAGTACTGGACAATGTTAGTGTAGCTGTACCTTTCACCAATTTACATAAACAAATACACATATACATAAACCAAATAGCTATAGATCCCTCTATGAATGACTTCATTCTATAAGTACTGCACAATGTTAGTGTAGCTGTACCTTTAATCAATTTACATAAACAAACAAATACATAAAACAAATAGCTACAGATACATCTAGGAATTACTTCATTGGAATGCTGTACTCCCATTCTATAAGTACTGTACAATGTTAGTGTAGCTGTACCTTTAATCAATTTACATAAACAAATAAACAAATATATAAAACAAATAGCTACAGATACATCTAGGAATGACTTCATTGGAATGCTGTACTCCCATTATATAAGTACTGTACAATGTTAGTGTAGCTGTACCTTTAATCAATTTACATAAACAAATAAACAAATACATAAAACAAATAGCTAAAGACACATCTAGGAATGACTTCATTGGAATGATGTACTCCCATTCTATAAGTACTGTACAATGTTAGTGTAGCTGTACCTTTCATACATTTACATAAATAAATAAACAAATACATAAAACAAATAACCATAGATCCATCTATGAACGACTTCATTCTATAAGCACTGTACAATGTTAGTGTAGCTGTACCTTTCCTACATTTACATAAATACATAAATGAACAAATAAACACATAAAACAAATAGCTATAGATCCATCCATGAATGACTACATCGGAATAATGTACTCCCATTAGCTTTAAGTACTGTACAATGTTAGTGAAGGTGTACCTTTGATCAATTTACATAAATAAATAAGTAAATACATAAATCAAATAGCTATAGATAAATCTATGAATGACTTCATTGGAGTATTGTACTCCCATTCAGTAAGTACTATACAATGTCATTTTGTAGCTGTAGCTTTGCTAAATTTACAATAATAAATAAACAAACATACAAACAAATAAAACAAACAGCTATAGATCCATCCATGAAGGACTTCATTGGAATATTGTACTCCCATTCTATAAGTACTGTACAATGTTAGTGTAGCTGTACTTTTTATCAATTTACATAAATAAACAAACAAATACATAACAACAAATAGCTATAGATCCATCCATGAATGACTACATTGGAATATTGTACTCCCATTAGCTCTAAGTACTGAACAATGTTAGTGTAGGTGTACCTTTGATCAGTTTACATAAATAAATAAATACATAAAACAAATAGCTATAGACCAATCTATGAATGACTTCATTGGAATATTGTACTCCCATTCTGTAAGCACTATACAAAGTTATTGTGTATCTGTACTTTTGCTAAATTTACAATAAATAAACAAAGAAACAAACAAATAAAACAAATAACTATAGATCCATGAGCAAATGGCTACATTGGAATGTTGTACCCCAATTCTATTAGTATTGTACAATGCTATTCTGTACCTTTTTGAAAAAATAAATAAATTGCATAAAAAGACAGCTATAGATCCATCCATATTCCTGAATGTATGGCTTTATTGTAATATTATTGTAATATTGTACTCCAATGTTTATAAGTATTGTACAATTTGTGCAGCTGTACATTTGTTACATTTTTCTGGGGGGGGGGGGATACAAAAACAACACAACAACCCCCCCCCCCCCCCCCCACAAATAGGTATAGATCCATGTATGTATTGGAATAGTGTACTACCATTTTTTTCTCAAAGTATATTGTATTACCATTTTAAAAGTATTGTAGATGTGCACCTGTACATTTGTTGCATTTTGGAATAAATATAATTACGAATATATATATATATATATATATATATATATATATATATATATATATATATATATATATATATATATATATATATATATGTATGTGTGTGTGTGTGTGTGTGTGTGTGTGTGTGTGTGTGTTAAAATAATTCAGAGTCCCAGCCTATTTATAGACTAGGCTAGATACATAGAGGTAACAGATTTAAATCTACAGAAAACTAAATCTGATCATAAACGTAGAGTTTTGCTGCATTGAACAGAGTCTAGTCTCTATTTGGTATTCTGATTAGTAATGTGTCATTAATGAATAAAGCAGTAGTAAAGTAGCTGCCCTGTTCAATGCAGTAAAGATGTCCTATCATGCAGCCTGGCAGGAATGAGCACAGGTTGTAGTGTTGGTCTAGGAGCAGATAGGGAGCAGGTGTAAGTAGTTGCTAAGTGACAAGAGAGAGACAGTTAGAGATTGTGTCAATCACACATCAAGGATCTGCCAAGGCTGATAACATCTTCTATGCAGGCGGCTCGGATGGAGGGAAATTAGGAGGGGACTTCAGGGTATAATTAAGTTCTCATTGTAATCTACAGACAGACCATTTCTTCCCAGATGCACCTGATCTCGGACACAAAAAGCACTGGGCGATCCAGCAAAGGAACAGAAGTGCAACATACAGATCGCCTAACTTTGCTATTGTTTGATTGACATCTGTAGGGAAAGCAAGCACATTTCCCAAAGCCTGAATTCACTGTCATTATGATTAAACGTGACAGATCTGAGAAACTTTGGCATGATGACACTGATGTGATTCTGATTATATATACAGTATATATATATATATATATATATATATATATATATATATGTATATATATATATATATATATATATATATATATATATATATATATATATATATATATGTATATATATATATATGTATGTATATATATATATATATATATATATATATATATATATATATATATATATATATATATATGTATATATATGTATATATATATATATATATGTATATATATATATATATATATATATATATATATATATATATATATATATATATATATATATATATATATATATATATCCAGATTGAATCACTGAGAAGTCTTAAAATGCTATGAGGACTTATCATCAAACATTAGTTCACCTTGAAAATTCATGCCTATGAGTGTGAAGCTAAGCAAAGGTGCCAAATGACTTGTTAGTAGAAATTGCTGAGCCCTTCCACCGAGGCCAGTGTGAAAACTACAAAAAACAATGAGCCGCCCACCTTTGCACACTGTAGAAAGACGAGTCATTCATGTAGATCGGGTCCCAGAACAGATAAGCACACAATGACAGCTGATACAAAGCTGTGGTATGCCTATTAGATTCGGGTACCCAGCTTCTTTGAGATCCCCTAACTATGCAGATGATACTGCATGGATATTAGAGTTTTGCAGGTAATTTCTCCAAAGTGCACTCTATGGCAAAGCCTTCTTATACTAGATCCAACCTTCTGATTTATACACCTTGTACTGTTCTTTGCATATCATATTGCCAAATTTATCCTACATTATGAATGCAATTATTAGCCATGCTCAATACAGAAAACAGCTATAGCTGTACTATCTAGCAGTGGAGAGCACTTTGATCCAACCAGCCACAGGCTCCTTTACAGATGGCATCAGGGCACCTTTTTTTGTCTCCCTGGGTCAGTATTATCTCATGGGAGTAATGAGTAAATAACTCATTGGATCTTATCAATATTATTCTAAATCTATATTCTACATCTTAGCAATATTATTTTATATCTGCTAGAGAGGATTAAGGGTATGCTTAATGAGGGACAGGGCATGTTTACATCACAATTTCTATTTCAGAGAATATTTATGTCTTTATTTACACAATTTGAGGGCTTTTCACAAATAGCATCTCCCGTCTTTCACTATGAATTATCAGTGCCAGTCTCATCTCATGGGAGTAAATAGCTCAATAGACTTCAGCAATATGCACCTATCTCTGTTGAAGAGGATGGAGGGTATGCTGCACGAGGAACAGGGGAGGTTCACAATTTCTTGTTTCAAAAAGTATTTTTCTTTCTACACAATTTGAGTGCTTTTTACAGGTGGCATCAGGGCACATTTCCCATTTTGCCTAATTATCAGTGCCATTCTCATCTCATGGGAGTAAAAAGCTCTTTAGTACCTTAGCAATATGTATCTGCTGGAGAGGATAGAGGGTATGCTGGCTGAGTATGCTGCAGGAGGAACAGGGGAGGTTCACAATTTCTTGTTTCAAAAAGTATTTTTCTTTCTACACAATTTGAGTGCTTTTTACAGATGGGATCAGGGCTCATTTCCCATTTTGCCTAATTATCAGTGCCATTCTCATCTCATGGGAGTAAATAGCTCATTGTACCTTAGCAATATGTATCTGCTGGAGAGGATAGAGGGTATGCTGGCTGAGTATGCTGCAGGAGGAACAGGGCAGGTTCACAATTTCTTGTTTCAAAAATGTGTCTATTTTACACAATTTGGGGGCTTTTCACAAATGGCATCAGGGCACATCTCCTATTTTCCATAATTAATTACCAGTACCAGTCTCATCTCATGGGAGTAAATGAATCAGTGTGCCTTAGCAATATGTACCTGCTTGAAAGGATAGAAGGTATGCTGCACATGGAACATGGCATAGTTTACAATTTCCCGTTTCAAAAAGTATATGTTATTATTATTATTATTTTATTTTTTACACAGTTTGAGGACTTTTTACAGAGGGTGTTAGGGCAAAGTTACCATTTTCCAAAAATAACTATCAGTGCCATTCTCACCTCGTGGCAATAAATAGCTCATTGTGCCTTAGCAATACGTGTCTGCTGGAGAGGACAGAGGGTATGATGCACATGGAACTTGGCAGGTTCACAATTTCTTCTTCCAAAAAGTATATTACTTTTTTACACAATTTGAGGGCTTTTCACAAATGGCATCAGGGCACATCTTCTATCTTCCACAATTACCAGTGCCATTCATCTCATGGGAGGAAATAACTAATTGGACCTTAGCAATATGTGCCTATATCTGGTGGAGAAGATGGAGGGCATGCTGCACAAGGAACAGGGCAGGTTCACACATTCAAAAAGCACACTTTGTACACAATTTGGGTGACTTGTACATACATATTAAAATGCATGTTTGTGTGTTTCATGCTGCCACATTTATCACTATAACAGGGGCATCTTGCTAACAATGCAGCAATAGTTCTGCTTACAGAACTAAAAGCCCCCCCCCCCCTCCTGAAAAAGCAAAGATATGAACAGTGCCACTGGGGGGATTTGATAAAGAAGGCTGTACACTTAGCACAGTGCCTGTTCAGTTTGCAACATAAAAGTGAATGTTAATGAGGCTGTGTTCACTTTGAACACCCAATCATCTGCTAGAAAAAACAAAAAAAACCTAATTTCAATCAGGGGCATATCTCAGCATATATTATGGGGTGGATTTACTAAAACTGGAGCACTCAGAATCTGGTGCATCTGTGCATGGTAGACAATCAACTTCTAACTTCAACTTGTGCAATTAAGCTTTGGCAATAAAACCTGGATTCTGATTGGTTTCTATACAGAGATGCACCAGATTCTGAGTGCATCTCTGCATAGAAAATCTCCACCCTTGTATGCAAATTCGCTTTTATAAACAAGAGCCAGAATATGTTTACAGCTGTTGTAAACCACTGCAGTAAAAAACAACAACAAAAAAACAACTTTCCCCAGTAAGGCAATTGCATAATGCATCACATACTAGCACATTACTATCTTAGAATGAAGCCCTCCAGCGGTGCGCTCTCACCGCTGTCAGGGCTTCCCCCTGTCTCCATTCTGGGTTTGCGGACTCCGGCTGTGTGAGTCATCGGTTCTGACACAGTGCTATGAAGGTCTGGCACGGTATGCCAGAACTTCAGAGTGCATGCACCGGTGATGTCACTGGCAGGGTTGCCAACCTCCCACAACTTATTTTACTGACAGACCATGTAAAATTTACTGACAGAGCACATTTTTTTAATGACTACCAGAACTAGAGGAGCAGGATCGGCAAATGTGGCCACCTGCTCTATATTGCCTCTGCGGCTCCAGCCTGCTTTTATTTAAAAATGACTTCAACTGGCTCTAGGGTTGCCACCTTTCCTTCACGTCAAACCCAAACACTTTAGCAGCGCACAGCAATTTTTTCATAGTATAAACTATACCTATATTTTGCAATTAACATTTCTAACCATATAAGCCCCCTTTACATCTGAATCTACAAAGTTCCCCTTTTACATCAGAGTCCACCGAGTTTCCCTTTTACATCTGAACTCACAGAGTTCCCTTACACTGTAAGGGCAGACTGTGCAGACTCTAATGTAAGGGAGAACTCTGGGCACGCTAACATAAGGGATGCTCTGGGAACCCTGATTTAAGGGGGAGCACTGAGAACTCTGATGTATAGAGATGACTCTGATGTAAGGGGGAACAATGTGGCCTCTGCTTTAAAGGGTAACTCTGATGTAAGGGTTGCTCTGAGAACCCTGATTTGCCTTAGTGTACTCACTCAGAGGCAGGACAAAGAAGGGGGAGACTTCAGTCACAGACATGTATGGATGGTGAGCTCACTCACCCCTTGGAAGTCAGCACCTCTCTTACAGATGTATGAGGCTGCTGGACTTCAAATTTCCAGCCCACACTTTTTTCTGAGGAGTGTGCACAGACACGGAGGGGTAGAGGTGGGAGGAAAAGGAGCAGATCGATCCCTCTCTCCTCTCCTGTCTGCGTGTGAAGTGGAATTGTTAGTGCTAGCTTTGGGCAGCGTGAAAGAGTGACAGACACTCTGGGTTTAGACACCTGCAGCCAGCAAGCCTGCTGGGAAGCCATAGTCTGGTCTGAATAATGTGTCCAGGTTTCAGGCAGTCTTAAATCTGGATGCATGATTCCAAACCCGAACTGTCCGGGTGAATCTTGGACAGGTGGCAACCCTAAATGGCTCCAAACTCTGCCTGGATATGTGGCTGCTGGCGCTGCATCAAGCTGTCAAGGGGTTCTCTTCTTACATTTGCCGAAAGCCAACACTAACCTGCCTGAAAAAAAGGATTGATTTTTACTGATATACAATTTCTTTAACTGACAATCACTGATTTTTACTAACTGTCAGTAAATTTACTGATGGTCGGCAACCCTGATCACTGGCTGCATCCAGTGTGAATATCTCCTAAACAGTGCCCATTTAGGAGATATTAATTTTACCTAGAGGTAAGCCTTTTTAAATATATATGGTGTTCCCAAACTGCCCCAAAGATGCTGCTTGCAGGACTTTTTCTAACATCCCGCAAGTGCACTGCCCGGGAGTGAATGGACCCTTTGCAATGAATGGGAGGCAGTTTTCAGGCACTTTATAGGCACTATTTCTAGCGCTAAAAGGTCTGAAAACTGCCTCAGTGTGAAAAGGGTCTAAGACCCGTACAAACAATCAGAAAATCAGACCAAAAATACCGCTTTCAATTCGATCATACGATAATCTGATGGTTAGTACACAGCTTTCAAGAGCCGATCATGACAGTTCATCCGATATTATCTGAAGAGACAAACATGAAACATTTTCTCGTACGATACCAGATCCTATGGTTTTTGTTTAATAAAGTCTTCAGCCAAAAGTACAATACAAATACAATACATGACATCACTTCTAAATTTTTATTCTGTTGTAGGAGAATTTTCGTAACTTTAGTAACCTCTTCGTTTTCGATATGGAGACTAGCACGCAAAAAAAAGCACAGTCATTTGTCCAATAATCTCATCGTGTGCAGGAGGCATTAGATGTATCAAGACTATGAAATAGGACACATCTAAACAACCTTTCAATTTTGTATCAAATCAAACAGGCCCTTGTACTTAATTTTTGATGGCTGACAAGAGAGATTGTGCAAAATGATTGTATAGTGTATGGTCACCTCAATAAAGAATGATAAGGGAACATTTAAATTGTCTGCTTCCTCCCCCCTCCACTGCCATATCTGTCACCTTTTGGGGGGAGTGGGTACCTGGTTTTGACAGGTACCCGCTTATACTTCTGGCTCAGTTTGCCACGGCAAAATGAGCCAGAAGTTCGGCCTCCCCACCTTCCCCCAGCAGCCAGCTCATCCATAGAGCGCAGTGCGATTCACACATGCACAGTAGGAAACCAGCTGTGAAGCCGATAGGCTTCACTGCAAGGTTCCCTTAGCTAAAATGGTGGCGCCAGCACCCAAGAGATGATTCAAGAATCGGCTTGGGTGAGGACACCACTGGATGCCTGGACAGGTAAGTGCTCTAATAGTAAAAGTCAACAGCTATTATAGTGTCTGTAGCTGCTGACTTTTAATTTTTTTTTTTTTTTTTGGGGGGGGGGGGCACAACTTCGCTTTAACAACAAGCAGTCTCCATCTTGTGCTCATCTAAATTACCCAGTGTTCTGTCAAAAGTGCCAACTCGTCAAAATCTCCAATAATGTCACTTCCAGCCACTCTGCAGCAGTTGCTGATATTCGATGACTTGGCTGTTTTCACAGAACACTAAGGAGGCTAAGGAGTAAAAAAGGTGTTGCCGCCTTGGAAGCAGCCATGTCATGCCAATACATGGTAAATGAGGTTTAATGTAGAAAAATGTAAAATAATGCATTTGGGTGGCAAAAATATGAATGCAATCTATTCATTAGGGGGGTGAATCTCTGGGGGAATCTAGGATGGAAAAGGACCTGGGGTGTCCTAAAGCGATAATTCTCCCACTCTACTCTGGTCCAGCTGCACCTAGAGTATGCCGACCAGTTCTGGGCACCAGTCCTCAGGAAGGATGTACTGGAAATGGAGCGAGTACAGAGAAGGACATTAGTTATGAAGAAAGGTTGCGAACACTGAACTTATTCTCTCTGGAGAAGAGATGCTTGAGAGGGGATATGATTTAAATTTATAAATACTGTACTGGTGACACCACAATAGGGATAAAACTTTTTCGCAGAAGGGAGTTTAATAAGTCATGTGGCCACTCACTAAAATTAAAAGGAAAGAGGTTTAACCTTAAACTGCGTAAAGGGTTCTTTACTGTAATCCCCCGTACACACGATCGGACTTTCCGACAACAAAATCCTGGAATTTTGTTCGATGGTTGTTGGCTCCAACTTGTCTTGCATACACACGGTCACACAAATGTTGGCCAACAATTATGAACGTGGGAACGTGGTGACGTACAAAACGTAAGACAAGCAGAGAAAAGGGAAGTTCAATAGCCAGCGCGGCTCCTTCTGCTTGATTCCGAGCATGCATGAACTTTTGTGCGTCTAACTTGTGTACACACGATCGGAATATCCGACACCAAAGTTTTGTTGGCGGAAAATTTGAGAACCTGTTAGCCAACATTTGTTGGCGGAGAGTCTGACAACAAATGTTTGATGGAACATACACACGGTCGGACTTTCAGCCAACAAGCTCACATCCAACATTTGTTGTTGGAAAATCCGATCGTATGTACGGGGCATAAGAGCGGCAAGGATGTGGAATTCCCTTCCACCACAGGTGGTGGTTTCAGCGGTGGGCATAGATAGTTGTTTAAAAAAACTATTAGATAAGCACCTGAACGTCCACAACATACAGGAATATACAATATAATACTGACCTATAATCACACACATAGGTTGGACTTGATGGACTTGTGTCTTTTTTTAACCTCACCTACTATGTAACTTTGTAACTATGTTGTTGGTTACTAGCGGCGGACTATCAATGTCCACTCATTATATTGTGTACTGTAGTGTATACGCTGCTGATGTTCTGTGTAAACAGCCAAGTCATAAAAATCTGCAATTACTGCAGCTAGGAGAGTGACCGGAAGTGACGTTATTGGAGATTTTGACGAGTTGGCTCTTTTCACAGAACACCGGTTCCATGCACACTGGGCTTAAAAAAACGCCAGTTCCACTTCACCTTTATGCTTTAGAGGCTGTCAGGGTATGGGTTCTATGATTCACATATGTTGGGAATGTCCCAGAATCCGAGGGTTTTGGAATAGGGTCTTCCACATCATACGAAAGGGTACAGGTTGTGCTATATCTCAAACACCAGTGATTGCCTTGCTGAATGGATTCTAACCGCATGTCCCTAAAATCACCCGTAAATTGATTCTGTTTATATTGACAGGAGCCAAATTGACTATTGCCAAAGCATGGAAGAAGTCTTCAGTATCTCTATTGTCCATGAAAAGAAAGATTTCATGGATAATGGAACAAGAAAAAATGGTTAGTTCCTTGTTGGACAAGACCACACAATTTGAAGCCACCTGGGAACCTTGGGCTCAGTTTATGGGAATTTCTCTGATATCAGACATAGGTAGCAACACAAATCGCTGATTTTTGAGTTTCACAACGGACAGACAGGCATTCTATACTCTTTTTCTGTACTATTACTTTATCTTTTCTTCTTCTCCCCTAGTCTTTTCCCTTTAGAAAAATCTTCATTTTCTGTTTTAGGAACAGTATAATGTTTCCCTAAAGTTACATAGAAACTCTCAGGTTTATATACTAATTTTTTATACTACGGTCAGAATGTTAGACTTTGATCTAGTATAATGGGAACATTATATTGTACCTCTGTTGAATTCCGTAATAATAGCTGGATATCACAAATAATATCTCCTCTCTTCTCTCAAATAGAAGTTTATAGAACAAAAATGGATAATGAGAGGGAGACCCCTCCTTGGACACAGGTGTCCATTTATGAAGCAGTGATCAACGGTGATCCCAAGGATCACCGCTGATCACAGTCCACAAACTGTTTATGAAACAGAGATAATCGGGGGGAGAAGTGTTTGAACTTGTTCTCCCGCCGATGATCTCTGCACATGGAGAATCCTCATTGAATGACATAGTAATGGCCAGTTTATGAAGCTGCGATCTCAGCCCTTCACTGGTGATCTGTGTCAGAATTCACACTCCCCGATTCACCAGCTCAAAGGTAGAGAATAGGTAGAGATCTGAGGACGAAGGAGGAAGATTTTTAACTTCCTTATGCCTCGTTCAGACCTCCCAACACTGTAAGCCTGTCCCCCTGTCATATTTATGTGTATACATATATATATAATGTGTATATGTATATATATATATAATGTGTGTGCATATACATGTATATATAATGTGTGTGTGTATACATATATATATAATGTAGGGGGGACTCCTTATTTTTTTAACATTAACCACACCGTCTGTCAGTGTATTGAGCGGTGATAATTTATCACTGCTTAATAAACTGACATCTCTGTGTTTTGGTGAATTTCTGGTGCTGTAATCTCCTAAAGTCTCATGAGATTCCAGTATCAGGGGCCGTTCTCCACTGTTTGTTTTTTTTTTTTTTTTTTTTAATTTCAAAAGAGCTTTATTTCAAACAAAGAGTGCAACAATAGTGCAGAAAAACACCCACGCAGGGGTGATGGAGGGGTACAATCAAATTGAAAGACAAAATATAGATTCTTGCCCAAAACAATCGAGCTTGATCAAACAGAGTAAAGTAAGATAAGTTATACAAAATACAAAGTGTAACAATGTGAAGTTAGGGTATAATGTGTAACACGGGGTATTACACGAGGTCTACCCCTGCCCACCGACACCTCAAATGGGAGCAATCTGTGTCAATGGGCAGAAGACCAACCCCGCATCCCCCCGGGTGAAAACATAAAGTGCTTAAAACTTACTAGGAGTAAAAATTAGAAGTACAAAGATGAAAAATATAGAGGGGCAAGATGTCCTATTGAAATATTGTATCATATAGAACGTTGAGTAAATGTAAGGGCATGCAAAGTAGAATGAATTGGTTAAATGTTACTAACTAAATCAAGAATCCCCATTAGATAAATCCAATGGGGTATAAAGAAGACAAAAGACAAACAGGGAAAGGAAAGAACAGTTAAGAGAGAAAGGTAGACACAGAAAGAAAGTAGAAAGAGGGGATCCAGGAGCTACTCACCAATGGCTCGATGTTGACGGGGAGTTGAAGGTCGAAAGTTTTGCTAAAGGGGTAGTAAAGCCATAAGTTATAAGGAGGTGCCAATATATTGGGTCCAGGGTTGTTCTCCACTGTTTGAAGCATTTGTAGATCACTTCACTCCTCCAAAGGTGAAGCGATCTACTCCGCTTCATAAACAGGCACGCTGTCTGTCCGTGTATTGAGCGGTGATAATTTATCACTGCTTAATAAACTGACATCTCTGTATTTCTGGTGCTGTAATCTTGTAAAGTCTCACGAGATTCCAGTATCAGGGGCCGTTCTCCACTGTTGGAAGTATTTGTAGATCTCTTCACTCCTCCAAAGGTGAAGCGATATACAAAGCTTAATAAACTGGCACACAGAGGTGAAAGATCTTCACTGTGAATGCTGGAGAATGAAGCAGTGAATACATTTCACTGCTTCATAAACGGACACCACAGAGGAGAAAGATCTCCACTGTGAATGCCGGAGAACGAAGCAGTGAATAGATTTCACTGCTTCATAAAAGGACACCATTGTGTGATCCCTTTTGGGGTGTCAAAGGGAGTGAGGCTTTAACATATCTTAAAATAGGCAGGTGTACAATTCGTAATTGAATGGATATAGTCAAAGTCAAGAGTTTATATTATATTATTTTATTTCTCTATATTGTTTATTCTGGTTACCACAGTGATAAGATAACCAATAGATTGTGATCACATATTTTGAATCTACTGTGAATTATATTGTAATGATTTTTCCATGATGATTATACTGTAATAATTTTTCATTAATGATAATAAAAAACTTGAATGAAAAAACAAAACAAAAAAACGCCAGTTCCCTTGGCAGAAAAAAAAACGCTCCTATAGAGCGTTTTTGTACACAATAGGCGAGTGGGAGAGTTTAGCATTTTTTTCTTAAGCTCCAATCAGTAAATGCAAACCAGGTTTTTTTTTCTGCCTCTAAACGCTGAATTTAAAATATGCCTGTAATCATCCTAATGTGCATGGACACACAGGATAACATTGTGCTGCTTCTATAGGCAGAACTCAAGGCTCAAACACAAAACTCCTGTAGTAGCAGCGATTTTTAAGCTAGTGTGCATGGACCCCTGTGTTGCATTTCCAGTAGGCTTTTACTGAACATTCTTCTAGAGTTCAATAAGTCCTACAATGTCTCTATCACGCTGGAGATCCCTTTATTCACCTGCTGCTTGATTCCTGTGCCCTGAGGATTTCAGTGAGCAGAGTGTGAACACTGCACAGGGTTAGGACATCCAGCCTTATCAATGTGTCATCCTCAATACAGGCTAAGCAAAGAGTTTGATCGCCGTCTACTGGTTACACATGTCCTCAGCCTGGACCACTCCCAATAAGACAAGTGGAAGCAGGTTCAATGGACAATCAATCAAGCTGATCGCCTTGATACCCCCAAGCAACACATAATAGATCTCTTAGTTAGTCATTTTACAATTTCTCTATGGTATATATATATAGTATTTTTTAAGTTTTATGTAAATGCATGCTATATTTTTATGTTTAACTCTCTCCTAGATTGTAAGTTCTAACAAACAGGGCCCTATGATTCCTCCTGTATTAAATTGTATTGTAACTGTAATGTCTGCCTTTATGTGGTAAAGTGCTGCGCAAACTGTTGGCGCTATGTACATCCTGTATAATAATAATAATGCATTAATTAATTTAAAAGGCCTTCTTATTATGTAGGGCCTTTAGGTTTAGGTACCTTCAAGTTTAAGCATGCACTATTTTTCATTTCTATAATGTGCAATGTGCATAAAATGGTAGGTTACTAGTTTACTATGGTGACAATCCCTGATTTGTTTAATAGGAAGGTGAAGTAATTTTTTTATTTTTTTATTCCCAGGTAAATTATAGGATGAGTTTGCCCAAAGTAGCTCCCATAGTGGTGTGCTCACCCCTGCTGAATAGCGATAGATGAGCCTGCAAGACTCCGGCCACAGCCTCACCCTGTGAGCAATACTCACACATATAATTCAGATTTCACAGCTGACCTGCTCTGTAAACCTCAATCAGCTTCTAATTGAAGAGAAAACTAAATATTGCTTCCCTACAGCAGAGCTAACGATTTAATCATTATATCAGACATTATAGCTTTTAATTAGGCTAATGCTGATACTGTATGGAAAGAGATAATTCAATACAGATCTTGATGAATTCTGTAATTGGGTTAACAACGGAGCAGTTGGGGAGAGACGTCAATATTCAAGCTGTGTATAAACCCCTTGGTCTGCGAATGAATAGACAGGCGTTAGCCCCACATCCAGAGAATAGGGCGCATCCACCTTGTCATCTGCACACTTCAGTCGCAGAACCCTTTGCTCCATCTCCATCACTGAGTGCAATGTCCAGTGACAGCATTCTAAAAGGAACCATCGCTTTATTATTACCAGTGTCACCTTATTATTTACCAAGAAAAGGATTTTGGACAATGCCACCATCCTTAAACCAAAAATAATAGGAAATCATCTATATCTGCTACCAATATCCACTATTTATCGTTGTAAAGATAAGCTCAAATCCAGGAAAACACAGCACCTGGTCTAAGTTTCTCTTGTGATCAGTTCCCTAACGAATATATATATATATATATATATATATATATATATATATATATATATATATATATATATATATATATATATATATATATATGATTATTATTATTAGCAATGAGTGCTTTGAAATGCTGTAGCTGCTTTTTGCAGAAATAAAATAAAATACAACATATGTGATGTGATTGATGATTAATTGGTCTTAACACATCAATGATGCAGTTATAGTGATTATTTGTTCTCAACATATTAATGATATCATTGATGATTACTTGATATCAACATATTATTGATGTCATTGATGAATAATTGATCTCAACATATTAATGATGGTATTGTTGATTATTTGATTTCAGCATATTATTAATGTAATCGAGGATTGATCGATCTCAGCATATTAATTATGTAATTGATGATTAATTGATCTCAACATATTAATGATGCTATTGATGATTAATTTCAACATATTTATGATATTATTGATGATTACATTGATCTCAGCATATTGTCGATGTAATCAATGATTAACTGATCTCAGCATATTATTGATATAATTCATGGTTCGTTTTAACATATTTATGACGCTATTGATTAATTGTTCTCAGCATATTATCGATGTAATTGATGATCTCAGCATATTGCTGAGTAATTCCAACATATGTATGATGCTATTGATTAATTGATCTCAGCATATTATCGATGTAATTGATGATACACTGATCTCAGCATATAAATGATATAATTGATGATTAATTTTAACATATTTATGATGTTCTTGATGATTAATTAATCTCAACATATTATCAATGTAATTGATGATTAACTGATCTCAGCATATTAATGATGTAATTGATGAATAATTGATCTGAAGATAATAATGGTGTTATTAATGATTAATTTCAGCATATGAATGATGTAATTGGTGATTAATTCATCTCAACATATTAGTGATGTAATTGATAATTAATTGATCTCAACATATTAATGATTTTATTGATAATTAAATAATGTCAACATATTAATGATGTAATTGGGGATTAATTCATCTTAGAATAATAATAATGATGCAATTGATGATCAATTGATGTCATGTATTTTTGAAAAAGGTGTTTCGTTTTATTCGCAGATATCTGAGCTCCTATTCGGACTATTGATAGAATTAATCACAATAGCTACCTTTGTATCCAATATTTGCACAAAAAAAAGCAACAAATTAGCTCTATCAAAAAGAAAAATGTATTGGCGAGAAAATCCCTGTATATTAAGAAATTCATATTAATCAAGTGCATTTAGCTGGAATAAAAAAAAAGAAATGTTGTGTTTCCCAACAAATAAATAAATCGTGGCTTGGGGTGTGCTATTTTAAGGCTGCCTGCAAGATTACTTAAGATGTCACAAGTTGAACACAATGCGGGAGCAAATCGTATTCATCAAAATCAAATATTCTTCCGAGGAATATTTTTCATCACAACAATACATTACGGGGAGAAGAAGAAGAAGCGGCTTCTGAAACATTGCTGAGAAATTAGATTAATGGCTCTCTATGCTAGTTGTATCCCCTCAGCACAATTCAAGTATAGGCTGTAGTGTTTTTGTAATGGGGTGGGGTGGGGGGGTTCTTGTTTTGTGCAACTTAAGTGTAGTATTTAATGTGGAACAAAAGATGATAAATTATGGCAGATAGGTGCCACTCAGACATATGTAACTGTAAATATTTCCTTTCAGATGTTCCCTTGTTAGTCATTAGACAAAACGAAGCATAAAAACAAAAAAAAAAACAAAAAAGTGATTATTCAGCTTTAAGTAGTACATAAGTCACAAGGAATTATACACACACGCAAAATACACGCGAGCCTGTCTCTGCATCCTAGGCCGACCCTGCTATTGCAAATTAGATTAGCTGTACAGACTTCAAACAGTACAAACATGACACGGGGTTCACAGGAGAGTGAAGGGATCATCCCACTCCAATCTCTCTTTTCATCCAAGCATCTCACATAAATTACATCTAGTCCTTTAATACACTTTACAATGAGATTAAAACATCACTTTGACACGATTTCAAAACCATTCGTCTCCAGTGATTCCCTCCATTACATCACTAAATGGAGCTCGGGTATACACACCACCACACACATATCTGGATCTATAGATCTATACATCTCCCTTGATGGACCTCCAACGATGGCACCCAATCTATTGACTATCTGCGACTTCAATCGCGCCTGACCTCATAGGTGTAACTTATCTATCTTTAATATCTTGTTAGTGATGATGCTGAACTATATATTTTGCAATGACATGTAATGAATCTAATGCTTTAACTTCTACGGTAACTATTGGTTTTGGGGTTGTCCTGGAAGATACTCTGCATATATTTAGAATGTCCTTTTTTTTCAGAATCTGAAGCAAATGTATATTACAGATACTGTCCTTTACTGACTCGTGGCTGTCCTGAAACATACTCTACTTATTATTCCTTATTTGCAGAATCTGAAGCAAATGTATATCAAAGATAGGCTCAGCTCCTGTCTTTAACTACTGACTTGTGGTTGTCCTGGAAGATATTCTACTTATTAGTCCTTATTTGCAGACTCTGAAGCAAATGTATATCAGAGATAGGCTCAGCTCCTGTCTTTAACTACTGACTTGTGGTTGTCCTGAAATATACTCTACTTATTATTCCTTTTTTTTTGCAGCATCTGAAGCAAATGTATATTAGAGAAAAGCTCAGCTCCTGTCCTTAACTACTGACTTGGGGTTGTCCTGAAAGACACTCTACCTATTTTTAGGATGTCCCTTTGGGATATCCTTTTTTTTTTGCAGTATCTGGAGCAAATGTATATTAGAGAAAAGCTCAGCTGCTATCCATAACTTCTGTCTTTGGGTTGAACCTCCTGAAAGACAATCCACATATTTTTAGGATGTCCCTTTTTTGCAGAATCTGAAGCAAATGTATATTAGAGTAAAGCTCAGCTGCTATCCTTAACTACTGACTTGGGGTCGTCCTGAAAGACACTCTACCTATTTTTAGGATATCCATTTGGGATGTCCTTTTTTGCAAAATCTGAAGCAAATGTACATTAGAGAAAAGCTCAGCTCCTATCCTTAACTTCTGACTTGGGGCTGAACCTCCTGAAAGACAATCCACATATTTTTTTAGGATGTCCCTTTTTTGCAGAATCTGAAGCAAATGTATATTAGAGAAAAGCTCAGCTCCTAACCTTAACTACTGACTTGGGGTTGTCCTGAAAGACACTACATATTTTTAGGATGTCCCTTTGGGATGTCCTTTTTTTTTGCAGAACCTGAAGCAAATGAATATTAGAGAAAGACTCAGCTCCTGCCCTTAACTTCTGACTTGAGATTGTCCTGGAGGATGCTCTGCTTATTTTAAAGATACACTTTTTTTGCAGAATCTGAAGCAAATCTATATAAGAGCAGGGTCCAACTCTTGTCCTTAACTACTGACTTGGGGTTGTCCTGGAGGATAGTCTGCCTATTTTTAGGATGTCCTTTTTTTGCAGAATCTGAAGCAAATGTATATTAGAGAAAGAGGGCTGTCCCGGAAGATACTCTGCTTATTTTTAAGATACACTTTTGCAGAATCTGAAGGCAAATCTATACAAGAGAAGGGTTCAACTCTTGTCCTTAACTGCTAACTTGGGGTTGTCCTAAAAGATATCCTTCTTAATTTTAAGATGTATTTTTTTCAGAATCTAAAGCAACAAAAGCAACAAAAGAAAGGGTTCAACTCCAGGCTACTGACTTAGGGTTGTCTTGGTAAATGTTCTTTTTAATTTAAGATGTAATTTTCTTTGCAGAATCTGAAGCAAATCCCTAAAAGGTTCAACTCCTGTCTATCGACTTGGGGTTGTCTTGGAAGACACTCTTCTTATTTTTAAAATGTACGTTTTTTGCAGAAAATGAAGCAAATATATATTCGGGAAGGGCTCAGCTCTTGTCCTTAACCACTGACCTAGATTTGTTCAGGAGGCTACTCTGCTTACTTGTATTATTTATATTTTTTTATTCGAAGAATCTGAAGCATATGCCCATTAGAGAAAGTCTTAGCTCCTGTTCTTAACCATTGACTTGGGTTTGTTCAGGAAGATGCTCTGCTTATTTTTATTATCTATATTTATTTGATTTAGCTGAATCTGAAGCACATACCCATTAGAGATAGTCTCATGTCCTGTTCTTAAACCACTGACTTTGGTTTGTGCAGGAAGATTTTCTGCCTATTTAGGATTTTTTAAATTTTTTTTTGCACACTCTGAGGCAAATGAATATCAGAGAAGGGCTGAGCTCCTGTCTTTATTATGCCCCCCTTGTCTGCTCCAGCAAATTGCTGGTATCATTTTAATCCTGTATTGGGAGCAATCCTGTGGTTATTTTCAGCTCACATTAGCCAGGTGCAGTGCAGTTTCTAAACTGGGAGGCAGCCTCCTCATCTCCCTGACTTATAGTTCCCTAGCAGAGGCTGATTATCCTGGCACTTGCTGAAATAATGCCCCAGAGATAAAGCAAAGCAGGACTCACCAGGTCTTTACCGATGATCTGCAATATTCCAGCACCGAGGATTTCCAATATTATACAGAACCATGTTACACCAAACTGGAAGTGCAACTGCATTCAACACCCTAATACTCTAGTAGATCTAACCCCAGAATATTACAGAAGATGCCTTCTAATGGGTTATTCATTATTTCCTTAAACGTGTCCTACACAAACCGTTCTTCCAAAATAAGCTCCCAGTCCTAAAGCAGAAATCAAAGCTTTTACCAAGCCATCTATTTGGCACTATCTGTAACGACCGAGCTTTACAGCCACTTAAGTCATGGGTGAATGGCGCAAATGAGTGAGGATTTTAATGGGTTAAGTGACCCGAGGCGCTATCACATTTAAACACCTGTTTTAAGAGCAGTCTGCCAAAGATCACCCATCTTTAATCGATACCCCCATATCATTGTCCTGCCTGTTGATTTCCAAATGTAATATATATATATATATATATATATATATATATATATATATATATATATATATATATATATATATATATATATATTTCTCTCTCTCTCTCGATATATATATATATATATATATAGCGAGAGAGAGGGGAGATATTATCACAGCAAGACAATGACAACAAACACCTCTGTAAAACTAGTGTGATTCTCACATCTGATAATTAAGAGTGTCTTTATCTGTAGCTATTGATTGATTGATTGAAGGGCTCGTCATTTCCCTTAATTAGACATAACGAGAATGCAATTTCCCATCAAGGGTATGCACCAGGATCTTCATGACTGTAGAATAAACACGATCACAGATGATAATAAGGGGGGGATCCATGTCACAATACGTCTCCCTGCTACCAGTAGAAATCGGGATTTTATGGGGTGACATGGTTCATCTTAAATGAGGCGGAAAGGGATCGCCCTGCAGCACTATACACTGGCAGAATGGAACAGATCGGTCCATGTTAAACCAACCAGTGACACACATGATGGGTTTTAAAATGTGAAAACTTCTTTCTGTAGTAAAGGAAAAGAACATAAGCTCAGGACTGGTTCCCCCTTCCAGCTTGCCATTTATTCTCCACATCCAAGGATATAAGCATCTAGTTGAGTTTACTGACACCTCCCCCCCATACCCCCCTCTATGGAGCCTCCAAAAGCATCACTTCACCCCACAACTCCCCCTTTACCCCAATCTGCACATACAAAACGCCACAAAGAAGAATCTCAGGAACAACAGGCATGCACATCCAGAGAGAGAGAGAAGAGAGCGAGAGAGAGAAAAACAGCATAGTAATCAGTTAAAAGTAGGAATAAATCTGTAGCAGTAAAACAAAGCAGAAAAAAAGGGAAGAAGTTATATAGACTTACAGCAAACCTCCTCCAGACTCATCTTCCGACCATCGTTTCATCTATCACACTGTATTAGAATATTATATATATATATATATATATATATATATATATATATATATATATATATATATATATATATATATATATATATATATATATATATATATATGTGTGTTATACAGTGCTCTGTAAAAATCCCCTACACCAGGCAACCAGCCATGCACAGGCAAAGCTCCCCAAGCGGAGTGCCCGGCTACACACATACACTGCAAGGCAGGGAGACAAGAAAATGAAATTTATTATTGATAGTAAAGACTTTGAAGACAATTTCAAGTTATTGTTTCTCTCTCTGGAAAAAGGAGGCCTTTTTTTCCCTAACATAATGAAACGTCTTTTGTGTGGCAGCGAACAATACCAAACAAGTAGTCTAATAAATAGCCACTTTTTTGTTCAGGCTCGATAGTGAATAGAATTGAGCAGTTGGTTTGAGAGCAGCTGGGACGCTGTAAGCTGGGAGGTGGAGCTCAGTCCCCCCTCTCTATGGCTCTCATCTCCTTTCTCTGGCTGGATGGATCTCCCTCCTTCTCTCTCCTTTCCCTCTTCTCTGCTCCTCATTCTCTGGGCTGCCTTCATAGAAAGCATTTCTCTTCTCTCTCTAGCCCTGATCATTTCATTGTTTCTGCCATCCTAATCACTCTGCACAGATCCCCACTTCTTCCATGGAGGAGCCCTGTGTACAATTCTTTTTGCAGATCCCTCCCCATAGTCTATTACTCACTTACACATAACAGCAGTTTGTGTGTCCAAGGAAACATTACTATTGTGTGATCGTGTTAGAAGTGACATAAGGCTGCATGTTGGACAAGTATGTGATCTAGCGACAATTACTTAGGCTACTGCTTTAGGATAGATTTTTTGTTGTTGCATACTGCTATAGCATAGATTTTTTTTTGTTGCAATGGGTATATATATCTTTATAGGTGTATCTAATGTATACCCTAATTATAATTGTATCTAATGTATACCCTAATTATAATTGTATCTAATGTATACCTGAATTATACTTGTATCTAATATCTCTGTCTTTCTCTCTATAGATCTGTCTATCCATCTCATCATCCACCTGTAGTTACTAGTTACTACAACCTTAGATCCCAATGCTTTGGTTATGGAATTTAACAAGGCACACAGCAAGACAGCAGAAGCCTGCAGTCAATGGACAGATGTCAAAGAACTTTCAAAGTTCAGCTTGCGAATTCCTAGATTTGATTGGGGCGCCGGGGGTCACGTGACTGATGTAACACTAGCCCAGCCATAGACAGAACACACGTTATATAAAGAGAACATAGGTCACACAACGCAACACTCGTCACCCATTTCACAGAGGAAGGCGACACTTCGTTTTTAGCAAAATATTGCAAGATCTTTGCATGCCTTTGCCTAGAATATCTAAATACTTCACCAAAAAGGCAAATGTATACATAGATCTTGATCTCTATATTCTGGTGGATTGGAAATTTTGAGTACATACGCACACACACATATCTATCTATCTATCTATCTATCTATCTATCTATCTATCTATCTATCTATCTATCTATCTATCTATCTATCTATCTATCTATCTATCTATCTATCTATCTATCTATCTATCAAGATATATATATATATATATATATATATATATATATATATATATATATATATATATATATATATATATGTAAGTAAATGCTAAATTTGCACCACATTTCTGTGTAACCACGTCATTTATTTAAATGTCAATTTATTATATATTTAAAATAAATAAATAAATGACGTGGTTACACAGAAATGTGGTGCAAATTTAGCGTTTACTATATATATATATATATATATATATATATATATATATATAGAGAGAGAGAGAGAGAGAGAGAGAGAGAGAGAGAGAGAGAAAGAGAGAGAGAGAGAGAGAGAGAGAGAGAGAGAGAGAGAGAGAGAGAGAGAGAGAGAGAGAGAGAGATACAATTCATTGCTGTATATATACTAGCCTTATAATTACAAATCTGTAACTTGCACACATTTAGTATCCCCCCTCAAAATAAATTATTATTAAATTAAAACATATGAATATGTGCATCTATCTATCTATCTATCTATCTATCTATCTATCTATCTATCTATCTATCTATCTATCTATCTATCTATCTATCTATCTATCTATCTATCTATCTATCTATCTATCTATCGTATGTATGTATCATAACAAATTATTGTAAATTGCAGATTTTAAGAAAGCTTATTGTTATATAGTGAAATATATATATATATATATATATATATATATATATATATATATATATATATATACATATACACACACACATTTTTTTTTTTGCTCATAAGAATTTATGCAATTTGCAGATTCAAAGGCAAAGTATATTTGCGATGAGGAAGCTTGGTAAAGCAGTCCCCTTGCAGATCCAGGCTGGAGTCAGGAGGTTTGGACAGTGGAGGGGGAGTGGAGCTTTTGCTTTGTGAGCTGAACACCTGTCAGTCAGTTGGCAGTGACAGCCTGTCACCGGCTCCTCTAATAGTAGGTGCGGGCTAAGTGCACAACACTCTACACGTCTGTCTTCCATACACTTGTGCTCTGCCAGAGAATCAAGCCTGACCTCCTAGAGGAGCACCGTACACCTGATCGATAGGCTTAGTTTTTATTTCTTAAAGGGTATCCAGGTATCTCTAACGTTTAGCCATCAATAAAGATGAAGACGGTTTGCTGCTATTGTCAAGTATTACAGTAATTTTCAGTGAAATGTACAGTAAAGCTTCGCTGCTCTAGGCTGCTAGCAAGGGTTCAGCATTTGAAATGACAGGCAACAACTCCTTCTCGATCTTTTGAACAAAATGGATTTCTACACTTAAATACACATCCTATTTTTATTGAGTATATGTTGTATAAATTCCACAGACACCCCAAATGCTCCTCTACACACAAACTTATTGATCAGTAATGACATAATAGTACAATGGAGGCTGAGAAAATATATCATTATATATAAATGGCAACTGGAGTATATATAATGGAGAGGCATATAGAATATATTTTTATTTATCATGTCACAAATGTATAATTATAATCACAGCTTGGGCTTATAGTTGCTGTAAGATCTGCCCCCCATGCTTTATCTGTTAACAGCAATATTACTTTCTGTGATGGACAATGAGATTGTGCACTTTGCATACAATATGGAAAGCTTAGGATTTGATTTAATAAATGGTATAGCCCAATCCTATGAAATGGATGTGATGTGGCAATCACATCCTGGTTTTAATAGGATCATATATTAACTGTGCAAAGTATATACATGCAGTGCATGAGTGTGCAATATAAGTTGTATGATATGGAAGCTGGATCTGCATTTAGGATTCAACAGTACAGAGAGCAAACCCATGAAACTGCAATTTTCAAGTGATTCTCTGTTGTGCACAGGTTTTAAATACTAAAAAAGAAATATAAGCTTGTGTTCTCTATTTAAGCTGACAATAAAAACTTGCATATGTCTGTGTGCTGCATAAAGGTAGCCATGCACTATACAATCTCATTGTGCAATCTCCTTTAGATCTACCATCAACAACTGTATGTAGTGCAAAGGCTGTCTTATTTAATACAAATGAACTGGACTGCTCAGGCGTGTCCTGCAATTTTGGTAAATTTAAGGGACTGGCAAGCTGAAATATTTTACATTTTTTGTTTGGCTTTTGGTACACATTACTTACACATTAGGGATGAGAGAAGAGCAGAGAAGATGTAATCTGTATCAATTACTAAAGATGGAAAATTGTCCATAAACCAGCAGTAACAATGCAAAGACAAAGTTAATTCTGGTTATTTTATTAGAAATGAGCAGATCTTTGGAAGATTGCATTTTCACTCTACATGCACATCCAATAGGCAGTAATGGTGAGCAACAGAGCATAGCTTGTGATACCAGTTTATATGATGAATAGGATATTATATATGCAAACCTTCAAACAAATCAAAATTAAGCCCTAATAACAGTTTTTTTATGTGTGTGTTATAAATTACCACAACCAATTAAAGCAGTACTAAACCCAAAACCAAAAATGTAATATATTCCTGCTTGCCAATCATTAATGTGGTGGCTGGCTGCATTGGTTTTCTTGTTTAGGCTTTTTACTCTGTTTTCACCTGGTGATCCTCCTGTATTAGAGTGCCTACACTCTGGATAAAGGTGCAAAGGGGGCACATTTGGATAGCAGCATTGTCAGTCCAGGGGGAGGGGAGTGTTAAATGTACTAGCATATTTAGATAAACAATTTAATTAAATAAGAGCAATTTAGAGTAACAAATTAAAGACAAGCTCCAGCTAACACTTTTTTTGTTTCTTTTGGGATAAATGTTTTACATAAATAAATTAAAGCTGACCACTGTAAGCACAACCGTCGCAGTAAATTGTTTGTCTGAACTCTCTAACTGCTACATCTGCAGGGCAGCTTATTCTGTTGAAAAACATCAGACATACTGGTAGTATTACCTAGTGAAAATAAGGAAAGAAAGCCTAAAAAAAGCATAAAAAGAAAACTAATGCAGCCATTACATATAAGAACTGGTAAGCTGCAATATAATAAATGTCTGGTTTAGGGTTTAATACAACTTCAATGTATCAAACTAAAAAAATAAAATAGATTGCCTTAGTAAAGCTGACAGTACACCACTCAAGTTCCAGCAGGAATGTGCTGAAATTCAAGCTTTTGATGGGTATTGGATGAATGAGAGCACCATATCAAATTGATTCAGTACAGTATAGGTTTTATTATTAAAAACGATGTCAAAACAACACGTTTTGGGGGTTCACAGATTGCTTTTCATCAGGGCTTGAATGCTGAAAAAGATGCATGATAATGCTGGACAGGTAAATATGAGAAATAAAGATTAAGTAATCCCAGCAAAGGTGTAGGTGGCCCTGATGGCACCACCCAACTCGACAAAAGCATTTTTTTTCAATCCATATGTCAAAAGAGTCAGGTGGAAAATTGTCAACTGAATAGTGACTGCACCCAGTCAGAAGACTATTAACCTCAGGCAAAATATATACTATTACAATGATAATCACTATAGTTTTATGGAAATAAGTATAACCATGGTGATACTAGCAGAGAAAATCATGTAAATAAAGGTGATAAAAGGTATTTTATCTATTTAAAATGTACCACATTATTAGTACTATAAAAAAGTCTGCACAAAAGGTTGCGCAGTAAAACAAAATAAAGCTGGTCTGATGCTATTAATCTGAGGTCAAGTATTTTGTTTGCGCTGTGTTGTATCCAAAAGGATTATGACTGGAATAGGAGTATTAAGACAATGTAGCACTAGCAACCTGATTTCAGGTTTGGGAATCTTCAACATTATTTTCTCATTGCTTCTTGTGATTGACATGACAAGTCATTACATGGTTTTCTTAGCAGATAAACTTTTTACTTTCTGCTGGACACCTTGCAGTAAAGTGATATTTCCACAAGGTCCACCACAAGCTGGGGTCGATTTACAAACTTTAAGACAAATGAAGAGAGTGAATTGAAGGGAACATGTTTTTGCTTCAAAGCTCACTTATGCAGGAGATTTTTTTGTCTTTTTTTATTTTATTGTCCTTCTCTAATGGTTTGGGAATATAAGATTGCTTTAAGGTGAACTCCAGGATAACCAAACATATTGGCTAAAAATTAATTCATAATTTTAATTATTAATTAATTATTATTATTAATTAATTATTCTTACTTAAAGCGGTTGTAAATTGCTAGTCATTTAAAAAAAAAAAAAATTTCCTGCAATGTCATGATGTGCTAGTATGCATTGCACACAAGCACATTATGATAGACTTACCTTAGAATGAAGGGCTCCAGCACTGCAATATCACTCCTGAGATGGCTGACATCTACCCCGGTCTTCTTTCCGGATTCGCGGCCTCAAACTACTTGAGTGGCCGGGGCGCGATGACATCACTCCCGCGCGTGCGCACGGGAGCGGCCAATTCTGACATGGGCTCTTAAGGCCTGACACTGTAAACTGGACCTTCAGAGCGCATCCGCCGGTGATGTCTTCTGCAGCATGCACTCTGAATATCTCCTAAACTTTGCAATAAAAAAAAAAAATTGTCATTTGAAAAAAAATAAATAAAAAATGTCCCTTTAAGAGCTATGGGCGGAAGTGACATTTTGACATTGCTTCCACCCTGCAATGGTATGGAGACGGGTGGGGACCATCTTCCCCTCACTCGTCTCCATGTCTATCAGGAAGAAGGATCCGATCACCTCTGCCGCTGCCAACTGCTCTGGTAAGCAGTAGAGGGCACAGGAGGGGGGCCCGCTCCTGCCGCCGATAAAAGTGATCTTGCGGCGAATCCACCACAGCGACCACTATTACTGGAAACCGGACCGCCCGCCAAAGCAGAGGATACCAGGGTTATGGCAGCTAGCTGCTGCCATAACAAAGATTCCCTCTTCAAAGTTATATCGGCGTGCGGTGGTCCGAAGTGGTTAATATTCAAATCAAACTCACCCATCCATCCATGTCTCCATGTTTTATTTTGCTGAGAAAACATCCCCTAGCACTGACCATCTTGAGTAAGGGCAGATGATTTATGCAGCATTAAACCCCTGGGATCCATCTGCCCTTGGCTCAGGCATGTAGGCAGGAGGGTATGCTAAGCTGGGAAAACTCCTCCTCCCCCTCCTAAGGACTCCTGGGATATATGGTACAATTTGCACAGGCTTGGAAACCAGGAAGTAACTGTTAAAAAAGTGCAAAACAAGTACAAATGATATAGTTTCCTATATACTAATACTAGCAGCATAAGGATTACAAATAGTCAAGGTTAATTGAGAGAGTGAAGTTCTGCTTTTAAATGTGTATGTTCACTTTAGAAAGTATATGTTCACTTTGCAATGTGAATGTGAAGTGTGAAACTGTGGCTGCTTTTGATACCCAAAAGATTTTTGCTAGCACTTGTTTGGATAATCAATGTGAACATGGACAAAAATGGAGCAAGATTGGGTGGGACTTTACATGTAGCTTGTTGGGTTAAATGAATACACAAATCAAGGAGTTTAACCACTTCAGCCCCGGAAGGATTTACCCCCTTCCTGACCAGAGCACTTTTTACAATTTGGCACTGCGTCGCTTTAACTGCTAATTGCGCGGTCATGCAATGCTGTACCCATACGAAATTTGCGTCCTTTTCTTCCCACAAATAAAGCTTTCTATTGATGCTATTTGATCACCTCTGCCATTTTTATTTTTTGCGCTATAAATGGAAAAAGACCGAAAATTTTGAAAAAAAAATGATATTTTCTACTTTTTGTTATAAAAAAAACCCAATAAACTCAATTTTAGTCATACATTTAGGCCAAAATGTATTCGGCCACATGTCTTTGGTAAAAAAAATGTCAATAAGCGTATATTTATTGGTTTGCGCAAAAGTTATAGCGTCTACAAACTAGGGTACATTTTCTGGAATTTACACAGCTTTTAGTTTATGACTGCCTATGTCATTTCTTGAGGTGCTAAAATGGCTGGGCAGTACAAACCCCCCCCCCAAATGACCCCATTTTGGAAAGTAGACACACCAAGGAAATTGCTGAGAGGCATGTTGAACCCATTGAATATTTTTTTTTTTGTCCCAAGTGATTGAATAATGACAAAAAAAAAAAAAAAATTTACAAAAAGTTGTCACTAAATGATATATTGCTCACACAGGCCATGGGCATATGTGGAATTGCACCCCAAAATACATTCAGCTGCTTCTCCTGAGTACGGGGATACCACATGTGTGGGACTTTTTGGGAGCCTAGCCGCGTACGGGGCCCCGAAAACCAAGCACCGCCTTCAGGATTTCTAAGGGCATAAATTTTTGATTTCACTCCTCATTACCTATCACAGTTTTGAAGGGCATAAAATGCCAAGATGGCACAAAACCCCCCCAAATGACCCCATTTTGGAAAGTAGACACCCCAAGCTATTTGCTGAGAGGCATGTTGAGTCCATGGAATATTTTATATTTTGACACAAGTTGCGGGAAAGTGACAATTTTTTTTTTTTGCACAAAGTTGTCACTAAGGTGTCCGTTTATGAAGCAGTGAAATCTATTCACTGCTTCGTTCTCCGGCATTCACAGTGAAGAATCTTCTCCTCTGTGTGCCAGTTTATGAAGCGGTGTAGATCGCTTCACCTTTGGAGGAGTGAAGTGATCTACAAATGCTTCAAATAATGGAGAACGGCCCCTGATACTGGAATCTCGTGAGACTTTACGAGATTACAGCACCAGATGTCAGTTTATCAAGCAGTGATAAATTATCACCGCTCAACGGCGTGGATTAATGTTAATAAAATAACGAGTCCCCCTACATTATACACATATGTATACACACACACACACATTATATATACATGTATATACACACACATGATATATATATACATATACACATTATATGTATATATGTATATATATGTATACACATAAATATGACAGGGGGACATGCTTACAGTGTTGGGGGGTCTGAACGAGGCATAAGGAAGTTAAAAAACTTCCTCCTCCCCCCTCAGATCCCCCCAGATTCTCTCTTCACTCCCCGATTCACCACCTCTGAGCTGGTGAACCTGGGAGTGTGAATTTTGACTCAGATCGCCAGTGAAGCGGTGAGATCACCGCTTCATAAACTGGCCGTTACGGTGTCATTCATGGGGATTCTCCGTGTGTAGAGATAATCGGTGGGAGAACAAGTTCAAACATGTTCTCCCCCGATTATTAAAAATTTTTTTTTTTTTGCACAAAGTTGTCACTAAGGTGTCCGTTTATGAAGCAGTGAAATCTATTCACTGCTTCGTTCTCCGGCATTCACAGTGAAGAATCTTCTCCTCTGTGTGCCAGTTTATGAAGCGGTGTAGATCGCTTCACCTTTGGAGGAGTGAAGTGATCTACAAATGCTTCAAATAATGGAGAACGGCCCCTGATACTGGAATCTCGTGAGACTTTACGAGATTACAGCACCAGATGTCAGTTTATCAAGCAGTGATAAATTATCACCGCTCAACGGCGTGGATTAATGTTAATAAAATAACGAGTCCCCCTACATTATACACATATGTATACACACACACACACAATATATATACATGTATATACACACACATGATATATATATACATATACACATTATATGTATATATGTATATATATGTATACACATAAATATGACAGGGGGACATGCTTACAGTGTTGGGGGGTCTGAACGAGGCATAAGGAAGTTAAAAAACTTCCTCCTCCCCCCTCAGATCCCCCCAGATTCTCTCTTCACTCCCCGATTCACCACCTCTGAGCTGGTGAACCTGGGAGTGTGAATTTTGACTCAGATCGCCAGTGAAGCGGTGAGATCACCGCTTCATAAACTGGCCGTTACGGTGTCATTCATGGGGATTCTCCATGTGTAGAGATAATCGGCGGGAGAACAAGTTCAAACATGTTCTCCCCCGATTATCACTGTTTGATAAACTGTTTATGGACTGTGATCAGCGGTGATCCTCGGGATCACCGCTGATCACTGCTTCATAAACGGACACCAGAATGATATATTGCTCAAACATGCCATGGGCATATGTGGAATTACACCCCAAAATACATTCTGCTGCTTCTTCTGAGTACGGGGATACCACATGTGTGGAACTTTTTGGAAGCCTAGCCGCGTACGGGGCCCCGAAAACCAAGCACCGCCTTCAGGATTTCTAAGGGCATAAATTTTTGATTTCACTCCTCACTACCTATCACAGTTTTGAAGGCCATAAAATGCCAAGATGGCACAAACCCCCCCCCCCAAATGACCCCATTTTGGAAAGTAGACACCCCAAGCTATTTGCTGAGAGGCATGTTGAGTCCATGGAATATTTTATTTTTTGACACAAGTTGCGGGAAAGTGACAAATTTTTTTTTTTGCACAAAGTTGTCACTAAATGATATATTGCTCACACAGGCCATGGGCATATGTGGAATTGCACCCCAAAATACATTCTGCTGATTCTCCTGAGTACGGGGATACCACATGTGTGGGACTTTTTGGGAGCCTAGCCGCGTACGGGGCCCTGAAAACCCAGCACCTCCTTCAGGATTTCTAAGGGCGTAAAGTTGTGATTTCACTCCTCACTACCTATCAGGCTCCTACTTACCAGACCGGCGAGTCCTGTCGGGCAGAGGGTAGGCTCCCTTACCCTCTGACTATCGGCCCCCTGGTAGAGTAAACAGGGGGTGCGACAGTACGGAGTGGTATGAAGGCCTGTATGGCTGTCCTGGTATTGCAGTCCGGGTGTCACAGGGTTAATAGCTGGAAAGACTGGAGTAGGCTGGAGCACCTTCACTGAGCTGAGCAGGCTAGTGTGGACAACAGGCAGGAAGTCTGCAGACAGGCTGATAGGATCCCAGGGAGCAGGCAGATGGATGGTCAGGAGGCAGGCCGGGTTTGGCAACAGGCAGACGGCAGAGGTACAGTGGAACAGGCAAGCGGATGGTCAGACAAGCAAAGGTCGGTGCAGGCAGAGTTCAGAGAGAGGTCGGGGGACAAGGCCGGGTCAACAGGTATAGCAGGAACAGACAAGGTACACGGTCAGGCTCTGGAACGACTAGATGTTGATTAGGCAGCACTGGTCACAAGAACTCACTGGCTTAAATGGGGCTTTTGGCGGCAAACGATGTGCACGCACGCGCCCCGGCACACACAGGCACGCGCGCCCGCCAACGCCCGCGCGCGCCCCCGCACACCGGGGTGCACAGTGGAACGATCCTGGACACACACACCGGCGCCGCGAGGAGCCCGCACGGCGAGGTCCGCAGGAACGCGCGCGCCAACGCACCCTGATGCACACCACCGCGGGCGCCCCGCCTGCCGAGGTAAGGACCCTGACAGTGCCCCCCCCTCAAGGGCAGCCTCCGGATGCCCAGCTGGGCCAGCCTGGGTGCATGGGAGTTCTTGAAGGCTCGTAGCAATTCGTTGGCATGGAGGTTACCTTGGGTTCCCAAGAATTATCCTCGGGTCCATACCCCTTCCACTTAATGAGGTACTGGAGCTGATTCTGCCTCTTCCTACAATCCAAGATTGCCTCGACTTCGAACTCCTCCTCATTGTTGACCAAAACAGCCTCCGGTGGCTTGGCCTTACGGTCAGGAAAAGGATCGTGGATAACTGGTTTCAGTAACGAAACGTGGAAGACCGGGTGGATTCTAAGGGACTCTGGCAGACTAAGTTCAAAGGCAACATCATTCACCTTTCTTTTCACCCGAAACGGGCCCAGGAACTTAGGTCCCAACTTCCTGGAGGGACAAGCCAACTTTAGGTTAGTTGTAGAGAGCCACACTTGGTTGCCAGGCTCAAGGACGAGTTCTCCTCGCCTTTTCTTGTCGAACATCCTCTTGAAGGAAGCCTGGGATTGGGCCATGGTTTCCTGCAAGATCTTACAGTTACTAGAAAAGAACTCCATTGTTTCCGTTACTGCGGGTAGAGAACATTCCGGGATAGAACTGGGAAGGAAAGAAGGGTTGAATCCATAATTCGCAAAGAAAGGAGTCTGGTTGATGGCAGAGTGTAGGGAGTTATTATACGAGAATTCAGCGACTGGTAACAAGGACACCCAGTCGTCTTGCGTAAATACAGAAAAACAACGGAGGTATTGCTCCAGCGTCTGGTTAGTTCTTTCTGTCTGGCCGTTCGTCTGAGGGTGGTAGGCCGAGGAGAACGCCAATTCAATTTCCAAAGCGGCACACAGTGCTCTCCAAAACCGGGAGGTAAATTGAACACCCCGGTCGGATACAATATTCGCGGGCACCCCATGTAACCTTACTACTTCCTTGACGAATATCTTCGCCGTTTCTACGGCTGTGGGAGTACCCTTCATAGGGATGAAGTGTGCCATCTTGGATAGCCTATCGATCACCACAAAGATGGTTGAGAAACCTTCAGAGGGGGGTAACTCCACAATGAAGTCCATTGATAGCATTCTCCAAGGTCTGTCAGGAATCGGTAAGGGTCTCAATAAACCCCAGGCCTTTGAGCGGTTGCATTTATTCCGGGCACAAGTGTGGCAAGAACCCACATACCTCTTACAGTCCTCCAGGAGACATGGCCACCAAAAGGTGCGTAGCACCAATTCCGAGGTTTTCCGGGCTCCGAAGTGACCTGCCAGCTTGTGGTCATGACATAGTTCCAGTACCAGTACCCTACATCTTTCAGGTACAAAAATCTTGCCTTCATGCCAGAGCAACCCATCGCTTAAACTGGTTCCAGTAGGTAGAGGAATTTCAGAGGAGGCCTGTTTAATCCTGGAAATTAAATCTCCCTGGAGAAGTAAGAAACTACCTGCAGGCAAAATAGTATCAGGAGGAGTACTTTCCTTGGAGTCGTCAAACATTAGTGATAGGGCATCAGATTTTCCATTCTTGGATCCGGGCCTGTACGTGATATGAAAGGAGAAGCGGGAAAAAAAAGTGCCCATCTAGCCTGTCGTGGTCTGAGTCGCTTGGCTGCTCTTAGGTATTCCAAGTTCTTGTGGTCGGTAAAGATGAGAACCGGATGTACCGCACCCTCTAGTAGATAGCGCCATTCTTCCAAAGCCGCTTTGATGGCCAACAGTTCCCGGTCTCCTACATCATAATTTTTCTCAGATGACGAGAGTTTACGGGAAAAGAATGCTACAGGAAACAAGAGGGCCTTGGGGCCCTGGCGTTGAGAAAGTACTGCCCCCACTGCGATCTCAGAAGCATCCACTTCCAGCACAAACGGTAACGCAGGGTCCGGGTGCTTGAGAATAGAAGCAGAAGTAAACAGTCCCTTTAATTTCTCGAACGCTGCCTGTGCTCGGGGCGACCAACAGAATCGTGCCCCCTGTCTAGTAAGTTCCGTTATTGGTGCAATGATCTTAGAGAAGTCTTTAATAAATTTCCTGTAGAAGTTGGAAAATCCTACGAAACGTTGAACCCCTTTCTTGTCTGTAGGAGCAGGCCAGTCCAGGATGGCCGATACTTTTTGTGGGTCCATTTTGATTCCTTCAACAGAAATAATGAGTCCCAAGAACTGGATACTCTGACGTTCGAACTCACATTTATCCAGTTTAGCGTATAAGCCATGTTGCCTGAGCCGGACGAGAACATTCCTGACGTGCCTGCGATGATCCGCCAAAGAAGAGGAGAAGATGAGTATGTCGTCCAGATAAACGATGACGTAGAGGTCCAGGATATCTCTAAAGATGTCATTCACAAAGTGCTGGAACGTAGCTGGGGCATTACAAAGACCGAAGGGCATGACCTGGTACTCGAAATGCCCGAAACGAGTGCGAAACGCAGTCTTCCACTCGTCACCCTCTCGGATGCGGATTAAGTTGTAAGCACCCCGGAGATCCAATTTAGTAAAGATTCTGGCAGTGCCCAGCCTTTGGAATAACTCAGGTACCAGAGGGAGCGAGTAGCGATTTTTAATCGTTATCTTATTCAATTCGCGGTAATCGATACATGGCCGCAGGGAATGATCCTTCTTTTCCACAAAGAATAAGCCCGCACCGGCCGGGGAGGTGGACGGGCGGATAAATTTCTTTTTCAGATTTTCATCTAAGTACTGCTTCAGGGTGTCCAGCTCCTGCTCAGTCAGGGGGAAGATCCGGCCAAAAGGTACCTCGGTTCCAGGAAGCAATTCAATTGGGCAGTCGTAGGGCCTGTGTGGAGGTAGCAATTCTGCCCCCTTTTTGCTAAACACATCCGCAAAGTCTCGGTAAGGCTCAGGGATAGCTTGAAGCAGATCAACATCTGGATGTAGACAGAGGAGTTGGGTAACCTCACGGCCTGTCCCTTGCATGCATTGTTGAAGACAATATCCAGAGAGGAACTCGACATTACCAGAAGCCCAGTTGATTTGGGGGTTGTGCACCTGTAGCCAAGGTATTCCAAGAATGACTGGAAAGAGGGGGGACGAGATGGCGTCCAGACAGAGATATTCACGGTGTTGCTGGCCCATGATGGCTTCTAAGGGGACGGTTTCCTGAGTGACCGGGCCGGAGCGGAGAGCAGAACCGTCAGCAAGATGAACAGCAAGGCTTTGAGTTTTGGTTTGGAGAGGAATGGCATGTTGAGAGGCAAAGGTCCGGTCGATAAAACAGCTGCAGGCTCCAGAATCAATGATAGCTGGGACTTGGATGGCCTTTCCGGGAAGCTGTAAAGTGACAGAAATGGTTAGGTGCGTGCCCATAGTGGGTACAATAGTAGCACAGGTACGAACATCAGAACGACACTTACGCATCTTGTTGGGGCAACCGCTGGCGTAGTGCCCCGATTCCCCGCAGTAGAGGCAGAGGTTGTGTGCCCGCCTACGTGTCTTCTCCTCTGGGGTCAAAGAAGGACGGAATAGACCAAGCTGCATTGGTTCAGGTGCATCATAGGTCGAGGCAGGTGGTGGAGCGGGAAATCTGCTGGGAGGACAGGGTACTTGTGGAATCATCCAGGTGGGATGAAAGGTACTGGTGGTTCTTTCAGTACGTCATTCTCGCAGTCTACGGTCTATTTGGATGGACAGATTGATAAGCTCTTCCAGGGTCTGTGGTACCCCTACTCGTGCCAACTCATCTTTGAGGGGTTCTGACAACCCCATCCTGAACTGATGGCGCAACGCGGCGTCATTCCATGCCGTGTCAGAACTCCAGCGTCTGAACTCGACGGCATAGTCTTCAGCTGCTCGACGGCCTTGACGAAGGGCCTGTAAGGTGGCTTCCGCGGTGGCAGTGAGCTGGGGGTCTTCGTATAGTTGGGACATGGCTCCAAAGAAGGCCTCCAGACTATCCAAGGCGACTGATTTTTGCTCCAAGAGTCGGTGGGCCCATGTTTGTGGTTCACCAGAAAGTAAGAAAATAACAAAGCCCACCTTAGTGGCTTCCAGGGAGAACGTGCGTGGCTGTAGGGCGAAGTAAAGGTTGCAAGCATTCCGGAAGGCACGATACCTACTTCGGTCTCCGAGAAATCTTTCGGGTACTGGTACTTTTGGCTCAGGAGGTAACATGACCACAGAAGGTGTTGAGGTGGCTGCTGCGGACCCTGGTGGACCGGAAGGTGCGGACAAGGCCTGTACACGTTCTTCCAAGCTGGAATATCCCTCTTGTAGGCTTTTCACAGCCTGGGTTAGACCCGCCAGATGTCGGCAAAGTTCATCCATGGGGAGGCCCCCTGCCCGGACTCGGTCATGGCTGCCTAATACTATCAGGCTCCTACTTACCAGACCGGCGAGTCCTGTCGGGCAGAGGGTAGGCTCCCTTACCCTCCGACTATCGGCCCCCTGGTAGAGTAAACAGGGGGTGCGACAGTACGGAGTGGTATGAAGGCCTGTATGGCTGTCCTGGTATTGCAGTCCGGGTGTCACAGGGTTAATAGCTGGAAAGACTGGAGTAGGCTGGAGCACCTTCACTGAGCTGAGCAGGCTAGTGTGGACAACAGGCAGGAAGTCTGCAGACAGGCTGATAGGATCCCAGGGAGCAGGCAGATGGATGGTCAGGAGGCAGGCCGGGTTTGGCAACAGGCAGACGGCAGAGGTACAGTGGAACAGGCAAGCGGATGGTCAGACAAGCAAAGGTCAGTGCAGGCAGAGTTCAGAGAGAGGTCGGGGGACAAGGGCGGGTCAACAGGTATAGCAGGAACAGACAAGGTACACGGTCAGGCTCTGGAACGACTAGCTGTTGATTAGGCAGCACTGGTCACAAGAACTCACTGGCTTAAATGGGGCTTTTGGCGCCAAACGACGTGCACGCGTGCGCCACGGCACACACAGGCACGCGCGCCCGCCAACGCCCGCGCGCGCGCCCCCGCACACCGGCGTGCACAGTGGAACGATCCTGGACACACACACCGGCGCCGCGAGGAGCCCGCACGGCGAGGTCCGCAGGAACGCGCGCGCCAACGGTAAGGACCCTGACACTACCTATCACATTTTTGATGGCCATAAAATGCCCAGATGGCACAAACCCCCCCCCCAAATGACCCCATTTTGGAAAGTAGACACCCCAAGCTATTTGCTGAGAGGCATGTTGAGTCCATGGAATATTTTATATTTTGACACAAGTTGCGGGAAAGTGACAATTTTTTTTTTTTTGCACAAAGTTGTCACTAAATGATATATTGCTCAAACATGCCATGGGCATATGTGGAATTACACCCCAAAATACATTCTGCTGTTTCTCCTGAGTACGGGGATACCACATGAGTGGCACTTTTTGGGAGCCTAGCTTCATACGGGGCCCCGAAATCCAATCACCGCCTTCGGGATTTCTAAGGGCGTAAATTTTTGATTTCACTCCTCACTACCCATCACAGTTTCGAAGGCCATAAAATGCCAAGATAGCACAAAACCCCCACAAATGACCCCATTTTGGAAAGTAGACACCCCAAGCTATTTCCTTAGAGGCATGGTGAGTATTTTGCAGCTCTCATTTGTTTTTGAAAATGAAGAAAGACAAGAAAAATGTATTTTTTTTTCTTTTTTCAATTTTCAAAAGTTTGTGACAAAAAGTGAGGTCTGCAAAATACTCACTATACCTCTCAGCAAAGAGCTTTGGGTGTCTATTTTCCAAAATGGGGTCATTTAGGGGGGGAGGGGGTTGTGCCATCTGGGCATTCCATGGCCTCCGAAACTGTGATAGGCAGTGAAGAGTGAAATCAAAAATTTACGCCCTTAGAAAGCCTGAAGGCGGTGCTTGGTTTTCGGGGTCCCGTACGCGGCTAGGCTCCCAAAAAGTCTCACACATGTGGTATCCCCGTACTCAGGAGAAGCAACAGAATGTATTTTGGGGTGTAATTTCACATATTCCCATGGCATGTTTGAGCAATATATCATTTAGTGAAAACTTTGTGCAAAAAAAAAAAAAAATTTGTCTTTTTCCCGCAACTTGTGTCACAATATAAAATATTTCATGGACTCGACATGCCTCTCAGCAAATAGCTTGAGGTGTCTACTTTCCAAAATGGGGTCATTTGGGGGGGTTTTGAACTGTCCTGGCATTTTATGCACAACATTTAGAAGCTTATGTCACACATCACCCACTCTTCTAACCACTTGAAGACAGAGCCCTTTCTGACACTTTTTGTTTACATGAAAGATTATTTTTTTTTGCAAAAAAATTACTTTGAACCCCCAAACATTATATATTTTTTTAAAGCAAATGCCCTACAGATTAAAATGGTGGGTGTTTCATTTTTTTTCACACAGTATTTGCGCAGCGATTTTTCAAACGCATTTTTTGGGGAAAAAACACACTTTTTAAAATTTTAATACACTAAAACACACTATATTGTCCAAATGTTTGATGAAATAAAAAAGATGATCTTAGGCCGAGTACATGGATACCAAACATGACATGCTATAAAATTGCGCACAAACATGCAGTGGCGACAAACTAAATACATTTTTAAAAGTCTTTAAAAGCCTTTACAGGTTACCACTTTAGAATTACAGAGGAGGTCTACTGCTAAAATTACTGCCCTCGATCTGACCTTCGTGGTGATACCTCACATGCATGGTGCAATTGCTGTTTACATTTGACGCCAGACCGACGCTTGCGTTCGCCTTTGTGCGAGAGCAGGGGGGGGACAGGGGTGCTTTTTTTTTTTTTTTTTCTTTATTTTTTTTTTTTGCTTTTTTATCTTATTTTTAAACTGTTCCTTTCATTTTTATTTTTTTTTAAATTATTTTTATTGTTATCTCAGGGAATGTAAATATCCCCTATGATAGCAATAGGTAGTAAAAGGTACTCTTTTTAGAAAAAAATTGGGGTCTATTAGACCCTAGATCTCTCCTCTGCCCTCAAAGCATCTGACCACACCAAGATCAGTGTGATAAAATGCTTTCCCAATTTCCCAATGGCGCTGTTTACATCCGGCGAAATCATGAAATGCTCGTAGCTTCCGGTTTCTTAGGCCATAAAGATGTTTGGAGCCATTCTGGTCTCTGATCAGCTCTATGGTCAGCTGGCTGAATCACCGGCTGCATTCTCAGGTTCCCTGTTGGGACAGGAGAGCCAGAGAAAAACATGGAAGACGGTTGGGGGGGGCATTCCCTCCCACTGCTTGTAAAAGCAGTCTAGAGGCTAATTAGCCGCTAGGATTGCTTTTACATGAAAGCCGACCGCTGGCTGAAAAGAATGATACCAAGATGATACCTAAACCTGCAGGCATCATTCTGGTATAACCACTCAAAGTCCAGCAACATACCAGTACGTTGCTGGTCCTTGTTGGGCATACATTGTAAACACAGCCTGTGGGCTGAACGAAAAAAAGATATCGATCGGTGGGTATGCCCACCATTAAAATACCTCCCTTCATCCACCCACTTCTAATGATGAGCATACATGCACCGTATATATATGCCGAAGCATGGGGGCATCCTCCCGCAAAAGGCAGGAGCAAATCGCTCCTCCACCCACTGCTGCCCCCACACTTATATATGCTGAAGTATGTAACTGTGGTGGTGAAATCACCTCTGACAGCGCTGGAGTCATGGCTTTATGTATCGTGGGAGCAAAGGCTGTTGCTGTCAAGATAAATAAATCCATGCTGCAACTGAATGGCGTACCTGCTAAGCAAATGATGGTTAACAAAAAAACAAAGTAACATTACAGTATAACAGTAATACTTACCATACCCGCAAAGCAAAATACAAAAAAAAACATAGTAAAAAATAAAACATTTAACGCAACCTGTGCCTACCTAAAATATATATATGTCGAAGCATGGGGGCATCCTCCCGCAAAAGGCAGGAGCAAATCGCTCCTCCACCCACTGCTGCCCCCACGCTACGGCATATATGCTGAAGTATGTAACTGTGGTGGTGAAATCACCTCCGACAGCGCTGGAGTCATGGCTTTATGTATCGTGGGAGCAAACGCTGTTGCTGTCAAGATAAATAAATCCATGCTGCAACTGAATGGCGTACCTGCTAAGCAAATGATGGTTAACAAAAAAACAAAGTAACATTACAGTATAACAGTAATACTTACCATACCCGCAAAGCAAAATACAAAAAAAACATAGTAAAAAATAAAACATTTAACGCAACCTGTGCCTACCTAAAATATATATATGTCGAAGCATGGGGGCATCCTCCCGCAAAAGGCAGGAGCAAATCGCTCCTCCACCCACTGCTGCCCCCACGCTTCGGCATATATGCTGAAGTATGTAACTGTGGTGGTGAAATCACCTCCGACAGCGCTGGAGTCACGGCTTTATGTATCGTGGGAGCAAACGCTGTTGCTGTCAAGAGAAATAAATCCGCTCTGCAGCTGAATGGCGTACCTGAAAACAAAAAAGTGGTTAACAATAAAAAAACAAAGTATAAAAAAATTGCATACCTATAAAGCAAACATGATAAAAACATAACAATAAAACATTGCAGTATAGAATGCAGAACAATAGAGAGAGAATAGAGAGAGAACAATAAAACAACAACTATTTTTGTTTTTTTTATTTTATATATTTTTTTGTGTTTTTTTCTATTTTTTTTACTTTTTTTGTTTTTTTTACACTTTTTTTTGTAACTTTAACTTTTTTAACTGGTACCAGGTTTGGGTCTCTCAAAATGTGACAGCATCTTGGGAGACCCTGTGAAAGTGTGTCCTAGTCTGTGCAGTGCTGTACCCTACGCTAATACTCCACTAGTGTATGATAGCGTTCAAAACATTCACCAATGCAAAGACCAGGATTGCCAGGACAGAGGGGACAATAATATCGGGTGTCACGCCTAAATCCGCGCTTGCTGTAGACACAACATCTTTTTTGGGGGGTTCGCTGGGTAGGGGTACTCGGGAGGGCATAAAGAAAATGCCTCTCATGCAGCCGGCTTACTGCATTTGGTTGGGGATGGTGAGGTGGAGCACCGTCTGGATACAGAAGGGCTCTGACAAACTCTTCCTGGAATTTAAGGAAGGATCCAGTCTGTCCTGAAGCTCTGTATAGCACATGAGCGTTCAGCAAAGCCAATTGAAATAAATAAACAGACACTTTTTTGTACCAGCGTCTGGCCTTACGGGCAATTAGGTACGGCGCCAACAACTGGTCGTTGAGGTCCACCCCTCCCATATTAAGGTTATATTCGTGGACACAGAGGGGTTTCTCCACAACACCAGTCGCCGTAGGAATTTGGAACGTCGTGTCTGCATGAAGGGAGGTGAGAACGAAAACATTCTTCTTATCCCTCCACTTCATAGCGAGCAAGTTATTATACTTCAAGCAGGCTCTCTCCCCCAGTCTAAGACGGGAATTTACAAGCCGCTGGGGAAAGCCCCAGCGATTAGGTCGCACGGTGCCACATGCTCCAATCTGATGATCAAAAAGGTGGCTAAAAAGTGGCACGCTCGTATAATAATTGTCCACGTACAAGTGGTACCCCTTTCCGAATAAGGGTGACACCAAGTCCCACACTATCTTGCCAACGCTTCCTATGTAGTCAGGGCAGTTTGTCGGCTCTACGTGACTATCTTTGACCTCGTAAACCATAAAACTACATGTATAGCCTGTGGCCCTGTCACAGAGCTTATACATCTTGACCCCGTATCTGGCACGCTTGCTGGGAAGGTACTGTTTAATTGACAAGCGGCCAGAAAATTTAACCAGGGACTCATCAACGCAGACAACTTGATGGGGAGTAAACAAGTCTGCAAAACTTTGGTTGAAGTGGTTTACGAGGGGCCGAATTTTGTAGAGCCGATCGTATTCAGGGTCTCCACTAGGACGACAGAGTTCATTGTCGTTGAAGTGCATAGGGTGGCACAGTGGTGTAGTGGGTAGCACTCTCGCCTAGCAGTAAAAAGGGTCGCTGGTTCGAATCCCAACCACGACACTACCTGCCTGGAGTTTGCATGTTCTCCCTGTGCCTGCGTGGGTTTCCTCCGGGTACTCCGGTTTCCTCCCACACTCCAAAGACATGCTGGCAGGTTAATTGGCTTCTGTCCAAAATTGGCCCTAGTATATGAATGTGAGTTGGGGACCTTGGATTGTGGGCTTCTTGAGGGTAGGGACCAATGTGAGTGTGCGATGTATGTGTGGAGCACTTTGTAAATTGACGGCACAATATGGGTACCTTAAATTAAAAAAAATAGGGATAATTGTAGAAAGCACCCACACTCACTCAGGTTGAACTGGATGGACTGGTGTCTTTATTCAACCTTACTAACTATGTAACTATGTAAACCGCAAAATCTGCTCGTATCGTGCCCTGGCCATGGAACCAGAGAACAAGGGCGAATAAATTGTAAATTGGGTCAGTGGACCAATATGACCGTAACTCACTCTTTTTATTCAAGCCCATGAGGAGGGAAAGGCCCAGAAAGATCTTAAATTTGAAAACCATAATTGGTTTCCAATCTCTGGCAAGGGAGGACTGGGGAATAGTGGTGATGTGTTGACCAGCGTACAAATTGCTTTGGTCCACAATAGATCTATAGAGATCTTCAGTGAAAACAGCGAATAAAAATCCAGTGGCGTAAAGTCAACTGTTTCCACCTGAATTCCGGGTTGGCCAGTGAATGGGGGAAGTATGGGTGCAGAAGTGGTGGGTTCCCAATTCGGATTGGCGAATGCAGCAGGAAGGGCACTATGGGCACGACGGGCCTGTCTTTGTCTTCTTGGTGGCAGCGGAACACTACTTGTGCTTGCCACCTCGCCAGCTTGAACTGCACTTATGGGACTCGCCACGTCACCAAGTGTTACTGCAGTGCTGGATGTACGACCAGGGTGTACTAGGCCGCTGGTGCTTGCCAGTTCACCAGAAGGAATAGCGGCACTAGTACTTCCCTGCTCCATACAAGAGCCCTGCGGTTCTTGCACTTCAAGGACAGAAGAAGTTCGGGGTCTGGTACGCCTGTCCTTAGCAGGGACCACAACTCCGTCGTCAGAGCTATCTGTCATGGAGCCGCTGTCCTCTACATGATCGTATTCTGAGCCTGAATCTGACAGATGAGTGACTTCCTCTTCACTATCTGTCATGCTCAGAAACGTGTAGGCCTCTTCACTAGTGTACCTTCGATTTGCCATTTTGGGCTCTAAATTTAGGGGTACACTAGTGAGACTCACAGGCAAAAAAGCTCCTGACTGTTAGCGACTGATTCAAAACGCTACCAAAAAACTGTTAGTGATCGCAGGGATCAGGCCTGACTCTGCGAACGCTGCAGTTATGTGTGCTTAGTGTTTTGTAAGTGACAGTTATCGATCAATACTGCACTTAGGTGGGCTGGGCTGGGCCGAGGAACAAAACGCAGGTGCTAGCAGGTATCTGGGCTGATCCCACTAACACTGCGTTTCAGGGAACCCTAAACTGTTGGGGAGTATAGATCTGATCGGATCAGATATCGATCCGCTCAGATACTATAGCACTAAGGGAGGTGTATGCTGCGTGCGTGGGTTTTAGCGGTACTGGCGCTAACCTGACGCTGCCTGGGGCGACGCAGACATTATCTGACCCTAAAAACGTAACTTATATCACCGCCGGGCAATTAGGGGGTTAAACTTTTATAAGGTAATAAACGGCGGGTGCCCTAAAACTATAATAAACTATAAAAAAATAAACTAACTAACCAGCGTCACCCGTAACAGTTATATGGTGATCGCTGGTTAAAGGGTTCACTAGGGGGCAATCAGGGGGTTAAAACCTTTAGCAGGTAGTATATGGGGGTCCCTGTCGCTCTAAAACACTGACAGCGAACCTATATACTTACCTCCCTAACTAGCGTCACCTGTGTCACTAATACAGCGATCAGAAAAACGATCGCTTAGCGACACTGGTGACGGGGGGTGATCACAGGGTTAACCTTTATTAGGGGGGGTTAGGGGGGTACCCTGGACCTAAAGGGGGCTAACCTAACTGCCCTAACACTTATAACTGTCACAAACTGACACCAATGCAAAAAAAAAAAACTGCTATTGGTGTCAGTGTGACAGGGGGTACAGGGGGGTGATCGGGGGGTGAAGGGGGGTGAAAAGTGTGCCTGCGTGTTCTACTGGAAGTGTAGTGTTGGTGCAACTTACTTGGATGTCTTCTTTCCTCGGCGCCGGATCGAAAAGACCGGCTCGAGGAGGGATGACATCACTTCCTCTCCCTCTGTTTACATTACAGAGGGAGAGGAAGCATTTGATTCGCTGGGAGTGATCGGGAGGGGGTGGCCATCAATGGATGGCCTCCCCCTGACCTCTCATCGCCCGCGGGAAGGCATCACGTATCAGGTACGTGATTTTGCCTGCCCGTGCCGCTCTGTTCACGTATATAGGCGTGAGGCGGTCAGCAAGTGGTTAATCACTTCCAGCCCAAGTTTGTTGTCAGTCCTGACCTAGGAATCTGATGAGTCGGCCTACGCGTTTCACGGGATAACCCGCTTCATCAGGGCCATGGATTTTTACTTTGATAACTATATCTATTGTAAAGATAGTACATAATCATATTATTGAAAAACAGCAAACATTTTCAAATTAAGGACGCTGGATATTAAAACAAGAATATATATATATATATATATATATATATATATATAAAAAAGTCTAATGCCCCGTACACATGGTCGGACTTTGTTCGGACATTCCGACAACAAAATTCTAGGATTTTTTCCGACGGATGTTGGCTCAAACTTGTCTTGCATACACACGGTCACACAAAGTTGTCGGAAAATCCGATCATTCTGAACGCGGTGACGTAAAACATGTACGTCGGGACTATAAACGGGGCAGTGGCCAATAGCTTTCATCTCTTTATTTATTCTGAACATGCGTGGCACTTTGTCCGTCGGATTTGTGTACACACGATCGGAATTTCCGACAACGTATTTTGTTGTCAGAAAATGTTATATCCTGCTCTCAAACTTTGTGTGTCGGAAAATCCGATGGAAAATGTGTGATGGAGCCTACACACGGTCGGAATTTCCGACAACAAGGTCCTATCACACATTTTCCGTCGGAAAATCTGACCATGTGTACGGGGCATTATAGTGACCAAAATGATGATCTCCATCATTTTGGTCACTATTAGACTTTACAGGTGAAGTTCTTACTCTTCTTTTCCATTTCTCCATGCCTCTTTCACTTTCCCATGTGATATTGCAGTGCATAAAACAGGTTATATTACGTTATATTAGATTAGACTGATGATTTTTTTTAAATTACAACTATAATTAAAATGTGATACCAATAATCATTGGTAATATATATATATATATATATATATATATATATATATATATATATATATATATATATTTCTTCGGGTTTCAGTATCCAGCGTCCTTAATTTGAAAATGTTTGCTGTTTATCAATAATATGTTTATGTACTATCTTTACAATAGATATAGTAAAATCCAAAGGCCCTGGTGAAGGGGGTTATCCTGCGAAACGTGTAGGCCAACTCACCTGATTCCTCAGCCAGGACTAACAACAACCTGGAAAACATCACTGACATTGTGTTTTCAACCAATAACTATTAAACATTTTCTTGATATGTATATATGTTAAAATAAAAATCTTGTTTATTTTTCTTTTTAAACTCCTTTATTTGTGTATTTATTTAACCCAACAAGGTACATGTAAAGTCCCACCCAGTCTTGCTCCATTTTTGTACATGTTTCTTTTGATACCTATGTAGGGTTATAATTATCTCACATTCACTCCCCACATGTTTTGCTTTTACAATGTGAAAATAGGTTCACCTTATTTAATAACATTTATTTTACAAAGTGAACATACACTTTCCAAAGTGAATAAATTTTACCCCTTAAGTAAATCAACCCCAATGCTCATTTAACTATGAAGCTGTATTCAGTTCACATGCACATGATTGAGCTTTACTTTATTAAGTGATCATTACGTAATCATTTTCCCTCCTCTTAAGGAAGAGTAATAGGCAGCATGTTTGTAGATATTTGACCCTAAATCTGAAATGTTATGGTTTTCATAAAGGTCAGTTTTTGTCTTGATAATGTAATATATTGATGTATGGTTTCTGAGAACATAACTGTGGTCATGTCAAATACCTTGAAAGTGTAACTGACAATACAAGTAAAATCCATGCTTGCTCTTTAATGAAAATGTTGAATTTATTTTTAGAAGTAATATGCAGACAAAAAGTTCTGTAAGTCCCCTATCTTGCCCACTCATCAAGCAAAGCTCCATCCTGCTGCAGCCTGTATTCTGGTCAGACGCATATATAACTGACTCAACCATACAACAATGTTTTGTGTGTGCAAAATAGTTGGTATGGGTTGGTCATTGTTTTATATGGTTGACCTCAAGTAAGATGTAAGATTGAAATTATTCTCAACATTGAGAGATATTTCAGGTAACTGAAAGATCTATCTGTCTTCATCAAATGTCCATATAAAGGGGAAGGGTGGTGGTGCTAGTGTGTGTAATGAGAGGCTGGGATTTATAATTTTTAGGTAACCTTTATTTGAAAATGACCCTAATAAAGATGTATCTATCTAGACCAGGCTTTCTCAACCAGAGTTTTGTGGAACCCTAGGGTTCCACCAGAGGTTGGTAGGGGTTCTTTGAGCTGTGGCTAACTGACCTCCCATCCAATGGTACCTGCATAGTTCCAGGTCCAATGTCACTTGACAGAACCAGTAGCATGACACCAATGATATTTTTAGCTGTCTGTAATGGGGGCATTCTGACCACCAATGTTATGGAGACATTTTTCCCACTGACCAGCAAGGTAAGGGAAATTCTTCCCACCCATCATTAATGTAAGGGACATTCTTCTCACTGACTATCAACGTAAGGGACATTCGTCTAACTGATCCCCACTAATTCATTTTTTCTGGGGTTTCCTGAGACCTAAAAATTATTTCCTCGGGGGAAAATAGGTTGAGAAAGGGTGATCTAGACACCTGTGTCTTGTCTGATTTACTTTAACAATAAAAAGTAGCAAAATATAACATGGATACTTTGTAAAAACAGCATTGGAAAGAGTGACATTGAGCAAGCTGCTGTAAAATGTATCTCTTGCTGTGCAAATCTAAATTGTCTGGTTAGCTTATTACAAATTCATCCAACTGTAGGAGCAGGACATCTCATTCATTTAGCATGGAAGAAAATCGAAGCAAACATTTTCTGCTACAGGAAAGCAGTATTAAATCATTTTCATTGGGGGTTGTTAGCCATGAAAATGTATGTTGAATGTACATGAAGCAGATCTTAGACATGCAGCTAATATATGCCCATAATTAGCATTGTAAGTTCTGTGCTATCTTGCAGCCTGCATCTCCCTGTGAAGATATGCTTTCTGATTAAATTGTATTCCGTATTATTCATTTACAATAGGCCTATAGGCAATGAACCAAATGGATTCCCATTGCTACATATAATGCACATTCTTTTTTCTTCCTCCCCACCATAGAGGATTATGCCTTTGTAGTTGACGTTTATAGGCAGGCATTATAAGGCAAAGTCTAAAAATGAAAAAGAATTGCCCCACTGTGGAATAACATTCGGTATGTTATGACCTTCAGATTAACTATTTATCCTCCAAGGCACACATGATTAAATCTGTCTGGAGCTCATATTTTAATAGGTTTGCACTGTTGTAAACACATATCTTTTATGTTATCAAGATATACAAAATGATTATGCAAATTTGTTGCTTGTGTGGCTAGATTTATTTATTTTTAAATGTGCCACTCATCTGGTCCAGAGTGTTGTGGATATTGAAATTTGTAATCCAGAACTGGCCAAAAGTGTGGCCACAGCAGATGACACTGCCAGAAGCTTTCTATTCTTCAGAAAAAATGCTGTTTCTAGATTATATGGCTGTAATGCTGGGTGAGATATCACTGATATAAACTTTAAAGCCCAATTGTACTTTCAGTTCAAATTGGCTAAATACATTCTAGATACATCAAATGTTTCCAGTTTTTTTTTCTTTAGAAAACAGCCACAATCTGAACACAAAAACCTGTCTGCCATCATCATGCTGCAGAGGCAATGCCTTACTCTGTGTGGAAACAGTAGTCTCTCCGCAGAATTCTGACATGCTCATTGTTGAGCTAGAGTTCTCCCACCAGTAGGGAACATGCACTTTTACATAGAGAGCTAGGGTCCTTCTCTGCAGCATGCTGGCAGGGGACAGTTTTTTTTTCTAATCAGGCCCTGACTTTCTCAATCACAAAAGACTGGATGACTTAGTACATCTGGTTTTTATTCACCTGTGATGTATTTAGCTGATTAAGGGCCACTTCACACCAGAATCACACAGGAATGCGGTCCCATTAACAAGCAAAAAATGAACTTTAAACTAAGCTCTCATTTTCACTAAAGCTGGCCATACATAGTTCAATTTTTTTTTATTTCAACCAGCAGGCTGAATGAAAAAAACTCAACAAATTCCCCCCATTCACACATTGAGGATGGATGGGGGGAATCCTCCCTGCTGTGCTATTGTATTATAACAACAGGGAGACTCCCCCTGCTATCAGAATACACAGATAGGCACTGCATTCATTGGCTATTGGCTGCAGGCACTGATCGGGCGGCTTTCATTCTACAGGATGGTTTAATTTCTGTTCAACTGCAGTGGCCACACATGGATCGCGATTCAGCTGGTCCATACTGAACCAGCCAAATTTTGGCCCATCTATGGCCACCTTACGCTCTACTGTGGAGGAATTCAACTTCAAATTTGAAGTTTTTCAGATTTAATTTCACACTATTGCTGAGCTACCACTTCCAGCAGTGAGTTGGCAGCCTGCCAAGCTTTCAATCTTCAAAGTACATATAGGTTCACAGAATGATAAGAGAGAACGTATTGAAATCTGACTTGAACAACTTCACAACTGCTTCTGTAGCAAATTGTGCAGATGACATACAGTACTTCACAGTGTTTGTAACTGCAGAGCTCAGTGAAGGATTCTTTCAGTTGAGTCCCAAGTTGTTCTTTAACTACCTATTGAGTCACTAGCTTAGAGAAGCCACATATTGTACATATTAGGTTTTTTTTCATGATATGTACATATTTGTTCTGGGTCAATGACTGGGTATTATGTCAAGGAAGATAAAAATGACAGAACAGGATTTAAAATGTTAAAAACAACTCAAAAGTTACAACCCCAAATTTTTTTGACAGGCTTTTTTTTTTTTTACATTAGAGAGAGATCTCATCAGCATTCATTATTCCACCTAAAGTAAATTCCACAGCCAATGGGAACCTAAATGATGATGATGTCACACTCCGGTTATGGATTTGCCACAATGAAAGCAAAAGGAGCAAATAATAGGGAAGTTCAGCTGTAAAAGGCTGGCAATTCATCATGTGTTTTTGAATAAGGAAGACATAAAAACCATTATACTTATTCCATCACCCATGGTTGTTTGAATAGTCCCTTATTGATCTCTATATAGTTCAATTTAAGGCATTACCAACCCTGCAACAACCAGCAAGATTTATGTAGTGGCTTTATCCACCCCTTCCTTGTTCCTTGATCTTTGATCTGAGATTCTTATTTGATATCTATGATTCTTTAAGGTAAGGTTTCCTTACTTTCTTTCCTTTCCCATCTTTGTCCCCTTTTCCCCTTCCCTTTCCCCGCACCCTTTTCCCCTTTCCCCTTCCCCCTCTTTCAACCCCCCTCCCTCTTCACTTCTATTCCCCTCTCATTCCTGCCCTCCCCCTTCCTCCCCCTCCCCAGTTTTTACCATCCCCCCATCTATTGTTGGAAACCCTCAGCCCACTTATTTACCTTCCCTTATTTTTACATATAACTGCCAAACCTACCATTATCATTCAAAAACCCCATCAATATATAGGAGCACCCTTCCTTGTCAGGGAGGTGAGGAATCCACCCCCATGGGCTCCACAGGCTTCACTCCCATCAAGTCGGTCATTGACGCTTTACAGGTGCAGTTTTAGATATTCAATTATGGTTTTTCTTTTCCTTGTTTTTTCTTTTCTTTTTTTTAGTATATATTTCAAATTTAGGAACTAGTTACATTATAAAATATATGGGCACTTTGCTATAGGTGCTCATCCTGTTCCTCTCTCTCTTTCTTTCCCACAATGTGCCATAGTGCATGTAACAAGCTTTATTGGAATATATTTTGTAGATTTATCAATTGAACATTAAAAGTGATGTAAATTAGATATGATATAATTTATTAATATTGTTGAAATATACAATGAACGTAAATATTTTTCTTGGTATTTGTTTTCTATTTGAATTTTTGTGTTAATAATATGCTTATAAATCATTACAGTATATAGATAATCTGTGTTCCGAGGCGCTGATGAAATGGGTTATCCCACAAAACGCGTAGGCCATATACCCAGATTTTCCAGTTGGGATAACAACTTCCTGGACAACCTTACTGTAACTGTTTTTAACTAGTTCTTTTAGAATTTTTTTTATAATCATTTATGTACCTTGCAAGGTACATGTAAAGCCCACCCTATTTCGTTCTAATATGGTATAAGTCTATTTTGGGATGGTACCTTAGTAAGGTCATAATTGTCTCACACTCGTCCCCCATACCTCTTTACTACATTATAGGGAGATGTCCATTGGTGCCTCAGAAAGATATAAGAAGATAACTTGTACCACCTATGCTGATGGGTAATTCTACTCACCTACTGAAACTGTTTTGTATGGGACTATTCTTTAATAAGCATTCAAAACTGGTAAGGGTAAATTTCACAGGTGTATCAGGGAGATATTATGACCTGATGGGTAATTCAACTAACCAAGCCCACCCAAAATGTAATAGCAGTGTTGGATGGAGCTGGCCTTTAATACGAATCTAGCCTTTGTTAACAAAAAAAGTAACAGCTACTTGTTAAGAAGATGTGAAAAATGGTTCAGAATTGTTTTACATATTTTCACCTGTTATCAAAAACAAATTAGCTAAGTGTATTTGGGAATTCTAAAAAATAGACATCAGCCTAAAATAAAATCTGTGGCATATTACAGAAATTGAAATGCCGCTTGAGACCAGTTTTATAAGTTAATATGACACTTTTTTGAATAAAATAATGTCAGCTCATAAGCTTTGAAGAACACTATAATTATGATAAAAATGTTGTTCATAGCTAAATATAATGTAATCAAGATGTACAAATAGTATGTCATAGAATGATAATCATTCTTCCTTAAATACAAACAGGATGCAGTGCATTAGCAGCATATAAAATATACTGCTTTCAGCTAATTCTAGAAAAGAATTGATTTTAATATATGCAGCACATGTGAGACTAAGCATCTTATTTATAACATATAATTTGCCAGTAATGGTAACGTAAAGGGGCTCAAGTGATCTGCCTTGCATAAAACTTGTTTATTAAAATGCAATGTCTGTTTTGCTAGCTACTGCAAGGCAACTATGATATAGCTGTGAATAATGTAAAATTTCCTGCTCACATTTGTAGCCAATCCATCCAAAATTTCAGGCACTCGGCTCTGATTTCAGGCACTCGGCACTGTGTAAAATTACAGCAGAGTACAGTACAAAAATGTAATGTTCCATGCAGGGCCGGTGCTACCACTAGGCCAACTAGGCAGCCGCCTAGGGCGCACTGCTGCCTGGGGCGCCTGGCCACTGGTGTTCTTACTCTCTTCTCTTTGCCGCAAGCACCTAAGTCTCAGCAATAACAGGCAGCGGCCACTCTGTTCACATATAGTGTCAGAGGCGCAGTGGCCTGTGTCTGTGTCCCAACTCTCAAATGAATGGAAGCAAGCAAACATTAATTTATGGGCACTGGTAGGCTGCACTGATGGGTGCTGGTGAGGCTGCATTTGATGGGCACTGGTGAGGCTGCATTTGATGGGCGCTGGTGAGGCTGCATTTGATGGGCGCTGGTGAGGCTGCATTTGATTGGCATTGGTGAGGCTGAATTTGATGGGTGCTGGTGAGGCTGAATTTGATGGGTGCTTCATTAAAAAGGTGGGGTATACAAGGGCAGGGCAAAGGGGGCGGAGTCAGGGGTGAGCCAAGGGGGGGGGCGGAAAAATTAGGTTTCGCCTAGGGTGTTAAAAATCCTTGTACCAGCCCTGGTTCCATGGACCTGTGATAGTTCAACATGGGCCTGTACTTTCTACCACTGCTCTTTCTAAGAGGCATGTTGGACCAATGCAATCTAAATAGTAGCATAGAAACTCTTTCAATGATACACAATTAAAGCTGAGCTCCAGTCAGTCATACAATCTTACCAGTTTAAATAGTAGCATAATAACTCTTTCAATGATACACAATTAAAGCTGAGCTCCAGTCAGTCATACAATCTTACCAGTTTGTGCCTGTCCTTTCCCCCTGCAATGCTCATTTAGTTTGAGGGGCGGTTAAAACATTGAAATACTTACCTTAATACTTAATATGACCGACTTTCTCTCCAACATCTAAACAGTCCAACAAAACCGTGCATCTACACTGGTCATGGCTTTTCTGCATTGTACTTGATGACATTGAGGGCCCACCCACATACAGGAAGTAAAGGAGGCTTCTAGGACCGCTAGGAATAAGGTAAGTATTCCTCCACCTGAAACTTCCCTTAGATAAAACAAGTGTTTAGCTTTTGGTGTTATTTTTTTTTGGGGGGGGTCTCAAGAATGAAAGGTAGTAGACAAGGTAGGTATTCAAGCCTAGAAGTCCACTCTGCCAATCAAATAGAAAGGGACTTGTTCAGTTGTAAGAATCTGCTGCCCTCTACTGTCCGTATTTGCTCCTAATATGACAAAGTTGTTTAGGTACATCACTTCCTGTCTCTGCGTAGCTGGGTTAGAAACCCCAGAAGAAGGAAGTGGAGCGAAAGAGGAAAAGGAGCTGAGATCATATGTCTCAGTGGAAGAACTGTTGCTGTTTCAGATTTAAACAGGGGTTATTAGGCAAGTGTCCCTATGTTAATGGATTACTATTGTTGCCTATAGCTTCTGGCTGTTTGTATGCATATATTTAATGACCGGTGACAGAAGTATATTTGTTGTCATCTCACATGAAAAATGATATACAGGTGAATGTGAGTGATGACATCACTAATTCAGCAGGGGAAGAGGTGGAATCCTTATGGGTAGCGTTACAAAGGGAAAAAACCAAGGAGAAAGTAATACTGGGAGTATGCTATAGGCCCCCTAACGTGAGAGAGGAGGGGGAGACGGACCTCCTATCACAGTTTGGAATGGCGGCAAGGAGGAGAAGAGTCATTATAAATTTATTTATCCAGACATAGACTGGGCGGAAGGAACCGCGCATTCATCTAAGGCTCGCCGTTTCCTAAATGTCTTACAGGACAATTTCATGGGCCAGATGGTAAATGCACCAACAAGAAACAATGTGTTACTAGACCTACTGATTACTAACAATAGAAAAAAAGGGGAAATAATTGCGCTTCTAAGTGTCTAAAATATAATACAAAGCAGCGATATCTAAAATGTGACACAAACACATAACATAAACAAGAAAAAAAATAAGATGATTCGCGCTATATGAATAGTGAATGTGTGGCCAAATGGTCACACCGGCAGTGAATACATAAACCAAAAGTGCAATAATATATCACAATTAGTGCAAACAAATGTATAAAAAATAAAGTCCAAACAAATGTGTTAAAAAATCCTTGTGAATAGTAAGAAAGTGTCCATGAAAAAGCACCAAAAAGGAAAAGAGTAAAATAGCATTCACGGGTCTTTCAACCACATGGAGCCTCAGATGTGTGGGACCGCCACCAATAATAAGAGCCTGGCCGCTTACCAGAACCCCATGACCCCCCGTTACAGAGGGTCCAAAAGGGCTTATGAGATCCTAGTGGTCCGGATTTCCCAGGAGCGAAGATGGAAATGGAAACTGGAAAAGGACATCAAATGCTGGAGTGGAGATGGATGGGTTCACAGGAAGGGGGCTCAGCCCTCAGCAAAGTGATGTCATCATAGGAGAAAAGAAAGGGAGGGCTCCCATAGTGTAAATCAGATAACGATTTATTGTAAAAAAATGTATAAAAAACTCACATGTAAAATAGGACAATCAGCATCATCATTGGAAGAACAGACTGTGGCACCGGCCGGATGACCACAGATCGATGAGCAGCTCGTGCCCCTGGAAGACGCATTTTTTTGCGAAACGCAGCGTAGGGCTGAGCGGTATCATCGCGCCACCTCCCACTGTCGCTGTACTTCTAACAGGACGAGCAAAACAATGATCACATCTGATGTACTGACGCCCATCTCATTTTTTGAGACCCTAACAAGCCAGGAAAGTACAAATGCCCCCCAAATGACCCCTTTTTGGAAAGTAGACATTCCAGTGTATTTAGAAAGAGGCATGGTGAGTTATTTGAAGTTGACATTTTTTTCCCACAATTCTTTGCAAAATAAGATTTTATTTTTGATATTTTTTTCAGAAAATTGTCATTTTAATAGCTTATTTCTCTCACAGAGGCCCAACATGCAGGGAGCACCATCAGGTGTTCAAGGAGCATAACTTACCCATCTAACTTGTTGACTACCTATTACAATTTTGAAGGCCCTAGAGCATCAGGACAATGGAAATGCCCACAAAATGACCCTATTTTGGAAAGCTAACACCCCAACGTATAATTTATGAGGCATAATGAGTCTTTTGAACGGTTCATTTTTTTCCAGAAGTTTTTGAAAAATGTGGAAAAAAATGAAAATACTTTTTTTTTAAACACATAGCATTTACATAGTAAAATAACACCCCAAAATACATTCTGCTACTCCTCCTGAGTATAACGATACCACATGTGTGAGACTTTTACACAGCCTGACCACATACAGAGGCTCAACATTGAAGTAGCACTTTCAGGCATTCTAGGAGCATAAATTACACATTTCATTTCTCATCCACCTATTACATTTTGAAGGCCCTGGAGCACCAGGACAATGGAAACACTCAGAAAATGACCCCATTTTAGAAGGCTAACACCCCAATGCATAATATTTGAGTCATAATGAGTCTTTTATACAGTTCATTTTTTTCCAGAAGTTTTTGGAAAATGTGGAAAAAATGAAAACGCATTTTTTTGCACAAAGTTGTCCGTTTATAAGATATTTCCAACACATAGCATTTACAGAGCAAAAAAAAACACCCAAAAAAACATTCTGCTACTCCTCCTGAGTATAACGATACCACATGTGTGAGACTTTTACACAGCCTGACCACATACAGAGGCCTAACACTGAAGTAGCACTTTCAGGCGTTCTAGGAGCATAAATTACACATTTCATTTCTCATCCACCTATTACATTTTTGAAGGCCCTGGAGCACCAGGACAATAGAAACGCCCACAAAATGACCCCATTTTGGAAAGCTAACACCCCCATGTATAATCTATAAGGCATAATGAGTCTTTTGAACAGTTCTTTTTTTCCAGAAGTTTTTGGAAAATGTGGAAAAAAATGAAAACGCATTTTTTTTACACAAAGTTGTCCGTTTATAAGATATTTCCAACACATAGCATTTACATAGCAAAAAAAATACCCCAAAATACATTCTGCTACTCCTCCTGAGTATAACGATACCACATGTGTGAGACTTTTACACAGCCTGACCACATACAGAGGCCTAATATTGAAGTAGCACCTTCAGGCGTTCTACGAGCATAAATTACACATTTTATTTCTCAACCACCTATTACACTTTTGAAGGCCCTGGAGCACCAGGACAATGGAAACGACCAGAAAATTACCCCATTTTGGAAAGATAACACCCCAACGTATAATCTATGAGGCATAGTGAGTCTTTTGAATGGTTCATTTTTTTTCCAGAAGTTTTTGGAAAATGTGTAAAAAAATGAAAACACATTTTTTTAATACAAAGTTGTCGGTTTATAAGATATTTCCAACACATAGCATTTACATAGCAAAAATGACACCCCAAGATACATTCTGCCTCTCCCTCTGAGTATGAGACCTTTACACAGCCTGGCCACATACAGAGATCCAACATGCAAGGAACACCGTCACGTGTTCCAGGGACACATAGCATGCACATACCATTAATTACACCCCAAAATACATTATGCTGAGCAAAGGGTAAACAAAAGATTACCTGTGGTTTTAGTAGCGCAGTTGTCCACAGGAAGATAGCACTGGTCCAGGCAGCAGGCAGGGAATTGGTCAGCAACAGCGAACACAATTTTTCAGGCAGCAGGCAGGACTACTGTCCATATACAGTCCAGGGTCAGTGCAGGCAGAGATATTGTCAGAAGTGCCAAAAATATTAGTTCTGGTAGTAGGCAGGAACATGGTCAATGTGCTGTGGTCAGTGCGACAGACAGAGGCATGATGGCAGTAAGTCCTACAGGTAGCAGGCAGAAGTAGGGCCTCGTTCAGGACAGAATGGGGACAGGGGTAGAGGCTTCTCCCACCCAAATCTCTTTGAAGCCTCCAAGTCTCCAGACCCTAATCAAGGAATGAGAAAACAAAGAAAATTGTTTTCTTCATCCTGAAAAACTTTTCTGGAGCCCCTCACATATGTGAGATCCTTGTGTTGAATTCCACTAGTCCAGTTGCAGGATACAAGATCAGTCCAAGAGGCAGGCAAATAACATGGTCAAACAGTCCAAGGTCTGTTCCAGATCAGGCAGAGGTATGTACAGAATTGTTAGGCAGAAGCATGGCTGAATAACAGTCCAGGGTCAGTTCCAGATCAGGCAGAGGTATGTACAGAATCAGTAGGCAGAAACATGGTCGAATAACAGTCCAGGGTCAGTTCCAGATCAGGCAGCGATATGTACAAAATTGGCAGGCAGAAGCATGGTCGAATAACAAGCCAGGGTCAGTTACAGAGCAGGCAGTGGCATAAGGGGTGTGAAGGCAGGAATTGAGGATTACGTTTACCATACTTCACTAATAATTTATTGAAGTATGATAACGGCGAAAACATTCACCTATGCAGAGGCCTGGTTGGGAAGGACATTGTGCACAATAATAAGATGTGTCTCTTCTGACTCCTGCTCTGGTACACACGTTTGACGTCTTTGGTCTGTTGGTTTAGGAGGGACTTTATCTGGAAAGTGGCGTTCGGAGAGTCGACTAAGAACATCTGATTGGATGTTTTCTGGTTGGCCGTTTGGGAATATAAGGGCAGTGTAAATTTTCTCCTGGTAGCCATGGAAGGGTTGGGGGTTTTGGGTGGAGTAAATATGGTAAATGATATAGGAATTGAATATGGCCAATTGAAAAAAATAAATTGCTACTTTTTTATACCAATGGTATGTCCGACTTGTGGCAAGATATGGTTCCAACATTGGGTCGTTGAAGTCGACTCCCCCATAAACAAATTGTATTCATGGATGCATGTTGGTTTTTGGATGAGGCCCTTCCTTCTGGGGATTTCCACGTAGGTG